>OY744604.1:68653155-68790655 GCA_963556255.1 Allolobophora icterica | reverse complement strand
GAAACCTACAACCGGGATTTTGTGTGCTTACTTTCAAAGCCTTAAATTTGAAGTTGATATGCCTTTGTTGCAGGAAATGTTGCTGGAATTTCCGGGTGTCTTTTGGATTGACTCCTCTATTCGATTCTTTTTGTTGCAGGATATGTTGTTGGAATTTCCGGGTGTCTTTTGGATTGACTCCTCTATTCGATTCCACACAGACAACCTCACTTCTGCCCTCGACCAGGTCCACGAAAACCGCGGAATTCTCGCCTTCGGTCGTTCCTCTCACTCCAACTTTGCTGCCACACATCCGGGAATGTACAGCTTCCTTCCTATCTCAGCTGCAGCAGCCAGTCAGACAGAACAACTCGATGCCAATAGCATCTTCTTTTATCGAACAGAAGAAGTCTATAAGAGGATCGTAATCTGGTGGGTTCTATGTGCGCTGAGGGAAGACTGCATGGCAGCTGGTCGTCAGTTAGCCTGCAGTTTCAAGGGTAAAGATGTCTGGGCTGGATGCCATCGTTTTGATCAGTCAGCCATCAACATCCTAATGGCTCGTCATTTTCACTACGACCATCTCAAGTACCTAAGTCGTGATGCGGTACTTACTGTTGAGCGCGGAAGCGCTCATCGAGAGCTACTAGAAATCTGTCCTCCGAAAAGCAGAACAAAATCCGCTCAGTATTTTTCGTGAGTTTGCACTAAATGTATTTATTAGCCGCTTCACAGAGAATGATCAAAGTTTTAAGTGAAACCATTGAAATTTGCACTAAATGTATTTATTAGTCGCTTCACAGAGAATGATCAAAGTTTCCGATGATATTGATATTACTACGAATGCTTTCAACGCGTCCAAGGTCACACAGAAATGCAGTATCGAGGCGTGGCTGATAGTGCAGATGTTTTTAGAAATGCAAGTGAGAAATGGAGAGCTCTAAGGTTATTGTACTTGCAAATTGATATTGTTCCGCTTCAAGAGAGTCTCATCAGAGACGCTCCCGACCTAGCGAGATGAAACCACCACTGGTACCTGCGCTAAATATGTGCACATATACTCACAACTGTATATATTGATTTGTGTACAACGGAGTTCCCTGTATACACTCTAGGGACAGAGAGACCGATAGAAAGACCGCTACAGACAGAGTGGTGGATAGATAGACAGGCACAGGGATGAAAGGAAAGAAAGACAGATACAGAGAAAGAGTCATTTAGCCTTGCATGTTGCATATTGTTCGACAACTTATTCCAAGGAGGATGAAGAGGAAATGCTCGTGCTCATCAATAAGCTTTGAAGTAGCGTTGTAGAAATTTGGAGTTTACAATACAGTTGCGATTGTTTAGTATACATCCCGATATGTCCGTGTCTTTGACTAATACTCAGTATTGTTTGGGCGATTGATTTCCCCCAATACATTGTGTAGAATATTGTGAGAAACATGGCAGCCCGATGCCACTGAATGACGGAGCTTTGTCTATTCCGATGACTTCTATGACCTCCACAAAATAACCGAAGTAATTCTGGTCAGAGGGAGGTTAAATGTTTATCTTCAGGATATATAGGTTGATGTTGGACTGTGCACTCAAATCATGTGAATATCAGATGAAGAATTCATTATTTTGTTCAGTTAACTAGCCTAAGGTTAAGAGAATTTTATATTAAGGTTAGAACTCAGACCAGATATACGAAAATATTCCATGTGATGTGTTGTTTAGTAGCTTAAACATCGAGTCCGTTGACCGTAGGTCATTACTTAATGATTGGCTTGACCAACGAGGAATGTTCTGAGTTAACTGTTGAAGAGTTTTGTCACTCTGTGAGGGAAACGATAAGCGTGAGTTAACAGACAACAGTGTTGGTGAGTTAGTATGTAGGGCGGCTAATCCCTCTGACTTAGTCGTAGTCGCAATGACAAACTGATACAGCGCCATCTTAGGGAATACTTAATGAAGGAGAAAGAGTGCAACAGTGAACCTGAAGAAGCAACCTACAGGGCGTCGGGTGACATAACAAATTACTTGGCCGTAGTAACAGGTCTAGTGTAACAAACCTTTGGATATTGATTTTCATGAATGCTTGCATAAAATATTTTGTACGGTACTTGTTCAGAACCCAGCTTTTGTAAATTGTGTTAATATTTTCATACGAAACATCATTCTTAATCTGTTATTATTTTTACATAAGACCCATGGTTTGTTATAACTCTTTTTATGCAATGATTTTACTCTGCGAACATGAAGTTTATAAAGTATTGGATCTTGAGTTTTTGATCTTTCAACCGTGTCCTTGCAATGGCAGATTGCAGAGAAGTTGTTTCTTAAAACGTTGGTTTTTGTATTTCTTTCGCCTGGATGTCTTCCAAACGCCTTCGCCTGAGTAGGTTTTGGATTTTTCCATGTTGACGAAGCTACAAGCAGATCTACATGCCAAGTACCAAACGGGGGGAATGACGGAATTTGTGGAACTTGCTGGAAAAGATACAAGCAATACAAGTCTTTGGAGGGGAATACGTGTAGATGAATGGTAGCACTCTGGTCTGAAGAGCATTAGATCTTGAACAGTCGCGGTTCGATACCCGTAGGCGACTCAGCATTCCACTCCCTAGGGGGCAGCAGTAAAATGAGTGAGTGCCTAACAGGCTGCCAAGACGTGTGTTAGACTAACGTTTCATCCATTGTTTTACTTCAAACAGTTTTCTTTCTTTCTCTAGACAAGTTTGGTGTGCTTCTCTTTGCAAGCGTTGGATACTTTTACAGCGCGGAAATTAGGCAAGGTAAGACACAATAAATGTGGCTGGGCATTCCCAGGCAGCTCGCTAAGATCGATCACGCTAGTCTGACCTCTGAGTACCCCATATTATCTCTTCCACCTCTGCCAGAGATATGGGCGTCATCTTGGATTCAGAACTCACCCTCTTTCCGCATATCTCGCAGTTGAGCCGCGCTTGCTTTGTGCTTTCAGCTGCGACAGCTTAGCGTGGTTTCCCGCTCTCTTCCCCCTCCCAATCTCCTGCTACTCTAGTCCATGCGTTCATTACCTGTCGGCTTGACTATTGCTGCTCCCTGTATACTGGGCTTCCCCTCACTCGACTGAATTGCCTTGAACGCCTACTGCGTTCTGCTGCGCGCTTAGTCGGGCGCATTCCTAAATTTGGCCATGTCTCTGAATACATGCGAAATGTCCTCCACTGGTTACCACTCTCGCAACGCGTTGTCTACCGGGTCGCCTCCATTTTCTGGCGATGTCAGCTTGGCCGTGCTCCCTCTTATCGACGCGAGCTCTGTTCTCGTGCCTCTGCTCCACCTGGTCACCGCTATCTTTGGTCTGCCATCCGTGTTGACCTCTCTGTTCCTTTCACACGCACCGCTACTATGCAGCAGCGCGTTTTCTCCGTGGTTGATTCCACAATAATTTGGAATGGGCTTCCTCCTGAGTTGCGGTCTCTTCCTTGAGACTCGTCCACCGCTTTCTTCTCTGCTCTAAAGACTGCTCTTTTTCGCCGGGGTCGGACTGGGAGCGCTTCTGAATAGTTGCCTTGAAAAGGCGATATATAAATTCTTTGTTGATTGACAGATTGATTGATTGATTGATTGATATGCCAAAATGAACTTAAGCAAATTTTCTGCTTTTCAATCAATCGAGATTTAGTCGATCAGTCGATTTTGACTGCGTGACTCTGTCCAACGAATTCGAATGCAGAGAGGCGATCAACAATTCTGCATTAGTTTAATAATATTTAGTAATAATTTAATAATAATTTAATAATTTATATAGCGCCCCTTTAATTCACGCCCTAATCTACACCAGGTTGAACTGTGGATGTCTCCTCAGTTCAGGCCATAGGGGCCTATAGTTTCCTTTATGCGGGATACTTTGCACTAAACACTAGCAGCCTATTCAGTTTACGATCCTGACCCGTATGCGCATTGCGCAATTATTGTCTTGTTGGCTGTGCTGCGTCATACCTTAGAAACTTTTGCATTTCAATCTCCTCGGTTTCGGGTCGTGGCACTCTTCGGTCGGCTGCCCATGACTCATGACTGTCCCTCGTGTGCATATTGCTACAACCCAATCAGAAGCTTTGCCTAAGTTGGGCCTACCATGCAGCTGGTATCGCCGTTCTCGAGAGCTGCGGCTCGAGCTCCTCAGTTTGTCCCTTCCACAGTTTCGCAAGCGCCTGAATTTTGTATTATTCGACAGTAATTTCACTGATTCGGGTCGGGAGCGCCATTGTCCAGTTTTTTTCTTGAAGTGGCGCTTTATAAATGTCAGATTACAATTACCCTACAATTACAATTAATAACCTTTTTAAATGGTTAATTCGTCAGTTTAGGCTGTTTCCTCTCTCAGCAAATCCCATCACAATTTTCTCCTCGCATTTTCTGTCTCTCGCCGCAAGCTCTAAACATGCCGATGACAGTAGCAACACTAAGACAAACACTCAGTCTAGAGAAACAATAGACAGACACTAGACAAACAATAGACAGACATTAGACAAACAATAGACAAATACTAGACAAACATAAGACAGACACTAGACAAACACTAGATAAACGTTAGACAAACACTAGACAAACACTAGACAAACAGTATACAAACACTAGACAAACATTAGATAAAGACTAGACAAACACTAGACTGCACAACGTAGCCTATATTATGTTTAGTGCCAAATAAAGATTTGGGGCGGGTGAAAAATCCGAGACGAGACGAGAGGAGATGAGAGAGGGGAGGAGAGGAGTGGAGTGGAGTGGAGAGAGGAGAGAGGAGAGAGAGGAGAGACGAGGCGAGACGAGGGGAGAAAGAGAGAAACAGAGACAGAGTGAAAGGAGAGAGAGGAGAGAGGAAAGGAGAGAAGAGAGAGAGAGAGAGAGAGAGAGAGAGAGAGAGAGAGAGATAGAGAGAGGAGAGAGAGAGAGAGGAGAGACGAGTGGAGAGACGAGGGAGACGAGGGGAGAAACAGAGAAACAGAGACAGAGTGAAAGGAGAGAGGAGAGAGAGGAAAGGAGAGGAGAGAAGAGAGAGAGGAGAGAAGAAAAGAGAGAGGAAGGAGAGGAGAGGAGAGGGGAGAGAGAGAGAGAGAGAGAGAGAGAGAGAGAGAGAGAGAGAGAGAGACAGAGAGAGAGAGAGAGAGAGAGAGAGAGAGAGAGAGAGAGAGAGAGAGAGAGAGAGAGAGAGAGAGAGAGAGAGAGAGGAGAGACGGGGAAGACGAGGGGAGGGGAGGGGCAAGAGAGAGACACTGAGAGAGGTAGAGAGAGAGGAGACTAAACTAAACAGTGCGCATAGATGGGGAGATGACGAGAAGACAAAGCAGTGAAAGAAATAGGCTAGTTGTTGATACCATCTAATGGCCTAAACCTCTTGATTTAACTTTATATAGTTATGACAGCGGACAGGCAGCACAGGCGATGAAGAGGTGAGTAATATACATACATCAGTTGATCTACTGCGCCTTTAATACCCTGGGTTCTCGGTATGCAGGTATTAAAGGCTTTTTCACATGACAGTCAAAGGCTTTCAAATGTGCTACCCAGTTCAGTTCGGTTTGTGAGTTATTTATCGTTCAGGTTTACAAATGATATTAATTTTGTTCACCATGCTTACTCACAGTATACTGGCGTCGGTGTGTAAGTGTGTATGAAGGTTTGCTCAGGTATGTACTGTATGTTTAGTGAGTGTACATACGCACTCTACAATCGTAATCGTAATCGAATCTCCGGATTTCTACAGCGCCCAAAAAAGCGAAGTCGCGGGAACCAGCTTATTCACAGGCGCTTAGACAAATCAAAATCGATAGGCATGGGGGGGGGTCGAATCGGCTCCAGGTCAAGATCCAAAGGAGTCAGTCAGGAAGACAGTAAGACGGCTAAGGTGGGTAGTGTTTAGGGTTTAGACGGCGAGGGAGGTAGACAGAGGAGGAGGATTCAGGATAGGAATTGTGACAAAGCAGTGTTCTCAGTTTTGAGTGAAAGACCTGTGGAGATATAGCAAGTGGTGACGTTTTGGTGAGTTCGTAGGATGGATCTGAAATTTCTCGCAGTACTGGTGGGAGTTTGTTCCAGAGGGGTGGGAAAGCTATGGCTATGGAGCGATTCGCAAATTTTAAAGATGAGGTGACGGAAGGGCGGAGCAGTGGTAGGGCAGAAGAGGAGCGGGTTTAGCGGAGTGGTTGGACCGTGAACAGCTGTCGGAGATAGGAGGGCTGGGAAGATTGGAGTGTACTGTAGGTGAGTGATATGACTTTATATTCAATTCGTTCAAGTATTTTAAGCCAGTGAAGAGATATGAGGACAAGTGTGATGTGGTGATGCTTGGGGGTTCTAGTCACAGCACGGGCAAGTGCATTTTGAATGGCTTGAAGGCGATTTATTTGGGTGATGTCGATGTTTAAGAAGAGTGCATTGCAGTAACCTAATTTTGCGTGGACTATAGATAGGCTTACGTATCACCTTGTCACCTTGTGCTGTCAACTCCTGGAGCTCTAGCGACCGCCATGACACACATTCTCCATTGCTTCCTATTCGAAGACAGGTCCCTTAGTGCTTCCAGATTCATGCCAGTTACATCGTGAATCTCATCCATCCATTTCTTCCTTGGTCGACCCCGTCTTTTTTCCCCTCACCACAAGCCAACATCAATTCCTTTTTTAGCCCATCAGATCGCATAACATGACCAAAGAATCCAAGCTTCAATCTTGTCGCTTTTTGTTTTAATGACTCTTCATTCTCGACACCAATCTCCACTCGTATTGATTCGTTCGTCCTTTTCTCTGTCCATGATATTCTCAACATCTTTCTCCATATCCACATTTCACATGCGTTGACCTTTTTCTCCATGTTCTTTGTCATTGTCCAAGACTCACACCCATACAGAACCGTTGGAAAGACTAGGGCTCTCACGAGCCTTTTTTGTATCTATGCTCACATGCTTGTCCTTCCATATCTTTTCCAGTCCAATCATTGCAGCTTTCCCAATCGCAATCCTTCGTTTTATTTCTGTATCACATTTTCCTTCTTTTTCAACCAATGATCCCAGGAAAGTGAAGCTTTCTACCACCTCTATTTCTTCTCCGTCAATCTCAAAAGTATCCAATTCTGTTGTTGTCATGACTTTTGTCTTCTTTATGTTGAAGTATAAGCCAGCTTTTTCACTTTCTCTCCTTACCCTTCTTATTAATTCTATGAGCTCATCTTTTCTTTTTGCCATTAGTGTTGTATCATCCACATATCTAAGATTGTTCAATGTCCTACCCGCAATTTTTACTCCCTCTTTTGCCCCTTCCATTTCCGCCATTCTCATTATTCTTTCAGCATATAAGTTAAAAAGGAATGGAGACAAAATGCATCCCTGTCTCACCCCTTTCTTGATATTGAATTGATCAGTGTCTCCGTATTCTGTTCTTATCACCGCTATCTGATCTTCATATAGTCCCCTTAATAGCCATATCAAGTGTTTCGGAATTCCCATCTCAAGTAGGGTTTTCCACATTAAATCGTGGTTAATGCAGTCAAATGCCTTACTATAATCAATGAAGCAGATGTGCACCTCTTGTCCATACTCCCTTTGCCGTTCCATTATCCACCTTAGGTTGGCAATATGGTCTCTAGTTCCTCGAGATTTCCTGAAACCAGCCTGGTTCACTGGAAGTTCCCTCTCTATTGTGCTTTCCATTCTTTTGTGGATTATTTTCAGTAATATTTTACTAGTGTGTGATATTATTGCTATCGTCCTGTAATTTTCGCATTCCCTCGCATCGCCTTTCTAGAATATCGGTATGAAGATCGACTTCTTCCAATCATTCGGCCATTCTCCAGTTGCCCATATTTGATTGCATAATTTTGTTATTGTTTTTATCATTGCATCGTCCCCTGCTTTTATCAGTTCTATAGGTATTCCATCATGACCCGGCGCCTTATTATCTTTGAGTTGTTTTATTGCCCATTCTACCTCTGCTTCCATAACCTTCGGTTCCTTTTCATACCCTGTAACATCAATTTGCTCTTTTTTGACTCGTTTATCTATACTATATAACTCTTCTGTGTATTCTTTCCATCTTTTCTTCATCTTCTCTTCGTCGCATATTACGTTTCCATCTCCTGTCTTCATTGAGCCCATTCTAGGTGTGAATTTTCCCATTATTTCTTTTACTTTTGAAAACAATTCTTTAACTCTCCCTTTCCTTCCTTCATCTTCCATTTCTTTGCACATTTCATTTAAATGTTTTTCTTTATCTTCCCGAGCTTGTTTTTGGAAGGCACTATTCAGTGCCCTTACCTTATCTTTGTCGCCTGCTTTCTTTGCAGGTTTCCTGTCCGCTGCCATGCCCACAGCTTCACTCGACAACCAAGTTGTAGTCGTGATTTTCTTCTTCTTTGGGATATGTTTCTCAGCAACTTCAACTATGGTTTTCTTCATTCTCTCCCATGTGTTGTTCGAATCATCTTCCGCCTCTATCTCATCTCTCTCAAGTACTTCAAATCGATTCTTTATTTCCATCCTGTATTCCGGTGTAATGCCCTTGCAGTCGTATCTAGTCATTCGATCTCCATTCTTCAGCTTTTTTAATTTCGTTTTCAGTGTTGCTACCAGTAGCTCATGGTCGGTACCACAATCCGCTCCTGGTCTAGTTCTCACATCTCTTATCGTACTGTTCCATCTTTTATTTACCAAAATGTAATCAATCTGATTCCTATATTTCCCATTCGGTGACGTCCATGTGTACAGTCTTCTCTTTGGCTGTTCAAAACATGTATTCATGATTCTCAAGTCATTCCCTTTGCAGAATTCAACAAGTCTTTCCCCAGCTTCATTCTGTTCACCCAGTCCATGAATACCCATTGTTCCTCTATCATCTCCTTTGCATTGCCCCACCTTCGCGTTAAAGTCCCCCATGGTTATCAGTACATCTCCTTTCGGAGTTCTATCCATTGTACTCTGTAAATCATTATAGAAACTATCGTGTTCTTCTTCTGTTGCTATCGATGTTGGAGCATATATCTGTATAATAGTTGTGTTCACCTTTCTCCTCTAAATCTTACACTCAAGATTCTATCGCTCACCGTATCATAACCCATTATCGCATCTGTACTTGTCTTATCACACATGATTGCAACTCCATTTCTTCCTCTCTCTTTTTGTCCTGACATTATCATCTTGTATCCATTCCAGCTGAAATGTCCTTGTCCTTTCCATCTTGTCTCGCTTAATCCCAATATCGCTAAGTCCAATTTTTTCATCTCTCCTTGAATCACATCCATCTTTCCAGTTTGCATAGAACGTACATTCCATGTACCCAATTTCATCTTTTGACTGCAGCTCAGGTTGAGTCTTTTCCCCTCAATACGATCCACCTCAAAACGTCCATTCGGCTTTTGTCCTGTTGCTTCATTAGACCGAAGGGTCATTGACTCACCGTCTTGCTCTTTCCCAGTAGCTTTTGAGTCGCACTCCGGCCTGGGAGTCCCACCATCTGCGACTATCGGTGCTTTTGGTTTGGTGTGTCTCATGACGATTTTCTTGGCATGTTAACAGGGGTGGTTTGCCATTGCCTTCCCCTGGTTTTGCCTGCCGTGCCCGTTCGTTCCCCTTCCCATGGAAGGGTATTAACGGTCCGCACCACGTGAAGGTGGGCACGGAGGACTTTGGTTCATCAGCCCAGGTCGGATCCGAGTCTACGCTCTTAAGAGACGTCGGTCAGGTCGCCTCCCTGCTTTACTCTGAACCAGAGTGACTGATGAACCTTTGCGGACCTGATTTACGTATACATAGTCCTAATGCATATCAATACATATGCATGCATGCGTGTGTTTCTATGAATGCTTAATCATCCTGTGTCTTTCTGATTAGGATTGTCTTAGTTGACTGGCGCGCTGGCGTTTTGGCAACCGGTTTGCGCACAACAAAGAACGTACATTTACCAGTGATGGGCAATAGTTAACTAAAAAGTTGCTAACTTTTAGTTTAACTAAATTTTTTTAGTTAAGGATGAAGTTTAACTAAAATAAAATAGTTTAGTTAAAACCATAGTTTAACTAAAAATGTTTAGTTGCTAACTAAAAAGTTTAACTAAAAAAATCAGCAATATGCAACTATTTTTCCACAATGAATACTGAACGCTGTCAACAAAAAACATTTTAACACTGCATGGTTTTAGCATTAACAGCCCATATTTTCAAATTTATACACTATACTTACAGTATGCCTGTAACTGTATGCTAGAACAGTACACATTGCATAATTTGAAGGTGAAATTGTCACTGACTCTCTGCATTGTTACAGTTCACTTAACCTCTGTTATTGTGAAAATGTTTGTCGTAAAAAGTTGGAAAAAAGTTGGAAAAAGTTTAACTACTTTTTTTTAGTTTAGTTAACTAATTTCCAAAATGAGTTGCCAAATTTAGCTAAAGTATTTTATTTTAGTTGGAAAATAGTTTTAGTTTAACTTTAAAAAAATAGTTTAGTGCCCATCACTGACATTTACAAGTTAAAATAAGCGAGCTGAAGTAGGCGAAGCTTTGAGTGTGTTGCTGTGGTAATCTGAAATTCAATTCAAAGCGTCGACGGGACTAGAATGATAATGAAAAAAGAGCTTTTGGCTGTGGCAATGTTTGTCGTCGTGGGATCGGTTTACTTTCTGTACAGCTTCGGTATAATTCATCCGTCAATCGTTATTCAAACTGCAAATCAGGACTCGAATCAGGTATGCAGAATTAGAATAATACACAATATTCTGTCTTTCAATCAGTTTCTCCCCTCTCCGAATGCTTGTCTTGATTGATAGTGTTTTTGTCAATGTTGCAGACTGTGTTTCATTTTATATATAGGCCCTAATTAAATTGAGTCGGGACCAATGTTCTTTCTATCTGCTTCTCTGTTCCTTAAGAATTTTCCGTAAAGCGGCGTGAACACCGATGCTCATAATAAATGAGCTTCGATTACATTAGATCAGTGAGACTGTAACGAATCGTTACAAGCCTTAAGTATATTACTTTCACTAAGATTGCGAAATCAATGTCATTCGCTAGAGGCCACTGTGGTAGTGCTGTACAGTGCTGATCTGTGGTATGCGAGTCAACCAATGAGAAGACGTCGCGCTTTCTGTGCTTGTTCGTGATTGGCTAGAGGTGAGCACGTGCGAACATTTGCGCCCGTTTTCGTGGCCTGTATGCAGTTTCAGCCTAGAAGTGAACGAGGAAGGAAGGAATTGGTGACCTTAGAGCTAATTTTAGCGTGAAATGGTCTTAACTGCGCAATAAGGAATTTTACGATTAAAACGATGGAAATTGTCGAAAGTCGGGGATAATATTTCATCGCAACTACATCTTTGAAGATCGGGCGTCGAATTTATCGACGGGCGTTCGATATTTCTTCGAATTTGGGGAATTATGACAAAATTACTTGGAGGCTACGATTTCAATGGAAATTGGTGTGACGGAGCTCCAATGACCTTGGATAACCTTGACGTGGAATGATATTTATTGGATTTGACCGGAATCGCAAATATTGGCAATTGGGAAGAATATATCTTGGAAGTTCAGGGTGTACAACCCTTATTCTTTTGAGTCGTATATTGAAATCTCCAGCGATAGATAAGACGATAGGTTAAGTTCATGTGCTATATAAATGTACACGTTAACTTAGTCAGGAAACATACAGCGATAGATAAGTCGATAGGTTAGATCACTTGTGCTATATAAATGTAAATGAACATATGGCGATAGTATAAGTCGATAGTTTCATTTCTGTTTCATTTTATTAAATAATTATAATGGATCAAGATATCTTTTCTGATGACGAAGTTGTTCGAATAGGTGACGTATTGGAAAGGCTTGAAGAGCGCCAGGCAAGCCAAGATTCGATACTAAGTTCATTTGTAGAGCGCCAGACAAATCAAGACTCTATATTAAGTGCATTGGTTGAATCCCAACGAACTTTTGTAGAAACTCAAAGGGTATTTCTAGAACGCCAGTCGACTCAAGAATCTGTATTAAGTACATTTGTAGAGCGCCAGACAAATCAGGAAACTCTTATGAGGTCATTATTCGAATCTCAACAGACCTTCATGGAAACTCAACACGTATTTATGGAGCGCCTGTTATCAGATAGGGTCCCTGAGAGAAGAGAGCAGAAGAAAGAAATTGAGTCTGTTGTGAGAGCGCCGAACCCTAGTGAGGGCTTGATACTAAGCCCTGCTGCGCCAGCAACGGCAGCCGCGGACATGCCACTCGTCATCCATGGTAGAAGAATGCCTCAGGGACCTAGTATAACGCAACCGGACGTGAAGCCTTGCTCTCGGCCTAGTAAGAAAAGGCGACAGCGGTTGCAGCAGATAGAGAGAAGAGAACAGGCCCACAGCGCCAGCAAGCTGGGTTCAAAACCAGGGCTTGTATACTCTTCAGATGTTCTCTCACAACAGCGCGGGCACTCGCAAGAGCGGGACGAGCACGCTACACTTGGTACCAGAATCGGGCTTAGAACTAGAGAAGATTTAGTTAGAACTACAGAAGAACCGAAACCAGCATACTATACAGAAGATAATGAAATTTTCTATAGAATGGATAGGGCAAACTTAATGGACTTAGGACCAGCAGAGTTCGAAAATAAAATGTTTAACTGGGCTATGCCTACACAAACAGAGATAGAACTAAATTCTGCTTCAGACGCGGATGCAATTGAGAGTCTCAGTGAAACTAATAGTACAGACTCTGATGTTAGTAATGCTAGGTCAACACATAATGTAGATACTAAGGTTAACCCAGTAGGTGTAGGTCAAAAGAATATACGATCATATACTAACCTGGAGTTTTCAGTTGCAGGTATTGGTCAAAGCTTGGGTGAAGATTCTCGACGGCCAACAGTACGAGAAGACTTGGTTTCTCAAGTCTCTCAAGGGGGAAGAACAGGCAGAGATGCGCATCCCAGACGTCATGTACCTGTCGACATGAGAGCGACCACCTTGCCTAGAACTTGGACAGAAACAAGGCCTACAGTTGGACAAGTCAGTTGGAGCCAAGATGAACGACTTCAAATGACGAATACTCCTGTCTACGCCATGTCATCCGAGCCAAGAGTAGTAACACTTTCTCAGCATCTGCCTTCGTCGTCGCTGACTATGCCTCGATCTACTGGTGGACAAATCGAATCTTTGATGATGCCGTCAAAAGTCGAAGCGTCTTTTCCTCCTCAGTATGTTAGTATTGTTGATGCAGGAGAAATGAATAAGTCAAGCAACATGTTTATGCTTATGCCTGTTCATACTCCAGACATTAATGGGCCTCGGATATCCACAGCTGCCTCAATGTCCAAACCGGAAGTTGTTTGCAACATGGAGCCAAAACCTCAACAGGTGATGTTATGTTATGGTCCGTCGAATGTGCAACCTAGTTTGATAGAGAAGTAAGAAGCAAAAGTTGAATTGGCGAGCGATGTGAAACCTGACTCCCACTTTCAGGAGATGGTGCTTCAGAAAACAGTGACGTCAGTGGAAACCCAAACTGTTGTTCCTGATGACTGTTTAATCGCAATGGAGAATAAACCGGTTGTGGCTAAAGTTAAACAAGCTGCAACGGAAGAAACTATTTCTACTGCGGAAGCTACGGTGAAGCCAATTCTAACGTCTACCTCGACGAATGTAACACCGGAGAGAAGTAGACAATGGATTAAGCTTGGTGGTTACAATGGTCGAACCCCAATAGAAGCTTTTCTTCGAAAATTTGAGGTGTGTTCGAGAAATAACGGTTGGACAGATGAAGAGAAATTAAACCAGTTAACGTGTGCTTTAACAGAACCGGCAAATCAGCTTTTATGGGAATTCGACTCTGCTACTATGGTTACCTGGTCAGACTTGGTTAAGAAACTTCGATCTCGTTACGGAAGTGCTGAGCAAGCTGCGTTATATCAGACTCAATTGAGCACAAGAAGACAGAAAGATGGAGAGGATCTTGGAAGCTTAGTTCAGGACATTCGAAGACTGCTAACTTTGGCATACCCTGGACCACCGTCGCAACATAGTGAAACTATTGCGATACGTGCTTTCGTGGATGCCTTAAAAGATAAAGAATTAGCCTTGAAGCTACGGGAACGCGAGCCAGAGACACTTGATCAAGCGTACAAACTTGCTTTGCGTTTAGAAGGCTATTCTCGAGTTGACAAGGACAGTTCAGATCATTTTGAACATCGACCGGCACGTGTGAAGGCTGTGAAGGAAAATGATCCGAATTCAGAGTTGATGCGCCAGTTTTTAGAACAACAGAAACAGTTGGAGCGACTTATAGAAACACAACAGAAGAGGTTGGAGAAAATGGAGAAAGCCTTGGAATCCTGGCAAAATTCGTCAGCCTTTAGAATTCCTCCTCCTCCTTTTCAGCCGCAAGCTCAGCGAGAAGTTCCGCCTCGTTGGAGAATGGAAAGTGGAACCAGTTATCCAAATGGTGGACAACGGCAAGACAACCGAAGGTCATGGCGGTCTACCAAGCTCTGCTTTGAGTGCAATCAACCCGGACATTTAGCCAGGTCATGTCCAGTTCGACAGAATGTTCCGACCGATGTAGATGGAACTCCGAACCAACAAGAACCGGCAAGCAATCGACATATTCAGGGATGTAGCAACGCCTATCTCTCGTTGACTGTGAATGGAAAGCCTACTTTCGCATTACTGGACACAGGGAGTGAATTGTCCTTGACTCCAGCATCGTTGGTACGTAAAGAGGATATGAGAGAATCCCGACAGTTCGTTAGAACGGCAAATGGTTCCGAAATCCGCGTATTGGGCGAAGTTACTCTTAATTGTACGGTAGACAACTTCTCTTTTGAAGTCAAGTGTTTGGTCACTGAACAAGTTACGGAGCTTATAATCGGACTGGACTGGATGGAACAAAACGATGTTCTATGGAACCTCGGAGCGAGGTGGGTTCAGGTTCAAGGTCACACTATTCCTATCCAAGGTCGACGTCAAGTAGTAACCTGTCGGAGGATAGCAGTGGCTAGCGACGTGAAAGTGCCTGTTCGAAGTGAAATGGATACTAGAAAACACTCGATCCAGATTCAAAGACATACTCGACCTACTCAAAGAATCTATGGAGTTTTTACATGCTAGAACCGGGTGGCGTTCTTCTCAAATTCCACGAGAATGGGATGCGCATCTGCCTTCTGCATCTGCCGTTGCCGAGGGGGGTATACTGCGACACAGAAATAAAGGAATTAAAATTGCTTATTGTGAAATCATTGCTTTATGAATATGGTTGCTTTGTTAATTGCAATTGTATCTCTTGCATTGTGAATTGTGTGTGTTGGAACATAATTTTTATATGGCGCCCTAGGTCTAGAGTTAACTAGTGAACCGGTAAGGTACATGTAAGGTTGACACTGTATAAGTATGAGATAAGGTAAGGAGATTTGAGAGTGATGTATTGTAATAACGCCATTACCCTGTGCCTGTCACTAGAGAGTTGTGACATTCATAAGGATTTAGTTTTGTAAGTCTGGTTCTGCGCCGCTTAATGGCGACTATTGTTGAAAGGAGCGAGATGCTATGTCTCTTAGTTTTATTTTGATGA
This sequence comes from Allolobophora icterica, assembly GCA_963556255.1. NCBI lineage: Eukaryota > Metazoa > Annelida > Clitellata > Crassiclitellata > Lumbricidae > Allolobophora > Allolobophora icterica. Next base: position 68,775,115 of record OY744604.1, on the reverse strand, counting down.
ATAGGTGTTTACTTCATTGCTAGTATCAATTTGTTAAGCTATTGTACTTTGCTTAATAGAACAGTCTTACCTTAGCTTGACATTAGTTGTGTAGGAACTCTTCTGCTTCTGATGTAATGGTAGTAGACATTGTTGACTTCTCGCAGGATTGAGTGATGCTTATGAAACCTTGCTGTTAACTAGTATCGATGTTGTAGTTAAGGAACATTGTACTAAAATCTGGAGATTTCCTGGATGACTCTGGGATTGTTCCCAGCAAATTTCCAGAGTGTCTGGAAATTTGAGCTAAGTGGGGGAGGGTGTAACGAATCGTTACAAGCCTTAAGTATATTACTTTCACTAAGATTGCGAAATCAATGTCATTCGCTAGAGGCCACTGTGGTAGTGCTGTACAGTGCTGATCTGTGGTATGCGAGTCAACCAATGAGAAGACGTCGCGCTTTCTGTGCTTGTTCGTGATTGGCTAGAGGTGAGCACGTGCGAACATTTGCGCCCGTTTTCGTGGCCTGTATGCAGTTTCAGCCTAGAAGTGAACGAGGAAGGAAGGAATTGGTGACCTTAGAGCTAATTTTAGCGTGAAATGGTCTTAACTGCGCAATAAGGAATTTTACGATTAAAACGATGGAAATTGTCGAAAGTCGGGGATAATATTTCATCGCAACTACATCTTTGAAGATCGGGCGTCGAATTTATCGACGGGCGTTCGATATTTCTTCGAATTTGGGGAATTATGACAAAATTACTTGGAGGCTACGATTTCAATGGAAATTGGTGTGACGGAGCTCCAATGACCTTGGATAACCTTGACGTGGAATGATATTTATTGGATTTGACCGGAATCGCAAATATTGGCAATTGGGAAGAATATATCTTGGAAGTTCAGGGTGTACAACCCTTATTCTTTTGAGTCGTATATTGAAATCTCCAGCGATAGATAAGACGATAGGTTAAGTTCATGTGCTATATAAATGTACACGTTAACTTAGTCAGGAAACATACAGCGATAGATAAGTCGATAGGTTAGATCACTTGTGCTATATAAATGTAAATGAACATATGGCGATAGTATAAGTCGATAGTTTCATTTCTGTTTCATTTTATTAAATAATTATAATGGATCAAGATATCTTTTCTGATGACGAAGTTGTTCGAATAGGTGACGTATTGGAAAGGCTTGAAGAGCGCCAGGCAAGCCAAGATTCGATACTAAGTTCATTTGTAGAGCGCCAGACAAATCAAGACTCTATATTAAGTGCATTGGTTGAATCCCAACGAACTTTTGTAGAAACTCAAAGGGTATTTCTAGAACGCCAGTCGACTCAAGAATCTGTATTAAGTACATTTGTAGAGCGCCAGACAAATCAGGAAACTCTTATGAGGTCATTATTCGAATCTCAACAGACCTTCATGGAAACTTAACACGTATTTATGGAGCGCCTGTTATCAGATAGGGTCCCTGAGAGAAGAGAGCAGAAGAAAGAAATTGAGTCTGTTGTGAGAGCGCCGAACCCTAGTGAGGGCTTGATACTAAGCCCTGCTGCGCCAGCAACGGCAGCCGCGGACATGCCACTCGTCATCCATGGTAGAAGAATGCCTCAGGGACCTAGTATAACGCAACCGGACGTGAAGCCTTGCTCTCGGCCTAGTAAGAAAAGGCGACAGCGGTTGCAGCAGATAGAGAGAAGAGAACAGGCCCACAGCGCCAGCAAGCTGGGTTCAAAACCAGGGCTTGTATACTCTTCAGATGTTCTCTCACAACAGCGCGGGCACTCGCGAGAGCGGGACGAGCACGCTACAAGACTATCTTAAAAGATTACCAGAGGAAATTTGAGAGGAAACTTTGAGGTGACTCAAGAAGTCAGAGATCGAGACCAACATGAATGACTGGAATAGAACGTGTTTAAGGAAATTATCTAAATTTATTAATTAACGATGGAATGTAAAGATGTACAAAATAAAATTGCAGCAACTCTGGTTCTGAAAACGTTCGATTTCAGAACTAATATTTTCCAGCAATATAAAAATAAACATTACTACACTTTGTGCAAATTTACAGCAAGGTGAGCTCACATACAACAAACACATGGCTCATTTTACCAAACCTTACGGTGTTCAACATGGAAACACGATATTTGTGCAAGTGGAATCGTCGTATGTTGACTGATCAGATCTCCTTCCGAACATTAACTAAAGAAGCTCATGCAACTGACTACAAACGCAATCCGATATAAAACAAGTTTAATGTTTTTGCAATTTCCAACACAAATGTATATTCACTTGTATAGGTCTAACATATGGAATCTGTCGGTCCGATGATAAATATACATATGTATGTCAGCCGATGAACATTTTTATGGCGGCTCTGTAATTAATTTGTATCATTGTTCATAGATTTACTAGCTACATTACATTACACTGTTTGGCAAAACTGAATCGTGTCTTTAAGTATTGCGGGTTTAATCTTTAAAATTAGCTTGATGTACTGAAAGAATGCCTCGCAACTAATTGTTCAAGCCCTCGTTACTGCACTCCAACCGAAAATGACACTCTAACATGCGGCTCTCCCTTTGATCTGTCTTCAAGTTACCTAAAGAACCTCGGAATTCCTTTGAGGGACTTTGTTCCCATCCGGAGAGAAAACCTCGATGACTTTGTTTTTGTAACTGCAGCGAATAAAGACTATTTTCACATTGCAATGGACGCCATTGGAAATGTTCAGAAATTTCTACCAAATTATACGATTTACTTCTACGACCTGGATTTTACTCGACGGCAACAACACATTGAAAAGGTGAATACGTGCATATACATTTTCTAGTTTATGCATATATTTTTCCATAATCGGTTCATCGCTATGCCTACAAAAGTCAATGCAACGTTGGTTCAATCAGTGCAACCTGTGTCCAACTTATGAATATAATGAAATTATAAATTCTTTGTTTAAGGATCGACAGGGCCTACTATTGTGAATTTCTATATGTCTGTATAATTATATACAAACTGAAAGAAATATATCCACATATACCAATAATTAAATAAATGTAGCCCGCAACTTGCTCATCATATTTCTTTACACCAATTTTCACAGGACACTAAACTTTAACCACAAAGCGACTAGAGCTAGAGCCTCACTTCAATATGGTAAATTCAATTCATTCAATTTTAGTCGGTAACCACATTTCAAACAAGTAAAGAGTAAAGACAAGCTTGTAAAAGGTGACTACATCTGGTTACACAGGGGAACCTAAAGGGGTCGTGGACCCCGCTTGCCAGGACCCCTATGTAAAATTTGGAATCATAGCGACGGCCTCACAGCATAGATTCTATTCACATATCTAAACAAATACCGTGAAACACGAGGTAACAAAAAACTGTTAACTAATCTCTTAACTAAAGACTCAAAACATACCTGACAAGAAAGCCGATCGAGGTCAATTTAATTCAGAAGGTGTCTTTTAAGAATAGACAGAGTTTGCATTTAAATAAAGTCACATTTGATTGGCTTCGAATATATTTGGAGGAAGTAGATTCCAGAAATAGGATTCGGCACACAGAATACAGGATTATCGACTATTTGTGTGTGCGTATGGGGGGGGGGGGCAGAAGAATTTGATAAGAATCTACATATATCACTTTTAGTTTAAACGGATTATAAATTGTTTCATACATCCGCCGCCCGACCTCTCACCAAAGTCACCATCCACCCACTCACAAACACACACGCACACAGACAGACGTGTAAACGTCCATACACAACGAAAAACAAAATTAAGTGGTTGCAATCTAATTCTAGATAAAGTCTCTGTGCAACGTGATATACCGCAAGTTCAACTACTCTCGATATCCTTCTCACATCCCGTATCTGAAAAACTACGCATTTAAACCACTCGTCGTTCACGTAAGTACGTTTTCACAACTGTAGAGTAAACGCAAATTTTGCACCTAATCTGTTATCAATTTTATGGAAACTGTGGCTGGAAAGTTTCAATGTTATCATAAATGTATGAATTCATAACTGGGAGATACAAACGTGTAGTGCAGCTTTGCGAAGTTGAAGGGCGCTATCATTGGCTTGAGGCAGGGCTGTAGTCGAGGGTTTAGGCGGGTGCACAGCGTGTACTCACCTCTAGAGACCCTATGCTCACCTCACAAAATATTTGTCCTCACCTCTACTGTGTTTCGGAAAAAACTAACCGGTAGCGTGTACTCGCCTCTAATTTGTTTCGAAAAACTAACCGGTAGCGTGTACTCGCCTGTAATTTGTTTCGAAAAACTAACCGGTAGCGTGTACTCGCCTCTAATTTGTTTCGAAAAACTAACCGGTAGCTTGTACTCGCCTGTAATTTGTTTCGAAAAACTAACCGGTAGCTTGTACTCGCCTGTAATTTGTTTCGAAAAACTAACCGGTAGCTTGTACTCGCCTCTAATTTGTTTCGAAAAACTAACCGGTAGCGTGTACTCGCCTGTAATTTGTTTCGAAAAACTAACCGGTAGCTTGTACTCGCCTCTAATTTGTTTCGAAAAACTAACCGGTAGCGTGTACTCGCCTGTAATTTGTTTCGAAAAACTAACCGGTAGCTTGTACTCGCCTCTAATTTGTTTCGAAAAACTAACCGGTAGCGTGTACTCGCCTGTAATTTGTTTTGAAAAACTAACCGGTAGCTTGTACTCGCCTCTAATTTGTTTCGAAAAACTAACCGGTAGCGTGTACTCGCCTGTAATTTGTTTAGAAAAACTAACCGGTAGCGTGTACTCGCCTCTAATTTGTTTCGAAAGACTAACCGGTAGCGTGTACTCGCCTCTAATTTGTTTCGAAAAACTAACCGGTAGCGTGTACTCGCCTGTAATTTGTTTCGAAAAACTAACCGGTAGCGTGTACTCGCCTCTAATTTGTTTCGAAAAACTAACCGGTAGCGTGTACTCGCCTGTAATTTGTTTAGAAAAACTAACCGGTAGCGTGTACTCGCCTGTAATTTGTTTCGAAAAACTAACCGGTAGCTTGTACTCGCCTGTAATTTGTTTCGAAAAACTAACCGGTAGCGTGTACTCGCCTGTAATTTGTTTCGAAAAACTAACCGGTAGCGTGTACTCGCCTGTAATTTGTTTCGAAAAACTAACCGGTAGCTTGTACTCGCCTCTAATTTGTTTCGAAAAACTAACCGGTAGCTTGTACTCGCCTCTAATTTGTTTCGAAAAACTAACCGGTAGCGTGTACTCGCCTCTAATTTGTTTCGAAAAACTAACCGGTAGCGTGTACTCGCCTGTAATTTGTTTAGAAAAACTAACCGGTAGCGTGTACTCGCCTGTAATTTGTTTCGAAAAACTAACCGGTAGCTTGTACTCGCCTGTAATTTGTTTCGAAAAACTAACCGGTAGCGTGTACTCGCCTGTAATTTGTTTCGAAAAACTAACCGGTAGCTTGTACTCGCCTCTAATTTGTTTCGAAAAACTAACCGGTAGCGTGTACTCGCCTCTAATTTGTTTCGAAAAACTAACCGGTAGCTTGTACTCCCCTCTAATTTGTTTCGAAAAACTAACCGGTAGCGTGTACTCGCCTGTAATTTGTTTAGAAAAACTAACCGGTAGCTTGTACTCGCCTCTAATTTGTTTAGAAAAACTAACCGGTAGCGTGTAGGCTACTCGTCTCTAATTTTACCACTACAGCCCTGCTTAAGGGAATCGAAGTTCGCCCTCTGAAACCTCACGTACGTTGTGAGCCATCTTAGTATGAGTCTATATATCTTTTATGGCGTTCCAGACTAGACCTACCTGACGCGATCGCACGGTTTACTGTAACAAGTGTCTTAGGTAAAACAAGAATCGATTTTGGTTTAAAGGTGTTGACGATCTATCTTAAATTAATTTTCTAGTGCAAAATAATATGGAATTTATCTGGCAGTAACGAAAGGCAAATCCATTTTGGTGAGCGACGATAATTACAGCACTGTCTTGAATGTAGCTATGGTTAGCCATAACTTGCATGTTTATAATTCTACACTCGTAATTCAATGTCCTATTGTCACTAGCTGATGAAATGCTTGACCCGCTACGTTAGTATAGGATAAATAGGCCTATCATCAACTTCTCAATGAGTAGGTCTACAGGTGAGTGCCTATCGAGAACATAATTTCTCGTGCAAAACATCTATGAAGCAGATCTGCAAATGTCTGAAAAAGCCGATAAAATTATAAGCAACTGTCTTGCCTCGTTTGACCAGTACAGCAATATATAAAAGTTATCTGCTTCCCACTAACTATACTAAGATATTTTTCTGAGCTAATCAAATATATTAGTTTTTTAACCATGGCATCAATGGTCCTTCTGCTTTATTTTTCTACTTTGCGTTCATTTTGTGGTCAAATAGTTGCTGCATTTTCTTCCTTGCTAGGCAGTTAAGTCATGATTTTATAGCAAGAACATGACCTGGGTCGCTGAACCAAGGACGTCATTTGGGGGGGCAAGGGGGGCATTTGTCCCCCCTGATTTTTGAGAAAAAAATGGAAAAGCTGGAACAAGAAAAGGAGGAAGAAGAAAAGGGTAAAAAAGAAAAAATGATACTCAAATTCATGGAATTATTATATACTATTAACAAAACTAGAGTCTGCACAGGTTTTTTCACAAGACCACACCTTTTTGACAGTGCACATTATGTAGTTTTCCCCGAAAATTAAGAAGAAACACCCAAAATCTGTTACGCGAAACATTTTTTTACCTCTTTTTTGACGACCTTGCCCCCCCCTGAAAAAAGCTGAAATGACGTCCCTGCGCTGAACCACCTCTTCGTGGTCGATGACGCTCCTAAGACTCGCAGTTTCTTTACCGAATGTAAGGTGTTGCTGGTTGACGACGGCAGGAAGACCTGTAGGAGTGTAGGTGTGAGATTCAACTCTACACACTGGGAATTTACCACCGACTCTTAAAAAGTTAGGCGAGGTTAGCATGTCGGCCAGATATTAATGGACGAAACAAAGCATCGTCTATAAACGCACCTAAATCATGCCGGAATGAAGTAAAGCACAAAAACGCAGACCCAGTCTCACAAGAAGTTTGAATAAATGACAATACTAACGAGCAAGTGTCACGGGAGACGAAATATCAGAATATGTAAATCGCAACCAACATAGCCGCAGACATGAGTGGAGGTTTGTACTTCAAGTAAATGTGCCATGTGCCGTGTTTATAGGCATTTTGACAGACGTACTCTTATATATATATATATATATATATATATATATATATATATATATATATATATATATATATATATATATATATATATTTATATATATATAAGTACAATTATATTTATGATGAGGATGGGCTCCGTTGTTGTGGCTGCCGCTAAGAGGTGTCTTCGTTTATGTTTCTATCTGCGTTTACGAAGCGTCTAAAGGACTTTATCTTTTCTCATAGCGTGTGTCGTTCAGTTTAGACTGCTGTGGACCTTTATGTAGTAGCAATTTTTGCTAATCCTAGCCAGGGTTTTGTTTGACAGAAACTTTCGTTTGAAAGAGACTTTCGATTAAACGTACGCTCTATTGGATAACAATAATGATGTCGGAAGTTGGGGTTCCTACTTGGAGTCGATGCCGTGCGCGCTAGGACTGTTAGGCCTAGTGACGTCATCTCGGAAGCCCCTCGCTACCCTGCACGGGGCATCATACAGTCGGAGTGGCCTGTTGGCGCTCAGCAGGAGTCGTCAGCGCGATGCAGCCGACCGTGACCGAGGCTGCTGTAAAAGGAGCGGCCTCTGGCGGTCCTGACTACAGAAGGCCTCTTTCGTTACAGGGGCACCCGTGCGGGCCTGCATTCAGCCCGGCGCCGTCCGTCCCTGGGCTTCCCCAAGCGGGAAGCCTTGAAGGCGTGGCGGGGGATGCCGGGCGACGATGTAAGCTGTTACAACATACCGGTGATGATGGGCCGTGGCCGGCATGCCGATGGGTGTACGCGTCGTGAGAGGATTTATCAACCGACAATGCGTGATAATAACCAACAACTGGGTCTGTCTTCTGGCTTCGATTCCTCCTGTGCATCCGACGTCAAGATCCGTTTCTCATCCTTCTGTCTATTTGATAAATCCTATGAGCCTGGCCAAACCTCACGCTGTAGATCATTTGGCGGCAGACCTGCATACTTTGGCCCTGACCTTGCAATCATCGTCGAAAGCTGGTCCTCATCATAAAGAAACCCTATTCCAAATACCGGGATACCAACTGTATCGGCACGATCGGCTTGTTCGACGAGGCGGAGGCGTTGCAATATACTGCCGATCTTCCCTGAAATCGTCAATTTGCGCACCCAGTGTGCCAATCAGTACGGAACTGGAGCTTCTCTGGATCCAGGTCGAATTCATGAATCAGCAATACCGTATTGGTGGGCTATATCACCCACCGACACCTGCTTACGAAGTATCCACACTCATCTCCAGCCTTGAAGCAACAGTGGACGAGTTACTTCTGAGTAACCTCCGTGTCATTCTTGGAGGAGACTTCAATGCCTTGCCCAATGATGCCATACTGTCAATGGGTCTCCGGGCAGAATTTACAGGACCCACCCATATGGGGCACTCGCTTGACAGACTGTACACGTCACAGCCTATGTTTGCGGTCTGTTCTCCTCTCCAGTCTGCTATTAAAACAAAGCACTCTGCCGTCTTCGCCACATCTGAGGCCGGGGCGCAGTGCCCGGATGAAGCTGATCGGGAGGTGCACACTCATCGTTTGCGAACGCCTCGTTAATGTATCCGCTCTACATGCCTGTCTGTCTGAGCAAACATGGAGCTTCATCACAGAGTGCCCTTCGGCTGAGAAAGCGTTTGATGACTTCTACACTTTCATCGGTAGCGCGCTAAACCGCTATATTTCCTCCCGCCAAATCACGATCAAGCGCCGGGACCCGCCGTACGTAACCCCGTACCTCAAATACCTGTTACGAAAAAGAAACTCGCTACACAGGCGTCGTCGAGGGGAGGCGGCGGCGGCCTTAGCCATCAGGATTAACGAGTACATTACCAAGCAAAACATGTCTTCCTTCGATGGCCTCCAACGGGGCTCAAAGAAACTGGGATGAAGTAAACGATTGAGGGGCGATGATAATGACTGTTTGAGCGCAGCCAGTGGCATATCATGCTCCTCCCTCAATATGCACTCTCAATCAATGTCAACGGACTTGCACTATACTGCGCCAAGGCTTGAAATAACGGAGTATCAAGTGTGTAAGGTGCTCGACCACCGGACCCGATGACATCCCAGCATGGTTGTTGTCGACGATGGCGCACCTTCTGTGCACCCGTATAGCTCTTCTGTTCCAGATCTCGCTCCAATCTGCGTATGTTCCTCCACAATGGCGTTCGAGCTGCATCACGCCAATCCCTAAAGTAGCGCATCCGCTCTCTGAGGCTGAATACAGACCTATCTCTATCACCCTGTCCTCTGCCGTTTACTGGAAAAGTATGTCGCTCGTAATTACTTTTACCCCATTCTTACCAATCCCTGTGAAAACCAGGACTTTGAAGACCAATATGCTTTCAGACCAACTGGTTCCACTACCTCCGCCCTGATTGCCCGCACTCATAACCTCCTTGATATTCTGCAAAATGAACCTTATGTGCGATTATTGGCTTTAGACTTTTCCCGTGCTTTTGACACGGTCAGGCACTCTCACCTATAGCTACTCAGCTTGCCTCTCTGCCAATCCCAGACTTCCTATTTAACTGGATACTTGCCCTCCTTCGTGACCGTCAGCATTGTACCAAGTTTCTTGAGATAGTTTCTTTCTACTGCCAAATAAATGCTAGCATAATTCAAGGCTCTGGCTTAGGGCCACTCCATTTTCTAATAGCAATAAAAGGTCTTGAACCTGCCAACCCAGAAAACCGTCTGCTTAAATATGCAGACGACTGTTATCTTTTGATTCCAGCGTCAGCCATCCTTACAACTGAGGCTGAGCTGGACCATGTTGCTAGGTGGGCTGCCTCTAGCAACCTTAAGCTCAACTGTGCCAAATCTAAGGAATTAAAAATAAGGAGACCTCGCTCAAAGCTTGGTAACCCTCCTCCCCTTGTTTCTGGTATCGCCAGGGTTACCGAAATACCGAGGCGGTCTTCTTAGGAGTGACCATGACCGATTGCATCGGATTTAGTTCCCATGTTCAACGCCTATGTGTAAAAGCGAGCCAGTCCCTCTACGCGATCCGTTTCCTCATTGCTCATGGGCTTGGGGGGTGGGGGGCAGCGCCTGCACGATGTTGTACGGTCGACCACGCTCGCCCGATTATTGTATGCCTCGTCGGCCTGGTGGGTCTTTATTAACGCTTCACGCCTTTGTGCGTTTGTAAGAAGGCTTGTTCAACTGGGGTATTTGCCAGAAGGCAATGAACCATTTGACGCTCTCTATGTGAGAGCAGACAGTACTCTCTTCTCTGCCATACTACGTAATCCCGGTCATGTTCTCCATGCCCTGCTTCCTCCAGTAAAGGCAAGCAAATATATGCGCTCCGTCCCCGCTCGCACAACCGTGAGATTCCCAAAGCTGACGCGTTGACCAGGAGGTGCTTCATCACTAGAATCTTATATTTCAAGTGAAATAAATATATAACTTTTATTGCAATCCTTATCATTGTCTACTGTCAAGTTAACCCACTTTCTACCTGCCCCTCTCGGGCCCGGTTGCCATTTAGATTCCTGAATTTCTTCATTTGTGACTCTATTTAGTTTCTCATTTCCTTTTCTTCATTCCATATCATTAATAGCATTGCTAAAATTTCTTTTTGTTTTGTTTCGTGCACCTTTTAAGTTTAGCTTGTTTGTCAGCCACAGGCCGTTTGCAGGTGGTCTATTAAAGAATATATTTACATACTTACTTATATATTCACTTACACAATGCATTTTGAAGCATGTTGGTCATTTGCTCGTCTATTTCTGTTCTCTTTGTTTAATTTTAAACGCAATTTTGCCTATATGGGGGCCTATGTCAATTCATTTCAGGAGATGTTGTCAGAGTTTTCTCGAGTCTTCTGGATCGATGCATCCATCCGATTTAATACGTCAAATCTGAGTCTAACGTTGGACGAAGTATTTAGCAGCGGGGGAATTCTAACATTTGATTACGCTTACCATTCCAATTTTGCAGCAACTCACAAGGGGATGTATAAATTTCTTCCTATTTCTAAATCAGCAGCCGCCAAGACCAGACAGTGCGGAGCCAACAGTATTTACATTCATCGAACGAAAGAAATATACACCAGGATCATCGTCTGGTGGGTGTTGTGTGCTCTGAGGGAGGATTGCATATCTTCTACCCATGCACTGTTTTGTAAATTTAAAGGGGACGATATCTGGGCCGAATGTCACCGATTTGATCAGTCGGCCATTAATATATTAATGGCCCACCATTTCCAATACAACGTCTCACGGTACGCGAGTCGTCATTTCCAACTGGATGTTCGACGTGGTTCTTCTAACAAAGAACTTCTCATTGTTTGCCCGACTAGAAATCAAATAAAATTTGCTCAGTACTTTTCTTAATCGACAAATACACACTTCATCGTATGATGCAGTTTGAGAGTTTGTTAAAGAAGTGTTACCCGTTTAAGTTTAGGCAATTGAAATCCCAGATTTATTCTGCAAAGCTGCCTTGCGCAAATGCATTTGTTCAGAGACCATTAAGGAAAAGACATTAAGCGCTACAACTGAAGTGTCGACCTACTCGTAGCGTTGCGTGGTTATTTGTCAGTCAATGATTAATTAAGCAATCAATTTCCTATGCGCTTTTGTGCATATGTACGTACCTACGTAGTGCAACAGTGGCGCAGTCGGCGAATTAACTGATGCTAATTGGACATTTGGCCAGCAGACAGAAAGATTATAAGAGGGGAAGGCGAAGGCACTGTAACGTCTTTTAAGATTACACTAAAATGGAGTTAGGCACTACTCATGCGCCAGGTTACCTTGTATTCAAACAGACCTTAATGCATTTCAAGGAGTATCTGGCTATAAATATCAACGAACGACATGAGTCAGTTATGTAGGCTAAATAAAGAATGTATATTAGTTCAACTTCAAATCAACATGCATCAATGTCAGTATACACCGATGTCAAATCGATCAACTTAGAAGAGATCTAAGATATCCTAGCTGCCTAACTTAGACCAGCTTCTGTTCTAAGTTTTATTAAATAGATATTATGCCTAAATTGACCTCCCTCTTATTTGAAGTAGTAGATGAGCTTTCTCCTCGTATATTCTTTGCCCCCAGTCACCAAGCGTTGATGACGATGGCACCGTAGCACGTAGATAAGATCGCATAGGACGGCGTAGACATGTTTTCTTCTCATTGATTTTCGCTTGCAGATTTTTCTAACCAAATGTCATTGAAATGTGAAGTTGATGTGTCGAACTCGCATTTAGCTTCAATGCCTCAGTTCGGAAAGTCCTCTTTTGTTGGAATAACTAATCGAAACGTCAGTTCACTTACGACGACGAACTCTAACTCGATCGACGATACAATTACACACGAGTCTTTGCTCTTTAAATCGTCCACATCCTTCGAGGCTTAAAATTAACTTCAAATCGCCTTACAAACTCACTAACATTTCCAAACGGCGTTAGGATTTGGTGGCAATATGGCTACTGTTGTTGTTTTTAAAATTTCAGGCAAATGGTAAAAGTTTTGACCGAGTTATGACACTTTTTCTTGGGGTCTACCTTTCATCGGGACATAGCGTGTAGCGACTGTACGGCCTTGACCCTGTTCATTTTTAAAGAATTGATCGGATAAGATCCTTCACCACCGTTGCCCGTTTGATTGGGCGACACGCCCTTTAAGGGCCCCGTATATGGACCGTTCAAGCCCGAGATTTAAATCTGTAGAATAAGCCGCCATCGGGAGGTGAACCGAGATCCACATGCTGTCTTACACAGACGCGAACTGGACGCAGCCTACGCTCTATAACCAATGTAGCCAACTGGGTTAGTGTAGGCCTATGTGACCCCTTTATGTTAAATCATCGAACACCCGCGATAGGATGCCACAGAGTGAACGTGATATATTGATTTTACGGTGTTCTGAGAATTATTTGAATTTTATTTGAATAAATAAGAATTTTGTTCAATCTCCTAGCGAGCGTACACTCTTAAAACTGCAGAGTTTTCTCAGCTACGATTTTCTCAGTTATCATGATAATCTTTATCGAACTATAAAAAATTGCTTTTGCAACAGAAAATTTAGTTTAGTCAGCAAACTTTAGCTGAAAGCGGTAACTTGCGTTATGATAATTCTGCTAAAAATGCATGGGTGCTTAGCACAGTGGTAATCACTTTGCACTAACGTTTCCTGACAAAGCGTTTGTCTGTATATCTTTTCCGAACGCGCGTGCAGGCTATGAAATTTTGCTGAAATAGTATCGCCACTTGGCCGTGTAGGATTGGCGTATCAACTATACTCTTAGTTCACTTGAACAGCATTTATCGGCAGCCGCTATATGCAGTCCTGCCTAAAGCGCTTTGTTCCAAAAATAACTTATTAACATCAGTTATTTGGACAGCATTGATTGGCTGTGGAGCGCTCGTTAATAGGCGAAGCCCTGCGCTTGGCCTTCGAGTGGCGCTTTACAAGTTTTGAAATTACGATTACGAGTATCATGAAATAGGCTGCACGATATATGAAATGATTTAATCATTTAATAATATTATCCGCACTTGGATTAACAACTAAATTATTCTAAAAACAGTTCTTTGTTCGATATATATATATATATATATATATATATATATATATATATATATATATACATATATATATATTGTGCATCGGGGCGTATTAACCAAATCAGCATAATGCGGAAAATTACAACACCGCGATTTGCGGACCATTGATCACAGGACTATTGATTACAGGACTATTGATCATTAGGACCATTGATCATAGGACTGTTGATCATGTATGGATGTTTCCAGGTATGTATGCATATATGTATACATACATGTATGTATGTATGTCTGTATGTATGTATGTATGTATGTATGTATGCATGTATGCATGTATGTCTGTATGTATGTATGTATGCATGTATGTATGTATGCATGTATGTCTGCATTTATGTATGCATGTATGTATGCATGTATGTATACTTGTATGTATACATGTATGTATGTATGTCTGTATCTATGTATGTATGTATGTATCTACGTACATACTGAGTTTTGGTTTCTATACCAAACATCTTATGACCAACAGTCCTATGATCAATGGTCCTAATGATCAATGGTCCTTGTGACCAAACGTCCTATGATCAATAGCCCTATGATCAATGGTCCTGTGATCAATGGTCCGGTTACCACACATACATATATATATACATATACATATATATATATATATATATTGTGCGTCGGGGCGTATTAACCAAATCAGCATATTGTGGAAAATTACAACACCGCAACATGGAAAAATTACATAAGTTTTACACATGCAAGGAAGAATACGAATCACGCGTGAACTGGGAACATAATGATTCACACGCTCTTCACATACAGGCGCCTGTGAATAGCGACTTCGCTTTTGTGAGCACTGTAGAAATTTAGAGATTACGATTACGCGTATACATAGGCTATTATACCTACATACATGATACATGTATACATATACACGCACATACTCATGCATATACATGCCATATATACAAACACGTGCACTCCCACACACAGGCCAAGAGATGCGTGGATGCGTGGTCATTATCTGCTCATTATGTCTAATTACGCACGGCTGCCCGGCTGGTGGGTGGCATCCCCAAATTTGGCCGGGTCTCGGAGTACATGCGGGAGGTGCTCCACTGGCTCCCCTACCCGCAGCGCATTGCTTATCGGGTCTCTGCTCTGGTTCGGCGGTCCCTGGAGGGTTTGGCTCCTCCTTACCTCCGGGAGCTTTGCTGCTCCACTTTGGCTGTCCAGCGTCGTGGTTCACTTCGCTCTGCAGCACAGGCTGAGCTCTTTGTCCCCCGTGCACGGACTGCTATCCGGCAACACCGTGCCTTCTCTGTCTCTGGCCCAGCGACCTGGAATGGGCTTCCAGTAGCGCTGCGCTTGACCCCAATCGATTGCTCTTCTCTGTTCTACTCTTGTCTTAAGACTGTCATGTTTGACCGTGGTTGGACTGGGAGCGCACCTGAGTAGATAACCTTGAAGGAGCGCTATGTAAGACCTCAGTAATAATAATAATAATAATAATAATAATAATAATAATAATAATAATAATAATAATAATAATAATAATAATAATAATTTGAGCTGTGGACCTTCTTTGCAGGTGTTCTGTCACTCCGCTGCGTTGGTTACCATCTTTTGTCGGTATATAGGGTCGTAAAAGGTGATAAGATCTGTCGCGGTTATTATCTAACGGTTCTGAGAGAGAGAGAGAGAGAGAGAGAGAGAGAGAGAGAGAGAGAGAGAGAGAGAGAGAGACAGACAGACAGACAGACAGACAGACAGACAGACAGACAGACAGACAGACAGACAGACAGACAGACACCCAGACAGACAGACACACAGACAGACACACAGACAGACAGACAGGCAGAGGCAGAGGCAGAGACAGAGACAGAGACAGAGACAGAGACAGAGACAGAGACAGAGACAGAGACAGAGACAGTGGTGGTTGTATGGTTTTATTATTAGCCGCAAGTCCCTCAACAAATGTCTAGATGATGTAAGACGGTTTCTTAGATTTTTATGTTTATAGTAGACCGTTACTATTATGTAGCTGGTATCGATTTCTTTGTTCCTATTTTTGAGTGGTTTGGTCTTCTTCAGAAAATAGAAAGATACAATGGAAGAATGGGCCTTAAACATCAGTTTGCAATGTATGACTGTCTACCATGGTGGCTTGTAGTGTTTTTTGAGACGATGGACGATAATTTATGAGGCATGGAAAAGAGAAGGCGAGGGAGGAGGAAACGACCTGTATGTCTGCATGTCTATCTACCCATGCCTGCGCACATACAAATATGTACATATAAAGACATACATACACCTACACACCCATATACACGAACCTAAATATATATTACATGCAGTTTTGTTGTTCTCGAGACCAAGGTCTTGGTCTCGAGTGCACTCGAGTTCGTTTTTAAAAGTCTTGGTCTTGGTCTTGGTCTTGAGACCAAAAGTCTTGGTCTTGGTCTTGAGGTTCAAAGTCTTGGTCTTGGTCTTGCAAGACCAAGACTTTTGTCAATACGAACAGTCATTTAACCCCAAGCAAGAATTTTAAAAGTGTATTCAATAATTATTAATACAATTGCTTTAGTATATATGAATGAGGTGTGAATGAGGCTTTACCGTTGTTTTGGACAATTATTTTGACTTCCGGTTATTTACCATAAAATGATTTCAAAACACTCAGGATTTGTACATTTACATCAGGTGCTTGAAAAGCTGCTGTGTGTGCTAGCGATTTCAGAACCTGTAGAACGTATTTTTTCACATAGCAGAATTTTTATGAGGCCCCACAAGGCACGTCTTGGTCAGAAAATTCTGATCGAATCGGTTTGTACAAAAGGCATTTTGTTATGTTCGCATGAAAGGCTTTTGTACATACGAATTTGGAATTCGCTGCAGAGTTAATTTGCTTTAATAAATCGTTTTCATTAAAATAGCGAGTATTCCGACTTGACAGAGTTTAGTAAGCAATTGAAGTCTGGATATGAATGCGACTTTTTGGGTCTTTGTCTCGGTCTTGGTCTTGGTCTTGAGGTTCAAAGTCTTGGTCGTGGTCTTGAGGTTCAAAGTCTTGGTCTTGAGGCTCAAGGTCTTGGTCTTGGTCTTGAGGTTTAAGGTGTTGACAACAAGACTGATACATGCCTAGATCTACATACGCATACGTAAACATACAGACACATATATTTACATATATACATATATACACGTACATGTACACTCGTACATATATAGACCCAAATAGGCTATATACACACCTATACATCTATAGATATACGAACACGTACACATATATATATATATATCTATATATATATATATATATATATATATACCATTATGCCTATATTCCGACGTACATATGCATATGTGGTCAGTAGTAATTGCCTACTCATTATAGAGCCGTTATCTTCTCTAGGAGCAAGGCATCAGACACCTACGGGCGATGAGCCCATGGATATTGATTGATTATCTTCTCTGTAGGTCTTCCGCTTTTCGTCCAGTAGGCCCCTATAGGATCGTATAAGGTGATAACTATGATCTGTGGTGGTTACCCTAACGGTTCCCGATACAGACAGACAGACAGACAGACAGACAGACAGACAGACAGACAGACAGACAGACAGACAGACAGACAGACAGACAGAAAGACAGACAGACAGACAGACAGACAGACAGAAAGACAGACAGACAGACAGACAGACAGACAGTTGAGAAGAGAGCAACTTTTAGGATAAACCTCAACTCATTAGCTGCGTTTCCCTCGAACGCATCTCAGTTCACATTGTTTCGTTCACCACGTCGAGTTCACTAGCATAGGAAGATTTACAATGGTGATGGAAAATAAATTTCTTTCCAAGCTACAGGAGTGGAATTTAGCATCATTGTACGACAGAATAAACGGTAAGTTACGGTACCTTTAATAAAATTATATTTTATAATAATTTATGATATTATTCAATTCATTGATTTGTTGCACGTGCGCAGTAGCATTAGGCACTGTGTAAATCCGCCGTAATGAGCTTAACTAGGATGGTTGATGAATTAGGGTAAACTAAACATTTTACTGAAGTAAGCTTACTTACGTACAATTTTGAAAAAATAATGCAGGTTTTAAGTAGTTTAACTTTAAAGTGATGCATTACGAAAGCGACCAACGCCAGTCAATGAGGTTTTTATTGTAACCCTAATATTCTACGATTATTAAAATTAAAAAAATGTGCTATTTTAATTTCCGTTGTAGATCAAGAAATTACATGGGAGTCTCTTCTTTTGCTGACGGATATATTTTGGATAGTTATTGTGCAATTTTTCAGATCATTGTATTTGACTTGAATTATTATTTCAAATATATATATAGTCGGATTTTTATGTAAACATATTTCAACGGTTGCACAGGACAAAATATGCCCTGAGGTGCTATGTTGTAATTGGAATCAATCGTTATGACTCTGATTATTTAATTTATAACATGTGTGGCATGTGGCTGGTATACAGAAATTGTAGTCTTTTGTTTCACTTAGCCTATAACAATTTCAAATTGGTTGAAACAACAATTTTCACGAGACAGTAAGATTCTGCTGCAGTTGCAGACTTGACTCAATGACTTGAGACTTCGAGTCAGACTTGTCTCTAATTTGGTGCTGTATGATGATGATGATGATGATGATGATGATGATGATGATGATGATGATGATGATGATGATGATGATGATGATGATGATGATGATGATGATGATGATGATGATTATAAACATAACTATGAAACACAGACAGCTGCAGTCATGTGAATGAAATTTATGCAACTGAATACAGTTCAAATCAACACAGGTGATGGTTTGCCAGCAATTTAACATACATGAATGGCATGTATACCAAGTATTTGTTTTTCTAGACATTGTTTTTCTAGAATTTTTGTTGTCCTAGAAATTACTCTATCCCCCTCCTATGGGAGGGGGAATAAAGTAGTGGCAACACTCATGGCCAGGAGAGCATAAGGAACGCGGATCAACTCCCGTAACCCTATCTATGAACGCTATGTGTATTTCTATGAAAGCAAAATATTAATTTTGGTTTTTCTTATATGTACTTTAACAGCCTGGTTCAAGTATGTCTCGATCAGTACAAGGAGAAGGCCGATAATCTGGAGCAGAAGGGGTTGTGGCTGCTACCCCATGTAGTTGCGCTCATCCAGGACCCGAGCAACCTCGACGACGGGTCCTGTTTCTACGCCGTGATTCTCGGGATATTTACTTTGGAGTGTCCAACGCAATGATTGCAGTGGAGATATTCTTGAAACTTTCTGTATTTTTTATGTTAAAATTCCCGACGCTGCAAAGTCTCCTGCAGAGGACGGTGTATAGAACAGCCACCCACCAGGACAACAGCGGAACAAAAGTGCTGCAGTTGTCCGATTTACATTGTAGCTCATAATTTAAACATTAGGGCCTATTTCTTATGAACAACGATCAAATCAAATCAAATAATTGTTTATTTATTTAAGAAATTTTGTGTGCATGCTCTAGATATTTGAAGTGTTTTGAAGTTACATTTATTTTTGATGTTAAAGTGTTGGAAAAGTCATGGAATGTTTAGTTTTTGGCAATTTTTACACACTTTTGTCGTGTCTCGGATTTTTCTGCAAAAGTATGTTAGGCCTGCCGTGTGTGAACACTTATTATTACGTATTATAAAGTTTAAACTTGTTAGTTCAATATAATACCATCCTTGCAATATTACTGTTAGGCCTACATGAAACACTCTTTTTAGCGTGAATAATTATCGTAATAAGTTCACTGCAGCGATTGAAGACCCATATTAAAGTAGGCCTATTAAGTTAAAAATAAAATGCTGGCTTTTTTCAGCAATGTAAAGCCTTTTTCAGTTGAAAAACCGGTTTTTCGTCATGCTGGAAATTTTTCCAAGTCATGGAAAAGGCAGAGAGTTCATTTCGATCAAAGAGTGGCAACCCTGTAATATATCTTGATGTGGAATAATTTTTACATTTGATAGTTTCATTTGACATCACGTATGAACTTTCACCCGACGTTAAATGTTTTCACGTTATGCAATATTTCACGTATATGTATATTCGTTTATTATTCGTTTATTATAAATCAACGAAGGATGACACACCGCATCACAGCTTACAACAGTCTAAAGCGATAATATTTATAATGAAATAATAAATAATAAAGTATATATTTCCAGTGCTATGACAAAGAAATGTATGTGCTAGCGAGATTTGAGAATTAGTCAGATTGAATGAGAATGCTTCTATATAAAAGGCGGGGGATGAAATTCGTGACAAATTTTCATGTGCCATTCATGATAATAAGCTTCATCAAATATGAATAAGTTTTTTTCAAGAGACCTCTGAGTAGGTCTTTTGAAGAGGCGCTATATAAATTTCCAGAATGAATGAATGAATGACCTATGTGAAGAAAGCTGCCACATCTGAAGCTATGCCGATCTAACAATATAGGCGAGCTACATAAACTATGAATAAGTTAACACAGCTATACAGGCACACATGCGTCTCGTTGGTTCAGCGTAGTGTTAACTATCCCATATTTGCCCGTAGTTCGCATACTGGATATTTACATAGGCAGCCAAAGTTGCAGCTACAGAGATCAAACAAGATTCCGCTATACATCATTGACAGGCCCAGTTCGCATTGTGTATTTTTACATAGGCAGCCAAAGTTGCAGCTACAGAGATCAAACAAGATTCCGCTATGCATCATTGACAGGCCCAGTTCGCATAATGAATATTTAATTATGCGGCCAAAGTTGTAGCTACAGCGCGCAGACCAGATCTGAGCAATCGTGCTAAGTTGGCTGGACTGAGCATTGACTTGAAATGAGCGAACTATCGCAGCTGCTGTCTGTATGCGCCAACCTATATAAGGCAATTTCTGTAGGTGAACCACAGGCGTGCTAATTCAAATCACCAGCAGCATTCAAAGAAGAATAGGCTTGATATCTTAAGGCAAATTACCTACATTCGGATAACCATGAAGATTTACGTGGAACAGATCAAGGCTTAGGAAGCTAATTTTTACCTATGAATTTTAGTTCTTATGTCCGCGGATTCGGCTGACATACCTTGGCAAATTTAAGAGTGTATAACAGATTTCGTGTAAATGCTAGAACTCAGAGATCAATAAAGCAAAATATTTCACTTGTCGACCTTTTGAGGTGTTTAAACATAGACTCTTTTGACCTATTTACAGATCATTTACAAATATAGAATATTACATATATAGGCCTATATACACACAAATAATATAAATGGTTAAATATTTATATGGAGTTCTTTTTTGATCTGCTTCCGAAGAGTTTATATATACACTTAATTTTACAATTATTGACAATTTAATGACGACCTGCATTGGATTCCCAGTCGTCGTAATCGTACGCGTAAACTTAAAATTGAAAAGCGCTATTCTAAAGCTAAGCGCAAAGCACCAGTTTATTCTCGAGCGCTGCATCGTATCCGAGGAATTGTCCAGAGGTCGATGTCCATTGGATGTCCGAGTCCGGCTGCCAGAGAGACCGGAGAGAGGCGGAGCAGCTGTCAGAACTCCTCGGTAACTTTTAGTAAGCCCTACACTCTCGTCTTTAAAGCGTTAATTGTAGGCCCCCTACTGGCTTATTTATCAATTGACTGATCATTTTTGAAGGCTTCTTCAATCAAAAGTGGAGTCCGATTTTGGTTAAAGAAAGTGCGTTGCGCTGTTTCAACGAGACAGGTTTAGGTCTGTTTACTGGTGACATTTGAATGTATCATGGATCTTTTATTGCTACCCTTCCTGACGATTGCGTGGCAATGCAAATAATTATTATAACGAGGATCAAAACGGCAAAAGTCTATAGTTGTTTCATGTGTACTTAGTCCAATTCTCTCGTTACTCACTTTGGCCGTCTGCCAATTAAAATCGATTCCAAAGTCACCGATTAGCTAAAACCTCTGAGATTTTGTTTGCATCCTCTCAAAGCCTTGACTTGAAGTTGATGTCTTTGTTGCAGGAAATGTTGCTGGAATTTCCGGGTGTCTTTTGGATTGACTCCTCTATTCGATTCCACACAGCCAACCTCACTTCTGCCCTCGACCAGGTCTACGAAAACCGCGGAATTCTCGCTTTCGGTCGTTCCTCTCACTCCATCTTTGCTGCCACGCATCCGGGAATGTACAGCTTCCTTCCTATCTCAGCTGCAGCAGCCAGTCAGACAGAACAACTTGATGCCAATAGCATCTTCTTTTATCGAACAGAAGAAGTCTATAAGAGGATCGTAATCTGGTGGGTACTATGTGCGCTGAGGGAAGACTGCATGGCAGCTGGTCGTCAGTTAGCCTGCAGTTTCAAGGGTAAAGATGTCTGGGCTGGATGCCATCGTTTTGATCAGTCAGCCATCAACATCATAATGGCTCGTCATTTCCACTACGACCATCTCAAGTACCTAAGTCGTGATGCGGTACTTACTGTAGAGCGCGGAAGCGCTCATCGAGAGCTTCTAGAAGTCTGTCCTCCGAAAACCAGAACAAACCCGGCTCAGTATTTTTCGTGAGTTGCATTGAGTGAAACCATTGAAATTTGCACTAAATGTATTTATTAGCCGCTTCACAGAGAATGATCAAAGTTTCCGATGATATTTATATGACTACGAATGCTTTCAAAGCGTCCAAGGTCACACAGAAATGCGGTATCGAGGCGTGGCTGGTAGTGCAGATATTTAAAAAAATCCCGTCTATAGCGGAGGAGACGAGGGGAGGGGAGGGGAGGGCAAGAGAGAGACAGAGAGACAGAGAGACAGAGACAGAGACAGAGGTAGACAGAGAGGAGACTAAACTAAACCATGGCACCATCTAAAACCTAAAGTCTTTGGAGGTCTTTTGGCAATCCTATTTACACACCAATGCCCACTTTTATATTACATTACGTCAGAGGTTTCGTTGAACATTTTCGTCAGAACTGTAGCACGACCATGAAATCATTGAGAGATAAAATGATAATCCCTGTTCTAAGGTCGAGTAAAATTTGCTCATTACTTTTCTTAATCGACAAATACACACTTCATCGTCTGATGCCGTTTGAGAGTTTGTTAAAGAAGTGTTACCCGTTTAAGTTTAGGCAATTGAAATCCCAGATTTATTCTGCAAAGCTGCCTTGCGCAAATGCATTTGTTCAGAGACCATTAAGGAAAAGACATTAAGCGCTACAACGGAAGTGTCAATCTACTCGTAACGTTGCGTGGTTATTGCTCAGTCAATGATTAAGTAAGCAATCAATTTCTTATACGCCTTTGTGCATACGTACCTACGTAGTGCAACAGTGGCGCAATCGCCGAATTAACTGAAGATGCTAATTGGACATTTAGCCAGCAAAATTAAATCTTTAATTTCTGTATAAGTGTAAATTATTTAAAGTTGGGAATTGGGGACCTGAGCGAGAGGGGAGAAAAGATGAAGACAGAAAGATTATAAGAGGGGAAGGGGAAGGGACTGTAACGTCTTCTAAGATTACACTAAAATGGAGTTAGGCACTACTCATGCGCCAGGTTACCTTGTATTCAAACATACCTTAATGCATTTCAAGGAGTATCTGGCTATAAATATCAACGAACGAAATGAGTCAGTTATGTAAATAATGAATATATATTAGTTCATATAAACATACATCAATGTCAATATACTCTTTGTACTCTCTTTGTGCCGTCGGCTCTAGGAGCCCTAGCGATCGTCATGCCACACAGTCTCCGTTGCCGTCTTGCTACTTCTCCCAGTAGCCCTTGAGTCGCGCTTTGGCCTGGGAGTCCCACCTCAGCGCTCCGGCCTGGGAGTCCCTCCATCCGCGACCATCGGCGTGGTTTGGTGTGTGGCATGACGATTTTCTTGGCATGATTAACAGGGGTGGTTTGCCATTGCCTTCCCCTGGTTTTGCCTGCCGTGCCCGTTCGTTCCCCCTCCTAGGAAGAGTACTTCCTAGGAAGGGTACTAACGGTCCGCACCACGAGAAGGTGGGCACGGAGGACTTTGGTTCACCAGCCCAGGTCGGATCCGAGTCTACGCTCATCAGAGTCGTCGGTCAGGTCGCCTCCCTGCTTTACTCTGTACCAGAGTGACTGGTGAACCTTTGCGGACCTGTCAATATACACCGATGTCAAATCGATCAACTTAGAAGAGATCTAAGATATCCTTGCTGCCTTACTTAGACCAGCTTCTGTTCTAAGTTTTATGAAATAGATATTATGCCTAAATTAACCTCCCTCTCATTTGTAGTAATATATGCAGTGTTTTAGTTGTCGGGGGGTTGGGGGGGGGTTCAACCCCCCTAGTTCTCTTTCTAAACCCCTCAGCTAAGTAACTGAAAATATGTTGGGGGGTTACTTTACTACAAAAACCTGGTGTTTGGTCTGTGATTTGGTAATCTGCAAATTTTTGACCCCCCCCCCCCAGTTGTTTTTGGACAACTAAAACACTGAATATATGAACTTTCTCCTCGTATATTCTTTACTCCCAGTCACCAAGTGTTGATGACGATGGCACCGTAGCACGTAGATAAGATCGCATAGGACGGCGCAGACATGTTTTTCTTCTCGTTGATTTGTTTTCTGGGCTTTTAAAAAATAAATTTCTTATTCTTGTAGAAGTTATTTTAATAACATTGATTTAATTATTTTTTTAATTTTTGAAAAATTGCAACTGAATTAAACTGAGTTGAAGCTCTTGTTCATGCCATTTTTAATGATTTTTATGCTCTGACATCCGAAAATCTAAAAAACAAATCACCAAAAGAACAAAAACCATAAGAAAAAACAAAACAAAACAAAACAAAAAACAACAAAAAACAACTTTTCATCTTGAAAAACTTGTTTTTTTGCACCTCAGATCTGGTCCAGACCCCCTGCCCACCCCAATATTTTGGACAAGTTTACGCCAGTGCTTCTATGACCTCTATGTATCAGTTGTAAAATTTATTAGCTCATGAAGTGCCAAAGCAACGCTTTAGTTATTTTAGACGAAATCCAGAATATCAACAAACATAACCGAAGTAGTCTAATTCTGGTCAGAGTGTGCTTAAGTGCTTATCTTCAGGATATATAGGTTGATGTTGGACTGTGCACTCAAATCATGTGAAGATCAGATGAAGAATTCAGTATTTTTTTCAGTTAAATAGTCTAAGGCAGAGTTTCCCAAACTGTGGATCGCGACCCAAAAGTGGGTCGCGAAGCTCTGGTAAGTGGGTCGCCAAATTTTTTCGAGAAACATTTATTTTTTGCAGCAACAATATTTGGCTATGATTAGGCTATAACTTGCTTGATTGCAATAAAATGTAAACTCTTTTCACCTAAGTTTTCTTTTAATGCTTTAAGTTTCTAAGCGCTGTACGTAAATCCGCATATTTCAATACCAATTTACGAAGCAAATTTTAGTACACAATGCTTAATTTTACACAGTGGGTACCGAGACAACCAAAATATTCACAAGTGGGTCGCGACCCAGAGAAGTTTGGGATCCGCTGGTCTAAGGTTAAGAGAATTTTATATTAAGGTTAGAACTCATACCAAATGCACGAAACTATTCCATGCATGTTTTTAGTAGCCTAACTTAAACATCGAGTCCGTTGACCGCTGTAGGTCTCTACTGATTGGCTTGACCAACGAGGAATGTTCTGAGTTAACCGATGAAGAGTTTGTCTATGGTGAGGCAAACGATAAGCGTTATTTAACAGACAGCAGTGTTGGTGAGTTAGTATGTAGGGCGCATGATCGTAGTCGTAGTGACAAACTGATATAGCGTCATATTAGGGAATACTTAATGAAGGAGAAAGAGAGAGTCAGTGAACCTGAAGAAGCAACCTACAGGGAATCGGGTGACATAACAAATGACTTGGCCGTAGTAACAGGTCTAGTGTCACAAACCCTTGGATATTGATTTTCATGGATGCTTGCATAAAATATTTTGTACGGTACTTGTTTAGAACCAAGCTTTTGTAAATTGTGTTAATATTTTCACACGAAACATCACCCCTAAACTGTATTATTTTACATAAGACCCATGGTTTGTTATAACTCTTTTTCTGCAATGATTTTACTCTGCGAACATGAAGTTTATAAAGTATCGGATCTTGAGTTTTTGATCTTTCAACTCATAACATCTTTCAATGGCAGATTGCAGAGAAGTTGTTTCTTAAAACGTTGGTTTTTGTGTTACTTTCGCCTGGGTGCCTTCCAACCGCCTGAGTCCCTCTAAGACACAATAAATGTGGCTGGGCATTCCCAGGCAGCTCGCTAAGATCGATCCTCTGAGCTCCCCCATAATATTATGTAATATTATGAATTGTGTTATGAATTGATTTGTATTATGAACTGAATTGAATTGTTACTCGGTTGCAATAAAGATTTATTGTATTGTATTGTATTGTATTGTATATGATCTTTTCCACCTCTGTTAGAGAGATCCGGGTGTCATCTTGGATTCAGAACTCACCCTCTCTCCGCAAATCTCGCAGCTGAGCCGCGCTTGATATGTACTTTCAGCTGCAACAGCTTAGCGTGGTTTCCCGCTCTCTTCCCCGTCCCCAATCTTCTGCTACTCTAGTCCATGCGTTCATTACCTGTCGGCTTGACTATTGCTGCTCCCTGTATACTGGGCTTCCCCTCACTCGACTGAATTGCCTTGAACGCCTACTGCGTTCTGCTGCGCGCTTAGTCGGGCGCATTCCTAAATTTGGCCATGTCTCTGAATACATGCGAAATGTCCTCCACTGGTTACCACTCTCGCAACTCGTTGTCTACCGGGTCGCCTCCATTGTCTGGCAATGTCAGCTTGGCCGTGCTCCCTCCTATCGGCGCGAGCTCTGTTCTCGTGCCTCTGCTCCACTAGACAAACAGTCTAGACAAACAATAGACATACACTAGATAAACGTTAGGCAAACACTAGACAAACAATAGACAAACACTAGACAGACACTAGACAAACAATAGACAAACATTAGACAAACACTAGACAAACACTAGACAAACATAAGACAGACACTAGATAAACACTAGACAAACAGTATACAAACAATAGACAAACATTAGACAAACACTAGATAAACACTAGATAAACACTAGACTGCACAACGTAGCCTGTATTAATGAACTGCGCCTAAATAATTTCTGTTGGCTTCTGTTTTCGAAAGGATGTGATTTAGGCTATAGTAGGCAGCCTCATGTGGTAGGCCGAAAGCTATGAGTAGTCATGAAATGTTTAGAGAAATGTATCTTCAACAACAGATAGTGCCAACCAGTGGAAAACGCCCCCACTTCCCCTAGCCAATCACATTCTTGTTACAGATAATAAACCTGCAAATCTCCCAAATCATACGATATTGCACAGCTGTAACACATGGGCGACGGATCAGAGAGTATGGCACTATCTAAGACCTAAAGTCTTTGGAGGTCTCTTGACAATCCTATTTATACACCATTGCCCAGTTTTATATCACATTACGTCAGAGGTTTCATTAAACATCTTCGTCAAAACTGTAGCATGACCATAACATCATTGAGAGATAGGCCTAAAATGATAATCCTTGTATACATGTAAGGTCGAGTCGTAGCTGCCTATAGCGGTTAGCAGACACCACTGCAGGCAATGGCCAATTGGCGGAATGATTTGCTTAGTTATCAAGTATAGACATACAACGTTCACAGGGTAGAAGATCGCGCCATGCTTCAAATGCAGATGCAAATGACGCCATCTTGTTAAGTCAGGGCCGGATTAACCAGTATGCCATTTATGCCATTTTCACATTTATTCAGCTTTTCTCTTCAAGGGCAGTGTAAAACTGTAAATTTACGTCAGGAGTCCGTTGTGAATTGGTGATTGATTCTTATGATGGCGATCAATGACCCCTAAGGGCCCCCTATATCTACACCAGTTATAATTATTAAATTTCGTCTTCGTCTAAAAAAAACAACCGTCCTGGATATTATATAATTATATTCAAGAAAAGTGAACAATGCCAAAGAATAAAATATTTCAACTTTCCGGTGCTCAAAAAGGGTGAGTAGCTAGAGATCGTACTGATAGGGAAAGAAATAGCGTTGCCTCAGTCCCGAAATTGGAGAACTTTTTCGTAGGCTACACTCCAAACAGACAGTCACATCAAATGAGCCAGACGAAGAACAGGATCGAAATGTTGGTGGTAGCTATACGCCTTGCACTGAAGGTACATCAGCTGTGTCTGAAATTTGTGAGTCTGGACTGCATCTTGCGCTGCTTTAGCGGTAACAACACACATTTCTGTTTTGGACCCGTCAGTGGCAGATGTACGGAGTACGGTGACAGACAAACGCCTAACTGCACTGGAATTTCTCAGTGTTGAGAGTGATCTCTTAGATCTATACTGTTTCTTTCGATGACATTCTTGACTAGTTTGCCACTGCCAAGAGCAGGGCCACCGACAGAAATTCCGGGCCCTTAGGCAGAGCAGTCACGCCCCCCCCTAAGCTCTCATTAGGCTTTATGAGAAAAGTTGATTGGGGGCCCGACCCGGGCCTCTCAAAAAGTCAAAATTGCCGGAAAATCGCCGGGCCTCTGGGCATTTGCCCCATGGGCTTCCCTCTCGGCGGGCCTGGCCAGGAGAGTTGAGAAAATGTGAATTAAAGTCTGTAGATCATAAGATTTGAAACCGTTAAACTGAACAATATATCTACTGTATTGACGTTTCTTTGATCACTTAGCTGTAGGAAGTCACTGTTTTGCAGTCCGTTAAAGTTAAATTTATTGTATGAAACATTGAAATTGGATGACAGCTAACTTTCATTCACTTTTGATCTTTGTTTCGCACAGTGACTGATTCTGATCCTGACAAACTTTCACAAATTGCTGAAAACAGCAGCTTTGTCTTAGAAAATGAGCATATAATAAAGTGTTATTTTAACATGTTTATTGGCATTTTATTAAGCTGCACATTATTAAGTTTTAGTAATATAGTCAATAATAGACAATTGAGCGTTAACATTTGGGAAGGGAAGAGGGAGGTACGGTGAGGGAAGGGGTAAACTTAAGGGATTAAGGGCCCCCAGAGAATTTGGCGAGGGGCCCCCCGAGGGCTTAATCCGGGCCTGTGTTAAGTCCACATTTTCCAATTGGTGGTGAAAGGCGATGACATCATTTTCTACAGGTGCGAATTATATGAAATAAGACCAACCAACAAGATCATTGTTTTATGCCAAATAAAGATTTGGGGCGGGCGAAAAACCCGAGAGGAGAGGAGAGATGAGAGAGGAGACGAGAGGGGAGTAGAGAGGAGAGAGGAGAGAGGAGAGAGACGAGAGGCGAGGGGAGAGACGAGGGGAGAAGAGGGAAGGGGACGGGAGAAAGAGAGAAACAGAGAGACAGAGAGAGAGAGAGGAGAGAGAGGAGGGAGAGGAAAGGACAGAAGAGAGGAGAGGAGAGGAGAGGAGAGGAGAGGAGAGGAGAGGAGAGGAGAGGAGAGGAGAGGAGAGGAGAGGAGAGGAGAGAGAGGAGAGGAGAGGAGAGGAGAGGAGAGGAGAGGAGAGGAGAGGAGAGGAGAGGAGAGGAGAGGAGAGGAGAGGAGAGAGAGAGGAGATGAGAAGAGAGAGAGAGACGGGAGAGACGGGGGGAGACGAGGGGAGGAGAGGGGCAAGAGAGAGACAGGGGGAGGTAGAGAGAGAGGAGACTAAGCTAGACGGTGCGCGTGCACGGGGAGATGACGAGAAGACAAAGAAGTGAAAGAAATAGTTGTTGATACCGTCTAACGAAACAAACCTGTTGATTTAACTTTATTATAGTTATGACAGCGAACAGGCAGCACAGGCGATGAAGAGGTGAGTCATATACATACATCAGTTGATGTAGTGCGCCTTGAATGCCCTGGGTTCTCGGTATGTCGGTATTTAAGGCTTTTTCACCTGCCAGTCAAAGGCTTTCAAATGTGCTACCAAGTTCAGCTCGGTTTGTCAGTTATTTATCGTTCAGGTTTACAAATAATATTTGTTCAACTTGCTTACTCACAGTATACTAGCGTAGGTGTGTAAGTGTGTATGAAGGTTTGCACAGGTATGTACTGTAGCCTATGTTTAGTGCGTGTACATACGCACTCTACATCATTTGTTAGGCCCTTCTGCGCCTTATATATACCCGGGGTCCTTCGCTGCACACAAACACATGCATACACGCATACAAACATATATACATAAAATGTACACACATACGTATTATACATAGGCTACATAAATGCATTTTATATATATATATATATATATATATATATATATATAACGTCGTACACACATACATTATACACTGTACAGTTGTAACGTTGCTCGGTCGCCAGATTGTTGCGATGACAGACAAGAACATGATATTGTAGAAATGCTTTATTTCACCCAAGCGTTCAATACAGCACACGGGAAGCAATCTCTTATCCAGAGTTTAACGACACATTATGGCAACAAAGGTCGGTGAAGTCGACGGAAATTAATTTTACTTACTACAGCACATTTCATTCATTGATCATAATTTTTTTATGGAGAATTTACATAGCGCCTCTTCAAGGTTATCTACTCAGAAGCGCTCCCGACCCAACCCCGGCTGAAGAGAACAGTCTTTAGATTTAAATAAAATGTGGCGGAATGGGTGCTTGGAAGCAAGGGAGGCGCTACAGGAGCCCATTCCACATTGCAGGGCCAGCGATGGAAAAATCACAATTCATAGGCCTAAAATTATAACAATTCTTAACAATTCATATAATTATAGCAATAATTCTTAACAGCCCTAGCTATTATACAGAATTCCAAGCAAAGAATATTCTGAATAAAACTAGGCAAGTTACATACATGTAAAATAGTTTAAACTCTTCGCTACCATTACTAAAGTATAATAACATTTTTCAAATCATCAGTGCCGGTTATGCTAGATGCGTTGATCTTCTAAATACACAGCAATGCGGAAACCATGCTTCATGTGAAAATTTATGATAGCGTCATTACGACAATGTAGCGGAACGAGTTAATATTCCTGCCACGTTGAATCGGATTCGAAACCCGAAAAACACGTATATAATAATTATCTACACTAATTCTATTGTTGCTTTTGCGTAGGCACCATCACTATAGGCTTGCGAATGTGGTATAAAACAGTTAACAGTGCATCAGAATGAAAAAAGGAGAGAGAATGATTGATGACATGTTAATGACATAATTATGAGTAAAAATTACTCTATGTCATTTAACGCTACTGAACATCGAAGTGGGATCGTTTAAAAATTACACGCGTGAAATATATATAGGTCTACATACAGGAGCGTAGCCAGACTTAAATTCAAGAGGAGGCAAAAATCTTGACAAAAAATTTGATGACCTATTTTTGGGAGATTTCTCTGTCAAAAAATTTGATGACCTTTTTTGGGAGATTTCTGTCAAAAAATTTGATGATTTTTTGGGATTTGTTCTTAAATTTCTTCTCTTGGGACAGGATTTACCGTTCAAGAGGAGGCAAGATCCAGGTGCAGGGCTATAGCCCAAGGAAACATTTTTAATTTATAAAACCAAGAGGAGGCCTCCTCTTGCCTCAATGTAGCTACGCATATGCCTACATATAATAGACCTATACAAGGAACTCTGTGGTTACTGTTAGAAACATTAAGAAGATATTATCATGTTGGAAACTCGTGGAATCATAGGCGTAGACTCGGGGGGGGGCAGCCGGGGCACGTGCCCCCCCCCCGCAATAATTGAGGTGGACTGTAGATATAATGCAACAAGTATAGAAAGAATGACCAAATGCCATCCCCCCAATATTTTAGGCAAGTTTACGCCAGTGCGTGTAATGAACAGTCATTATATCCGGTAAGACTTGACTTTGCGAAATGACCAGTTTCAACAGGTGGAGAAGCAAACCCCCACGCACCTGTACCGTGTTCCTTAAGTTGTTTACCCTAAAAGTGGACTAAAGAGCTGCGGTCGCCATACAGAAGTGTATGGGCGTGCGGTCGGTGCGTGATAATGGCATGTGACTGGCACTGACCTCAGTAATAAATCAAGGTAGGCATACACTCATCCATCCATACATACATAGATGCGTACGCATATGCATACACACATGCATGTATTCAAATACACACAGTACACACGCATCATATTCTGGTGGGTGCTGTGCGACTTTTAAGAGAGAGGACTGCGTGTCTCCCACTCGTCAGTTGTCTTGTAATTTCAAGGGGAAAGACGTTTCGGTTGGATGTCATCGTTTTGACCAGTCAGCTCTTAACATCCTAATGGCCAACCATTTCCTTCACAGTGGGCGGGCTTATTTCCACAGAGATCAGGCATAGACAACCAACGTTCACAGGCTAGATGATCGTCTTGTTACGCGTACATTGGGCAATTGGTTGTGAAAAGCTGTGACATCATTTTCTACAGGTACGAATTATGAAATAAGATCAATAAGACCAACGTTTATGCCAATTAAAGATTTGTGACATTGGGTCTATAGATGCTACAGGTGGACTGGATATTCGCTGGAATAAACTGACCGGCACTTTTGGTGCTCTAGGCATCGCATGAGCTTGCCTAGTGAGAGTTTCTCTTTTAGAGGCGTTAATTTGTACATAAAAATCATAAGTTGTATTCGTTTTACAGCTTCGCAGAGGGCGCTATTGCCGTTCAAGCAACTCACGACGCGCTGCTTGCATGGCCATCTGACTGACCCAAATAAATGTGGTAGATACAGGAGCGTGAGATAGATGGTGGTGGATGGGCTCAGGGCTGCAGTGGTAAAATTAGAGGTGAGTACACGCTACCAGTTAGTTTTCTGAAACAAATTAGAGGTGAATATACGCTACAGTATTTTGTGAGTATCTCTTTGTCTCTTTGTGCCGTCGGCTCTAGGAGCCCTAGCGATCGTCACGCCACACAGTCTCCGTTGCCGTCTTGCTACTTCTCCCAGTAGCCCTTGAGTCGCGCTTTGGCCTGGGAGTCCCACCTCAGCGCTCCGGCCTGGGAGTCCCTCCCTCCGCGACCATCGGCGTGGTTTGGTGTGTGGCATGACGATTTTCTTGGCATGATTAACAGGGGTGGTTTGCCATTGCCTTCCCCTGGTTTTGCCTGCCGTGCCCGTTCGTTTCCCCTCCTAGGAAGAGTACTTCCTAGGAAGGGTACTAACGGTCCGCACCACGAGAAGGTGGGCACGGAGGACTTTGGTTCACCAGCCCAGGTCGGATCCGAGTCTACGCTCATCAGAGTCGTCGGTCAGGTCGCCTCCCTGCTTTACTCTGTACCAGAGTGACTGGTGAACCTTTGCGGACTTTGTGAGTATACGCTACAGTATTTAAATATAAATAATTATAAACATTTTAAGTACATGCTGTATACCCGCGTATATTCTCGACTACAGCCCCGGATGGGCTCATGCTAATATTGGTGGAGTAGGCTTTTATGTCGAGGGCCGCCGGCGAATAATAAATCATGCCTCGTGTATGCATGGGTAGTTTCTATCTGAGATTTGTCTATGATCACTGAGGTAGAACCCAGACTACTCATAGGGCAAATATCACCACAACATACCGTACACTTGTGTATGCTTATGCGTCTATGTAGTCCTACAGGTATAGTAATTTAATGGTAATTACAGGTAACATTAGACACTAATGTGCTGATAGAGGAATAGGAATAGTTTAAATTAAGGATTAAATGTGCTCAATTAGTTGTAGAAGAGGAAAACTAGCAGTTCTCGAAGCCAGCCGTGAGAGGCAGTCATGATTTCGAAACGTAAACGACTTCATGTTTCTTTTAGCTTCGAAATTTGACACTTGACACTTGTTTATTTGGTAACCAAACTTTTACAGTTAAAGCAGAAACATGAATTATTATTATATTCCAAAGTTTGGCTACACATATGAGGGCGGATGGCTAGCCCTCTCCCGCACCGAGTGATCTTCCCATGAACAGTGTACGATAAGTGTAGTGTATCCATTAAAACTGAGTTGGCTACAGGCCCGGTTCAAGACATTTGGCGGTCCTAGGCAAAGCTAATTTAAGCGGCCCGTCGACCCATAATATAATATTATACCTGCGATTAAAATGATAAATGGAAAATTGGCGGCCCCTAAAAATCGGCGGCCGTAGGCGGCTGCCTAGTTTGCCTAACAGACGAACCGGGCCTGGTTGGCTAGGTGGCACAGGTGAAGCCAAAATCTCGAAACAAATATCTGCTCGGCGCACTGAGTAGTAACTGATATGTTCAGACGTTTTGTGGCTTCTGCGGGGACATAGATCTTACCTTACTAGTCAGGTTCAGTTTAACGACACTGTGTCATATCAGATGATAAGCGTCGCCCTCCTCCTTTTCGAGGCTTGGGACTGGCGCTACCAGAGTACGGATATGTTGAAGCGAGGAACCTGTAAATCTCCACAGGCAGTAGAGCGACGAACAGGCTGACTCAGAACCAGAACACCGGAAGCACTCTGAAGTATGCCGTGCA
Organism: Allolobophora icterica; assembly: GCA_963556255.1. Lineage (NCBI taxonomy): Eukaryota > Metazoa > Annelida > Clitellata > Crassiclitellata > Lumbricidae > Allolobophora > Allolobophora icterica. The sequence goes on along the minus strand of OY744604.1, from coordinate 68,740,911 downwards.
ACGCCGACCATCGCGGATCGTCCCTATAAGAGTAGCCTACTTTGAACTGAATCTGTTCCTCCAGGAAGCCAGTGCAGGGTATCTCGCATTTATGTGGATATACATGGGAGTATCTGGGTAAATGGCCACTACCCGGGTGGCAAAGTTGAGAACCGACAGAAGCTGCTAGGATGGACTTACAGTAGTCAGTGCGCGTCAGAATGAATGACCGAACTAGGGTCATAGGTTACGCCATGAGACCCGGATCTGACGAAACAGATGGAAGCAAGATTTGTAATAAAAATGGATATGGTCAGTCACTATTTATTTACCGTCCAAGATCACATTTATGTCAAGAACGACAAGCTGTGTACTTCAGCCAGAGAATTCATTTGCCAGTGCTTCTTTGTTGATCTTAGATCAATCCGACATGTACTGCGTTCCATCTGGTTCAGCCGAAGCCGATCTCACGACATCCATACCTGTACTTCCGAAACGGTGGCTCAAGTATTCGACACACTCGCCTGTACATCACATGGGTGGAAAGCTGAATAACTCTGACCATAATGCGCATATGGGTAACAACGAGGGCAGTGATGAGTCGGACCAGATCAGCAGTGTAGCGCACACACAAAAGAAGAGGAAGGCCGCAGAATAGAACTGGCGCCCTAGCAGAGTTAGTCAGAGCCCATGGTCGCCATGGGCCACCATTGTAGTGTGTCCGTTCAGAATGGGATGGATCCAGTCCAGCGGTGACCAGTGTTCCCAGAAGAGATGTCAAGGCTTGTAAGTAAGATAATTTTGGATGTGTCATGCTTTTCGCTCTTTTGGATGTTAGCGCGTCGTTTAGACCACACTTTAGACCATAACATCCAATATCAAAGGCAATACAGCTGTAAGAAATTAGCCTCATTAGTATCATCTCTATCAGATGGCCGTTTCTGAAGCCAGAAAGGAACTTTGGCATGCGATCCCTCCACGCTTCTAAGTGATCTACTGTTGAGCCAGGATTCTCTTTATACGATCTTCAAAACTTAGGCGAGGTTTGATGTCGGTAGCTGTTAATATGAGCCGTGTCCAGTCTAAGCCTTTTCAATGGGGTGTTATTATTATGGCTCGTTTCTCATAATCTGGAAGAAACCTATCTGTTGCAGGACCTATAGGTTGTCAACGAATTCATGGAGAAGGAACGTTGGAATTGAGTGGAGTGCACGTATGTTGTTTGGGAATGACAGGAGAAGCTTCTTAAACTCATCAATGGTTACTATACTGAACTGATCAGGCGGTATTGGGTTGTCGGAAATGTGGGTTGATGTCCATCGACGAATATCAGACACTTTTTTTGTCAATTGGCACAAGTTATCCTCGGGGAAGAAAACGACGGAGCTACGAGGTCGACCAAAATACGGTTATCTGCTTTCCATGCTGGCAAAGGGGGTCAGAGGTCGCTCACGATGGGGCTCGTGATTCACTTGGCAAACTTGGCAGTCTTGTTTTCCTTACAACGTGTTGATGCCGTGCAAGCTAGATATTTTTAAAAGTCTGTCATCCCTTTGCCTCTGAGAAAAGATTAAACTATTCTATTATTTTTATTTTGTTACAAACAGCCGTGTTACGCTTGGCTGCCGTGGATGTATCAAATGACATATACCAGGTGAAAATTCTCAACTTCTGAATACTATAAATGTCATTGGCTGCAGACTTGGGTGTCGGTGGGAAAGACTATACACGGGAAGGGAGCAGTTGATTAATGGCACGACTGGCGTGGCCATAGCCTTGGACACTTATATATATTACCCTCTATAGCAGGGATGGCGAACCTATGGCACGCGTGCCCAACTTGGCACACCAACAGATTTTTGCTTGGCACGCCACCTGAACTCTAAACTTTCGATTTTTCATACTTTTTTATATTTCTTTATTTCTTGCATTCAACAACTTCTTTCCTGCTTCACTGTCACATAAATTATAGTAACGGTTATGCTTTAATTTTCAAATGCATTCAATAGATAACGCTAGCGGTAGACCGTAAATTTGACTCTTGCATCATGTTAGTCTGCTATTATTGTAAACTGGAATGTGATCATTTGGAAGGAACAGTTTTGGATATTTCGACAGATAATTAAGTTCTTCGAAAACGGATATCGCTTCCAGACACGTTCAACACACTCAAAACAGTCGCATTTGGAATTTTATAGATTTTTAGTCAAGTTACTCGTGCCAATCATTGTTTGCAACCATGAGTTTAATTAAATAAGACATTAGAAACAGATTAACCGATGGCATACAATTGCTGCATGCGTGGCATTGAAAACAACAAAATACAAACCAGACATAAACCAGCAGAAAAAATCACACTGACAGTATATAATGTTCCATATAAAATTATAATTATTAATAAATCGCACTATTAAGTAGCAACGTAAAAAATGATAGAAAGGCTTTTCAACATTAGGTTTCACTTTGGGGGGGGGGGGGGTAGGTAGCCTACTTCATTTTGTGTTCATTGGTTCGATAAAATTTCTGGCACGCGAAATTTTCCACTTTCTTTAAGAACCATTTCCGGGCACGCGAGCTAAAAAAGGTTCGCCATGCCTGCTCTATAGTCTATACAGAGTTCAGTCCAAAGCCAACGCAGTATTATGCTGGTTGCTTACTTAAAGTTTTACTCATACGTAAAGACTTTTTGCGTGTGCATATAAAGTCACGTCTTCGTCGTGTTGTAATCAGCCGTGGAAATTTTTAAAGTTGGACGATAATATTATTAATTCTGAGTTTTCTAATATCAAATTATGGCGGATGTCAAAGCTATATACGTCAGGTGTAAGTAATAAACTATAGGTACATTACACTAATATTGGTGAATCGATTGATTGTGAGCTCGAAAGCACGAAAAGAGACACGTCAAACAGTAAGAAATTGAGTTGGGCAGCACTAGGATCCATAAACAGGTTCCCTGTCATCGAGTCCATACTGCAGCTTCTTAATCGTAGTTGGTTATTGTAGTAGTATAAGTATGTCATAGCATCATCGTCATGATTGGTTCCTGACGGTACCCGTTTGGCGGCGATGGGTAAGAATAAATGTTTTCCATTGTCCTCGGTCATTTTCATGTCCAGATGGTCGACCTATTTTCACTTGAATCGTGGAGAAGGATCTCGGAGAGCTAAATTTCGGTCTTCATTACAGCATGGAGGAAGATCCAGTGCTAACAGTGCGTCATCACATTATGGACACTGCTACGTTCGTTGTATTAAATCGATCAGCATAATGTAGGCCTAAACGAGAACAATACTTTACTAAATGAGCTTTCTAGACACGATCACTGAAGAACATTTCAAGACGTTACACGTTTTATTTACTATAATGCAGCCAGTGGCTGGTCGTCTGTTGAGAGCATCTTTGATGTTCTTTTCATTACTATACATTGACACAGGCATCCGAAGAAGTAGTACTGTTAAACCCGTTGACCGACGGAGGTTCCGCACCTAAGTTGACACTTGAAATTCGATGATTTGACCAAGCAAGTGTTTGTCTGATAATGAAAAGTGGGGCTTGTAGTAGCCTACCTCTCTAGGGATTCGGTAAAGTCTGAAATGAAGTCGTGTTAAGGGTTCAAAAGGCAATAAATATGCAATATATAGGCCTATATATATTGCATATTTTACTATATTTTATTATGTATATTTTATTATATATATTGCATATTTTATTATATATATATAATTATGTCTATGCTTATATATGTCTATATGGATCTATACGTGACCCTATATATCTATGGGTCTATATGTAGGCTGTAGGCGTACATATATAGTCCTAATACATATAAATACATATGCATGCATACGTGTGCTGTTATGAATGTCAAATCAACCTGTGTCTTTCTCATTAGGATTGTCTTAGTTGACTGGCGCGCAGACGTTTTGACAACCGGTTTGCGCACATCAAAGAACGTATAATTACAAGTTAAAAAAGCGAGCTGAAGTAGGCGAAGCTTTGAGTGCGTTGATGTGGTAATCTGAAATTCAATTCAAAGCGTCGACGGGACTAGAATGATAATGAAAAAAGAGCTTTTGACTGTGGCAATGTTTGTCGTCGTGGGATCAGTTTACTTTCTGTACAGCTTCGATGTAATTCATCCGTCAATCGTTATTGAAACTGCAAATCAGGACTCGAATCAGGTACGCAGAATTAGAATAATACACAGTATTCTGTCTTTCAATCAGTTTCTCCTCAAATCAGTTTCTACCCTCTCCGAATGCTTGTCTTGATTGATAGTGTTTTTGTCAATGTTGCAGGTTGTGTTTCATTTTATATAGGCCCTAATTAAATTGAGTCGGGGCCAATGTTCTTTCTGTTGGCATCTCTGTTTCTTAAGACTTTTCCGTAAAGCGTTCAGCGGCGTGAACACCGATGCTTATAAGAAATTAGCTTGGATTAGATTAGATCAGTGAGACTCTCTTGAAATATTCCGAGAGGAATTTTGAGAGCAAACTTTGAGGAGACTCAAGAAGTCAGAGATTGAGTCCGAAATGAATGACTGGAATAGAGCGTGTTTAATTCTCTGGAATGATCTCCCCTCTGAATTCCACAGATTCTCCGTTTCGCCATCATCATTGCAACCTGTCCACCATTCTCCTCCTCGTGTTCCTCTATCTATCACCTTCCCCCCTCCGAGCTTTCCACTCAAATTGAAGTCTCACCTTTTCAAGTAGGCCTACTCCTACCCTGACTCATCTGATCCTCCGCCTTCCAATTATTCTAGCCCAAAACGGCACCGCCTTGACAGCTGCTCTGCCTCCTCCCGAGATCTTGACCCCTGGAAATCTGACTCGGAACTCTTTTGGACTACTCTTTGGAAAATCCCCTCTGATTTGATTTGGCCTCCTGGAAACCTGACTCCGGCCTCTCTTGGACTAATCTATGGAACCCCCTCTGATTTGATTTGGCCTTCTGGAATCTGGACTCGGACTTCTCTTGGATTACGCATGACTGATTTGACCCAATGTTACCGTGCCAAACGTGGAAATACGATATTTGTGCAAGTGGAATCCTCGTATGTTGACTGACCAGATCTCTCCCTCTGAGCATTAACTAAAGAAGCTCATGCACCTGACTACAAACGCAATCGGATATAAAAACAAGTTTAGTGTTTGTGCAATTTCTAGCACAAATGTATTGCAACTGCGCGGAATCATGTTACTGGGAGTAATGTTATGTTCACTTATATAACATTTGGAATCTGTCGGTCATGTTATAAAGTACCCCGGTATATGTGTTTCAGCCGATGAACATCTTTATGACGGCCCTGAAATTAATTTGTATAATTACGCATGGATTTACTAGCATCATTACATTACACTGTTTGGCAAAACTGGATTGTGTCTTTAATTGTTGCGGTTTTAATCTTTTAAATTAGCTTGAAGTGTGGAAAGAATGTCTTACAACCAATTGCTCAAACCCTCGTTACTGCACTCCAACCGAAAATGACACTCTAACATGCGGCTCTCCCTTTGATCTGTCTTCAAGTTACCTAAAGAACCTCGGAATTCCTTTGAGGGACTTTGTTCCCATCCGGAGAGAAAACCTCGACGACTTTGTTTTTGTAACTGCCGCAAATAAAGACTATTTTCACATTGCAATGGACGCCATTGGGAATGTTCAGAAATTTCTACCAAATTATACGATTTACTTCTACGATCTAGATGCTACTCGACGGCAGCAAGACATTGAAAAGGTGAATACGTGTATAGACATTTCTAGTCAAGCATATTTTTCGTAATTGGTTCATGGCTATGCCTATAAAAAAATCAATGCAACGTTGGTTCAATCAATGCAACCTCTAACCAATCTCTAATCCAGACTGTTAACGCTGAGTTGGTGGCAGTGGCGGATTGGTTTACTGCAAATAAGCTTTCCTTAAATTTGCAAAAAAACAAATTTTATTATATTTAGATCCCACAGGAAAATGTGCCCCAAAAATATTGCTGCATTCTCTTTGTCTTTGTGCCGTCGGCTCTAGGAGCCCTAGCGATCGTCATGCCACACAGTCTCCGTTGCCGTCTTGCTACTTCTCCCAGTAGCCCTTGAGTCGCGCTTTGGCCTGGGAGTCCCACCTCAGCGCTCCGGCCTGGGAGTCCCTCCATCCGCGACCATCGGCGTGGTTTGGTGTGTGGCATGACGATTTTCTTGGCATGATTAACAGGGGTGGTTTGCCATTGCCTTCCCCTGGTTTTGCCTGCCGTGCCCGTTCGTTCCCCCTCCTAGGAAGAGTACTTCCTAGGAAGGGTACTAACGGTCCGCACCACGAGAAGGTGGGCACGGAGGACTTTGGTTCACCAGCCCAGGTCGGATCCGAGTCTACGCTCATCAGAGTCGTCGGTCAGGTCGCCTCCCTGCTTTACTCTGTACCAGAGTGACTGGTGAACCTTTGCGGACCATTACCTTTGCTGCATTAGTAAACATAAATGATATTCCAATCTCTCAAGAAAATTCCACAAAGTTCCTTGGTGTAGTTGTTGATAGTCATCTAACGTGGAAAGAACACATCAGAATTATAACGGCCAAGGTTGCAAAAAATGTTGGAATAGGCCTACTTGGTCGAGCATCATTTTTACTTCCCCTCTGTATTCGCCGTACTTTATATTACTCTTTAATTTATCCGTACTTAATGTTCTGTAACATGATATGGGCCTCTACGTATGAATCCAGAGTAAAAAAAACTGGTGACGCTACAGAAAAGAGCAATCCGAATAATTGCTGGGGTACCTTACTGTTCACATACTGACCCTATCTTTCTAGAACTTAAACTGCTCAAATTCCATCAAATAAGATACTTTCAGACAGCCATCTTTATGTATCAATTCACCCATGCCCTCTTACCCCCAAGGTTTACTCATTATTACAACATTGGTGCTGACTATCACTTTCATAATACCAGAGCAGCAAAATCCTATCGCACTATTTTTGCTAGATCAAATATTCGCCGTTTCTCAACTAAATACAATGGTCCCCTGATCTGGAATTGCGTTCCCACAAATATTAAACTGGTACCAAATCTTCATCTTTTTAGAAAACTACTGCGTTCTCAATTAACGGATGGATTAATTAATGACAATTCATGGAACTGATTTAAACTGGATTACATGCCGTCTTGCAACTGTTAATCTAAGACTATAATGTTCATAATCAAATCACTGTGCACTGTTTTTGTATGCTTATGAATACCTCTGTTTAATCACTTAGTTAAGCTTATCACTGTGTCTGTCAATCGAACCTCTATCTTCAACGTAATTAACTTACAAATTGGGTGTCCCTATTTAGCGGGATTTCCATCCCTTTTGGGCCTTCCCTTTGTCAACGTTTTCTTGTAACATAATGTTGAACTGATGTATGTTATATCGTTGCAATAAAAATTGATTGATTGAAAAAAAACCTGTGTCCTACTTATGAATTTAATAAAATTAGAAATTCTTTGTTTAGGAACACTATTGTGCATTTCTATATGTCTGTATAATTATATACAAGCTGAAATATATCTAGATATAACAATAATTAAATAAATGTAGCCCACAGCTTGCTCGTCATATTTCTTCACACCAATTTTCATAAGACACTAAACTTTACCCACAAAGCGACTAAAGCTAAAGCAGCACTTCAATATGGTAAATTCAATTCATCCAAATTTATTCGGTAACCACATTTCAAACAAGTAAAGAGTAAAGACAAGCTTGTAAAAGGTGACTACATCTGGTTACACAGGGGAACCTAAACGGGTCATGGACCCCACTTGCCAGGACCCCTATGTAAAATTTGAAATCATAGCGACGGCCTAACAGCATAGATTCTATTCACATATCTAAACAAATACCGTGAATTACGAGGTAACAAAAGAAAAACTGTTAAATAATCTATCAACTAAAGGCTCAAAAACATATCTGACAAGAAAGACTATTGAGGTCAAAAATTTTTAATTCAGAAGGTGTCTTTTAAGAATAGACAGAGTTTGCATTTAAATAAAGTCACATTTGATTGGTTTCGAATGTAAATGGAGGAAGTATACATTCCAAAAATAGGATTCAGCACACAGAATAGAGAATTATCGAGTATTTGTGTGTGCTTATGGGGAGACAGAAGAATTTGATAAGAATCTACATATCACTTTTAGTTTAAAAGTGATATATAAATTGTTTCATGCATCCGCCGCCCGTCGACTCACCAAAGTCACCATCCACCCACCCACCCACTCACAAACACACACGTACACAGACAGACGTGTAAACGTCCATACACAACGAAAAACAAAATTAAGTGGTTGCAATCTAATTCTAGATAAAGTCTCTGTGCAACGTGATATACCGCAAGTTCAACTACTCTCGATATCCTTCTCACATCCCGTATCTGAAAAACTACGCATTTAAACCACTCGTCGTTCACGTAAGTACTTTTTCAGAACTGTAGAGTAAACGCACATTTTGCACCTAATTTGTTGCGAATTTTATGGAAACTGTGGCTGGAAAGTTTCAATGTTATAATAAATGTATGAATTCATGACTGGGAGATAAAAAAAAAACGTGGATTACAGATTGGCGAAAGTTGAAGGGCGCTATCATTGGCTTGAGGCAGGTCTGTAGTCGAAGGTATAGGCGGGTATACAGCGTGTAGGCGTATACTCACCTCTAGAGACCGTATGCTCACCTCACAAAATATTTGTCCTCACCTCTACTGTGTTTCGGAAAAAAAACTAACCGGTAGCGTGTACTCGCCTCTAATTTGTTTCGGAAAAATAACCGGTAGCGTGTACTCGCCTCTAATTTTACCACTACAGTCCTGCTTAAAGGAATCGAAGTTCGCCCTCTGAAACCTCACGTTCGTTGTGAACCATCTTAGTATGAGTCTATATATCTTTATAGCGTTCCAGGCTAGACCTACCTGACGCGATCGCACGGTTTACTGTTACAAGTGTCTTAGGTAAAACATGTGTCCACAAGAATCGATTTTGGTTTAAAGGTGTTGATCTATCTTGAATTTCTATGGAAAATAATATGGAATTTATCTGGCAGTAACAAAAGCCAAATCCATTTTGGTGAGAGACGATAATTACAGCACTGTCTTGAATGTAGGTATAGGCGGGTTAGCCATAACTTGCATGAATGCCTGTATGCTGCAGCGTGCGGATTTATTAATTGGAGGATGAGCTATCGCACTGAATGATTGATTATATATACCTATAGATTTAATTTTTAGGATTATATATTAACTCTAGTTTCACTTTTTGTCTAGTGCGTCATGTATATGAACAAAATTATTTTCATGGTTAAGATTTCACTGAATATCTAATAGACAAGAAAAACTGTTCTTCGTTGCCATCTGTACTGCTTCTAAATTGATGTCCCTATTTACGCGGGACGCTGGTTCCTTTTGGTCTCCAATGATCTGCTGACATTTTCTGTCAAACTGTATTTACCTTTGTCGAAATTTTTGGGGATTAAAAAAAACGAAGAATGATTGTTGATGATGTAGGCCCTATTCTTATGATGGCACATTGACTTGCAGATATTAGCAATGTCGATCTATAGTAATATATATATATATATATATATATATATATTTAGTAAGAAACCGATCCCAACTTTGCCAGTCAGATGCCTGAGTATATGAAAATCTGAAAATCTGTATGGAAATGCAAATGACATCAAAGGTAACAGATCGAGTCCCTGTGATACAGCAGAAGACAGAGATTTCCCTCTCAGTTCACCGAGCGACAGATATGCTATGCCTAAGTCAGGTCAATTGCTGATGACCTGCTACGCTAGTAGACGGGGGCAAATAAAATAAACTTTACAATGGGTGCAGGACTGCAGGTGAGTGCTTCTCAAGTGATCGAACAAAGATATCTAGGCCTACTAGACAATTAATAATTCTACACTTGTAATTCAATCTCCTAATGTCAATAGCTGATGAAATGCTTGACCTGCTACGTTAGTAGAGGATAAATAGGCCTATCATCAACTTCTCCGTGACTCAGCCTAGAAGTGAGTAGGCCCTACCTATCGAGAACAAAGCCCTAATGTCTCGTGCAAAACATCGTATGAAGCAGATCTACAAAATTAATGTCGATAAAATTATAAGCAACTGTCTTGCTTCGTTTGGCATGGGCGGCGATCCGGGGGGTTGCGGGGGACAAGACCCCACTTTTAAGAGTGGGGGGGGGACACGCCATACATAGGACCCCCCAAATTTTGAAGAAACACCAAAAAGGTCAACAAATGCAATTGTGTGTGAGGGCGAAAATAAGTTTTCAGTGGCTTTTTGACCAGATAAGTTGTTTTGAGGAGGTGTCCCCCCGAAAATTTCCAGGAAAAAAGTAATAAAATTGTGTAAGAGAAGGAAGAAATTTAAAAAAATGTAGAAAAATTATGTGGAGATGAATTGCTAAAAAAGGAGGCTGTCAGTTAGTTTGAAGGTAAGATTTTTGAAGAAGTAACGAAAGCAGGTGGATGACTAAAAAAAGGTCATCAAGTTTTTTCGATGATGAGATTGCATATTTTGAGTAGGAACACGAGATCCCAGAAAAGAGGAAATTTTTTTGAGAAGCAGACCAGTGTGAAAAAGGTAGTAAAAAGAGGTGAATGAGTAAAAATAGGTCATCAACTTTTTTCAGACAAGTCTTACAGATTTAGTGGAGATGAATTCCTCAAAAAGCTTGAAAATGGTTTCTCTGGGACATGAATTCCTAAAAAAGGTCATCGACCAGACTATGGCCGACTTTGTCCCCCCCCGCCACCTCTCAGACAAGATCGCCGCCACTGTCGCTTGGCCAGTGCAGCAAAAGTTAAACTTGACTCACTCAGTAAACGAATTTTTGTCGCCTGTTTAAAGGTTATCCGCCTACCACTAACTATACTAAGATATTTTTCTGAGCTGGTCAAATATATTAGTCTTTTACCCATTGCATCAATGATTCTTCAGCTTTATTTTTCCACTTTGGATTCATTTTATGGTAAAATTACTGCATTTTCTTACTAGGCAGTTAAGTCATGATTTTATAGCTAGAATGTGGTCTAGGTCGATGATGCTCCTAAAATTTCTTTACCGAATTTAAGGTTTTGCTTGTTTATGACGGCAGGAAGACCTGTAGGTGTGAGATGCAACTGCACACACTGGGAATTTACACCTCTGAAAAAGTTAGGCGAGGTAAACATGTCGGCCAGATATTAGTGGATAAAACGGAGCATCGTCTATAGGCCTAAGAACACACCTAAACCATACAGGACTGGAGTAAAACACCAAAATGCAGACTCTGTCTCGCAAGAACTTTGAACAAATGACAAAACTAGCGAGCAAGTGTCACGGGAGACGAAATGGCAGAATAAGTAAATCGCAACCAACATAGCCGCAGACATGAGTGGAGGTTTCAAGCTTCATGTGCAGTACCATATAATGACAGACGTCTATATATATGATATATATTTACTATTAATTATAACTCACTGAAATACACACGGATGCAATCAGAACAGACACAGATACAAATAGGGATAGACACAGAGACAGACACAAACAGAAACATACACAAACAGAGGCATACACAAACATGCAATTTGAAACATGTTTGTCATTCACTGCTCTATTTCTGTTCTCTTTGTCTAAATTTAAGTGTAATTTTGTCTATGTTACGTCAATACATTACAGGAGATGTTATCAGAGTTTCCTCGAGTCTTCTGGATCGATGCATCCATCCGGTTTAATACGTCAAATCTGAGTCTAACGCTGGACGAAGTATTTAGCAGCGGTGGAATTCTAACCTTTGATTACGGTGGTCATTCCAATTTTGCAGCAACTCACAAGGGGATGTATAGATTTCTTCCTATTTCTAAATCAGCAGCCGCCAAGACCGGACAGTACGGAGCAAACAGTATTTACATTCATCGAACGAAAGAAATCTACACCAGGATCATCGTCTGGTGGGTGTTGTGCGCACTGAAGGAGGAATGCATGTCTCCTACCCATGCATTGTCTTGTCAATTTAAAGGAGATGACACCTGGGCCGAATGTCACCGATTTGATCAGTCAGCCATTAATATATTAATGGCCCACCATTTTCAATACAACGTTTCACGGTACGCGAGTCGTCATGTCCAACTGGAAGTTCGACGTAGTTCTTCTAACAAAGAACTTCTCATCCTTTGCCCGACTAGAAATAAAATAACATTTGCTCAGTACTTTTCTTAATCGACAAATACACACTTCATCGTCTGATGCAGTTTGAGAGTTTGTTAAAGAAGTGTTACCCGTTTAAGTTTAGGCAATTGAAATCCCAGATTTATTCTGCAAAGCTGCCTTGCGCAAATGCATTTGTTCAGAGACCATTAAGGAAAAGACATTAAGCGCTACAACGGAAGTGTCGAACTACACGTAACGTGGCCTGGTTATTGATCAGTCAATAATTAAGTTACTACTCAATTTCTTATACGCTTTTGTGCATGTGTACGTAAAAATGTAGTCCAACAGTGGTGTAGTCGGCGAATTAACTGATGTTAATCACTTACTGAATTAACTGAATACTTACTTACTTACTTACTTACTTACTTACTTAATTGAGAATTTTGGCCAGCAAAATTAAATCTTTTTTCTGTATAATTGTAAATTATTTAAAGTTGGGAATTGGGTACCTAATCGAGAGCCGAGAAAAGATGAAGACAGAAAGATTATGGGAGGGTGAGGGAGAAGGGACAACGATTGAAAAGGTTTCTCTATAAAGGACAATTGTTTTAGCTAACACGCATCATCATTGTCATATTCAGTGTGCCATGGTAGTCGTTTCGGTAGTGAACCAGGAAAATAAATCGCCAATTGAGAGTTCGTGCATTCTGTGAATACTCCGCGTTAAAAGCCTTTGCTTGAGATTTACTGACCTTTGACAAGTAATGGATGTGACAACAAATAAATCAATCATTCCAATTTAATTCTTATTCATTGATTTCATCATCATTTCATAACCACCACTGTTTTCATATTCGACTAAAATCCTCTCACTACGACTCCAACGACCATCACATCTCCAGTACCACCACAACGACCACGGCCATCGCTACCCCTTTTACCTTGTTTATTTTACGGTCAGAGCCAATTGTAAGATTAAATAATGTAAGAATTACCTAGACCGCTAACTCGTTAAATGTCCAATTGTCCATACTCCAGAAAATTTCCTTACGCTTCTCAGGTAGCCTATGAATGTCATCGTTAAGAGTCCCGATTTTAAGAACTTTACTATTACAAAGGCAAAGGCAATATTTTCATAAAAACAAGAATATGCTTAAATTGTTCGCACTGATTCCGAGATCCATCCCAGTCCACCTACTCGATCCAAAACATGTCGATTCAACCCTTCTATCCTCACTGAATGTACCCGGGTGCGCCTCATTCTAACTCTCTCGATCATATATTTCTGCTCTTTCTCTGATTCTAGCTTGATTCATCCTCGTCAGTAACTGCATTCTGACCTTCAAAACAGAGTTTGGAATCCACCCTTGATATTCTCTTGCTCTCTTCCCAATTCCTCCTCTGGCGTGCAAGCCTCCGTTCGGTCGTGGCTCTATAGCGTCCTACGGACCGATCCTCCCACCCACCCACTGACCCACTTGACATTGACCCATCCAAACGTACGTCGGTTCTGTTGCCGTTTTATTCGCTAGGTATCGGTTAATGTAGGCATAAGAAATACACTATGGGTAAGTTCTGCATGAACCACGTGGTTTAAGGGATATTTCGATACTGCGTCTTGCTATCTACGATTGAGATGCTTGTGGATGACAACCGTTGTTATCCATGATCATCAGTGCGACCCCATCATATAGACTATACAGAGCCATCTTTGAATTCTAGATGGAATTTAGTCGGCTGGGCTTTGGATTTGCTCTGAAGCCGGCGATTGTGACTTTTCAAGTTATCTATTAAGTATCGTTTCTTATAGGTGTATAACGAGGCTATTAAGTAACTCCCGCTTGCGCACACTATAATTCATATGATTTCCAGGTTGGCAAGCCCAATTATACCGTATGATCAGATGTTAAATTATCATTTATGAGATTGTTGTCGTAGTCAATGGTGTCAATGATAACTGGTTGCATCTTCATTGTCTCATTCCAAGGGTGAGAGGTGACTGTCTGTTTCCTGTCCAATCAGGCGTCGCCACAGGAAAAGGCAATGTCACTTAAGCCTTTCAAATAGAGCCCTGAGGGTAAAATTCAGCGCTCAGAGCTTTCAGAGTTCCAGAGGTTCAGAGCGTCCTGAATATGTTATTCCTGATTGATCCGAGTCGCGTCGTGGCGGGTGAAATGTATCATTGCCGTTATTCGTAGACAGTCGGAGAGAAATCGATGCAACGATTCAGAAGCACTTGGAGCAGGGAGCTCAGTCCAGATAGGCCTGTGTGAAAAGTTCAGTCTTTAAATTTTTCTTCAAGGTGGTGAGAGTCGTACACATCCTGATGTTTGATGGTAAGTTGTTCCTGATTCGAGGGGCGGATGAGATGAAAGCTTTTGATGCGGTTGTAGTGCGACACCGATGAAGGAAAAGGGTCCGGGTTCCAGATGACCGCATGTTGCTCAAGGGCATGTGGTTGTGAAGAAGGTCTGAGAGATATGAGGGAGTAATTGTTTTCATGCAGTTATAGGTGATGATGAAAATTTTGCAGATGATCCCTTCCTTGACAGGTAGCCAGTGGAAGGATTTGAGGAGTGGCTTGCTGCCCGCCTGGGGAGTTGCATACAACACGAGCGAGGTTGTTTTGGATGCGTTGGAGAGTGGTTAGATTTTTTGACGATGTCCCGTAGAGAAGACTGTTGCAATAGTCAAGGCGAGAGTTGACTATCCCTCAGGGGATGGTGTTTGCGAGGTTTTTTGTGAGAAAAGTCGGATGTGTCTAAGAGCCCGGATTTGGAATTTGGTAGAGCATAGGATTTCAGAAACTTGGAGATCCATTGACATTGTCGAGTCACGTTTCACGTCGAGAATTTTTACACTGGTTGACAGGTATATGGCTGTGTTTGAGAAAGTGGGATTCAAAGGGCGATGTTTGGCAATTTGTGATCTGGTTCAGAAAACTATGGCTTCTGTCTTGGAAGGGTGTAGAAGACGACCGTTTTCCAGGAACCAACGGTTTACGGCATCTGCACAGCGGGTCATTGTGTCACAGTTAGTGTCCCCAGGTGTGAGGGAGGTGTAGAGTTGCGTGTCATCGGCATATTGGTGGTGTTGGATCCCGAAGGATTGGATGAGAAAACTAACTGGTGAGATGAACATGGAGAAAAGAAATGGACCAAGAACACTACCCCTTGGAACTCCGGTGGTGGAGGGCAAAGTTTCAGATTTGGCAGAGTCCAGGGCAATGAAAAAGTGCCTCCCTTCAAGATAGGATGTCAGCCAGGTTAGAGCGGTACCTGTAACGCCAAAAGCATCTTGCGCACCGGCGACCAGCAGCCTGTGGTCCATTGCATCGAAAGTGGCCGAGATATCAAGTGAGAAAAGAAAGGTGCTGAGCCGTTGTCAACGTTTGAGAGTGTATCATTTGTAACTTTCAGAAGGGTTGTCTCAGAGGAATGACCAGATCTGAAACCAGATTGAAAAAGATTGAAATTGGGACAGCTGGTGATATGTGGGAATAGTCTGGCTAGCGCTAGTTTTTCTAGGATGTTTTTCTAGGGTGTCGAGATTCGATATCGGCCGTAGGTTTAACAGATCTGAAGAATCAAGACCATCTTTTTAGCAGTAGCGTGACTTGAGCAGATTTGAAATTTGTGGAGAAACGACCCGATTGGAAAGAGAGGTTGGCGAGGTGTGCAATAAGCAGAGCAAAAAGAAATAGGCAGGATTCAAGAATCTTAGTATGTAGATATTCAAGTGTCACCGGAGAAAAGTCTGACATGAGCTGTGGTGTTGATGGAAGGAGGAAGGAAATGTCGATGTGACGGAGTGGTTTAAGGCGGTCCAGGATTGTCAGTTTTATTTTCCCCAGTAAACTTTGAAGAATGCAACTGTTTCGTTGCAGCGGTCTTTGGTATTTGATGTATCATTTGCAATCGATGATTTGTTTTTGTGATGGAGCAGTTCTTTGGCGATTTGCCAGGTTCTATTAGAGTCACCATTGGCCTCAGTTGTTCGCTCCTGTTAGTAGTCACGCCTGGACTTCCGGATTTCATCGTTTGCTGTGCGGCATGCTGATCGGTAGGATTTTCAATCCGATTCAGCACCCGTCCGTCTAAAACGACGTTCAAGTCCTCGGCGGTCCTGTTTGGCCTCATTTGCTAATGGCGACAGGCTGGTCGAGCTTTTATGAAAAAATTATTCACGTACACCTGGCTAGACCAGCAAGCATCATTATTCTGAAATGTCATCAAAATTTATGGATTTCTTCATGAATTATGTTGAATTATGTAGGGACACGTTTTTAAATGACTCACCGTGTATATGCAATATACACTGTGTCCCGATGAAAGTGGACCCCGAGAAAAAGTGTCATAATTCAGTCAAAACTTTTAGCATCTGCCTGAAATTTTAAAAACAGCAAGAGTAGCCATATTGCCACCACATTCTAGAGTCGTTTGGAAATGTTGGCGAGTTTGTAAAGTTTATGAACGTTTGAGATGCAGCCCTGAAAATGGGAAATTTCCAACATACAGTAGCCATAAGGAAGTGAAGTTCAGCTACAGCTGGTGTTCAAAATGTCTTCCTTTCGCGTATATATATATATATATATATATATATATATATATATATATATATATATATATATATATATATATATATATATATATATGAACCGATCTGTGTCTTTCTGCTTAGGGTTATCGTAGTTGATTGCCGCACAGACGTTTTGGAAACCGGTTTGCGCACATCAAAGAATGTGTATTTACAAATAAAAACAAACGGACTAAAATAGGCGAAGATTTGAGTGCATTGCTGTGGTAACCTGATACGGTATTCAATTCAACGCGTCGACGGGACTAGAATGGCAACGAAAAGGAGGCGTTTGGCTGTGGCAGTGTTTGCCGTCTTGGGATTGGTTTACTGTCTGCACAGCTTCGGTATAATTCATCCGTCAATCGTTATTACTACAGCAAAGCAGGACTCGAATCAGGTACGCAGAATTTGAATAATACACAGTATTCTCTCTTTCAATCAGTTTCTCCCCTCTCCGACTGCTTGTCTTGATTGATAGTGTTTTTGTCAATGTTGCAGGTTGTGTTTCATTTTATATAGGCCCTAATTAAATTGAGTCCGGGCCAATGTTCTTTCTGTTGGCATCTCTGTTTCTGAAGACTTTTCCGTAAAGCGTTCAGCGGCGTGAACACCGATGCTCATAATAAATTAGCTTGGATTAGGATTAGATCAGTGAGACTCTCTTGAAATATTCCGAGAGGAATTTTGAGAGCAAACTTTGAGGTGTCTCAAGAAGTCAGAGATTGAGTCCGAAATGAATGACTGGAATAGAGCGTGTTTAATTCTCTGGAATGATCTCCCTTCTGAATTCCACAGATTCTCCGTTTCGGCATCATCATTGCAACCTGTCTTCCATTCTCCTCCTCGTGTTCCTCTGTCTATCACTCCCGAGTTGTCCACTCAAAATTAAAGTCTCGCCTTTTCAAGTACTCCTACCCTGACTCATCTGATCCTCCGCCTTCCGATTATTCTATCCCAAAACGGCATCCGCCTTGACAGCTGCTCTGCCTTATCTCTTGATCTGGACCCCTGGAAATCGGACTCGGAACTCTTTTGGACTACTCATTGGAAAATCCCAGTCTTGTTGTCAGGACCTTAAACCTCAAGACCAAGACCAAGACTTTGAACCCCAAGACTAAGACCAAGACTTTGAACCTCAAGACCAAGGCCGAGACCAAGACCCAAAAAATCATAATCATATCCAGACTGCTCTTCCTTACTGAAAAAATGTGAAGTCGGACTACTCGCTATTTTAATGAAAACATGAGTCTTTTATTTTGTTCAAGCCAAACAACTCTAGATGCAGACTGCAGAGAATTCCGAATTCCTTTCACAAAAGTTCTTCATGCGAAATGTTATTCAATATGCCTGTTGCACTTTATTAAACCAATTAGCTCAGTCTGTTTTCTGAGCAAGACGTGACCTGTGAGGCTTCATAAAAATTCTGCCATGTGAAAAAATACGTTTTACAGGTTCTGAAGTCGCTGGCACACACAGTAGCTTTTCAATCACCGGATGCAAGTGCACAAATCGTGAGTCTGTTTGAAATTATTCCATGGTAAATAACCGGAAGTACAAATAATTGTCCAAAACAACAGTAAAGCCTCATTCACACCGTGTAAATACTAAAGCAATAATATTGTATTAGCAATAGCTGGATAAAATTTTAAAATTCTTGCGTTTTGTTAAATGACGTTCTTAATATTGACAAAAGTCTTGGTCTTGGTCTTGCAAAACCGAGACCAAGACTTTGAACTTCAAGACCAACACCAAGACCTTTAACCTCAAGACCAAGACCAAGACTTTTAGTCTCAAGACCAAGACCAAGACTTTTAAAAACGAACTCGAGTGCACTCGAGACCAAGACCTTGGTCTCGAGGACAAGAAGACTGGAAAATCCCCTCTGATTTATTTGGCCTCCTGGAAACCGGACTCGGACCTCTTTTGGACTAATCTATGGAACCCCTCTGATTTGATTTGGCCTTCTGGAATCTGGACTCGGACTTCTCTTGGATTACTCTCTGGAAACACCCTCTGACTTGACGTAGCGCTCGTGAATAGGCTGGTACCTTACGCTTGGCCTTCGAGTGGCGCTTTAGAATATTGGAGAAAGCGATTACGATTACGTTTAATTACCTAAACTTAATAATTAATGATTGAATAATATAACCACTAACCACGTAACAAAATAAAACTGCGGCAACTCTGGTTCTTAAAACGTCGATTTAAAAACCAGTATTTTCCGACGATATAAAAATTAACATTAAAATTTACAGCAGGCTGAGATCACATGCAACAGACGCGTGACTGATTTGATCCAATCTGACCGTGCCCAACGTGGAAATGCGATATTTGTGCAAGTGGAATCCTCCTATGTTTTTTGCAATTTCTAGCACAAATGTATTGCAACTGTGCGGAATCATGTCACTGGGCGTAATGTTATGTTCACTTATATAACATATGGAATCTGTCGGTCATGTTATAAAGTGTATATGTGTGTCAGCCGATGACAAAGGCGGCGCTACACCAGGGCGAGCCAGGGCAAATGCACTGGTAAAAATGCCTTTGTCCTGGTCGTTGTCCTGCCAGAATATTTGCCCTGCCCACAATTTGTTCGGGGCATAAATCGCCCATGCACTGGTTACTGGTTAGGCCTACTTGTATGACTGCCCTGGTTATGCCCTGGTTAAAAAAAATGTCTGGCGCCGCCACTGGCCGATGAACATTTTTATGACGGCCCTGAAATTAATTTGCATCATTATACATGGATTTACTAGCCACATTACCTTAAACTGTTTGACAAAACTCGATTGTGTCTTTAATTGTTGCGGTTTTAATCTTTAAAATTAGCTTGAAGTATGGAAAGAATGTCTTACAACCAATTGTTCAAACTCTCGTTACTGCACTCCAACCGAAAATTACACTCTGGCATCCGGCTCCCCCTTTGATCTGTCTTCAAGTTACCTAAAGAACCTCGGAATTCCTTTAAGGGACTTTGTTCCCATCCGGAGAGAAAACCTCGATGACTTTGTTTTTGTAACTGCTGCAAATAAAAACTATTCTCACATTGCAATGGACGCCATTGGGAATGTTCAGAAATTTCTACCAAATTATACGATTTACTTCTACGATCTAGATGCTGCTCGACGGCAGCAAGACATTGAAAAGGTGAATACGTGTATAGACATTTTCTAGTTTATGCATATTTTTCCGTAATACGTTCATGGCTATACCTATAAAAATCAATGCAACGATGGTTCATTCAATGCAACCTGTGTCCTACTTATTCTTATAATGAAATTTAAAATTCTTTGTTTAATTCGTTGTTTCTATTGTGCATTTCTATATGTCTGTATAATTATATACAAACTCAAAGAAATATATCTACATATACCAATTCCATAACCCACTCTAAACTTTACCCACAACCCGACTAGAGATAAAGCAGCGCTTCAGCATGGTAAATTGAAATTCAATTTAATTGTATTCAGTAACCACATTTAAAACGAGTAACAGTAAAGACAGGCCTGTAAAAGGTTACTACACCAGGTTATGCAGGGGCCCTAAAGGGATCATGGAGCCCGCTTGCCAGGGCCCCTATGTAAAATTTGGTATCATACCGATGACCTAGATTCTATATACTCACAAATCTAAGCAAATAAAAACAAACAAACAATAACTCTAACTAAAGGCTCGAAAACACACCTGACAAGAGACCCCAACGAGATCAATTAAATTCAGAAGGTGTATTTAAAAATAGAAAGAGTTTACATTTAGAAGAACATTTCGTTGGCTTCGAATAGGCCCTAGGGCCTGTATGGAGGAAGAATGCTCCAGAAATGGGATCCAGTACATTGAATAGATAATATAATCGAGTATTTGTGTGTGCGTATGGAGGGACATAAGAATTTGATAACAATCTATCACTTTTATTTTAAAGGGTTAACGAATTGTTTCATGCCTGTCGACCCACCATCCACCCCTCCCCACAAACACACGTGCACACAGATAGACTTGTAAACGTCCATAAACCGTGAAAACAATATCAAGTGTTTGCAATCTAATTCTAGATAAAGTCTCTGTGCAACGTGATATACCGCAAGTTCAACTACTCTCAATATCCTTCTCATATCCGGTATCTGAAAAATTACGCATTTAAGCCACTCGTCGTTCACGTAAGTATTTTTTCAGAACTGTAGAGTGAACGCATTGTTACGCGTTCAGAGCCGCTCATATGATCTGGCAATTTTTCACCTAATTTCTTGTCAATTTTATGGAGATTGTGGCTGGAAAGTTTCATTGTCATGCATTTTATCTCCCAGTCATTTATGACTGGGAGATAAAAACATGTACCGGTAGTGCAGCTTGGCGCAAGTGTTAAATGGCGCTATCTTTGACTTAAGGGATCGAAGTTTGCCCTCTAAAAACTTGCGTAGGTTGTGAACCATCTTAGTATGAGTCTACATAACTTTTATAGCGTTTCAGGCTAGACCTACTTGATGGGATCGCAGGTTTACCGTTAAAAGTGTCTTAGATAGGTAATCGTAATCGTAGGCCTATCGTAATCGTAATCTCCGGATTTCTACAGCCCCCAAAAACGCGATGTCGCGGGAACCAGCTTATTCACAGGTTAAACATGTGTCTAAAAGAATCGATTTTGGTTTAAGGGTGTTGATAATCTATCTTGGATTTCCAGCGCAAATATGGAAATTTATCGGGCAGTAACGAAATCCAAGTTGATTTTGGTGAGAGATGATAATTACAGCACTGTCTTAAATGTAGCTGTGGCTAGTCATAATTTGCACTTATGCTGTGTGTGCTGATTTATTTATTTCTGGATGATCTATCGCATTGCAAGATATATAGATTACACTGCTATGCATTTTAAAAGAACGAATTAGATGTCTGATTTATTTTTACTGATTTTATACAATTCTGACATCCTGATTTCAAATATGTTGATGAAATTTGGCCATCACGTCATAATTTCGTACAAGTCAAATTATAAGTTCATTGAATTTTACAATACTGAGAAATTATTTTCTCTTTGATACACTGCAGAAAAAATTTATAAGAAAGGTTTATAAAAGTCCCCGATGTCAAAATCTTAGAAACAGATGACAGTGCCCAGATGTTTACAATAATTATATACAAATGGCAAAATCTTGCATACAATGAAACTGAGACATAAACCGTCTTAGGGACATAAACGTGTTTTCTTAGATTTTCTTGCGTGTTCTTCCTCTGACGAACAATCTCTGTTCATCATCCAGCAGTAGTCCATCAAATCAAAGGGGGTTTCCAGAGAGTAGTCCAAAAGAGGTCCAAGTCCGATTCCAGGGTACCAGATCAGGAGAGGCAGAGTAGCTGTCAAGGCGGGTGTTGTTTACGGTGAGAAGAATTGGAAGGCGGAGGATCAGATGAGTCAGGGTAGGAGTATTTGAAAAGGTGAGACTTCAGTTCTGAGTGGAAAGTCCGGCGGTGATAGATAGATAAACAAGAGGATGAGGATGAAGGACGGGTAGCAATGATGATGGAGGCACTGAGAAAGTGCGGAATTCAGGAGGGAGATCATTCCAGAGGCGTGGTGCTGTGATGGAAATGGCTCGGTTGGAGAACTTGAGGTGAGTAGTGACTGGGGGTCGAGAAAGACTGAGATAGGACGATGATCGGGTCTGAATGGTGAAGAGATCACGAAGTTACTTGGGTTGGGAATATTGTAGGGAGTTGTAGGTTAGTGATGGAACTTTGTAGTGGATTCGCTCTGGGAATTTTAACCAATGGAGTGATTTGAGGATGGGAGTGATATGATGATGTTTGGGCGTTCTAGTGACAGCTCTGGCTAGTGAGTTTTGGATAAGCTGTAGATGCTTATCCAAAAGCAAGGTTGAGAAAAAGAGAATTGCAGCAATCAAGCTTTGAATGAACAATGGAGGTAGCAATGGTGGAGGCAGTTTTAAGGTGGAGCACGGGTCGTATGCGTCGGAGGTCACGAATGTGCATGAAGCAGGAGCGCGAGAGGTTGGAAATGTGGTTAGAGAAGGAGAGGTGTGGATCAAAAATAACACCAAGATTGCGAACAGGGGAGTCAGAGGTGAAGGTGAGAGACGATGAGTTAGTCGAAAGGTTTATGGAAGGATCAGGGATTTTCTTGATTTGATCAGGAAGGCCTAGGATGATGAATTCAGTTTTGGAAGGGTTAAGGCAGAGGAGATTGGATGACATCCACTGTTAAATAAGGTTAACCACGTTGAGTAGTTGTGTTATTGGGGTGGAAAAAGAGTCTGGGGAGAAGGATATTGAGAGTTGGGTGTCATCTGCATAGAGATGGTGGTCGACAGAGGAGGATTTTATAAGGCGTTTTAGAGGAGTAGTATAAAGGATGAAAAGTAGTGGACCCAGTACGGAGCCTTGAGGGACACCACAGGAAAGAGGAAGGGGTTGCGAGCAGTGGCTGGAGGCTTTAACAGAGAAGGATCGGGAAGACAAGTGGGACTGGAACCAGAGTAGAGCAGTATCAGAGACGCCAAACCAAGAATATAGTCGTTGAAGAAGAATGTGATCAATGGTGTCAAATGCGGCGGAGATGTCGAGAAAACCCTACGTGATACAGAAAAATGGATATCATTTTTGAAATCAGCAGACTAAAATCTTGTAGAAAAACATGTTTTTGGCAGAACATCAGAAATCATGCATAGTAGTGTTATATATAGTTATAGGTTTCAGTTTTAGGTTTACATTAAGTTTAGTTTCCCTTTTTATCTAGTGGGTCATGTCGATGAACAAATTATTTTCATGGTTAAGATTTCACTTAATGTTTAATAGGCAAGAAAAACTGTTCTTTGTTGCCATCTGTACTGCTTCTAAATTGATGGCCCTATTTAAGCGGGACTCTGGTTCCTTTTGGATCCAATGTTTGTTCTCAATGATCTGCTAACATTTCCTGTCAAACTGTATTTACTTTTGTCGACATTTTTGGGGATTCAAAAAAACGAAGAGTGATTGGTTGATGATGTAGGCCCTATTCTTATGATGGCACTATATATATATATATATATATATATATATATATATATATATATATATATATATATATATATATATATATAAAGAAATCGATCCCAACTTAGCCAGTGAGATGCCTGAGTATATGAAAATCTGAAAATGCGTATGGAAATGCAAATTAAATCAAAGGTAACAGTTCGAGTCCCTGTGATACACCAGGAGGCAGAGATTCCCTCTCAGTTCATCGAGCAACAGATATGCTATGCATATAAGTCAGGTCAATTCCTGAAGACCTGCTATACGCTAGGAGGCAGGTAAATAAAATAAACTTTACAATGGGTGCAGGCCTGCAGGTGAGTGCTTCTCAAGTGATCCTAATGTCAATAGCTGATGAAATGCTTGATCTGCTACGTTAGTAGAGGATTAATAGGCCTATCTTCAACTTCTCCGTGACTCGGCCTAGGAGTGAGTACTTATTGAGAACAGAGCCCTAGTGTCTCGTACAAACCATCCTATGAAGCAGATCAACAAATGTCAGAAAAGCCGATAATATTATAAACAACTGTCTTGCCTCGTTTGGCAAGTCCAGCAAAAGTTAAACTTGACTCACTCAGTGAACGAATTTTTGTCGCCTATTTAAAGGTTATCTGCCTTCCACTAACTATACTAAGATAGTTTTATGAGCTGGTCAACTAAATAGTCTTTTACCCATGGCATCAATGATTCTTCAGCTTTATTTTTCCACTTTGGATTCATTTTATGGTAAAATTACTGCATTTTCTTAATAGGCAGTTAAGTCATGATTTTATAGCTAGAACATGACCTGGGTCGCTGAACCACCTCTCCGTGGTCGATGATGCTCCTAAGACTCCCCCTTTTCTTTACCGAATGTATATAAGGTTTTGCTGGTTGATGACGGCAGGAAGACCTGTAGGTGTGAGATTCAACTCTACACACTGGAAATTTACCACCAACTCTTAAAAAGTTAGGCGAGGTTAGCATGTCGGCCTGGTATTAGTGGATGAAACGAAGCAACGTCTATAAACGCACCTTAACCATGCGGGAATGGAATGAGGCACAAAAACGCAGACTGTCTCACAAGAAGTTTGAACAAGTGACAATACCAGCGAGCAAGTGTCACGGGAGACGAAATGGCAGAATAAGCAAATCGCAACCAACATAGCCGTAGACATAAGTGGAGGTTTAAACTGAACGTGCAGTGTCGTATATTGACAGATGTCTATATATACTCATATACATATATATGTATATATGTATAGTCACTATTAATTACAACTCACTGAAATACACACGGATGCAAACAGAACAGACACAGACACAAATAGGGAAATACATAAACAGAGGCAGACACAAACAGAGGCATACACAAACATGCACTTTTAAATATGTTTGCCGTTTCCTGGTCTATTTCTGTTCTCTTTATCTTAATTTAAGTGTAATTTTGCCTATATTATGTCAATACATTTCAGGAGATGTTGTCAGAGTTTCCCCGAGTCTTCTGGATCGATGCATCCATTCGTTTTAATACGCCAAATCTGAGTCTAACGCTGGACGAAGTATTTAGCAGCGGTGGAATTCTAACCTTTAAGTACAGTGGTCATTCCAATTTTGCAGCAACTCACAAGGGGATGTACAAATATCTTCCTATTTCTAAATCAGCAGCCGCCAAGACCATACAGTACGCAGCCAACAGTATTTACATTCATCGAACGAAAGAAATCTACACCAGGATCATCGTCTGGTGGGTGTTGTGCGCTCTGAGGGAGGATTGCATGTCCCCCACCCATGCATTGTCTTGTCAATTTAAAGGAGATGACACCTGGGCCGAATGTCACCGATTTGATCAGTCGGCCATCAATATATTAATGGCCCACCATTTCCAATACAACGTTTCACGGTACGCGAGTCGTCATGTCCCACTGGATGTTCGACGTGGTTCTTGTAACAAAGAACTTCTCATCGTTTGCCCGACTAGAAATAATACTAAATCTGCTCAGTACTTTTCTTAATCGACAAGTACACGCACTTCATTGCCTGGTGTAGTTTCAAAGTTTATAACAGTGTTACCTGCTGAAGTTTAGGCAATTGAAATCCCAGATTTATCTCGCAAAGCTGCCTTGCGCAAATGCATTTGTTCAGAGACCATTAAGGAAAAGACACTCAGCGCTACAATGTAAGTGTCAAACTACTCGTAACGTTGCGTGGTTATTGCTCCCTCAATAATTAAGCTACCAATCAATTTCTTATACGCTTCTGTGCAAAATTGGCGCAGACGGCGAATTATCTGATGCTAATTGGACAATGGGCCAGCAACATTAATTTTTTTATTTATGTATAAGTGTAAATTATTTAAAGTTTAAGAATTGGGGACCTTAGCGAGAGGGGAGAAGAGGTGAAAACAGAAAGATTATGTGAGGGGAAGGGGAAGGGACAACGATTGAAAAGGTTTCTCTAAAAAGGACATTTTTTTAACTAACACGCATCAACATAGTCACATCCAGTGCCGCAGTGCGCCGTGGTTGTCGTTTCGATAGTGAACCAGGAAAGTAACTCGACAATTGCCAGTGCTGAGAATACTCTGTGATAAAGACCTTTGATTTAGATTTAGTGACCTTTTACAATTAATGAATGTGAAAACAAACAAATCAGTTATCTTATTTAATTCTTATTCATTGCTAGCATCATCATTTTCATAATCACCGATGTTTTTCATATTCGACTAAAAAGCTCTCGAGGTGACAGCAACGACTGCAACGACCATCACGTCTTCAGTACCACCACAACGACCACGGCCGCCACGAACACTTTCAGCTCGTGTTCGATGTCCAGTGCAAGTGGTTTGATAAAGTAAAGTAAAAATAACCTAGTCCGCTAATTCGTCAAAATAATGTCCGTACTACAGAAAATTTCCTTTCAATTCCCAGGTAGCCTATGAATGTCATCGTTAAGAGTCCCGATTTTAAGAACTTTAACAGATGCAAAGGCAATATTTTCATAAAACAAGAATATGATGAAATTTTTCGCACTGATTCTGAGATCCATTCCAGTCCACCTATTCGATCCAAAACATATCGATTCAACCCTTCTATCCTCAATGATTGTACCCGGATGCGCCTCATTCTAACTCTCTCGATATTTCTGCTTTTTCTCTGATTCTAGCTTGTTCTATCCTCGTCAGTAGCCATAACTGCATTTTGACCCTCAAAACAGAGTTTCGATTCCACCCTTGATATTCTCTTGCTCTCTTCTCAATTCGTCCTCTGACGTGCAAGCCTCCGTTCGGTTGTGGTTCTACCCATCCTACGGATCGATCCACCCACCCACTGACTCACTTGACATTGACCCATGCAAACGTAGGCCTGCGTCCGTCCTGTTGCCGTTTTATTCGCTAGGTATCGGTTAATGTAGGCCTAAGATATACACTATGGGTAAGTTCTGCATGAACCAGGCGGGTTGAGGGATATTTCGATAGTGCGTCTTGCTATCTACGATTGAGGAGCTTGTGGATGGCAACCGTGTGTTTGGACTTCGTAATCCGTTGTTATCCATGATCATCAATGCGACCCGATCATATATACAGAGCCACCTTTGAAATACTAGATAGAATTTAGTTGCCTGGGCTTTGGATTTGCTCTGGAGCCGGTGTCGCGTGACAGACTATCCGTTCTAAAACTATCCGGGGGATCAATAAATTTATCCCCCGGATGGAATCTACCGGTATAGAGTATCCGGGGGATAAACCATTTCTATCCCCCATCGTGTAGAATCATCCGCGGGGGATAAAAATTCACAGGTATACGGTGATATTGAAAAATGCATATACATATATAATTGATAAATCTAAGCTGTAGTAAAAAATGCAAAAGCAAGTGACTAAGTGTTCTAAGCAATGTTCAGAGCAAATCAAACCGAAGTTACAGTAGGAAGGATAACCACACGCGGAAGTGTCTTTATTACCCTTCTCTTAAGAGGAATTATAGGGAAAGGCCGCATTACCTGGTCGTTGAAGCATTTATCAAGATATTTTCGCATTTCTGAAGGCTCACCAAAGTCAACATCCATCGTGGCAGAACCGGAAGCAATCTCAAAAAGATAGGCAGCTGCGTACAGCGCACACAAAGAGAAGTCCATTTGCTGCTATCAAGAGTGTGTTTAGGGACGTCTTATGACAGCAATGGTCCTTGACGTCTTCCCTTTGTTGTTGATTTTGTGGTGGATGTTTTTTCCCCACCATTTGCTGCTGGCAGGGGAGGACTTTAACATAGGCCTATGTAGGTTCCCTGATGTGGTTAGGTGCATTGTGTAGAGCTGACGCAATTGTCGGCCGAGATATGCCAAGATACGAGTCAATCGACCGATATCAAGCGCGAGCTATACCAATAACTTAATTAGTGTTTTAGTCCCTTTTCATGACACTGTCGTTTGTGACTGCTGCTATTTTGTCTTTCTCGTTTTGCTGGTTTACCGATTGATCCGAATCGACCGATATCAATGTCACAACTTGCCTAAGAATAAATGGAGCATAGAGTAGAGAAAGAGAGTAATGAGAGGATCATTGACTTCACTCGATTCTTTGCCCATGCATGCCAACAATAAGAAGCATATGGCTTTGCCTATGACCACGACTGATGTAGTTCTAAACTGACTTAAATCGCACAATTTGTAAGTATGTTGCGGGGGATACTTTTTGACGGGGGATAATATCGTATGACTCATGGAGGATGGACTTGGCAAAATAAACGATCGACTTGGTCGACTTGGACTGCATCTCTTGGCCAGAGGCCCGAGAGCCATGCGAACACAAGTTTTGGTTCTGTGACGCCGAGACAGGACGATGCTCACATAGGTTTTGGTTCTGTGACACCGAGGCAGGAGGATGCTCACGCAAGTTTTGGCTGGCGCTTAGTATTTGATGCTTTCTGAAGTAGTTATTGAGTTATTGTTCTATAGACGCTTTTCATTTCATGAATATGTAGTAATAACAGTAGTAGGCCTATAATAAACTTTTCCCCTGATTGTAAAAATGACAAAATATTCTTATTGGATATGATCGGTTATAAGTATAGTTCTGGTCATCTTGGGTCTATACTTGGCTGAGGTTAGTTCACTATCTTACTGACCGGACGCAAAGGGTGATCATGAGTATAGCCTACCTCGAGAACGCCCTGGGTTGGGATTAACTTTGGTGTCCCCAGGGTTCTGTTCATGGTCCTATCCTTTACATTCTTTTTACCTCTGGCATTCATTGTCTCTTCTCTAGGCATCTGGCCATCTCTATGCTGATGATGTGCAAACTTATGTCCATGGTCCCCCAGCTGACCAACTTCTTCTTGTTCGATCCATTGACTCCATTTCTCAAGATCTTCGCTCTCGGATGTTTTCTAATCGGTCGAACCTTAGCTCCTCTAAAACCCAACTCTTTGGTTTGGTACAAAGCAGCAATTATCTCAACTCGATTTCTCACTTCTCTCAGCTCACTTTCCGACCTTCTCATACTCTATGAATGTCCGCGACAGTTCACTAACCTTTGCTTCCACCTCTCCTTACTTACTCGCACTTGCTACTTGAGGAGACTGCGAGTTATCCGTCGATCCGTCCTGCAGTTTTCACTACCATTATCTATGCAATCATCTGTTGCCGCATAGATTATTGTACTTCTTCACTGGTAGGCCTTCCGAAAGTCCGTCTTTCTGCCCTTCAATCGGTACTTAATGCGGCTGCCAGCCTCATTGCTTATCGTTCTAGATTCTCGTCCATCTCTACTTACATGACTGGTGTCTTTTCAAGATCATAACAATTGTCTTTAATTAAAGCGCAACAGGGTTTAGGTTCAGCCTACCTTTTTGACTTGATGCGCAAACCTCTCTCTGCTTCTTCTCATCGACCCCTACGTTCTCTGAATCAGCATGATCTGTTTGTTCCCCGGGTGATGTCTGCCAAAATGTTGTCACACGTCAGAGTGAGAATTCGAAGCATTCAGTCCCGTCCTAACATACAGACATTCGAACGTTTTGAGATCGTCGTTACTGACTACTGACACTAGCGCATTTTTAACGCATCATAATCTTTCCATTTTCACCGTAAAACTGTGAAAAAAGTATCTGCAGCTTCCACTATACAAAATCACCAAAAGGCTCATAATTTGCACTGAACTACAAATCAGGTTAATACCATAGTTGTGAGTTTACAAAGCACATCATGCGGGTCATTTTGTGACGTACCGGAAATAAATAGTAAGAAAATATTTCTTAGTCAAGTCAAGTCGAGGAAACAACGATCGACTCGTTGTCCTTGTCGAAACATCAGATCGACTCCACTTGCAAGTCGATCGAGTCGAAGATTTTTCGACCGACTCGACTTGGCCGAGTTTCGAACGATTTGATCGACTGACTCGATCAATCACGGAGTATACGAGGTGAGCAATAAGCGGAGCAAAAGATCTGGGCAGGATTTAAGAATCTTAGTGGGTAGATAGTCAAGTGGTGATGTTTGGGTTTAAGTTTGAGTGTTAGCCTTCAGACCCCGTCGATGGTTACCGGGAGAAGTCTGACATGAGCTTTGGTGATGATGGAAGGAGAAAGGAAATGTCGATGTGACGGAGTGGCGATCCAGGATTGTGAGTTTTATTTTTTCGAGTTTAACTTTGAAGAATGCAGCTATTTCGTTGCAGCGGTCTTTGGCATTTGGTGTATCGTTTACAATCGATGATTTGCTTTGTGATGGAGCAGTTCTTTGGCGATTTGCCAGGTTTTCTTAGAGTCACCATCGGCCTCATTTATTCGCTCCTGATAGTGGTCTCGGCATGCTGATCGATAAAATTTCCGATCCGATTCAGCACCCGTCCGTCTAAAACGACGTTCAAGTCTTCGGCGGTCCTGTTTGGCCTCATTTGCTGATGGCGACAGGCTGATCGAGCTTTTAATTAAAAATAATAATTTACATACACCTGGCTAGACCATCATGCATCATTATTCTGAAATTTCATCAAAATTTATGGTTTTCTGCATGAATTATGTTCAATTATGTAGGGACACGTTTTAAATGACTCACCGTGTATATGCAATATATATGTATATGTCTATATAATTTATGTCTATATTTATATCTATAAAGGTAGGCAATAGGTCTACATATATAATCCTCAAAGACATAAATACATATGCATGCATGCGTGTGTCTTTATGAATGTCTATATAATTTATATATATATATATATATATATATATATATATATTATATGATCCAATCTGTGTCTCTCTGCTTAGGGTTATCGTAGTTCTTTGCCGCACAGACGTTTTGGAAACCGGTTTGCGCACATCAAAGAATGTTTACAAATAAAAACAAACGAACTAAAATAGGCGAAGATTTGAGTGCATTGCTGTGGTAACCTGATACGGTATTCAATTCAACGCGTCGACGGGACTAGAATGGCAACGAAAAGGAGGCGTTTGGCTGTGGCAGTGTTTGCCGTCGCGATATCGGTTTACTTTCTGCACAGCTTCGGTATAATTCATCCATCAATCGTTATTAATACAGCAAAGCAGGACTCAAATAGGGTACGCAGAATTGGAATAATACACAGTTTCTTTCAATCAGTTTCTCCCCTCTCCGACTGCTTGTCTTGACTGACAGTGTTTTGTCAATATTGCAGGCTGTGTTTCATTTTAAATAGGCCCTAATTAAGTTGAGTCGAGACCAATGTTCTTTCTATCTGCTTCTCTGTTGCTGAAGACTTTTCCTTGAAGCGGAGTGAACGCCGATGCTCATAGTAAATTAGCTAGGATTAGATTAGACAGTGAGACCATCTTGAAATATTCTGAGGGGAATTTTGAGAGCAAACTTTGAGGTGACTCAAGAAGTCAGAGATTGAGTCCGAAATGTAGGACTGGAATAGAGCGTGTTTAATTCTCTGGAATGATCTCCCCTCTGAATTCCACAGATTCTCCGTTTCGCCATCATCATTGCAACCTGTCCTCCATTCTCCTCCTCATGTTCCTCTATCTGTCACACCCCCAGCTGTCCACTCAAAATTGAAGTCTCGCCTTTTCAAGTACTCCTACCCTGACTCATCTGATCCTTCGCCTTCCAATTATTCTAGCCCAAAACGGCACCCGCCTAGCCAGCTGCTCTGCCTTATCTCTTGATCTGGACCCCAGGAAATCGGACTCGGAACTCTTTTGGAGTAGCCTACTCTTAAAAAATCCCAGTCTTGTTGTCAAGACCTTAAACCTCAAGACCAAGACCAAGACTTTGAACCTCAAGACCAAGACCAAGACTTTGAACCTCAAGACCAAGACCAAAACCAAGACTTTGAACCTCAAGACCAAAAACAAGACCAATACTTTGTACCTCAAGACCAAGACCGAGACCAAGACCCAAAAAATCGTAATCATAATTTTATCCAGACTGCTCTTCCTTACTAAAAAAAATTGTCAAGTCGGACTACTCGCTGTTTTAATGAAAACATGAGTCTTTTATTTTATTCAAGCCAAACAACTCTAAATGCAGACTGCAGAGAATTCCGAATTCCTTTCACAAAAGTTGAATGCGAAATGTTATTCAATATGCCTGTTGCACTTTATTAAACCAATTAGCTCAGTCTGTTTTCTGAGCAAGACGTGACTTGTGAGACTTCATAAAATTTATGCCATGTGAAAAAATACGTTATACAGGTGCTGAAATCGCTGGCACACACAGTAGCTTTTCAAGGACCGGATGCAAGTGCACAAATCGTGAGTCTCTTTTGAAATCAATCCATGGTAAATAACCGGAAGTAAAAATAATTGTCCAAAACAACAGTAAAGCCTCATTCACACCGTGTAAATACTAAAGCAATATTCTATTAGTAATAGCTGGATAAAATTTTAAAAATTTTGCGTTTTGTTAAATGACGTTTTTAAATATTGACAAAAGTCTTGGTCTTGGTCTTGCAAAACCAAGACTAAGACTTTGAACTTCAAGAACAAGACCAATACTTTGAATATCAAGACCAAGACAAAGACTTTTAAAAACGAACTCGAGTGCACTCGAGACCAAGACCTTGGTCTCGAGGACAACAAGACTGGAAAATCCCCTCTGATTTGATTTGGCATCCTGGAAACCGGACTCGGACCTATTTTGGACTAATCTATGGAACCCCTCTGATTTGATTTGGCCTTCTGGAATATGGACTCGGACTTCTCTTATATTACTCTCTGGAAACACCCTCTGACTTGACGTAGCGCTCGTGAATAGGCTGGTGCCCTACGCTTGGCCTTCGAGTGGCGCTTTAGAAGTTTGGAGATTACGATTAGGCCTACGATTACGTTTAATTACCTAAATTTATTAATTAATGATAGAATGTAACGATGTAACAAAATAAAACTGCGTCGATTTCAAAACTAGTTTTTTCCGACGATATTAAAATTAACATCACCGGTACTACACTTTGTGCAAATTTACAGCAGGCTGAGATCACATACAACAGACGCGTGACTGATTTGACCCAATCTGACCGTGACCAACGTGGAAATACGATATTTGTGCAAGTGGAATCCTCGTATGTTGACTGATCAGATCTCCTTCTGAGCATTAACTAAGAAACTCATGCAACTGAAAACAAACGCAATCCGATATAAAACAAGTTTGATGTTTTTGCAATTTCTAGCACAAATGTGTTAAACAAAACATATATTCGCTTGCATAACATATGGAATCTGTCGGTCATGTTATAGAATGTATATGTGAGTCACCCGATGAACGTTTTTATGACGGCCCTGAAATTAAGTTGTATCATTATACATGGATTTACTAGCCACATTGCATTTCACTGTTTGGCAAAACTGGATTGTGTCTTTAATTATTGCGGTTTTAATCTTTAAAATTAGCTTGAAGTATGGAAAGAATGTCTTACAACCAATTGTTCAAACCCTCGTTACTGCACTCCAACCGAAAATTACACTCTAACATGCGGCTCTCCCTTTGATCTGTCTTCAAGTTACCTAAAGAACCTCGGAATTCCTTTAAGGGACTTTGTTCCCATCCGAAGAGAAAACCTCGATGACTTTGTTTTTGTAACTGCCGCAAATAAAAACTATTTTCACATTGCAATGGACGCCATTGGAAATGTTCAGAAATTTCTACCAAATAATACGATTTACTTCTACGATCTAGAAACTACTCGACAGCAGCAAGACATTGAAAAGGTGAATACTGCATAGACATTTTATAGTCAAGCATATTTTTCTATAATTGGTTCATGGCTATGCCTATAAAAAAAATCAATGCAACGTTGGTTCAATCAATGCAACCTGTGTCCTACTTATTCTTATAATGAAATTAGAAATTCTTTCTTCTGGGATACTAGTATCATTTCTATATGACTGTAATACTATATATAAACTGAAAGAAATACATCTATTAAACAAATGTAGCCAATGCACCAATTTCCATAACCCGCTCAAAACTTTACCCACAACGCGAATAGAGCTAAAGCAGCACTTCAATATGGTAAATCCAGTTCAATTCAATGTTTTTCGGTAACCACATTTCAAACGAGTTAATAGTAAAGACAAGCTTGTAAAAGGTGACTACATCTGGTTACGCAGGGGAACCTAAAGGGGTCATGGACCCCACTTGCCAGGGCACCCTATGCAGAGGTGGACTGGCCCACCGGGACACCGGGAAAAATCCCGGTGGGCCGCCAGGGTCGGTGATATTTGGGCCGCTTCTAAGTTCTTAGACACAATGTCTGAAAATCGGCTAGGTTATTTATAATAATTTTTATGGTATTTATGACGGCGTTATTTTTTATTCGCTAGAAGGCACAGGGCTGACGACAGAAATTCCGGGCCCATAGGCAGAGCAGTAAACGGGCCCCTAAACTATCTTTAGACTTTATGAGAAAATTTAAAGAAAATAAATTGAAATAAAAAAAGTGCGGGTATGTATACATCTACGATTTAATTAAATGATATTATATTTTAAAAGGCATAAATCATAAACTTTGTATAACTGATTATAATATTTGTATAAGTTGATTGCGGGACCGGACGGCCGGGCCCCTAAAACTCTCCGGGCCACTGGGCATTTGCCCTCCTGCCCCCTCTCGGCGGGCCTGAGAAGGCAGACTTATATAATTAACAGTTTAATCTTAAAACGAGGTTCTACTTACGCTGTTTGTTTTTGACGAAGATTCTTCTATTATTATTGGTTAATAAATTAATGACAAAATTTACGATTATGAGTGATCTAAATTTGAAACGTAAATGTAAAGATGTGCGGAAAAGGTAAGAGATAAGAAACTAAAAATTCTTGCTAAAGATGGAGGCAAGTGCCAAAATATAGTCGATTTACTTAAAGTTACTCAAGAGACCGTCACTAAATGTTCGACGATTAGGTAGAGGACAGCGTCAGTGAAGATTCTCCACATGAACTCTGGGACGACCAAGTTGGGCATAAGAGTGACGCACTTACGAAATGCAAATCCTGCAAAAAAAGTCCTGTTTGCTGCTTTTCTGTGTTACATAAATACAGTCTCTTTGGTCAGACTTGTAGGCACCTGTTGTGTGCATATAAATCTTAGGGGCACTCCATATAGTAGGTACGCATGAAGGATGGAGGGGGGTTAACCCAAATGCATATGCTTGGGTCTACTATTAATGTACGTACGCATAGGAAACGGGGCGAGGGAACCTATAATTTGTCTATATTGGCCTTCAAATTGATTTGCCTTCAAGTGAGCCAAAGTTCAATCTCTTCAGCTATCTGGTACAACCAGTGGAAGTAGAGGGGTTACTTGTATGCCACCTTCCGGTCCTTACCTCTGTACACTATTATTAAACTATCACACAGCTCAGCAGTGAGTCTATGGATCACTCGTCCTTCAATCTCGCCTAAAGTGCAGACAGCCGCTGCCTGGACCTGTCGTACTGACACATTCTGCAGCTGGTCTTTGGGGGCGAGGTGCGTCAAGCGTACGTAAGCAGGTGGGTGGGGGTGGAAAGAAGTACGTGTGCGTACAGGAAGGGGAAGGTGCAAATTTTCCAGATTTTGTGTACGAACTATATGGATGGCCTCTTACTGACTCTGTCCTCTACCAAAGACTGAAGTACATTACATTAAAAATCACTTGCTAAGCTCGTTGTCTTCTACAAATCTTGAAGGATTTTTGCTCATGTCGGTAGAAACCGATGTATTAAGTGAACTATATAATGACACAATTATAGATCATGTGTCTGAAATGGCACCCAGCTTAAAGAATTTGTTTATAAATACAATAACCATCATTTGGGCGGGTCATGAAAATCGATTTATAACAAATGTATTCTTAATATTTTATGTATGATGTAAATTAGGTTTGCGATACATCGCTGTGTTATGACTATCCCGTTGTGAAGCTACCTGTTACCTTGGCTGAAAACAAATCCCCAAGAAAAATAATTGTCGGATAGGGCCGCGTTTAATTTTTTTCCCGGGCCGCTTTGACACTCCAGTCCATCACTGACCCTATGTAAAAGTTGTGATCATGACGACGGCCTAGCAGCATAGATTCTATTCACAAATCTAACAAATAAAAAACAAACAAAAGAAACTCCTATCTAAAGTCTCAACTAAAGGCTCAAGAACAAACCTGACAAGAAACCCTACAGAGATAAATTAAATTCAGAAAGTGTCTTCTAAGAATAGACGGAGTTTGCATTTAAATAAAATAGCATTTGGTTGGCTTCGAATATATATGTAGGAAGAATGTTCCAGAAATGGGATCTAGTACATTGGATAGAGAATAATCCAGTATTTGTGTGTGCGTAAGAAGGGGCATAAGACCTTTTATTGTAAAAGGGATTACGAATTGTTTCATACACCCTCCGCCCGTTGATCCACCATCCACCCCTCCCCCACAAACACACGTGCACACAGATAGACTTG
Organism: Allolobophora icterica; assembly: GCA_963556255.1. Classification (NCBI taxonomy): domain Eukaryota; kingdom Metazoa; phylum Annelida; class Clitellata; order Crassiclitellata; family Lumbricidae; genus Allolobophora; species Allolobophora icterica. Next base: position 68,704,275 of record OY744604.1, on the reverse strand, counting down.
TAAACGTCCATAAATCGTGAAAACAAAATTAAGTGGTTGCAATCTAATTCTAGATAAAGTCTCTGTGCAACGTGATATACCGCAAGTTCAACTACTCTCGATATCCTTCTCACATCCCGTATCTGAAAAACTACGCATTTAAGCCACTCGTCGTTCACGTAAGTACTTTTTCACAAGTTACTGTAGAGTGAACGCATTGTTACACGCTCAATGCCGCTCATCTGATCTGGCAATTTTGCACCTAATTTTTTTGTCAATTTCATGGAAACTGCGCTGGAAAGTTTTATTATTATGCATAAATGTATGGATTTATGACTGAGAGATACAAACGTGGAGTGCAGCTTGGTAAACGTTGAAAGGCGCATTTCTTTGGCTCAACGGATTCGAAGTTCGCCCTCTAAAACCTCACGAAGGTTGTGAACCATCTTAGTATGAGTCTATATATCTTTCTAGCGTTCCAGAGAAGACCTACTAGATTGTATCGCACGGTTTACCGTTACAAGTGTCTTAGATAGATAGGTAAAACATGTGCTCAAAAGTATCGATTTTAAACGATTGGGTCGCCTATTATTTTTGAAGGTTGTCTGATTCCAACTAACTATACTAAGATATTTTTCTGAGCTGGTCAAATATATTAGTCTTTTACCCATGGCATCGATGATCCTGCTGCTTTATTTTTCTACTTTGGGTTCATTTTTGGTCCAACAACTGTATTTCTTGCCTTGCTAGGCAATTAAATCACGATTTTATAGCAAGAACAATAGAACATTACCTGGGTCGATAAAGCATCTCCCCGTGGTCGTTGACGCTTCTAAGATTCCCCTTTTCTTTATCGAATTTTAGGTTTTGCTGGTTGATGACGGCAGGAAGACCTGTTGGTGTGAGCTTCAACTGTACACACTGGGAATTTACCACTTTTGAAAAAGTTAGGCGAGGTTAACATGTCGGTTGTGGATGAAACGAAACATCGTCTATTGGCCTATAGACGCACATAAACCATGCTTGACTGGAGAAAGACACCAAAATGAAGACTCAGTCTCGCAAGAAGTTTGAACAAAATGACAATACTAGCGAGCAAGTGTCACGGGAGACGAAATGGCAGAATAAGTAAATCGCAACCAACATAGCCGCAGACATCAGTGGAGGTTTTAAACTTCATGTACACTGTGCAGTGCCATATATTGACAGACATCTATATATATTATAATTAATAATTATATATACATATATATAATATATTCACTTACACGATGCATTTTGAAACATGTTTGTCATTGACTGCTTTATTTCTGTTCTCTTTGTCTAAATTTAAATGTAATTTTGTCTATATTACGTCAATACATTTCAGGAGATGTTGTCTGAGTTTCCTCGAGTCTTCTGGATCGATGCATCCATCCGTTTTAATACGTCAAATCTGAGTCTGACACTGGACGAAGTATTTAGCAGCGGTGGAATTCTAACCTTTGATTACGCTTACCATTCCAATTTTGCAGCAACTCACAAGGGGATGTTTAGATTTCTTCCTATTTCTAAATCAGCAGCCGCCAAGACCGGACAGTACGGAGCCAACAGTATTTACATTCATCGAACGAAAGAAATATACACCAGGATCATCCTCTGGTGGGTGATGTGCGCTCTAAGGGAGGAATGCATGTCTCCTACCCGTGCATTGTCTTGTAAATTTAAAGGGGACGACATCTGGGCCGAATGTCACCGATTTGATCAGTCGGCCATTAATATATTAATGGCCCACCATTTCCAATACAACGTTTCACGGTACGCGAGCCATCATGTCCAGCTGGATGTTCGACGTAGTTCTTCTCACAAAGAACTTCTCATTGTTTGCCCGACTAGAAATAAAATAAAATTTGCTCAGTACTTTTCTTAATCGACAAATACACGCACTTCATTGCCTGGTGTAGTTTGAAAGTTTGAAAAAAGTGTTACCTCTTGAAGTTTAGGCAATTGAAATCCCAGATTTATTCTTCAAAGCTGCTTTGCGCAAATGCATTTGTTCAGAGACCATTAAGGAGAAGACACTAAGCGCTGCAACGGAAGTGTCGAACTACTCGTAACGTTGCGTGGTTATACTGTTGTACATATGTATTGTAGGCCTACTTTTGTACATATGTACGTACCTACGTAGTGCAACAGTGGCGCAGTCGGCGAATTAACTGATGCTAATTGGACATTTGGCCAGAAAAATTAAATATTTTATTTCTGCAAAAGTGTAAATTATTTGATGTGGCGATTTCGGGATTTAAGGGAGAGGTGGAACAGAGAGACTAGGGGAGAGAGAGAGAAGAGACAACGCTTGAAAAGGTTTCTCCAACAGGGGCAATTTTTTAACTAACGCGCAGATTCTATGCCGAAATGGGCTAGGTTCAAATATAGATTTTATATAAGCACAATTGAATTCAAAACAAAAGTTTCAAGTGGTGTAACTGGATTGTGTTTTCTGCCATTCGACATCATCTTAGTCATATTCAGTTCGCCATGGTTGTCGTTTCGGTAGCGTCCGAGGAAAATAAATCGACATATTGCGAATACGTGCAAACTGAGAATATACGTGGCGAACCTCTTTAATTGAAATTTGCTGACCTTAAGTTCGTCATTTATGTGAAAGTAGCCTAAATATATCAATTCAAAATACATGTTATTCTTATTTAATTCTTATTCATAGCTATAGCATCTCATTTTCGTGACTACAACTATTATCATATTCGACTAAAAAAGCCGTTACCCCGACTGCACGACCACAACTACCACGGTCATCACTCCACCTTTTAGTTTGTTTATTTTATGTCCAGAGCCAGTGGTTAGATAAAGTAATGTAAAAATGACATAGCCCGCCAATTCATCAAATGTCCATCCTCCAGAAAATTTCCTGTCGATTCCCGGGTAGCCTATGAATGTCATCGTTAAAAGAGTCCGATTTTGAGAACTTTACTCTAACAAATGCAAAAGCAATATTTTCATAAAAGCAAGATTATGCTGAAAATTTCCCACCGATTCCGAGATCTGTCCCAGTTCACCTATCCGATCCAACCCCTATCGATTCATCCCTTCTATCCTCACTGAATGTCAGTGCCGGATTAACTTTTTAGAGGCCTGGCGCAAACAATGCAACAAAACTAAAGTAGGCCCTCTATCCAATCAAATTATCAAAAAAATGGGGAAGAAATTAATTATATAGAAAAACATACTTTAATAATTTATGAACACAAAATGAAGCTGTGATAGGATCATAGGAGATTTTTTAATTTTACTTGTTACAGTTCAACTGTTCAAAAATGTTCGTCGAGTTTAAAAGTCTTTCCTTCGCGCTTTTAAAGTAGAGAAAGAATCAATGATATCTTGAAAGTCAAGATCTGTCAAGATTTCCGACTCAATGTTCAAAAGAGTTAAATTTGCCAATCTGTCCTGGCCCATTGTTGACCTCAAAGATGATTTTATGCGTTTTAAATGACTGAATGATCTTTCTCCACTGCAGTTACTTACAGGCAAAGTTAAGTAAATACGTAGTGCAATACAAACATCTGGAAAGCCGTCTTTCAGATTATAGCGGTACATTATATTCAGCATCTTTTTTGGAGTAACTGCTGTACCTGTTTCTGTCGTTGCTGTTTGCCTACCTCTTCAAGTTCGCGTTTTCTTTGACGTTTCTGCCAACCGGACTCAATTTTCTTCATTTTCTTTAGGCCTACTTATTTTATTTTTTTTTAAATTAAAATTTAAAAAAATAAGCAGCTACATAAACACTAAATAGTAGATAATAATATTACATGGAACATACACTGTGTCGTCTGTACCGTACGCATATCTATATTTTATTTGGTGATGGGGTCGATCCGCGCATAAATTGATTACGTCATACGTCATCATTACAGTACACAATTAATTAGTACGTCATCATTATAGTAGTATTACTGTAGAAGGCCTGTTTTTATAATGCCACCAAATTTTATATGCAATGCTTGTTTTAGAAATTAAACATTTTAAATAAGCCGGACTGTGACTTATATAAACAAATTCGATCGGATAATCGGATTTCTCAATGTTTTTTTTTTATTTTTACCCCCGAAAGAAGGCCTGGCGCAAGTGCGCCAGTTGCGCCATAGTTAATCTGACACTGCTGAATGTACCCGGGTGCGCCTCATTCTAACCCTATCGATCATCATATTTCTGCTCTTTCTCTGAATCTACCTTGATCCACCCTCTTCGGTCACTGCATTTCGGCCTTAAAAAAACGTTCCAATCCACCCTTGAGATTCTCTTCCTCGTGAGTCGTGCTCTTCCCAATTCTTCCCCTGGCGTGCAAGCCTCCGTTCAGTCTTGGCTCTAGCCGTCCTACGGACCGATCCGCCCACCTACCCACTGGCCCACTTGACACTGACCCATCCAACGTACGTCCGTCCTGTTGCCGTTTTATTCGCTAGGTATCGGTTAACGTAGGCCTAAGAAATACACTATGAAGAAGTTCTGCATGAACCAGGTGGTTTGAGGGATATTTCGATACTGCGTCTTGATATCTACAATTCAGATGCTTTTGGAAGTCAACCGTGTGTTTGGATTTCATAACCGTTGTTATCCATGATCATCAATGCGACCCCATCATATATACAGAGCCACCTTTGAGTTCTAGATAGAATTTAGTTGGCTGGGCTTTGGATTTGCTCTGAAGCCGGCAATTGTGACTTTTCAAGTCATCTATTAAGTATCGTTTCTTGTAGATATATAATGGGGCTAGTAAATAACTCCCACGTGCGCACACTATAATTCATATGATTTCCAGGTTGGACAGCAGTGCATATTTTTAACAGATTTAGACTACTGGGAGAAAGTCGGCCATGGGTGCGGTTTTATGACCTTTTTTGGAAATTCATCTCTAAAAATTTGACGACCTTTTTTAAGGAATTCCTCTCTGAAAAATTTGACGACCTCTTTTTTTAGGAATTCCTCTCTGAAATTTATTTGGGAATTCATCTCACAAAAATTTTGCCTTTTTGCCTTTACCACAGGGACAAATCTTAAAACTCCTGCAACATTTGTCCCACTAGTTATACAGTCTCCATATACATTGCCTGGGATAAATCACCCTAACTAGGGCCTACTGGGACAAATCCTAAGACTACTGGGACATTTGTCCCACTAGTTATACAGTTAAAATATGCCCTGTTGGGCAGTCCATTACAGTATGATCACAGATTAAATTATGATATGTGAAACAGTTGTCATAGTCAATGATGTCATTTATAACTGTTTGCGTTTTCATTGGCTAATTCCAAGGGTGAGAGGTGACTGTCTTTTTCCTGTCCAATCAGACGTCGCCATAGGACAGGGCAATGTAACTTAAGCCTTTCAAATAGAGCCCTGAGGGTAAAATTCAGCGCTCAGAGCTTTCAGAGTTTCAGAGTTCCAGAGCGTTCTGAATATTACTCCTGGTTGATCTGAGTCGCGTCGTTACGGGTGAAGAGTATCATTGTGTTTTTATGTAGGCCCCTAAGTTCCTCATTTAAGTTTTTATATCATGGAATTATCATTAATTCAGTGTTACAGTTTTATATCATTAAAGCTGCTTATCACTTTAAATCAGTCGTCATGTTCATTTCGTTAATTCTCCTTAAGTGAGCTAGCTTCTTCCCCTTAGTTTAGACTGTCTTGGTGCCAGTGCCTGGGTATGGGCACGCTGAGCAGTCCCCAGGGGCCCGACGATGCTATTGGCCTCAAATTAAAAAAGACGACAAAAATTAATGTTTGCATGACATCCACGTGCGGCAGAAGTGATACTTCTTAGCTATGAGTGCAAGGCGTGTTATATTGTTCAGAAGTTTGTGTTGATTAACCTTGCTTTACAGTATTTTTCTTTAGGTTAAAACGTTCATTTTGTTACAAAGTGAATGTTAAAGTACCAATAAATCAAAAGTTTTAATTTTTTTGGTCGTTTAAATTTTTATTCCGGTGGGTGAGCAGGAGCCCCAGAGCATTGATTTGCTCAGGGCCTACAATGCTGTTAAGCAGTGGCGTCACTAGGTCTGGTGTCACCCGGTGCGGTAAGTCATGGTGTCACCACCATGGAGGTGACCTCCTCATTAGTCCATTACCAGACCATACAGTATGCCTATCCTTGGTAATGCTTTTTATACCAATGTTACTCGTAAATCATAATTCCCGTATATCACTGAATGTAATGGTACTAGTAGTGACATAAACAGCCCGCACCCCGCTAGTGACGCCACTGCTGTTAAGACGGCACTGCATGGTGCGACTAATAGTCTCATCATAGAATGATCTTTGTATTGCTAATGAACTTCAGGCTGGCATTTATCTAGCGCCTACGTTTAGTTTCTCTTGCACCGCGCCATGCATATTTAGAATACAATTAATGTGTTCATGCATGTAAATGTAAACTTTTCTATAGTTATCCTTTTACCTCGACCCTGCTCTTATTTTTCAAAGAACTGGTCGGTGGAGAACCTTCACCGTCTCTGCGCGTTAAATGGTTGACACGCCTTCTAAGATCCTCGTGTGCGTACCGTGCTAGAGCCCGATATTCAAGTCTCTGAAATGAGCCTTCATCGGTGAGCGAACTGCATCCTCACGCCTTACTAAGGCGGTTTGTGGTATACGCTCGACCCATTGTAGCTAAACGGACCGTGTACTTCTTCTTTAGGCCTTTTGAATGTGGGAAGTCTTAGATGACCTTTCACTGGGCAAACGTACTGATCAAAATCTGCCAGATTAGGTATAGAATGTAGCGAATGCGACGCACTGAAGCGTAGTGTTTTCCAAAAGCTGACTAGCTGAATAGCTCTGAGAGTGCGAACATTTACTGCGGACTGTACAAAGACAGGATTATAAAATGACAATAACTGTAGCCAGACACAGGTAACAATCATTCAGGTGAGTTTGTGGACTCGCCATACCAACTGGGACAGCAAATCGCATTGACGTACGTTTCCCATTCAACCAACGCATCAGTCGAGAAGTAGAATAACAGTGCACAATATGTGTGGTTCTCGCGCTTTATCGTGATTACTGTCTGGCAGCCGAAGTAGAAGATAAGATACATCCATCACGTGTATGTATGAGAACGCTTCACATCGCATTATTAGTAACTTAAGAAGAAGCTCTACCTGTATGACTATCAAACAGACCTAAGCAAGTGCGTTTTAAAACTCTTTTATGATTTACGTTATTGCGTTTTACGGTTGGTTACATCTGTATTCTGATAAATATAGTCGCATAGGCCTACCTACCTTTGGCAAATAGGTAACGGAAACAGTCTGCACTATTAACACATTCTCGTTTGTTCATATTTGTCTGACATATAACATGAACACACTGCTAATGCTACGTAAGATTGTTTTATACCATGCGAACGGTAAGAACTTACTGTGGTGCCATACAGGAGCGGATCCAGGGAGGCCAATCCGGCCATGGCCCCCCATTTGATATTTATACAGGCGTTTTTCGATGGTTACACAGGACGTCACAGGATGTGCCCCCCCTGAGTTAAATGTACACAGGACGTGGCCCCCCCGTAGACGTAGATGAGTAGGGATATGTATGACAGAAAAGAGGTTAATGACTAAAAAAGGTCATCAATTTTTTTTGGAGATGTATGTATTAAAATTGTTGGTCCTCTCACAAACCTTCTGGATCCGCCCCTGGGCACTGCCATAAGATGTCGTTAAACTCTGGATCCTTGTGTAATCATGTTTGCACATAAGTAGGAAATTTGCTGTTGACCAGTGTTGTTTATTTTAATTAGGTCTGTTATGGGCACTCTTATGTAACGTGAATTCAATTCGAAATCTCTAAAAGGGTATCGACGAAAGGAGAAATTTCTGTTCTGGGAAGTGGGAATTGTTTTCGTCATCGAATTGAATCTTCTCTACCGAGCATCGAAAGATATTGTTTGTCAGCTGCTTATTCAACAAACCAGCCACTGAATCAGGTACACTAAATTAAAACACATATGTCACTGTCTGTCTCTGTTTGTGTCTGTCTCTATTTGCGTATGTCTCTGTTTGTGTCTGTTTGTCTCTGTCTCTGTTTGTGTATGTCTCTGTTTGTGTCTGTCTCTATATGCGTATGTCTCTGTTTGTGTCTGTTTGTGTCTGTCTCTGTTTGTGTATGTCTCTATTTGTGTCTGTCTCTATTTGCGCATGTCTCTGTTTGTGTCTGTTTGTGTCTGTCTCTGTTTGTGTATTTCCCTATTTGTGTCTGTGTCTGTTCTCTTTGAATCCGTGTGTACTTCAGTGAGGTGTAATTAGTGTTGTTAGTCCTCACCTGTTGCTAATTCTAATTCTAATTCTAATTAATCAATAATCAAAGTTTTTGCTAATTCTAATTAAGGTAATCTATGCTTATTAAAATTTCAAAACTAGCATCATAATAACCTTGCCTAAATTTTGGCTTTCTACTTCAACCTTTACAGCCAAAGTTCCTTCCTTCACTATTTGCTCTTGCCCAGCACAGAAAATTACCGAATTCGATTCCAAGTAAATTCAACCTTATCTAAATCCTGGACAGAAGCATTCCCACTTAGTCCAAGAGGTTGCTGCATGCACTTTCCAACCCTGATACAACTCGCATACAGATGATGTCAGGGTGCTGTAGCAGGCTTGGAACATATTGACGACGTTCTTATTAACCTTTGATCTCCTTAAAGTTATAAAACTTGAGAAGTCACATATAACGGGCAAAGCCCAGTCAAGTAATTCCTATCTAGAATTGGTAGGTGACATCATGTCCCGTATCCATGACTGGACCGCATTGATGATGAGGAATGACGACGCATGATAAAGTGAAGGCAATCTACTACAGGATGTGTCGCCGTCCAAGATCTTAATCTCTGCCTACCGACTTCTATGGCGTCGATATCATAATGTCCAAGACGTAGGTCGCTTACATGGCCGCTTCAGGTAAAATCGTAATCAATCAATCAAGTTTTTTTATTAATAAAAATCATATTTCATTTGAACAGCCATATTGAAATCTGAAAGGTCAGGGCAACGGTGGATTTACAAGTTGAAAGAGATGAGTCTTAAGTTTACACCTGAATGATACTTAAAAATGGGTAGATGTACGGAATTATGCAGCGAATTCCAAAGTCTCGGATCACCCACCCAAAAGTGTTATGATGCCGGGCACATCAAAAGCCACAAACATCAACAACCAACTCAACCACCTTATCTCTTTCAGTTAAATTATTTTGTGCGTGTAGTCAGTAATCGATTTACATGTTGTGATAATTAATGGTATGAATTCTTAGGTGAAATTTATTTTTCATCGCTCATCCAGCTTCTAGTTTGTGTTTTTTTACATTGGACTACGAAAAAGCATGTTTAGTTCTGTTTTCATCAAACTAAAAGCTGGATGAGCGATGAAAATATAGCTCAACCTAAAACCCGGATGAGCGATGATGAAAATATAGCTCAAACTAGAGGCTGGAAGATCGACGAAAATAGAGCTCAAAGTACAAGCTGGATTCTTGATGAAAATATAGCTCAAACTAGAACCCTGATGAGCGATGATGAAAATATAGCTTAAACTAGAAGCTGAAAGATCGTGAACATTTGTCTGTGAACAGACAAATGTCTGTGAACCATTTGTCTGTGAACCATTTGTCTGTGAACCATTTGTCTGTGAACCAAAATAGCTCTACATGTATATACACATACATAATATTCTATATTATAAGGTAAGCACTGATGCGTTAACCTGAATATCAGTAACGCTCTTATTTATTGCCCACATTCTGTTGTAATATAATGTATAACGTTACTTCAGCGCTCATTGTATGCAGTCTCGTAACTTAAGTGGGTGAAGTAATTGGACCGTGAACAGAGAATGAAAATTATTGTAGATCACAGTTCGTAGAAATAGGCCTAGGCCTACTCTTCTTTGAAGGGTACTCTCTGCAGGTATGTATCGCGCACTCATACTTCATAACGAACTGCTCCACTTGTTGTAATGATTTATTATAACTAGGGGGCCCTATTAGCGGAACGGTTCGTTCCTTTGGGTACTCCCATTGTCGCTGCATGTGACATATACTTGTCATTTTCGTATCAGTTTGTTTACGGTGAAGAGTAAAAGCATATGATGATGATGATGATGATGATGATGATGATGATGATGATGATGATGATGATGATGATGATGATGATGATGATGATGATGATTGATGACGACGACGACGACGACGACGATGATAGTTTTAAAATATAATTCTAATAAATAACCTATTGTGAGATCAGGTCGATGTCAATAGCCCTGACAATCACGAGATCCAGTTAAGCACTGGATTCAAAGAATATTCTTTTGTTACCAGATACATTCGGGATTGTGTACCCCAGCGCTTGGTTTCATTTAAACCAGGATGTCAAGGCAGGCTATAAGCGCAAACTTCGCTTGGATATTCCGTAGAATCGATTACGAGATTTTTGAACGTAGGACCGAGATACCGCAAGACTCGACGCATTTGGTCTGTCATTTGATTATTTGTTGTACCTAGGCCTAATATGAGCGTTGTCTTGTAGCTTTAACTCAATCCGAAAAGTCAAGAAATGAGGACAAATCATGTCTGGGCCTTGGCCACGAAAAGAGAAGTTTGGGCTCTGGGATTTTTTATTCTCGTCATTGGATTGACGTGTTTTCTGCAGAGCACCGAGAGAAATAATTGGTCATTTACCTTTTTAACAACCCAGCTGTCAGATCAGGTATACTAAATTATGGCATCTTTCTATCTGTGTCTCTGCGTGTGATCCTTTTTGTATCTGTATCTGCTCCTGTGTTTCTGTTTGTAAGTCTCTGTGTCTCTGCCAACTATCTTGCCCCAGTGTTGTATAACCAATGCTAGAACGTCATCCTTCGTTTTCATATTTACAATACGTGGTTGTTTTCCATTCTCACTTAGCTTGATATAACTGAAGTATGTCTTTCAATCAACTGGCTGAATCCTCGATATTGCACCGTCACTGAAACGGGAACGTTAGCAGTTGGAAACCCTTTCAACCTGTCTTCAAGTTATCTGAAGAAGCTTGGAACTCCATTAAAAGATTTTGTTCCCATCCGAAGAGAAAACCTCGGTGACTTTGTTTTTGCCACTGCCGCTAATGAAAACTATTTTCACGTTGCAATGGACGCCATTGGAAATGTTCAGAAATTTCTACCACATTATATGATTTACTTTTATGATCTCGACTTCAATCGATCAGAAGAGCACATCAGTAAGGTAAACGATACGTAACATGTGTCATTTGTACCAAAATCGCAAAAGAAATGTCCAACAATTATGCTCTATGAAAGCCTAGACTCTCCAGAAAATAATTAATAGAGATGAACAATTTTAAAACCAAATAGTTTTCATCAATATTCTTCAATACCAGGTCAAACAGCTTTAATATTATAGGGGCCTACTAGTATAAGTTCCTTAATGTACGAACGCATTCATATAGACACACATGCATCTATATACATGCAACATACATACGCCACATACATACATACATACATATATAGAAACATACATACATAGGAACATATATTCATACATGCATATATATACATACATACATACATGCATGCAGTGGCGGCGATCTTATTTGACAGGTGGGGGGGGGGACATTTTGGAACTTATCTGGTGAAAAAGAGTTTTGAACTGATCTGGTGAAAAAAGAGGTCAAAAAAATTTTTCACGAAAATTTGATGACCTTGTTTTAGGGTTTCCTCAAACTTTGGGGGTCCGATGTATGGCGTGTTCCCCCCACTCTTAAAGGTGGGGTCTTGCCCCCTCGACACCCCGGGATTGCCGCCCATGCATGCATGCGTGCATTCGTGTGTGCAAGCTGCGTACATCCATGCATTTCATGCAGACGTTTGTGCGTACATGTGAAAGATGCATAGTCTAGACTTTGTTTGCAGGCATTTGCTATTACACATTCCCAATTATTCATAATGTAGATCACTAATCTTGTGTTTGCAGATAAAAACGATTGCTGTAGTGGCGAAGATATTCTGCATAACATGAAATTGTGTGAGGAAAGAGAGAAAAAGAAATTACGCAGAGTGAGAGGTAGAGAATAAAAGAGATTAGTAAGAAATTGCCCGGGTAGGCCTGCGCAATGGCACAATTGTATACAATTACAAGAGTAAGAGACATGGGCAAAGAGATAGCGAGAGAGAGAGAAAGAGAGAGAGAAAGAGAAAGAGAGCGAGAAAGGGAGAGAAAGAGCGAATGTAGGTCATCTGAGAACAACACACCGACACACATAGTCCCCTATAGGCTGGGCAGACGATTTATTCTTCATCGACTGGGTTAGTCATTTTTGGCTATTCACTATAGCAGTTTCATTGTCAACATCTTACGGCTGGGCGACAGCCAAGCCATCCGATCGACCCACCCGGAAGGCATGCATACACAAGTGTGGACCGATGGACTCTATTTCTGCATAGTTTGTGTTGGCACAAGGCAAACCAGTCACGGGTCATTGCATTTGTCACAAGCTTAGGTAAAATAGAGCATAGTAGGGCAGTAGTCGCAATACTGCATCCAGGTGTAGATGGAGTCCACTATCCATATCTGAAACATGACACAGAAGAGTTGGAGAAAATTCAAGGAAGAGCTGCAAAAAATTAACTGATCTATGTTTGAAGCCAATGTTTAAAGGCCAATTAATTAATTAATTAATTAATTAATTAAATTTAGTGCTAATGTCGATGCTAATTCTAACGTTAGTGCCACTATTACTACTACTACTACTGCTACGACTATTACTACCACTCCGACTATACTACAACCTTTCCCATAAAACTAGAGCTGAGCTAGTCATCCTATCTCCTTCACTTTTCCGCAAGCGCGTGAAATCCATTCTGTTTGAACGAGGGTTCTCCTTATTGGGACGGGAGGGCGCTTCATAATTGTTCTTTATGCTATGTTATGTTACTACTGTATATAATACTATAACTACTACTACCACCCTCAATTATAATTATTATTATTATAATTACTAGATGCTTGCCCTCCTAAGACCTGTCGATACTGCACTTTTTATTTTTTGCAACAAAAATAACGAAGAATTTTCGTCAGTGCTATTTTCGTTATAGTTATATTTTTTAGTTACAGCTATAGTTCTCGTTAACGAAATCATTACATTTTCGTTAACGAACCTTTTCGTTACCGTTATCGTCAACGATAATCAATCACACTGATACATACATACATACACAATATACAAAACACATACAACACTAACATACATCATACATGCATTCTGACATGAATACATACATACTTACTTACGTAGGCACATACATACATACATATATTGTGGGGCGTTGTGGCTCAGTGGTAAGTTCGGCGCCTTGTGACCTGAGGGTTGCAGGTTCGAATCCCACTCTAGCCGCTGCGTACGGACCTTGGGCAAGTCCTTCACTCGTGATTGCTCGTGGCGCTTCGGCGTAAAAACTCCGACACAGTATCAAATGCTGTAGTCGGGAGCGCCTCTGAGTAGTAGTAGACTTGAGGAGGCGCTATAGAAATATCAGAAATGAATAAGAAAAATATATATATGTACAACACGTACACACATATTTATATACACTGTGTCCCGATGAAAAGTGGACCCCAAGAAAAAGTCACTCTTGACTCCTTCCTCACCTTTACTGAACATATCTCGACTCTGACTCGCTCCTGCTTCTTCCAACTGAGACAACTGAGAGCTATCAGGCGATCCATTGTACCTATTGTCTTTACCTCCATTGTGCATGCATTCATTTGCTCTCGGGTCGACTACTGTAACTCGCTCCTCCTCGGTCTCCCCATGCTACGCCTCTCCCCCTCCAATCAGTCTTAAATGCTGCTGCTAGGCTCATAGCACGTCTTCCTCGATTTGCTCATATCTCCACATATATGATTGAAGTCTTAAACTGGTTCCCGATTACTTCGCGTATCCAGTATAAGATCCTCCTTCTGGTTTCCAAGTCCCAGCTACGGCTTGCCCCTAAATACCTCTCTGACCTTATGCGGCAACCTCTCTCTGCAACTTCGGCTCGTCCTTTGCGCTCTACTGACCGTGTTGATCTCTTTGTGCCTCGTACTAGGACCACTCTGGCCCAACGTCGAGCTTTTGCTGTCACAGGTCCCTCTGCCTGGAATAATCTTCCATCTCGTCTTCGAACTAAACTCGTGATGGGAATCTCCCCTGCATCTACTCGTTTGCTCAAGACGTTTCTGTTTCCACGGGGATCATGCACTGAGGGCGCCTCTGAATAGTTTATACTGCGAGAGGCGCCATATAAATTACTAGATACAATACGAAACGATACATACATACATGCATGCATCCATGCATCCATGCATCCATGCATCCATCCATCCATCCATGTACACGTGCATGCTCGCATATATTTGCTAATATTGTGTATCTGAGAAAAGGCTGCCCAAGGAGCAATCTCCGTGAGATAGAAAACACATGCATAGATACCCAACAATGAATGCGCTGGAAACGTTGGTTTCTAAATCTATGTATCTGGAAGAATCTGCCAAAGCTATTTTGAATGTTTAGTTTTGAACTGTGTTATATTTCTGGTTTTACGTTACTGAGAATAATTATTAATTAACTGTGGGTTATGATTTGTCATTTCAGATTAAATCGCTGTGTAGCGTAATATACCGGAAGTTCAACTTCTCCAGGTATCCCTCCCACGTCCGGTACCTAAAAAACTACGCATTTAAGCCACTAATAGTGCACGTAAGTGTTTATCATATTGTTATAGAAATTCGGTAATCGTAATAGCACATCTGTGCAATGCCTCTCCAAGAAAACTCTTCCAAAAAGTTTCCCAGACCTGACACACAATAATGACCACGATTATTTGGAATGGTTTCTGTAGGTTATGACTTTTCATTTCAGAAACGAACAGAAACCATTCCAAATAATCGTGGTCATCATTGTGTGTCAGGTCTGGGAAACTTTTGGGATGAGTTTTCTGCAAGTTAAGCTTGTAATCGCGGGGTGAAAGCACGGAAAAGGATCTCAAAATTAGGCACAAAAAGGAGGATGCTATTAACGAGGATAGATTTTTTGGTGTTCATAGAAGTAATGTTTGGATAGATACAATGTTTTAGAGATGTATTTTTAAGTAAGCCATTTCAATAGGCTACTATAAATAATGGGTTGGCTTTGTTCGAAAAATTATTCGTCAAACAAACATGCAAACTTTGAATTGAGCTTGTAAAGACTAGTAGGTTGTTGAATCATTAACGGTGCAACATCCGAATTACGCATTTATAAATCACTCGCTTATTAATAATAATATTTGTTTATTAATTCAAACTGACAAGACAGCAGTAAGATTACATGATATCGGCAGTGTTTCTAGCCAACGGTCACATTCTGAATTAGATGCTGCTAAAATCAGGCGGACCAACGTTTACTAATGACCTATCATGTTACACAAGCATGCATAAATATCCACTATCCATATTTACTAAGGTTAACACATTCATAATAATTCTATTCCAGGAAATGTTGTCTGAGTTTCCTCGAGTCTTCTGGATCGATTCATCGATCCGTTTTAACACACAAAATCTGAGTCTTACGCTGGACGAAGTGTTTAGCAGTGGTGGAATCCTAACATTTGAACGTACGATCCATTCCAATTTCGAAGCTACTCACGAAGAAATGTATCGATTCCTTCCAATTTCTGCCAAAGCCTCCGCCAATACCCAACAGTACTCGGCCAACAGCATCTATATGCATCGAACAGAAGAGATGTACGCGCGCATCATATTCTGGTGGGTGTTGTGCGCCCTCGGTGAGGACTGCATGTCTCCCACCCATCAGCTGTCTTGTAATTTCAAGGGGAAAGACATTTGGGCCGGATGTCATCGTTTTGACCAGTCGGCTATTAACATCCTAATGGCCAACCATTTCCGCCACGATGTTTCTCGTTACACGAGTCGTCGCGATCAGCTCTACGTTAACCGTTACTCTAAACACCAAGAACTTCTGGTCGTTTGCCCGACTGGAAATAAAATCAAATCTGCTCAATACTTTTCTGTATCGACAAATAACACTTCATCGTCTGATGCAGTTTGAAAGTATTTTCAAGAATTGCTACCCGTGCAAGTGTACCCATTTAAAATCCCAGATTTATCTCGCAAAGCTGCCTTGCGCAGACATTTGTTCAGAAACCATTGAGGAAAAGACATTGAGTGCTGCAACGGAATTGTCAAACTGCACGGAACGTTACCTGGTTATTGCTCTGTCAATAATTAAGTTACCAATCAATTTCTTATACGCCCTCGTACGATGGTACGATATACGTACCTACGTAGTCCAAAAGTGGTGCAGTCGGCGAATTAACTTATGATGATTGAACATTTGGCTCTCAAATTTAAATCTTTTATTTCTGTATAAATGTAATATATTTAAAGTTGGGAATTGGGGACCTAAGCGAGAGGAGAGAAAAGATGAAGACAGAAAAATCATGGGAGAGGGAGGGAGAAGGGACAACGATTGAAAAGGTTTCTCTATAAAGGACAATTATTTTAACTAGCACGCATCATCATAGTCATATCCAGTGCGCCGTGGTAGTCGTTTCGATAGTGAACCAGGAAAGTAAATCGACCATTGCCAGTTCGTGCATGCTGAGAATACTCTGTGTTAAAGGCCTTTGATTTAGATTTACTGACCTTTGACAAGTAATGAATGTGAAAACAAATGAATAAATTATTCCTATTTAATTCTTATTCATTGCTAGCATCATCATTTTCATAACCACCACTATTATCATATTTAAGTATAAAAGCCGACAACACGACTCCAACGACCACCACATCTCTAGTACCACCACAACGACCACGGCCATCGCTTACCCCTTTTACCTTGTTTATTTTACGGTCAGAGCCAATTGTAAGATTAAGTAATGTAAGAATTACCTAGTCCGCTTACTCGTTAAATGTCCATACTCCAAAAATTTTACTTTCGATTCCCAGGTAGCCTATGATTGTTATCGTTAAGAGTCCCGGTTTTAAGAACTTTACTGTAACAAATGCAAAGGCAATATTTTGATAAAACAAGAATATGCTGAAATTTATCGCAATGATTCAGAGATCTATTTCAGTCCACCTATCCGATCCAACCCCTGTCGATCCAACCCCTGTCGATCCATCCCTTCGATCTTCACTGAATGTATCCGGATGCGGCTCATTCTAACCCTCTCGATCATATATTTCTGCTCTTTCTCTGAATCTAGATTGATCCATCCTCTTCGGTCACTGCATTTCGGCCTTCAAAAGACACGCTCCAATCCACCCTTGAGATTCTCTTCCTCTCTTCCCAATTCGTCCTCTGGCGTGTAGGCCTCCGTTCGGTCCTCGCTCTACCCGCCCTACCGATCGATCCGTCCACCCACCCACCCACTGACCCACTTCACATTGACCCATCCAAACGTCCGTCCCTCCTGTTGCCGTTTTATTCGCTAGGTATCGGTTAACGTAGGCCTAAGAAATACACCATGAAGAAGTTCTGCATGAACCAGGTGGTTTGAGGGATATTTGGGTACTGCGCAGTGCCGGCGTTAGGGACGTGCGAACCGTGCGGTCGCACGGGGCCGCAACCTAGGGGGGGGGCCCGAAAATGTCACAAAATATTAACACGAACAAGGCACCCTTTTAATAATATTATGGTATTCTCTTTTGTAAATAAAATAAAAGTCAACTTCCTGTATACCCCAGAATTCTAATGTATAGTTAAATTTGACTTGTTGTATACTTGTGAAAAATCTACTAAAGCAAAATGATTTGCAATGAAAAACATATTGACGTGTGTCATAGGGGGCCCATACAGTATACTCTGCACGGGGCCCGGAATATCCTAAGGCCGGCACTGGTACTGCGTCTTTCCATCTATGGTTGAGATGCTTGTGGATGTCAACAGTGTGTTTCGATATCATAATCCGTTGTTATCCATGATCTTCAATGCGACCCGATCATATATACAACGCCACCTTTGAACTCTAGATAGAATTTAATTGGCTGGGCTTTGGATTTGCTCTGGAGCCGGTGTCCCGAGATATTCTATCCCCCCTAAAGCGTATCCCCCCGGATGGAATAAACCGGTTTAGAGTATCCGGTGGGATGAACCATTCTATCCCCCCTCGTCATACGCATCACGATAGCCTCGACGAAATTCCAGTCAAAATCACCAAAAACAAAGTAAATTGATTTCAGGTCGACGTACAAACTAAAGATACGCAATTCAAAAATTTTATGTGTGCAATAAATCCAAACAGTACGACTGAATACACTTAGAAACCGCCAAAAATGCAAACTAAACCGAATACTCCATTTCGCTAAGGGGGATACGCATGTATGGGGGATACTCTATTTCGTGACACCGGCACTTGTGACTTTTCAAGTTATCTATTAAGTATCGTTTCTTATAGGTGTATAACGAGGCTAGTATGTAACTCCCACTCGCGCACACTATAATTCATATGATTTCCAGGTTGGCAAGTCCAATTATACCGTATGATCAGAGGTTAAATTATAATTTATGAGACAGTTGTCGTAGTCAATGGTGTCATTGATAATTGGTTGCATCTTCATTGGCTAATTCCAAGGGTGAGAGGTGACTGTCTGTTTCCTGTCCAATCAGGCGTCGCCACAGGAAAAGGCAATGTAACTTAAGCCTTTCAAATAGAGCCCTGAGGGTAAAATTCAGCGCTCAGAGCTTTCAGAGTTCCAGAGGTTCAGAGCGTCCTGAATATGTTATTCCTGATTGATCCGAGTCGCGTCGTGGCGGGTGAAGAGTATCATTGTTCTTTTATGTAAGTTCTTCATTTCAGTTTTATATTATGGACTTATCATAAATTCATTGTTACAGTTTAATATCATTGAAGCTGTTTATCACTTTAGATCAGTCGTTCATTTCCCCCTAAGTGAGCTAGCTCCTTCCCCCTAGATTAGACTATCTTGCTGTGAGTTGAAATAGTCTTATCATAGATGATCTTTGTATTGCTAATGAACTTCAGGCCGGCCTTTATCTAGCGCCTATGTTTAGTTTCTCTTGCACCGGCGCCATGAAAATTAATTAATACAATTATAATTAATGTGTCCATGCATGTAAATGTAAACCTTTATATAGTTATCCTTTTACCTCGACCCTGCTCATTTTTCAATGAATTGTGTTGCATTTTTTGCATTGTATATGGGCATTCATACAAATTGATCGGGGGAGAACCTTTACCACCTCTGCCCGTTTAATGCGTGACACGTCTTCTAAGGCACAGTATAACATTGCAAGTGCCGGTGTCCTTAAATGGACCAGGCCCAGATTATCGGTCCAATTCAGGACACTAAATGTGGTCCATTTCAGGCAACACGGACTACTACTGCGATACATAGTTCAACACACGTCAGTATTAGCCTAAAATCATTTATTGTCGCTCAAACATGAAACCTATAGCTATAATTAAAACAAACATGATTGCATTTTTTAAGCTGATCTAAAATGTATATCCTCGTTGTCAGGTACGACTAAAAATAGATCAGAACTACATGAAATAGAGTTTTAACCGCAATTGAATAAATGTCTAGTATTCCGTAAAAGTGCCTACAATATTCAACTGCGCAAGAATACAACAGTTGAAAACGAGGTATGGTTATCTAGGGTGTAAATCGGCTGTGGTCCAATTAAGGCAACGGTCCATTTGGGGAGCTCTCCCCTACTCACTGTAGACAAAGACCCGATTATAGAATAATCAACAATAACGTAGCCATGCACAGGTAACTTATCATTCAGGTGAGTTTGTGCTCTCGTCATACCATTGGGATAGCAAACGGCATTGACGTACGTTTTCCATTCAACCAACGCGTCAGTGGAAAGTATAATACGTGTGATCCTCATGCTTTATCGTGATCGCTATCTTGCAGCCGAAGTAGCAGTGCTAAGATACAACCTTCACGCGATTGTATGTATGTATGTATGTATGTATGTATGTATGTATGTATGTATGTATGTATGTATGTATGCATGTATGCATGTATGCATGTATGCATGTATGCATGTATGCATGTATGCATGTATGTATGTGTGTATGTATGTATGTATGTATGTATGTATGTATGTATGTATGTATGTATGTATGTATGTATGTATGTATGTATGTATGTATGTATGTATGAGAATGCTTAACATAACGCATTATTAGTAACTGCGCTGTACCTGTATGTATATGACTTGCCAACAGATCTAAGCAAGTTCAGTGTACCATTTACGTGATTGCGTTTCACGGCTGGTTGCTTCTATTATCTGATAAATTATAGTCGTAGACTGTTACTTCGCAAATAGGTTGCGGAAACTGTCCGCACTTTTAAAAGACTCTCGTTTGTTCATAATTATTTGTCTGAAATATAACAACACGCTGCCAATGCTGAGGAATATTGTATTATGCCAAGCGACCGGTATGAACTCTGTTGCATAAGATGTCGTTAAACTCTGAATCCTTGTGTAATTATGTTTATCGCGTATTTGCACATAAGAAGGACGTTTGCTGTTGACCAGTGTTATTTATTGTAATTAGGTCTGTTATGGGCATTCTTTGGTAGCGTGAATTCAACTCGAAATCTCTAAAAAGGCATCGACGAAGAGAGAAATTTCGGTTCTGCAGTGAGTTGGTTTCGGCACAGATATGCCAAATTAAAACGTCTCTGTCGCTATCTATCTCTGTTTGTTTCATTCTCTGTTTGTATCTGTCTCTGTTTGTATCTATCTCTGTTTGTGTCTGTCTGTTTGTGTATTCTCTGCTTGTTTCCCTGTCCCTGTATGTGTATGTCTCTGTTTGTGTATGTCTCTGTGTCTGTCTGTCTCTGCTTGTGTCTGTCTCTGTTTGTGTTTGCTTCTGTTTGTGACTGTCTCTGTTTGTGTCTGTCTGTTTGTGTATTCTCTGTTTGTTTCCCTGTTCCTGTATGTGTATGTCTCTGTTTGTGTATGTCTCTGTTTGTGTATGTCCCTGTTTGTGTATGTCTCTGTGTCTGTCTGCCTGTGCTTGTGTCTGTCTCTGTTTGTGTTTGCTTCTGTTTGTGACTGCCTCTGTTTTTTGTCTGTCTCTGTTTATGTCTGTGTCTGTTTGTGTCTCTATCTGTTGTTCTGTCTCTGTTTGTGTATGTCTCTGTTTTTGGTTGTGTATGTCTCTTTTTGTGTCTGTTTCTTCTTGTGCATGTGTTTGCCTCCTGTCTATCTCTGTTTGGCTATATCTGTGTTTGTGTATGTGTCTGTTTGTGTCTGTCTCTGTTTGCGTATGCCTCGCTTTGTGTTTTTCGCTGTCTGTGTTTACCTCTATTGTTCTGTCTCTGTTCTTGTCTGCCTCTGTTTGTGTCTGTCCCTTTTTTAGTGTATTTCCTTATTCGTGTCTGTGTCTAGGTCTGTGTCTGTATGAATCCGTGTGTATTTCAGTGATGGGTAATTAATTCCCTATTTAATTAGCTTGGTAGCTAATTCTAATTCTAATTAATTGATAACCAAAATTTTGCTTATTCTAATTAGGGTTGTCTAATTCTAATTAAAATTTCAAAATTAGCCTCATAATAACCTTGGCTAAATATTGGCTTATGATTCCACCTTTAAAGCCAACATTCTTTCCTTCACAATGTGCTCATGCCCAGCTCTGAAAATTACCGAATTCGATTCAAAGTAAATTCAACTTTATTGAAATCCTGGACAGGGTCGGTTTCTGCGATCGCTTTCCAACCCTGGTACAACTCACATACAGATGATGTCCGGAGGCTGTAGCAGGCTTGGAACATACTGGCGACGTTCATATTTACCTTTTTTTATCTCCTTAAACTTAGAAAACATGAAAAGTCACATATAGCAGAGCTGATGATAAAGCCCATCCAAATAATTCCTATCTAGAATTGGTAGGTGACATCATGCCCGTGTCCATGATTGGATAGCATCGTCGATGAGGAATGACGGCGGATGATGAAAAGAAGGATGTGTCTCTGTCCAAGATCTTATTCACGGCCTGTCACAGCAACTTTGGCAAATCTTATCTGACGTCTTCTTTAGTACCGTTATCGTATAATCCAAGATGTAAGTTGATGGTCGCTTCGCCTAAATTCATAAAAAAAACATAATTCATTTGATAAGTCATATTGAAATGTGAAAGGTCAGGGAAACGATGGATATACAAGCTGAAAGAGACGAGTCTTAAATTTGTACCTGAATGACACCTAATTATTGGTAGCTGGACGGAATTACGCAGCGAATTGCAAAGCCTCAGATCACCGACCCAACTACCCAGTAGTGTTAGGATGCCGGGGCAGCCGGGCACATCAAAAGACACAAACACCAAAAATCATCTCTACTACCCATGGGCGGCGATCATGGGGGTCGAGGGGGACATGACCCCCACCTTTAAAAGTGGGGGGACACGCCATACATTTGTCCCCCCCCCCATTTTGAAGAAACACCAAAAAGGCCAAGAAATGTAATGGCGCGTGAGGGTTTCACAGCCTTTTTGACGAGATGAGGTATAAACTCAATTTTTGAGCAGAAGTGTCCCCCAGAAAATTCTCAGAAAGAAGAAGAAATTCGTAAAAAAGTCATGAAATATTTGGGGATGAATCTGTAAAAAAAGGAAATCAATTTGCTAGACGAATTCGTAAAAAAGATAATCACATTATTGTTGGGAGACCGGAAAAAAGTTGTAAAAAGAGGTCAACGACTATAAAAAAAGGTAATCAACATTTTTGGAGATGAATTCGTAAAAAAGTCATGAAGTTCTTGTTGAGATGAATTCCTGGAAGTATAGAAATTTTTGTTGACATGAATTCCTAAAAAATGGTCATCGACCAGACCATGGCCGACTTTGTCCCCCCCCCCCCCCACCACCACCTCTCAGACAAGATCGCCGCCACTGCTACCACCTTATCTCTTTCAGTTTACTTATTTTGTGCAGATAGTCAGTATACAATTGATTTACGTATATATAAGCGCATAGTTCGCTTGGATATTCAGTAGAATCGATTACGAGATTTTTGAATGCAGGATCGATATACGGCAAGACTCGACGCATTTGGTCTTTCGTTTGGTTATTTGTTGTATCTAGGCCTAATATGAGCTTTGTTTTGTAGCTTTAACTCAATCCGAAAAGTGAGGAAATGTCGAGGACAAGTCATGTTTGGGCCTTGGCCACGAAAAGGGAAGTTTGGGCTCTGGGATTTTTTATTTTCGTCATCGGATTGACGTGTTTTCTGCAGAGCAATGAGAGAAATTATCGGTCATTTACCATTTTAACAGCCCAGCTGTCAGATCAGGTATACTAAATTATGACATCTCTGAATCTGATTGTCTCTGCACGTGATCATTTTTCTAGCTGTATCCGCTTCTGTGTCTCTGCTTGTGTGTGTCTGTGTGTACCTGTCTGCGTGTCTCTGTTTGTGTCTGTCTCTGTGTCTTTGCCAATTATTTTGTGTCAGTGTTGTACCACCATTGCCAGAATGTCATCCTTCATTTTCAAATTTACAGTATGTGGTTGTTTACCCTTCTCACCTAGCTTAATATAACGGATGTATGTCTTTCAATCAACTCGCTTAATCCTCGTTATTGCACCACCACTGAGACGGGTACGTTAGCAGTTGGAAATCCTTTCAACCTGTCTTCAAGTTACCTGGAGAATCTTGGAATTCCTTTAAAAGACTTTGCACCAATCCGAAGAGAAAACCTCGATGACTTTGTTTTTGCCACTGCTGCAAATGAAGACTATTTTCACATTGCAATGGATGCCATTGGAAATATTCAGAAATTTCTACCACATCATACGATTTACTTTTATGATCTCGACTTCAATCGATCAGAAGAGCACATCAGTAAGGTAAACGATACGCAATGCTTTTCATTTATATCACAACCGCAAAAGAAATGTCCAACAATTATGCTCTGTCTTTCAATCAACTTGCTTAATCCTCGTTATAGACTCTCCAGAAAATAATTACTAGAGATGAACAGTTTTAAAACCAAATAATTTTTATCAATATTCTTCAATACCAGGTCAACCAGCTTCAATGTGATACTAGTATAGGGCCTAAGCTCCTTAATATACGATTGCATTCATATAGACACATATTATGCATATATATATATATACATACATACATATATATATAGAAACATACATACATACGAACATATTCATACATTCATATGTATACATAGAGACATACATGAATGCATGCATGCATACATACATACATACATACATACATACGTGCATTCATGCGTGCAAGCTGCGTACATATATGCATGCATACAGAAATTTGTGCGTACATGTGAGAGATGCATAGTCCAGGCTTTGTTTGCAGGCATTTGCTATTACACATTCACAATTATTCATAATGTAGATCACTAATCTTGCGTTTGCATGTAAAAACGATTACTGTAGTGGTGAAAATATTCTGCATATTATGAAAATTGTGTGAGGAAAGAGAGAGGAGGAAATTACGCAGAGGAGAGTTAGAGAATAAAAGAGAGAAGTAAGAAATTGCCCGGGTATATAGGCCTATGCAATTGTACAATTGTATACAATTGTAAGAGTAAGAGACATGGGCAGAGAGATAGAGAGCGAAAGAGAGAAAGAAAGAGTGAGAAAGAGAGAGAGAGAGAGCGAATGTGGGTCATCTGAGATCAACAAACCGACACAAATAGGCCCCTATAGGCTTGGCAGACGATTTATCTTCATCGAAAGGGTTAGTTATTTTTGGCCAATCACTAAGGCAATTTCATTGTCAACATCTTACGTCTGGACGACAGCCAAGCCATACGACTGACATATCCGAAAGGCATGTGTACACAAATGTGGACCGATGGACTCTATTTCTGCATAGTTTGTGTTTGCAGTCACAAGGCAAGCCAGTCACGGGTCATTGCATTGGTCACAAACTTAAGAAAAATAGAGCATAGTAGGGCAGTACTGTAGTCGCTATACTGCATCCAGGTATGGATGAAATCCATATCTGAAACATGACGTAGAACAACTAAAGAAAATGCAAGGAAGAGCTCCAAAAATTAATTGAGGCTACAGGGATTTGAACAAAGAAGAATGTTTGGAAAGGTGTGGACTAACAACACTGGAGAGAAGGAAGTGCAGGGGAGACATCATTGAAACCTACAAATTTATCAATGGAAAGGAGGCCGCGCAGAGGGAGACGTTCTTTTGAATTGGCATCAAGCAAGGCGACTCGAGGACATAAAACATAATTATTTAAGAAAGCGACAGAAACAGGGCAAAAATTCCTTAGTGCAAGAAATGTGATCTTGTTCAATGGTTTGGATCATAGTACTTTCTCGGCGGAAATTATCACAGCTTTTTGAGAGTAAGCGTGGAAGGGTGTGCTACTAAGCGTTCCAGGCAAAATTACAGTGGTACTAACACAGATTACACGTCTTCTGAACCACTTAAAACCCTTTTATACTATATTATATTCAATCGGGGCACAGTAGCTTATTGGTCTGAGCGCTCAGCAGCTTGTGACGCCGAGAGTACGGGTTCGAACCTCTTCTTGGACAGTTTACCGTGTATGGACCTTAAACAACATCTTAACACAGAATTGCTGAGCGCCATCGATGTACTGTCGTATTGCTGTGTAGTAGGGCATAGTGACCAGAAAGGATTATGTTTGGCATATCTTAATTTGTTGCTCCTGTGCATAGGATAGTGTCTGGTATAGAAATTATGTTTCTGGTATGCTGCTTAACTTTGCCGCCATGGCTCTGAAGTTGTTCCAATATACCACATTATGCGACTATTAAGCTATAGTCCAGGCAATTTACAGATGGACCTGGGAAAAATTGCTTCAGAAGCTTTTTAAACGGTTTTCTGCTCAGAAACCGTTGCTGAATAACATATCCAAAATCGGACAAAATCGGTCAAGGGGTACACCCCCCAAAATGAATTTCAAAATGGCGGATTGGGGTTTCCTAAGAAATACCAATGATAACACCGCAACGGATAAAAACCAATAAAAACGGATTTGCATTTAGACATAGGCAAGAGTGCTTCAGAAGCTTTTTAAACGGTTTCCTGCTCAGAAACCATTGCTCAATAACATATCCAAAATCGGACAAAATCGGTCCAGGGAAACACCCCCAAAATTAGTTTAAATATGGTGGATTTGGGGTTTCCTCAGAAATACCAGTAATAATAGGGGCCTAACAATAATTTGCAGTTAGACATATGCAAAAGTGCCTCAGAAGCTTTTTAAACGGTTTCCTGCTCAGAGACAATGGCTGAATGACATATCCAAAATCGGACAAAATTGGACCACGGGAACACTTCCAAAAATGAATTTCAAAAATATGGCGGATTGGCGGTTTTCTAAGAAATGCCAATAATAATACCAATAATATGCAGTTAGACCTGGGCGTAAGTACTTCGGAAGCTTTTTAAACGGTTTCCTGCTCAGAGACCATTGCTGAATGACATAACCAAAATTGGACAAAATCGGACCACGGGAACACCCCCAAAAATTAGTCTTAAAATGGTGGATTTGAGGTTTCCTTAGAAATGCCAGTTATAATAGGGGCCTACCAATAATTTGCAGTTATACATAATTATGCAAAATTGCTTCAGAAGCTTTTTGAACGGTTTCCTGCTCAAAGACCATTGCTGAATGACATATCCAAAATTGGACAAAATCCGACCACGGAAACACCCCCAAAAATGAATTTCAAAATGGCGGATTGGAGTGTTATAAGAAATACCAAAAATAAGAGGGATCTACCAATAATTTGCAATTAGACATGGGCAAACTCACCAACTAAACTCATCAAACTCACCAACCAAACTCACCAACCAAACTCACCAAATCCATCAACCAAACTCAACATTGTTGACTTTCGTGCACACTAGAAACAACCCCAAAAAGGAGGCACTATTTTAACGCCTTTTTCAATGAGGTATTTGCCATGGTTTTCACCTGCGAAAGTAGAGGAAACTTCAATTGCTCGGCGGCAAAGTTAGATGCAATAAATTTGATGCAATCTTTCTTCCACACTTATGTTTAAGGACTGGAGCAACCTTTCTGGTTGTGCCAAAGTTCATTTTAAACCAAAACCCATTTCTTGCTATGCCCTACTGTGTAGATCGAGCCAGTGACAGCCTAGGTTCAAGGGCCTTGACAAATAAAATCATTCAATATGATGATACTATTATTCATATTTGTTGTTGTTGTTGCTAAAAAAAATTTTAACTAGCGGAAAGTCGCAGAAATGCGAATCTGAGTCGCGATTAGTCAGTCGCCAAGTGAAGTGCAGTCCAGATTTTTGAAGACCAATGTTTGAAACCCAGTGTTTGAAGGCCAATAAATTAATTTATTAATTAATTCTAGTGCTAATGTCAATGCTAATTCTAACGTTAATGCCACTATTACTATTACTACTACTGCTACAACTGCTACTACCACTCGGTCTACTACAACCTTCCTCATAAAACAAGAGCTGAGCTATCCATATCTCCTTCACCAATAATAATTATTATTGTTAGTATAATTACTAGATGTTTGCCCGTCCTAAGACATGTCGATATTGCACTTTTATTTTTTAAACAAAAATAGCGATGAAGTTTTCTTAGTGTTATTTTCTATTTCATTACATTTTCGTTAACGAACATTTTCGTTACTGTTTTCGTTAACGAGAATCACACTGATACATACATACACAATATACATAACACATACATACATAATGACATACATACATGCATTCTCACCTACGTATATACATACATACATACGTATGTACATAGCACGTACACACATACATATATACATACATAAGTCGTACACACATGTATGCATACATACCTGCATAGTCAGTCGCCATTAATTTATACATACATGCATGCATGCATACATATAAACATATTTGCATACATACGTATATACATAACACGTGCAATGCATACATACATATGCATGCATACACACATTCATACACAGCTACATATTTACATTACACATACATACATACATATATAAATACATACATACATGCATACATACATACATACATACATGCATGCATACATGCATGCAGGCATGCATGCATGCATCCATCCATCCATCCATCCATCCATCCATCCATCCATCCATCCATCCATCCATCCATACATGAATGCATACATGCTCGCGTATATTTGCAAATATTTTGGGTCTGAGATAGAAAACACAAGCATCCATACCCCGCAAATGAATGTACTGGAACATTTGGTTTCTACGTCTATCTGGAAGAATTTGCCAAAGATATTTTGAATGTGGAGTTTTCTGAATTGTGTTATATTTCTAGTTTTATGTCACTGAAAATAACTTGGGTTATGACTTGTCATTTCAGATTAAATCGCTGTGTCGCGTTATATACCGGAAGTTCGACTTCTCCAGATATCCCTCCCACGTCCAGTACCTAAAAAGCTACGCATTTAAGCCACTAATAGTGCACGTAAGTGTTCACCACAATAATACTAATGTTGTAGAAATTCGGTAATAGACCAACAGACTTACAGCGTTTCTGCCAAATCCGAAGTTCTGTTTGTCCGTTTAGCTTCTTATTGCGGGGTAAAAGCCAACAGTCGTGCACGGATAAGGAACTCAAATTAGGAGCAAAAAGTAGGATGCTTTTATCCAGGAAAGATGTTTTGTTATTGATAAACTAATGTTTGCATAGATACAATGTTTTAGACATGTATTCTTAAGTAAGCCATTCCAGAGCTCTAAATAATGGGTTGGCTTTGTTCGAAAAATTATTCGTCAATAAAGTAACTATCTAAGTAGGTTTCATAGGTAATAACCATGTATTAGAGGTGATGTTGTGTTGGGAAAAGGCAGCTCAATATTTTGACAGTTACTCATGAAGTGCTATAAAAAGTGTCTACATAAATACACACATACAAACATGCAAACTTTCAATTGAGCTTTTAGAGCGTAGGTTTTTAAATCATAAACAATGCAACTTACGAAGTACACATTTATTGACATCGTTTCTAGCCAATGGTCAGATTCTGAAGTAGGTGAGCACTGCTAAAATCAGGTGGACCAACGTTTATTAACGACCTATCTCGTTACACAAGCATGCATCAATATCCACTATCCATATTTACTAAGGTTAACACATTCATAATTTTCTAATTCAGGAAATGTTGTCTGAGTTTCCTCGAGTCTTCTGGATCGATTCATCAATCCGTTTTAAGACGAAAAATCTGAGTCTAACGCTGGACGAAGTATTTAGCAGCGGTGGAATTCTGACATTTGAACGTTCTATCCATTCCAATTTCGAAGCTACTCACGAAGATATGTATCGATTCCTTCCTATTTCTGCCAAGGCTGCCGCTAATACCCGACAGTACGGAGCCAACAGCATCTACATGCATCGAACAGAAGAGATGTACACACGCATCATATTCTGGTGGGTGCTGTGCACCCTAAGAGAGGAATGCATGTCTCCCACTCATCAGCTGTCTTGTAATTTCAAGGGGAAAGACATTTGGGCCGGATGTCATCGTTTTGACCAGTCAGCTCTTAACATCTTAATGGCCAACCATTTCCTCTACAATATTTCTCGTTACACGAGTCGTCATGGTCAACTGGATATTAACCGTTGCTCTAAACACCAAGAACTTCTGATCGTTTGCCCGAATGGAAATAAAATCAAATCTGCTGAATACTTTTCTTTTTCGAAGAACAACACTTTATCGTCTGATGCAGTTTGGGAGTTTTTTCAAGAAGTGTTATCCGTTTAAGTTTACGCAACTGACATTCCAGATTTATCTCGCAAAGCTGTCTTGCGCAAATGCATCGGAAAACATTAAGGAGAAGAAGTGTCGAACTGCTTGCAACGTTGCCTGGTTATTGCTCCATCAATAATTGAAGGGTTTGCCTCCATAACCAGGTATGTCGACATACCTGGTTTATGTGAAAAAGTATGCCAGCGTGCTTGGAATATTGTATTCTATATACCCTGCACATTTGGTGCAAATCTGATTATTTTTTAATTGGCTTTTGGATAAACAAGTTTGTCGACATACGGTATTTAGCAGCCGGCAGCATTACTCCAGTGCAATAACCCGGTATGATAACAAAAATTGTCGTCTTTTCTAGTAATCTTTGTATTAAAACCGGTGCAATAATCAGGTTATTTGACATATATTGACTGTTACTTACTCTACAATTCACTGATTTTGCGTTATTTTTTCCTTACTGTAATGTAGCTATGATGACTTACCTTTTTATTGCACGATTAATTTGTACTGTGTGCTAGTCACCATTTGGTGCAAGATTAAGGTATGTCGACTAACAGCAGGCGATGTTGGGTTATTGAGTGTCAATAACCAGGTATGAAGCAAAATGTCGTGAAAAAACATTAAAGTTATCTTTTGCATTGCATTATGTAACAATTTCGTGAAAGACAATAACAACTGAGACGGTGTTTCAAACAGCTTGTCGATATCTTGTAAAATGGCTTAGATACAACAGTTTGAAGTGTCAAATCTTTGAAGCCATTTTCCCAAAACTAAAAAAATCCGACATACCTGGTTATTGCTGCAAGCCCTTCAATTGAGTTTCCCTTCAATTTCTTATACGCTTTCGTGCATATATTATATGTATCTACGTAGTCCAACAGCGGCGCATTCGGCGAATTAACTGATGCTTTTTGAACTCCAGTCCAGGAAAATTAAATCTTCTATATGTGGAAAAATGTAAATTATTTGAATCTGGGAATTGGGCACTTAGAGGGAAAGGGAGTAGACGTGGAGACAGAGAGATTATGGGATGGTGAGAGATGAGAGACAACGATTGAAAAGGTTTGTCTAAAAGAACAATTTCTTAACTAACGCGCAGATTCTATGCCCAAACGGGATAGGTTTAAATATAGATTAGACATAATTGAATTAAAAACGAAAAGTTTCCAATGTCGACATCATTCTGGTAAAATTCAGTGTGCCGTGGTTGTCGTTACTGTAGTGCCCGAGGAAAATAAATCGACAATTGGGAGTTCGTGCATTCTGCGAATACTCCGTGTTAAAAGCCTTTCTTTGAGATTTACTGACCTTTGACGAGTAATGGATGTGACAACAAATAAATCAATTATTCCAATTTAATTCTTATTCATTGCTAGCATCATCATTTTCATAACCACCACTATAATTGTCATATTTAAGTATAAAAGCCGACAACACGAATGCAACGACCACCACATCTCCAGGACCACCACAACGACCACGGCCATCACTACCCCTTTTACCTTGTATATTTTATGTTCAGAGCCAATTGTAAGATTAGGTAGTGTAAGAATTACCTAGGCGAATAACTCGTTAAATGTCCATCCTCCTTAAAATTCCCTGTCGATTCCCCGTTATTGTATTGTATTGTATTGTATTGTAGTGTATTGTATTGTATTGTATTGTATGTGCAGGGACGTAACTAGCGTTGGGCTTGGGGGGCTTAAGCCCCCCAAACGAAGTTGAAGCCCCTCCAAACAAGTCAAGCCGTTGTATGCTTACGGCTAAAATTAGTATGAACACTGTATAAATGTTGCCATGTTCAAGGTTTAAGCCCCCCAAACGAAAAATCCTAGTTACGTGCCTGTGTATGTGGGCATTTATAAAGCGCCTCTCGCGGTATAGACCATTCAGAGGCGCTCCCAGTGCGCGAGACCCCGAGAGAAGAAGCAGGATTTAAGGTCAGAAAAAGAAGAAGCAACGCTACCAGAGAGAATGGTGGTGCGGACAGAAGGAGGAAGTCGGTTCCAATGTGAGGGACCTATACAGGCAAAGGATCTGGACTGCAGCTTATAAAAGTTATCGTTTAAAGAAATTTCAATGCCGATTTCACGAACTTTACTCCATCATACCTCTAACAAATGCAAATATTTTCATAAGAAGAAAAATATTCTGAAAATTTTCGCATTGATTCCGAAATCTATCCCACTCCTCCTATCCGACCCAATCCTTATCGATCCATCCCCGTCTATCTTCCCTGATTTTACGCGGATGCGCCTCATTCCAACCATCTCAACCATACCCTATATCTTTTCATATACGAAGGGAGCCTGATCCATTCCTGTCAGTTACTGCATTTTGACCTTCAAAACAGCCTTTCGAATCCATCCTTTATATCCTCTTTCTCTCTTCCCCATTTGTCTTCTGGGTTCTGCGGTGCAAGCCTCCGTTCGGTTGTGGTTCCACCCATCCACCGACCCACTTGACCTTCACCCATCCAACCGTCCGTCCGTCCGTCCGCCCTGTTGCCATTTTATTCGCTAGATATCGGTTAAATTAATATGTAGGCCTACGAAATACACAACGGAGAGATTCTGCATTATTCAGACGGTTTGACAGATATATAGGCCTATATGGTTAGTGCGTATTTCCGTCTACGATTGAGGAGCTTGTGGATGTCAACCGTGTGTTTGTACTTCGTAATCCGTTGTTGTACACGATCATCGATGCGGTATCACGACAATTCGTATACAGACATTTCGTCTACTATGACGTTTCCTTGATCCCGCCTCTAGTTTAAGTTACATTTTAATCGTTCGTTGATACCGCTTCTAGTTAATTTATATTTTAATCGTTCATCCCGCTTCTAGTTTTAGTTATATTTTAATCTTTCATCCAGTTTCTACTGTTAGTTATATTTTAAATGTTGATCTGTACACGAAACGTCATAGTAGAAGAAATGTCGGTAGACGAAATGTCTGTATATACGAAGTGTCGTAGACGAAAAGTCTGTAGACGAATTGTCGTGGAACCCTTCGATGCGACCCGATCATATACACAGAGCCATCTTTGAATTTTAGATAGAATTTAGTTGACTGGGCTTTACGTTTGCTCTGGAGCCAAGCACATGTGACTTTTCCATTTAGGCCTATCTATTATTTCCTTACAGATGAGCTCTGTACTACTAATGAACTTCAGACAGTGTCGTTTTAACAGCATTGCATTCCCTGCGCAAAGCAATGCACGCACTGGGGCCTCTGCCCACCCACGGGGATAAAAATTTAAACCGTCAATGAAATTAAACCAATATTATTTCATAGGTAGGCCTACCTTCTACATTCACTTTGTCACAAAATGCATGTTTAAACATACAGAAACGCGCTGTAAATCGAAGATTAATCAACAAAACATCTGAACAATAGGCCTACAACATATATTAAGCCTTGAAAACACAAATATTTCAACATATATATGATAATTAATTGGTAGGCCTACACCATATAGAGTGAGAAGGTACCGTGTGTACTGTCTGTTATTGTTTCGTTAAATTTTATTTTTGTCTGATGTCCCTTACGCTGTCTCCATACTTTCAAGGATTCAGCTAATTTACGTCATTACATGTATTTAACGTCATTATTTGAGAAATAAATAGCACAGAACACTGTTATTTGCTGATTAAAATGTGCAAACAAGGTTTTTACTTTTAAATTGCAGTACAAGATATAACAAAGTCAAATTATTCCCTTTTTTCGTTTATTTCCGTTTTTTATTTCTTTGAAAAAACGACGTTTTTCCTTTTTTATTTTTCTGTACAACGCAGGGAGAGTCTCACAATTTTCATCAAGGACCATGTCATGTAAATCTCCGAAATTTCTCAGCGCCACACAAAAGCCATGTCAGGGAGACCAGTTTATTCACCGGCGCTACTGGCCTATATAAAAGCAAGTCCGTAATTATAGCCAGGCTGCCTTTTCCGTTCCGGTGACAGCTCCGGGAGGTCAGGCCGAGAAGACGGGTGCTACGGTGGTAATCGGTGATGATGGTGGTTGTGTGGTGGCGCAGGAATAGAATCAGGATAGGATACCTTGCAGAGTTCGGTTTTCAGTTGTGAGTGGAAGGTAGCGGAGGAGAGCTCATGCGGAGGAGAGGTGTAATTAACAGGCGAGATAAGAGGATTAGCAAAGTGGCGGATATCTTTTGGAAGATCAAAGACCAAAGAGCCGGTGCAGTATACACTAAGGAGCGGTTGCAGATTTTCAAAGAGGAAGAGACTGGAGGTCGAGATAGAGAAAGGTATGATGACGAGCGAGGAGACCCGGACGGTTGGATGGTGAATAGCTGGCGAACGTAAGAAAGTTGTGAGGTTTGAAGGGCGTTGTAGTGTTTGATCAGTCGGCCATTAATATATTAATGGCCCACCATTTCCAATACAACGTTTCACGGTACGCGAGCCATCATGTCCAGCTGGATGTTCGACGAAGTTGTTCTCACAAAAGACTTCTCATTGTTTGCTCGACTAGAAATAAAATAAAATTTGCTCAGTACTTTTCTTAATCGACAAATACACGCACTTCATTGCCTGGTGCAATTTGAAAGTTTAAAAAAGAAGTGTTACCTGTTGAAGTTTATGCAATTGAAATCCCAGATTTATCTCGCAAAGCTGTTTTGCGCAAATGCATTTGTTCAGAGACCATTAAGGAAAAGATATTAAGCGCTACAACGAAAGTGTCAAACTACATGTACACGTAACTTTGCCTGGTAATTGCTCAGTCAATAATGAAGTTACCAATCAATTTCTTATACGCTTTCGTGCATATGTACGTACATGTACCAACGTAGTCCAGCAGTGGTACAGTCGGCGAATTAACTTGTGCTAATTGCACATTTGGCCAGCAAAATCAAATAGTTTATTTCTGCAAAAAATTTAAATTATTTGATGTAGCGATTTGGGGATTTAAGGGAGAGGTGGAAACAGAGAGACTAGGGAAGGGAGAGAGAGAAGACAAAGCTTGAAAAGGTTAATCTAGCAGGGACAATTTTTTAACTAACGCGCAGATTTTACAGTGTGCCGAAATGGGCTAAAGTTCAAATATAGATTTTATATAGGCATAATTGAATTCAAAACAAAACAAAACGTTTCAAATGGTGTAATTGGATTGTGTTTTCTGCCATTCGACATCATCATAGTCATATTCAGTGCACCATGGTTGTCGTTTCGGTAGCGTCCGAGGAAAATACATCGACATATTGACAAATAGTCGACAAATTCCCTGCCGTTGGAGATCACAAGCCTTACAAACGTGCATCAATTTAAAAACAGATTAAGAGGTCATC
Source organism: Allolobophora icterica (assembly GCA_963556255.1). Classification (NCBI taxonomy): domain Eukaryota; kingdom Metazoa; phylum Annelida; class Clitellata; order Crassiclitellata; family Lumbricidae; genus Allolobophora; species Allolobophora icterica. Next base: position 68,669,154 of record OY744604.1, on the reverse strand, counting down.
TCATTGATATTTTTAAATCGTAGTGCCCCCTCATCTCCTGTTTCTCACCAAAACTGGAACAGACTAAATTCTGGGAGTTTTATCTAAAGATAATTGAAATCGTCCATAAGTTAAATAGCCTGTCTAACGTACTAGATTAATAGACTAAATACATGTAATATATTCTTATTTGCATATCCTCATCTTTTGGTTATTAACCTGAAACCGGATTCTAGTAAAAGTTCTGAGCGTTGCATAAAAATACAGTTTTAAGTGTTTGTAACTATAGGCTATAGTCTATCTAACACTTTCGATTAAAGTGCATAAGATGAATTATGTATATAGGCCTACATAAGTAAAAGATCTTAATTAACATTTTGGAATATTATGCAAAAGATGTATTATGTAAATAGCAAAGCAAATTAAACGTTCTAGACTGTTAAGTAAAATAGGAATTCTGTACATGGTTATTATGCTACAGATGTTATTAAGAATAAACTCTATATTGCATTGTTAAACACCACTTCATTGGTCTGATATAGCTTGTGTAATTAGGCGACCCTGACAGCGGAACGGTTTCGTTCCTTTGGGCTTTCCTTTTGTCACTGATCACAATGTAACTTAAGTTCGTGTTATCACGTAAATTGTGTAATTGTTCAAAGATTGGTGAACAATAAAAGAATTATGATTTTGATTGATTGATTTTGGATATTGCGAGTACGTGAAAACTGAGAATACTCCGTGTCAAACCTCTTTAAATTGAAATTTGCTGACCTTACACTCGTCATTTATGTGAAAGTAAATATATCAATTTAAAATACATGTTATTCTTATTTAATTCTTATTCATAGCTATAGCATCTCATTTTCGTGACTACAGCTATCATTATATTCGACTAAAAAAGCCATCACCGCTACTGCAACGACCACCACATCTCCAGTACCACCACAACTACTACGGTCATCACTCCGCCTTTTAGTTTGTTTATTTTATGTCCAGAGCCAGTGGTTAGAAAAAGTAATGTAAAAAATTACATAGCCCGCCAATTCATCAATTGTCCAATGTCCATCCGCCAGAAAATTTCCTGTCAATTCCCAGGTAGCCTATGAATGTCATCGTTAAAAGAGTCCGATTTTGAGAACTTTACTCTAACAAATGCAAAGGCAATATTTTCATAACAACAAGAATATGCTGAAAAGGTAGCCTATGAATGTCATCGTTAAAAGAGTCCGATTTTGAGAACTTTACTCTAACAAATGCAAAGGCAATATTTTCATAACAACAAGAATATGCTGAAAAGGTAGCCTATGAATGTCATCGTTAAGAGTCCGATTTTGAGAACTTTACTCTAAGAAACGCAAAGGCAATATTTTCATAAAAACAAGAATATGCTGAAAATTTTCCCACCGATTCCGAGATCTGTCCCAGTTCACCTATCCGATCCAACCCCTATCGATTCATCCCTTCTATCCTCACTGAATGTACCCGGGTGCGCCTCATTCTAACCCTATCGATCATCATATTTCTGCTCTTTCTCTGAATCTAGCTTGATCCACCCTCTTCGGTCACTGCATTTCGGCCTTCAAAATAAACGTTCCAATCCACCCTTGAGATTCTCTTCGTCGTGCTCTTCCCAATCCGTCCCCTGGCGTGCAAGCCTCCGTTCGATCGTTGCTCTAGCCGTCCTACCGACCGACCGATCCGCCCACCCACCCACTGACCCACTTGACATTGACCCATCCAAACGTACGTCCGTCCTGTTGCCGTTTTATTCGCTAGGTATCGGTTAACGTAGGCATAAGAAATACACTATGAAGAAGTTCTGCATGAACCACGTGGTTTAAGGGATATTTCGATACTGCGTCTTTCTATTTACGATTGAGATGCTTGTGGATGGCAACCGTGTGTTTGGACTTCATAATCCGTTGTTATCCATAATCATCAATGCGACCGTATCATATATACAGAGCCACCTGTGAATTCTAGATATAATTTAGTTGGCTGGGCTTTGGATTTGCTCTTTAGCCGGTGTCCCGAGATATTCTATCCCCCCTAAAGCGTATCCCCCCGGATGGAATAAACCGGTTGAGAGTATCCGGTGGGATGAACCATTCTATCCCCCTCGTCATACGCATCACGATAGCCTTTAAGAAATTCCAGTCAAAATCACCAAAAACAAAGTAAATTGATTTCAGGTCGACGTACAAACTAAAGATACGCAATTCAAAAATTTAATGTGTGCAATAAATCCAAACAGTACGACTGAATACACTTAGAAACCGCCAAACATGCAAACTAAACCGAATACTCCATTTCGCTAAGGGGGATACGCATGTATGGGGGATACTCTATTTCGTGACACCGGCACTTGTGACTTTTCAAGTTATCTATTAAGTATCGTTTCTTATAGGAGTATAATGAGGCTATTATGTAACTCCCACTCGCGCACACTATAATTTGATCAGAGGAGATCCTTAACCACGTCTGCCTGTGGAATGGTTGGCACGTCTTCTAAGGTCTCATTCTGCGTACTGTGCTAGCATGATATTAAAGTCTCTGAAATGACCTTCATCGGTAAGAGAACTGCATCCTCACGCCTCACTGAGGCGGCTTGTGGTATACGCTCGAACCATTGTAGCTAACCTGACCGTGCACTCCTCTAGGCTTTTTGAATGTGCGAAGTCTTCGACGGCGTTTCACTGTGCAAATCTATTGATCAAAATCTGCCAGATTATGTATAGAATGTAGCGAATGCGACGCTCTGAAGCGTGATATTCAATAGTGCTCACTGAGAATGCAAACGTTTACTGCGGACTGTTATGGGAGTGTTGTCATGAATGGAACTCCTAAGGCAAACCGAGGTTTGCTGAATGAATGCTACCGAATTTCTAAAAGAAAATTATGCCATATGATGGGCTGATTGTTCAAGTATGTTGTTAAAAAAAACAAAGGACAGATAGTATTCATGCATTTACGAAAAATAACTAAAACAGTTTGAGGCTTAATAGGTCCAGTCAAGGCAACATGTTTCCTTAAATGGACCACATAGTGTCCTTGACTGGACCAGTTGCCCTGAATGGAACATATTATTTTAAATACGCTTTTAAAAAGATAATTTGCAAAAAGCACTTTAAATGTTGTAGACCACTTATTGTCTAAAAACATGCAAAAAAGGCGTTTAAAACGTCTCTATCTAACTGTCAAAATACTATAAAAGTAGTAGAAATCAGCTTAATTTATGACTAACATAACCACTGCCAGTAAACTAATTAGGTGTACATTGTCAGAATCGCTAGTTAAATATAGACTATACAAGTATACATGGTTAACTATAGACTAATTAATTACGACTACCCGTTACATGATTAAGTCTTAATTGTCTTTAGTTAATGCTTCGTTACTACTATTTGAGTCTTACACTTAACACTTAAGAGGGTGCCTACCTAGAGGAATTACACACAGTTCGCACAGAGGAACACATTATCATCATTATTATTATTATTAATTAAATTTGCATCGCGCGCATGGTCACACCGAAATGTGAATCTGATCATCAAGCAGTGATAATAATAATAACAACGTCAATTTCTACTGCCCCGTAACACGGCACATGCCGTTACAAGGGCGCTTGACAATCAACAACACACACGCAATCAGTCAGAGATACGCCTTGGAAAAAAGATAAGACTTGAGTCTTGACTTGAAAGACTCAACTGAGTCATCCGAACGGATCGTGGGAGGCAGACTGTTCCAGCAGCTAGGGCCAGCAGTAGAAAAAGCGCGTTCACCGAAGTGATCATCAAGCAGTCCCCGCATTTTCTTTTACTCTTTGACATCTATATATACAAAGTAAGAAAACGTTGTTCGACATAATACATTATTGTTATTACTTAAAGAAGCACTTCAATCAATCAATCAATCATAAAATTTATATAGCGCCTCTTCAAGTGTTCTACTCAGAGGCGCAGTATAACATTGCAAGTGCCGGTGTCCTTAAATGGACCACGCCCAAATTATTGGTTCAATTCAGGACACTAAAATGTGATCCATTTCAGGCAACACGGACTACTACTGCGATACATAATTCAACATAGTATCCTCGTTGTCAGGTATTACTAAAAATAGATCAGAACTACATGAAATAGAGTTTTAACCGCAATTTAATAGATGTTTAGTATTCCGTAAAACTGCCTACATCGATACGATCAATATTCAACTGCGCACGAATACAACAGTTGAAAACGAGGTTAACTGGTTATCTAGGGTGTAAATCGGCTGTGGTCCAATTAAGGCAACGGTCCATTTGGGGAACTCTCCCTACTCACTGTAGACAAAGACCAGATTATAGAATAATCAACAATCACTGAAGCCATGCACAGGTAACAATCATTCAGGTGAGTATTTGCTCTCGCCCTACCGTTGGGGCAGCAAACCGCATTGACGAACGTTTCCCATTCAACCAACGCGTCAGTGGAGAAGTATAATACGTGTGATTCTCATGCTTTATCGTGACCGCTAGCTGGCAGCCGAAGTAGCAGATGCTAAGATACAACCTTCACGCGATTGTATGTATGTAAGAGAATGCTTAATATAACGCATTATTAGTAACTCACAAGGGCGCTGTACCTTTATGTATATGACTTGCCAACAGATCTAAGCAAGTGCATTTTACCATTTACGTGATTGCGTTTTACGGTTGGTTAATGGTTACTTCTGTAATCTGATAAATATAGTCGTAGACTGTTACTTCGCAAATAGGTAGCGGAAACCGTTCGCACTATTAAGAGACTCTCGTTTGTTCATAATAAATTTTGTCTGAAATATGACATGAACACACTGCTTATGCTAAGGAAGGTTGTATTATGCCATGCGAACGGTAAGAACTGTGTGGCTATAAGATGTCATTAAACTCTGGATCCTTGTGTAATTATGTTGCTCGCGTATTTGCACGTCAGTAGGAAATTGATCAGTGTTAGTTATTGTAATTAGGTCTATTATGGAACTTATGGGCATTCTTTGGTAGCAAGAATTCAACTCGAAATCTCTAAACAGGTATCGACGAAAAGAGAAATTTCGGTGCTGTGAATTGTTTTCGTCATTGAATTGAATTCTCTCTATCGAGCATCGAAAGATATATTTTGTCAGAATTCAACAAACCAGCCACTGAAACAGGTATACTAAATTAAAACGCCTATGCCGCTGCCTCTCTTTGTGTTCTTCTCTGTGTGTATTTGTCTCTGTTTGTATCTGTCACTGTTTGTATATGTCTCTCTTTGTCTCCATGTCTCTGTATGTGTATGTCTCTGTTTGTGTCTGTCTTTGTTTGTGTATGTGTCTGTTTGTGTCAGTTTCCGTTGGTGTCTGTCTTTGTGTCTGTCTTCGTTGGTGTCTGTCATATTTGTGTATGTCTCCTTTTGTGTCTATTTCTGCTTGTGTCTGTCTCTATTTGTGTCTGTCGCTGTTTGTGCATGTCTCTCTTGGTGCATGTGTCTGCTTATGTATGTCTCTGTTTCTACTATGTCTCTGTTTGTGTCAATCCCTGTATATGTCTCTGTTTGTCTCTTTGTCTCTTGTATGTGTATGTCTCTGTTTGTGTTAGCTTCTGTTTGTGCCGGTCTCTCAGAGGTTCCGCGGCAGTTCAAACAATTTTTTTAAAACATCAACTAAATAATTGACCAATGATTAGCAATGAGCAGAATTCTTCATAGCTTTCAATCATTCTTGCTTGCCACAATTCTATGTTAAAAATAATTAACATTATTACGTGAATGTTGCATTTTATACGTCGTTATATTACATACATAGGCCCAGGGCTGTAGTGGTAAAATTGAGGTGAGTATACGCTACTGGTGACCAGCGGCGTAAAAAAAATTTGAAGACCTGTTTTTAGGAATTCGTCTAAGACAAATTTCAGACTTTTCACAAATTCCCTTAAAATTTTCTGACTTTTTACGATTTCGTCTCTGAAAAAGTTGATGACCTTTTTTTTAGTCATTCGCCCTAAAAACCTCAAAAAACCTGTCAAAACCTCTCTTTTTCGTCCAAATTTCATTACTCAGGTCTCTACAGAGGTAAGTATACGCTGTATACCCGCGTATACCCTCGACTAGAGCGCTGAGTATACGCTCTCAAATTTCGCTAGAGGTGAGTATACGCTGTATACCCGCGTATACGCTCGACTACAGCCCTGCATAGGCCTATTATATACAAGAGTCTACTCCTATCTAATAATTTGGAAGAGGCATATGCGTCAAATGAGAATTCTCTATATAGTTTCCAAATGTCATTCAGACAAAGTAGGCTACCAGGACATTTTATCGTTTAATTTGAACCATTTGGACGCTGTGCCCGACAGTCTCAATAACTAGGCCTATCTTCCATCAGTATCCGTTGAGCAGTAGGCCTTATAGAAACCCAGTTGTATGAATTAATTCTTCTTTGGGTCAGTTCACTTTGAAAGAGGAGAAGAACTCGCTGAAATCGCGACTGATGGAATACTCAACACGCAGAGCTAGACTTGTACTCATTTTAGATATTGGTCGAAAAGGAATATCCATCTATTGCTCAGAAAGATTTGCGTATTTTAATGCAGTTTTCGACTATAGTTACCTATGCGAGTTCGGATTTTCTGCCATGACTATACCACAAAAATCAAGCAGCGAGAACGACTCTTGTCTGTTGAGGACAAATTATGAGTGTCATTCGTCGGAGAATTAAACTGTTACGCAGATGCCATCAGGCACCAATTTTACACTAAACTTGGTGAAAGTTACTTGCAGCACAGCGTTTCTATAACACTGTTGCAGAATATTTTAATATTTAATATTATAATATTCTATCCATCTGTCGGAAATAGTTGCTGGCGAAACTTACAACTGAGTTTCTGTATAGACCTATTATAGGGCCTACTGCTCAGTGGGTACTAATAGAAAATATTATGATTATTGAGACTGTTGGCACATCGTCCAAATGGTTCAAAGTAAACGGTAAAGGGAGGGGAATAGAGTAATCGTAATCGTAATCTCCAAACTTCTAAAGCGCCACTCGAAGGCCAAGTGCAGGACACCAGCCTATTCACGAGCGCTACGTCAGATCAGTGGGGGTTTCCAGAGAGTAGTCCAAAAGAGGTCCAAGTCCGATTTCCAAGAGGCCAAATAATAAGTGGTAACACTCATGGCCAGCATGACCAGGAGAGCATCAGATCGCGCTTCGATACCCGTAACTTCCTCTAGGGCGGCGCCTTGCATAGCTGCCAAACCGTGTGCTTAATTATTAAGATCTTGATTGTACTGTCATGTTTCAATGTAATCTAATTGCGTACTTGTCAGTTTGAATTAACAAAGAAGGTTATTATTAGGCATATATTACAATAAACATGCTGTTTTTAGTATAATTGTTTTTGTGCACTACACTTGAGTGCTAAAGCATAGGGCAGGGGTGGCGAACCTATGGCACGCGTGCCCAATCTGGCACGCCAAGAGATTTTGCTTGGCACGCCACCTGAACTCTGAACTTTCGTTTTTTCATACTTTTTATATTTTTTTAAATTTCTTACATCCAGCAATTTCTTTCGTGCTTCATTGTCACATAAAATTATAGTAAATGTAAATAGATCGTATTATTAAGTAGATACGTCCAAAAATAATACAATGACTTTTCAATATTAGCTTTCACTTATTGGGTACCGGTACTTCATTCCGTATTCCTTGGTTCATTAAATTTCTGGCACGAGAAATTTTCCGCTTTCTTTAAGATCTATTTTCTGGCACGCGAGCTAAAAAAGGTTCGTCATGCCTGGCATAGGGCCTATACTTGTAATGTGATGTTACAACCTGCACCAGCAGCATAGGTGCAAATAACAGATATTAAAAGTTTAAAATTCTAAAATCTAAATATTATCCGAACATTATTAATAATAATAACAACAGACATTTAATAGAAGTTACAATTACATTTATTTCTAGCAATTTTGGATGGGTGAAACGCGCTGGGTTCCGTGAGCCAATGAGCGCTTTGTGTAGGGTTCCGTCAATAGAAAACGGTTGAAAACCACTGTCGTAGGCTATGATGCAAACAGGCTTGATAATTTTTTTAATTCTTGAGTTTGTTAAATGACTGGTCATATTGACAGCAGGTCTTGGTCTTGGTCTTGCGAGACCAAGATCAGGACTTTGAACCTCAAGACCAAGACCAAGACTTTGAACCTCAAGAGGCTCAAGACCAAGACCAAGACCAAGACTTTGAACTTCAAGACCAAGACCAAGACTTTTAAAAACGAACTCGTGTGCACTCGAGACCAAAACCTTGGTCTCGAGGACAACAAGTCTGATCTTATCTAAGGATTTCTATAGCGCCCTTATCAAGACCTAAGTCTATGGTCGCTTCGGGTAAAATCGTAATAAAAAATCATAATTCATTTTGACAACCATATTGAAATCTGAAAGGTCCGGGCAACGGTGGATATACAAGCTGAAAGAGATGAGTCTTAAATGTGTACCTGAATGACACCAAATTATTCGTATAGGGCCTACATGGACGGAATTATGCAGTGAATTCCAAAGTCTCGGAACACCGACCTAAAAGTGTTCGGATGCTGGGCACATGAAAAGCCACAAACACCAACAACCATCTCTACAACCTCATCTCTTTCAGTTAACTTATTTTGTGCGTGTAGTCAGTAATTGATTACATGTTGTGATAACTAGTGGCATATGAATTCTTAGGTGAAATTTATTTTCATCGCTCATCCAGCTTCTAGTTTCAGCTATATTTTCATCGCTCACCAAGCTTCTAGTTTGTGTTTTTTACATTGGACAACGAAAAAGCATGTTTAGCTCTATTTTCATCAAACTAGACGCTGGATGAGCGATGAAAATATAGCTCAAACTAGAACCCAGATAAGCGATGATAAAAATATAGCTCAAACTAGAAGCTGGAAGATCGATGAAATAGAGCTCAAAGTAGCAGCTGAAAGATCGTGAACATTTGTCTGTGAACCATTTGTCGTAAACCATTTGTCTGTGAACCATTATTTTGTCGTGACACCGCCAAAATAGCTCTAGGGCCTACATGTATATATACATTTTATAATATTAGGCTATATATTGTAAGGCAAGCACTGATGCGTTAACCTGAATATCAGTAACGCTCTATTTATTGTCCAAACTTCTATTGCAATATAATGTATAACGTTACTTCAGCGCTCATTGCATGCAGTCTCGTAACTTTAGTGGATGAAATGATCGGACCGTGAACAGAGAATGAAAATTATTGTAGATCACAGTTTGTGGAAATAGGCCTACTCTTCTTTCAAGAGAGTACTCTGCAGGTATGTATCACGCACTTGTACTTCATAGTTTAAAAAATGTAATTATAATAAATAACGTATTGTGAGATAAGGTCTATGTCACCAGCCCAGGAAACCACAAGATTCATCTAAACACTGGATTGAAAGAATATTCTTCTGTTACCAGATACATTCGGGATTGTGTACCCCAGCGCTTGGTTTCGTTTAAACCCGAATGTCAATGCTGCGAACCTTCGCTTGGATCAGGGGTGGGCAACCTTTTCTGTGCAGCGGGCCTCATGAGAATTTAAAAAAATTGGGAGGGCCGCATGATAATTTTTAGCAATCGGGACTATATTTTAACACATTTATAACAAATTCAAATTAAATTATAATGACATAATGGCCATAGCTATGGCATAGCCATAGAATATATAGAAAGATGCCATAAAAATATTTAATGAGATTTCTGTAACTGCAAAGAATCCTTAACTATTTTTTCATAACGAAATATTTTCAAATTTTTCTTACTTTCGGGACAGATAGTATCGGAAATATCAAGTATGCATTCCTTTATGAATTCTCCCTCCACAAACGGTTTAGGCCTATTGTTCTTCACGATCTTGTGCGCAATAACAAAACTGACCTTTGTTGCAGCTTCTTGAACAGACAACGGCTTGGTAAAAGTTGTTTGTTCCTGTTTTAAGTTTCTCACCATGTCATCGGCTTTGCGCCTTAGTTCGGTTTCACTTAAATTTTTTCCGAAATTGCCATGCTTCGTCTGAAAATGTCGTTTGAGATTGTACTCTTTGAAAACGGCGACAGATTCCCGACATATTAAGCACACAGCATTACTTTTAATATCAATGAAAAAATACTTCGTTGTCCAGTCTTTGTTAAATGTCCTACATTCGTCTTCAATTTTTCTGTTTTTTAAGTTTGGCGGTGCACTCATTTCTCTTTTCAAAATATTAATCTTAATATTTAAAATTATTTTCTTAATATTAACTAATTGTAAATAAACAACAAATTATCGAAACTTTTAAAATTTCGCAGCAGACGTTAGCCTACATTAAATTTTGGGTAAACGTTCGTTTTAGCGTATTTAATTATTGGACGAAATGTCCACGTTCGCTTTAGCGTATTTAATTAATGGAAGCTGTATAAACGATGAAAATAGAAATCAAAGTGGAAGCTGGATTAGCGATGAAAATATAAGTCAAACTGGAAGCTGGATTAGCGATGAAAATGGAGATCAAACGAGAAGCTGGATGTGCAAAGAAGGTAATCCTCCACGTTACGTGCGTTCATTATATGTACACTCTTAGAGTGGATAGTTGTCAGCAATTGTGATGACTGATGAAAATATAACTCAAAATAGAAGTTGGATGATTGATGAAAATAGTATTGAAACTAGAGGCTGGATAAATGATGAAAATATTGCATAATAAGTCGGAAACTAGAAGTTGGAATTGCGATGAAACTATAATCGTTTAACGCCGATATCATTGCCGTGGATGAGCGATGAAAACATTTCACAGTGTAAAACTTAAAATAGAAGCTGGATTTGCGATGAAAATGAGCTGAAAGTGGAAGCTGGATGGATGAACGATTAAACTGTGTAGCCTAATATTAAAGTAAACTAGAAGCTGGAGGTGGATTAAATAATTAAATACGCTATTCATTTTTCCGAAATCCTGCCAATAATTAAATACGCTAAAGCGTACGTTTACCAAATTTTGTCAACAACGGTTTACTAAATTTTCAGGAACGTGACTTGAGAAGAAGTCGGGCGGGGTGCGTTCGAAAGTTCATTCTAATTTTGAGCATTACAGTGTAATTTTTAAAATATGCTGTGATACTATTATTATTATTTCTTAATTATTACTTAATATTATGAAAAGTAATTAATAATTTACTAACAATTATATACATTTTACAAAAATATATATTGAACTAGCTGCGTCTCACGGGCCGCATTAAACGTCTCGGCGGGCCGCATGCGGCCCGCGGGCCGTAGATTGCCCACCCCTGGCTTGGATATTCAGTAGAATCGATTACCAGATTTTTGAACGCAGGACCGAGATACCGCAAGACTAGACGCATTTGGTCTGTCATTTGATTATTTGTTGTATCTAGGACTAATATGAGCTTTGTTTTGTAGCTTTAACTCAATCCAAAAAGTCAAGAAATGAGGACAAATCGTGTCTGGGCCTTGGCCACGAAAAGGGAAGTCTGGGCTCTGGGATTTTTTATTTTCGTCGTCGGATTGACGTGTTTTCTGCAGAGCAACGGGAGAAATTATTGGTCATTTACCTTTTCAACAACCCAGCCATCAGATCAGGTATACTAAATAATGACATCTCTGAATCTGATTGTCTCTGCGTTTGATCCTCTTTCTATCTGTATCTGCTCCTGTGTTTATGTTTGTGTGTGTCTCTGTGTGTACCTGTCTGCGCATAGGCGTAGACTCTGGGGGGCAGCCGGGGCACGTGCCCCCAATAATTGAGGAGCGGGATAATGCCCCTCCCCAAAATTGAGAGGAGAATTTCTTCAAATATTAAAATATTATGTTTCAATATGGACAAATTTCTTCAGAAACAGAAAAACAGAGACACAGAACTGAAATAGTATCAGAAATTCATAATGAAAACAAAGATTTATTTTTATCTTCAATATCTTCAATATGAAACAAATTTATATGTAAATAAAACGCCCCATTTTATACGCATTAACGTACAACGGAAGCCTCTGCTGACTGTCCAGACCAGAGGTGAAAAAAGTTTTATCGGATTTTGGTTTTAAACAAAAGATAAGAAAACCACAAAATTATTTTTAAACATCTTATTTTTATAGAAGTTATTTTAATAACATTGATTTAATGATTTTTAATTTTCGGAAATCGCAACTGAATTAAACTGAGTTGGAGCTCTTGTTCATGCCATTTCTCATGATTTTTATGATGCGAATCCGAAAATCTTAAAAACAACCAAAACAACACACACAAAACAAGAAAAAAACACACAAAATAACACCAAAAACAACTTTTTATCTTGAAAAAACTTGTTTTTTTGCACCTATGGTCCAGACTTCATGCCCCTCCAAACATTTGGAAAAGTTTACGCCAGTGTGTCTACGTGTCTCTGTTTGTGTCTGTCTCTGTGTCTCTGCCAACTATCTTGCCCCTGTGTTGTAGGCCTGTAACCAATGCTAAAACGTCATCCTTTTTCAGATTTACAGTATGTGGTTGTTTTCCCTCTTCATTTAGCTTGATATAACTGAAGTATGTCTTTCAATCAACTCCCTTAATCCTCGTTATTGCACCGTCACTGAGACGGGAACGTTAGCAGTTGGAAACCCTTTCAACCTATCTTCAAGTTACCTAAAGAAGCTGGGAATTCCATTAAAAGATTTTGTTCCAATCGGAAGAGAAAACCTCGATGACTTTGCTTTTGCCACTGCCGCAAACGAAGACTATTTTCACGTTGCAATGGACGCCATTGGAAATATTCAGAAATTTCTACCACATCATATGATTTACTTTTATGATCTCGACTTCAATCGATCAGAAGAGCACATCAGTAAGGTAAACGATATGCAATGCTTTTCATTTATATCACAACCGCAAAAGAAAATATCCAATATGCGCTTTACGAACCATTTGTCGTAAACCATTTGTCTGTGAACCATTTGTCGTGACACCGCCAAAATAGCTCTACATGCGTGCATGCATGCCTACATACATACATGAATACAGACATGTGTGCATATATGTGTGAGTGCATGGTCTAGACTTTGTTAGCAGGCATTTCCTATTATGCATTCACTAGAAGCGCTTTATTAATATCCGAATACAATACAATACATTACAATTCACACTTACTCATTATGTAGATCACTAACATTGCGCTTGCATGTGAAAACGATTAGTGTAGTGGCGAAAATAGTCTGCATACATACTTACATGCAGGCATACATACATACATACATACATACATACATACATACATACATATATACATACATACTTACATGCATGCACACATACATGCATACATACATGCATACATAGATGCATATATACACATATACATACATACATACATACATACATACATACATACATACATACATACATAAATCCACATAGGGGAAATTTGTCCGGGGGGGAAAATGACGTTTTTGCTAGACAATTTTCAAAATCCAGAGGGCAAATGCCCACCCTTACCCCCTCCGGACGCCCATGCTTAAGAGTCAAGTTTCCTCGGAAGCAAAAAGATTAAAATTTGTTGTCCAATGTACAAAATTATAAAATATTTCAGGTACAAGGGAGTGATTTAGTGAAATCGCTACAGCGTGTATGTATGTGCGCATGTGACCATGTATGAGTGGGTGGAAGTACCCCACGCACAGCTTTCACTCCCGCTGCTTCAGTGACGGGAAGTGCCGAATTCAATGAAATCCTACTTCGACGTCTTGAACTATCTTGTGGTCTCAGTGGTCTCCCTCTTCTTTGGTTCAAATCTTACCTCTCTGACCGTAAAAATTGAGACGAATTCCTAAAAAAGGTCATCACTTTTTTTTAGGGTGATACCATGACTTTACCGCACCGGGTGACACCAGCCCTAGTGACGCCACTGCATGAAGCCACAGATCGTAAGAAATAATTGTAGGCTTAATGAAAGGGTTGGGAGAGATTCTATGAAGTCCCATTAAGCTATATATGTCAAAACGTCCAATATTGTGTTGTAATATTCCTATTCCTTAGAAGCCTTCATTTACCTACAGATGTTTGTAACAAACGAAGTCCTTGACCTTACTTTACCCTTTGAATTTGAACCTGATGAGTTAAGCAATATTGGTCAGTTTTGCTGAAGTGCTAAGAGGAAAAATATTATCTAATTTTGTGGGTAATTGTTCAGTTGCTGGTTGCAGCATGTTGTTAGATTCGTGAAAGTGGCAGCTTCCCTGGTGTATAGCTGAAACCTATGGCCGCTTATAAGCTGAGAATTCCAGCTGCCTTGGCTCCCATCCAGATGGGTTTCTGAAGCTATCGTTCTCCGAGCTCTGTACTATTGCACTTTTTGTAGCAAACCAATTTGGTGAAGTAGTGACACTGAATTGTGAAAGCACAAAACCGCATTCTAGATCAAACTCAGATTCTTGTAGTTATATGACAGTTGTGTGATAAAAGAGAGAGAAAGAAATTTGCAGAGTGAGAGGTAGAGAATAGTATAGAGAAGTAAGAAATTGCCCGGGTAGGCCTATGCAATGGTACAATTGTATGCAATTGTAAGAGTAAGAGACATGGGCAAAGAGATAGCGAGAGAGAGAGAAAGAGAGAGAGAAAGAGAAAGAGAGCGAGAAAGGGAGAGAAAGAGCGAATGTAGGTCATCTGAGAACAACACACCGACACACATAGTCCCCTATAGGCTGGGCAGACGATTTATTCTTCATCGACTGGGTTAGTCATTTTTGGCTATTCACTATAGCAGTTTCATTGTCAACATCTTACGGCTGGGCGACAGCCAAGCCATCCGATCGAACCACCCGGAAGGCATGCATACACAAGTGTGGACCGATGGACTCTATTTCTGCATAGTTTGTTTTTGCAGTCACAAGGCAAGCCAGTCACGGGTCATTGCATTGGTCACAAACTTAACACAGAATTGCTGAGCGCCATCGATGTCATCCATCTGTGTAGATCGAGCCAGTGACAGCCTAGGTTGTAAGGGCCTTGAAAAATAAAATCACTCAAATGATGATACTATTATTCATATTTGTTGTTGTTGTTGTTGTTGATGTTGTTGTTGTTGCTACAAAAAATTTTTTACTCGCGCAAAGTCGCAGAAATGCGAATCGGAGTCGCCATTAGTCAGTCGCAAGTGAAGGACAGTTTGAAGACCAATGTTTGAAGCCCAGTGTTTGAAGGCCAATTAATCAATTTATTAATTAATTCTAGTGCTAATGTCAATGCTAATTCTAACGTTAATGCCACTATTACTAGTACTACTACTGCTGCAACTGTTATTACCACTCAAACCTTCCTCATAAAACTAGAGCTGAGCTAGCCTATCTCCTTCACCAATGATAATAATAATTATTATTATTATAATTACTAGATGTTTGCCCGTCCTAAGACATGTCGATATTGCACTTGTATTTTTTTAACAAAAATAGCGATGAAGTTTTGTTAGTGTTATTTTCCTTATCATTACGTTTTCGTTAACGAACATTTTCGTTACCGTTATCGTTAACGAGAATCACACTGATACATACATACACAATATATATAACACATACATACATAATGACATACATACATGCATTCTCACATACGTATATACATACATACATACATACATACATACATACATACATACATACATGCATACATACATGTGGACATAGCACGTACACACATACATATATACATACATACGTCGTACACACATGTATGCATACATACCTGCATACCATCCATTCATTTATACATACATACATGCATGCATACATACAAATATATATGTATGCATGCATACGTATATACATAACACGTACATACTGTAGCGAAAGAGGGGGGGAAGACCGGCCTCCATCGCTGACCCTGATACAGTGAAAATTCAATTCAATTAATTCAAGGGAAAGGGGATCACGACGCCTTTGGGGTCTCCCTGGGGCACTGAGGCCCAGCCGAAGACTTGGCCGATGCGGCCTAGTCCCTTCGATGACTT
>OY744604.1:68493155-68648155 GCA_963556255.1 Allolobophora icterica | reverse complement strand
TAGCGTTTTCTGCCAGTCGACATCATTCTGGTCAAATTCAGTGTGCCCTGGTTGTCGTTTCGGTAGTGTCCGAGGAAAAGAAATCAACAATTGGGAGTTCGTGCATGCTGAGAGTACTCCGTGTTAAAAGCCTTTGATTGAGATTTACTCACCTCTGACAAGTAATAAATGTGACAACAAATAAATCAATTATTACGATTTAATTCTTATTCATTGATAGCATCACCATTTTCATAACCACCCCTGTTTTCATGTTCGACTAAAAAGCTGTTACCACGACTCCAACGACCACCACATCTCCAGTACCACCACAATGACCACGGCCATCACTACCCCTTTTACCTTGTATATTTTATGTTCAGAGCCAATTGTAAGATTAAGTAGTGTAAGAATTACCTAGCCGGATAACTCGTTAAATGTCCATCCTCCTGAAAATTCCCTGTCGATTCCCCGTTATTGTATTGTATTTTTTATTGTATATGGGCATTTATAAAGCGCCTCTCGCGGTATAGACCATTCAGAGGCGCTCCCAGTGCGCGAGACCCCGAGAGAAGAAACAGGATTTAAGGTGAGAAAAAGAAGAAGCAACGCTACCAGAGAGAATGGTGGTGCTGACAGAAAGAGGAAGTCGGTTCCAAAGTGAGGGACCTATGCAGGCAAAGGATCTGGACTGCAGCTTATGAAAGTTATCGTTAAAAGAATGCTGATTTCACGAACTTTACTCCATCATACCTCTAACAAATGCAAATATTTTCATAAGAAGAAAAATATTCTGAAAATATTCGCATTGATTCCGAAATCTATCCCACTCCTCCTATCCGACCCAATCCTTATCGATCCCTCCCCGTCTATCTTCCCTGATTTTACGCGGATGCGCCTTATTCCAACCATCTCAACCATAGCCTATATCTTTTCATATACGAAAGTAGCCTGATCCATTCCTGTCAGTTACTGCATTTTGACCTTCAAAACAGCCTTTCGAATCCATCCTTTATATCCTCTTTCTCTCTTCCCCATTTGTCTTCTGGGTTCTTGCGTGCAGACCTCCGTTCGGTCGTGGTTCTACCCATCCTTGGCATCCTACCGACCGATCCACCCACTGAGCCACTTCACCTTCACTCATCCAACCGTCCGTCCGCCCTGTTGCCATTTTTTTCGCTAGATATCGGTTAAATTAAGATGTAGGCCTACAAAATACACAACGGAGAGATTCTGCACTATTCAGACGGTTTGAGAGATATCTGGTTAGTGCGTATTTCCGTCTACGATTGAGGAGCTTGTGGATGTCAACCGTGTGTTTGTACTTCGTAATCCGTTGTTGTCCACGATCATGGATGCGGTATCACAACAATTCGTCTACAGACTTTTCGTCTACGACACTTCGTATACAGACATTTCGTCTACTGTGACGTTTCCTTGATCCCGCTGCTAGTTTAAGTTACATTTTAATCGTTGATCCCGCTTCTAGTTAATTTATATTTTAATCGTTCATCCCGCTTCTAGTTTTAGTTATATTTTAATCTTTCATCCAGGTTCTACTGTTAGTTATATTTTAAATGTTGATCTGTACACGAAACGGCATAGTAGAAGAAATGTCGGTAGACGAAATGTCCGTATACGAAGTGTCGTAGACGAAAAGTCTGTAGACGAATTGTCGTGGAACCCTTCGATGCGACCCGATCATATACACAGAGCCATCTTTGAATTTTAGATAGAATTTAGTTGACTGGGCTTTGCGTTTGCTCTGGAGCCAAGCACATGTGACTTTTCCAGTTAGGCCTATCTATCTATTATTTCCTTACAGATGAGCTCTGTACTACTAATGAACTTCAGACAGTGTCGTTTTAACAGCATTGCATGCCCTGGGCAAAGCAATGCACTGGGGCCTCTGCCCACCCACGGGGATAAAAATTTAAACGGTCAACGAAATTAAACCAATATTATTTTATAGGTAGGTCCTACCTTCTACATTCACTTTGTCACAAAATGCATGTTTTAACATACAGAAACGCACTGTAAATCGAAGATTAATCAACAAAACATCTGAACAATACAACATATATTAAGCCTTGAAAACACAAATATTTCAACATATATATGATAATTAATTGGTAGGCCTACACCATATAGAGTGAGATGGTACCGTGTGTACTGTCTGTTATTATTTGGTTTAATTTAATTTTTGTCTGATGTCCCTTACGCTGTCTCCATACTTTCAAGGATTCAGCTAATTTACGTCATTACATATATTTAACGTCATCATTTGAGAAATAAATAGCACAGAACACTGTTGTTTGCGATCCCGCTACCGCTTGCTCTTCACGCCAGTGATGTTACCACTACTCTATGGACCCCCCCCCCAGCTGGATGTTCGACGTAGTTGTTCTCACAAAGAACTTCTCATTGTTTGCCCGACTAGAAATAAAATAAAATTTGCTCAGTACTTTTCTTAATCGACAAATACACGCACTTCATTGCCTGGTGCAGTTTGAAAGTTTAAAAAAGAAGTGTTACCAACTTACCTGTTGAAGTTTACGCAATTGAAATCCCAGATTTATCTCGCAAAGCTGTTTTGCGCAAATGCATTTGTTCAGAGAACATTAAGGAGAAGACACTAAGCGCTACAACGGAAGTGTCAACCTACTCGTAACGTTGCGTGGTTATTGCTCAGTCAATAATTAAGTTACTAATCAATTTCTTATACGCTTTCCTGCATATGTACGTATCTACGTAGTCCAACAGTGGCGCAGTCGGTGAATTAACTTGTGCTAATTGGACATTTGACCAGCAAAATGAAATAGTTTATTTCTGCAAAAGTGTAAAATATTTCATGTGGCGATTTGGGGATTTAAGGGAGAGGTGGAAACAGAGAGACTAGGGGAGGGAGAGAGAGAAGACAACGCTTGAAAAGGTTTATCTAACAGGGACAATTTTTTAACTAACGCGCAGATTCTATGCCGAAATGGGCTAAAGTTCAAATATAGATTTTATATAGGCATAATTGAATTCAAAACAAAACAAAACGTTTCAAATGGTGTAATTGGATTGTGTTTTCTGCTATTCGACATCATCATAGTCATATTCAGTGCGCCATGGTTGTCGTTTCGGTAGCGTCCGAGGAAAATAAATCCACATATTGACAAATAATCGACAAATTCCCTGCCGTTGGAGATCACAAGCCTTACAAACGTGCATCAATTTAAAAACAGATTAAGAGGTCATCTTATGGATATTTTTAAATCGTAGTGCCTCCTCATCTCCTGTTTCTCACCAAAACTGGAACAGACTAAATTCTGGGAGTTTTATCTAAAGATAATTGAAAGCGTCCATAAGTTAAATAGCCTGTCAAACGTAAGCCTACTAGATTAATAGACTAAATAATATATTCTTATTTGCATATCCTCATCTTTTGGTTATTACCCTGAAACCGGATTATAGTAAAAGTTCTGAGCGTTGCATAAAAATACAGTTTTAAGTGTTTGTAACTATATAGTCTATCTAACACTTTAGATTAAAGTGCATGAGATTAATTATAATTATGTATAAAGGCCTACATTAGTAAAAGAGCTTATTTAACATTTTGAAATATTATGCAAAAGATGTATTATGTAAATAGCAAAGCAAATTAAAACGTTCTAGACTGTTAAGTAAAATAGGAATTCTGTACATGGTTATTATGCTACAGATGTTATTAAGAATAAACTCTATATTGCATTGTTAAGCACCACTTCATTGGTCTGATAGGCTATAGCTTGTGTAATTAGGCGACCCTGACAGCGGAACGGTTTCGTTCCTTTGGGTTTTCCTTTTGTCACTGATCGCAATGTAACTTAAGTTCGTGTTATCATGTAAATTGTGTAATTGTTTAATGGTGAACAATAAAAGAATTATGATTTTTATTGATTGATTTTTGATATTGCGAGTTCGTGCAAACTGAGAATACTCCATGTCAAACCTCTTTAAATAGAAATTTGCTGACCTTACGCTCGTCATTTATGTGAAAGTAAATATAACAATTTAAAATAAATGTTATTCTTATTTAATTCTTATTCATAGCGATACCATCTCATTTTCGTCACTACAACTATTATTATATTCTACTAAAAAAGCCGTCACTACGACCGCAACGACCACCACATCTCCAGTACCACCACAACTACCACGGTCATCACTCCGCCTTTTAGTTTGTTTATTTTATGTCCAGAGCCAGTGGTTAGATAAAGTAATGTAAAAATTACATAGCCTGCCAAATCATCAAATGTTCATCCCCAGAAAATTTCCTGTCGATTCCCAGGTAGCCTATGAATGTCATCGTTAAAAGAGTCCGATTTTGAGAACTTTACTCTAACAAGTGCAAAGGCAATATTTTCATAAAAACAAGAATATGCTGAAAATTTTCCACACCGATTCCGAGATCTATCCCAGGCCACCTATCCGATCCAACCCTTATCGATTCATCCCTTCTATCTTCACTGAATGTATCCAGGTGCGCCTCATTCTAACCCTATCGATCATCATATTTCTGCGCTTTCTCTGAATCTAGTTTGATCCATCCTCTTCGGTCACTGCATTTCGGCCTTCAAAGCAAAAGTTCCAATCCACCCTTGAGATTCTCGTCCTCGTGCTTTTCCCAATTCGTCCTCTCGCGTGCAAGCCTCCGTTCGGTCGTGGCTCTACCCGTCCTACCGATCGATCCGCCCACCCACCCACCCACCCACCCACCCACCCACCCACCCACTGACCCACTTGGCATTGACCCATAAAAAACGTACATCCGTCCTGTTGCCGTTTTATTCGCTAGATGCCGGTTAATGTAGGCATAAGAAATACACTATGAAGAAATTCTGCATGAACCCGGCGGTTTGAAGGATATTTAGATACTGCCAGGGCATTTTTTAACATGTTGACTGGTGGGGAAATTCCCCACCAGCCCTCTCGAATTCCCCACCAGTCCTTGCCCTTTTCCCCACCAGTGAATTTGCCCTTTTTAGTCCCAAATAATAATTTGTTTTCATTTGTGTGACCTTATGCATATGATATACTGTAAATGCAAAACACAGCAGACGTGAGATCTTTATAATATATATTTCTTTGGTTACCAATAGTCTGCCACAGCAGACGTGAAATCTTTATTATTTATATTTCTTTGGTCACCATAGTCTGCCACAGTAAACGTGAAATATTTGAAACTTCTATTTCTTTGGTCACCAGTAGGCTGCTCTTTGCTGTTATTTACGTCTTCGGTGTGTTGATATTTCTAATTTTATCATTTAAAAGCGAAAACTAAACCTAAACTAAAACCGTACAACTGAATTTTGGTTAGTGGTTACGATAAAGCTAGGCCTAATCTCTAGGGATTGGGATTTATCCAATTTACGCAAGAATAATATTGGTTAAATTACAGGCATGCCGAGTAGGCTAGCCTACAGAAAGAATCAAGAAAAGCAAAGCAGATTTGCTTTTTGATAGCGCTAAGAAATGTCAAAAGCTTTCAGATTTATTTGGCCAAACTCGACAGCAAACAATTACAACCAGTCTGCCAACAACCAATCAGGCAACAACAGTTAGGCCTACTCACTTATGCGAATAAAGAACCAAGTCAATCGTTAACTGTTGCGAGTCAGGCAGCAAGCGAATGTGAATCTTCAATTGTAGCAAATGATGTAGCAAATGCAGCAAGTCAATCGTCAATGATTTTAGAGAGTCTGGATGCTATTCCATCGTCAAGTAGGCCTAAGTCTTCACTCTTCAACACGTGTCAACGAACTTATTCAACTTAACAAAGGAGGTTTGTCAACTAGGCCTAGTCAACCGACAAGTTTGACATCAGTTAAGCGATGTAAAGTTCAGAATAAAAGAAACAGTGTTTCTTTTTACAAAGGAATAAAACTAGACTTGAATAGTTTATTAAAGAACAACAACGAACTAGAGATATTTAACGCAACTAAAGATTCAAAGAAGCGTGTGCATGTGTCTTGTAAATTGTGTCTTCAGTAGCCTACATAGATGAGGCTAAAAAGTATTTGAGAAGCGGCACTGTGCCCATCGCAATAGGTGTCGGAGCTGATGGTGAAGATCGTTTAAAGTTATTAGTAGATCATTTGCAATCTGAAGCGCACAATGCCGTTAAAGATCGAGATAAACTGCATAAGGAATGGGAGAAGGGAAATGATAAGCATCCTAGGCTTAAAATCTTGAAAACTCGTAAAGCCACATATTTTCGTACATGTATCGAAGAATAAGACGAATTTGCTGCGTTCTGAGCTCAAAGATGCCAAACAGTTTCCTCGACATCATGAAGTACGTTTCGCTCAGCATCAAGTACAATTGATTCGATAGCCTATTGAGTAACATTCATGGCTGCAAGGCTGTGTGGAATAAACTAGAGCAAAATGGGAACCGTAACACATATTTTCGTACATGTATCGAAGAATAAGACGAATTTGCTGCGTTCTGAGCTCAAAGATGCCAAACAGTTTCCTCGACATCATGAAGTACGTTTCGCTCAGCATCAAGTACAATTGATTCGATAGCCTATTGAGTAACATTCATGGCTGCAAGGCTGTGTGGAATAAACTAGAGCAAAATGGGAACCGTAAAGAGAAGGCTGAAGCTCTAGGTTTCACAAAGACTCGGAGTGACAGACAAATTTGGATAATAGACGATATCTTGGATGTATACCAAACTTTACAGAAACAATTTCAGCGAGATGATCTTGTCCTTTGTGACATACTGACATGCAGAGATGGCGCTCTTAGGAAGCTTCAACTGATGAAGAATGGACCGTATCCAGGTAAAGGTACTTGTTAAAACAGAAAATGGCTGTACTAAATGTTTCTTGTTTATTAGACAATTATATAATAATGATAATAAATATTAAATTAATATTAAATTAAATCATGACATTAAATAATAAATTAAATAATATAAAATATTATAATAAATAAATTATTAGTAATTATTCCTGTGGCCCACAGCTCAGAAAGGTTTCTCTGATTCAGTGCTTTTTGACTTAAAATTACGCGCGAAAAATGCCCTTTTTCAAAATTCCCCACCAGTGAAAATTTCTTAAAAAATCCTCTGGATACTGCGTCTTTCTATTTACGATTGAGATGCTTGTGGATGGCAACCGTGTGTTTGAACTTTATAATCCGTTGTTATCCATAATCATCAATGTGTCCCGATCATAGATACTTCTTAGCTATGAGTGCAATGCGTGTTATATTGTTCAGAAGTTTGTGTTAATCAATCTTCGCGTTACAGTTTTTTTCTTTAGGTTTAAACGTTCATTTTGTTACAAAGTGAATGTTTAGTACCAATAAATCTAAAGGTTTAATTTTATTGGTCGTTTAAATTTTTATTCCCGTGGGTGAGCAGGGGTCATAGAGCATTGATTTGCTCAGGGCCTACAATGCTGTTAAGACGGCACTCCATGGTGCGACTAGAAATAGTCTCTGCATAGAATGATCTTTGTATTGCTAATGAACTTCAGGCTGGCATCTATCTAGCGCCTATGTTTAGTTTCTCTTAAACCGGCGCTATGCAAATTTATGAATACGATTAATGTGTTCATGCATGTATGTGTAAACTTTTCTATAGTTATCCGTTTACCTCGACCTCGCTAAATTTTCAAAGAACTGATCGGTGAAGAACCTTCACCCCTCTGCGCGTTGAATGGTTGACACGCCTTCTGAGGTCCTCGTTTGCGTACTGTGCTAGAGCCCGATATTCAAGTCTCTGAAATTAGCCTTCATCGGTAAGCGAACTGCATCCTCGCGCCTTACTAAGGCGGCTTGTGGTATACGCTCGAACCATTGTAGCTAAACGGACAGTGTACTTCTTCTTTAGGCCTTTTGAATGTGGGAAGTCTTAGATGACCTTTCACTGGGCAACCTTACTGATCAAAACCTGCCAGACTAGGCATAGAATGTGACGAATGCGACGCACTGAAGCGTAGTGTTTCCCAAAAGCTGACTGTGAATTGATATTGAATAGCACTGAGACTCTCAGTCTAAGAGTGCCAACATTTACTGCGGACTGTTACTGACTGTACAAAGACGTCCCCGATTATAGAATGGTCAACAATAACTTTAACCAGGCACAGGTAACAATCATTCAGGTGAGCTTGTGCTCTCGCCATACCAACTGGGACAGCAAATCGCATTGACGTACGTTTCCCATTCAACCAACGCATCAGTCGAGAAGTAGAATAACAGTGCACAGTATGTGTGGTTCTCACGCTTTATCGTGATTACTGTCTGGCAGCCGAATTAGAAGTGATAAGATACATCCATCACGCGTATGTATGAGAACGCTTCATAGCGCATTATTAGTAACTCAAGAAGAAGCTCTACCTATGACTATCAAACAGATCTAAGCAAGTACGTTTTAAAACTGTTTTATGATTTGCGAGATTGCGTTTTACGGTTGGTTGCATCTGTACCGTATAGGCTACTGATTATAGTCGCATACCTACATTTGGTAAATAGGTAACGGAAACAGTCTGCGCTATTAACACACTCTCGTTTGTTCATATTTTGACTGAAATATAACACGAACACTGCTGCTCTTAAGGAATCATGCCATGCCAACGGTAAGAACTGTGTTGCCATAAGATGTCGTTAAACTCTGGATCCTTGTGTAATCATGTTCCTGGAGTATTTGCACATAAGTAGGAAATTTTACTGTTGACCAGTGTTATTTATTTTAATTAGGTTTGTTATTTGCATTCTTAGGTAGAGTGAATTCAACTTGAAATTTCTAAAAAGGTATCGACGAAAGGAGAAATTTCGGTTCTGGGAATTGTTTTCGTAATTGAATTGAATCTTCTCTACCGAGCCCCGAAAGATATTGTTTGTCAGCTGCTTATTCAACAAACCAACCACTGAATCAGGTACACTAAATTAAAACACATGTGTCCCTGTCTCTCTCTGTGTTTGTGTCTGTCTCTGTTTGTCTCACTGTTTCTGTATGTGTATGTGTCTGTTTGTGTCTGTCTCTATTTGCGTATGTCTCTGTGTCTGTTTGTGTCTGTCTCTATTTGTGCATGTCTCTGTATGTATTTGCCTCTGTTTGTCTCTGTCTCTGTTTGTGTATGCCTCTGTTTGTGTCTGTCTCTATTTTTTTTGTTTATGTCTGTGTCTGTGTCTGTTTGTATATGCCTCTGTTTGTGTATGCCTCTGTTTGTGTATGCCTCTATTTGTGTGTGCCTCTGTTTGTGTGTTTTTTTGTTTGTGTGTGCCTATGTTTGGGTCGTTCTCTGTTTGAGTTTGTTTCTGTCTGCGTCTGTTTCTGTTTGTGTTTGTCTCTGTGTGTGTATTATGTCTGTGTTTGTTCTCTTTGAATCCGTGTGTATTTAAGTGAGATGTAATAAATTTTCTATTTAATTAGCTTGGTAGCTAATTCTAATTCTAATTAATCAATAATCAAAATTGTGTTAATTCTAATTAAGGTAATCTATGCTAATTAAAATTTCAAGACTAGCATCATAATAACCTTGCCTAAATATTGGCTTTCTACTTCAACCTTTAAAGCCAGCGTTCTTTCCTTCACTATGTGCTCTTGCCCAGCACAGAAAGTTACCGAATTCGATTCCAAGTAAATCCAACTTTATCTAAATCCTGGAGAGGAGCATTCCCGCTTTGTCCAAGAGGTTGCTGCATGTGCTTTGCAACCCTGGTACAACTCGCATACAGATGATGTCAGAAGACTGCAACAGGCTTGGAAGATATTGGCGACGTTCTTATTAACCTTTGATCTCCTCAAACTTAGAGAACTTGAAAAGTCACAAATG
This sequence comes from Allolobophora icterica, assembly GCA_963556255.1. Classification (NCBI taxonomy): domain Eukaryota; kingdom Metazoa; phylum Annelida; class Clitellata; order Crassiclitellata; family Lumbricidae; genus Allolobophora; species Allolobophora icterica. Next base: position 68,638,362 of record OY744604.1, on the reverse strand, counting down.
ACGGGTACCCAGAGCTCATGCAAAGCCCAGTCAAGTAATTCCCATCTAGAATTGGTAGGTGACATCATGTCCCGTATCCATGACTGGACCGCATCGATGATGAGGAATGACGACGGATGATAAAGAGAAGGCGATCTACTACAGGATGTGTCGCCGTCCAAGATCTTAGTCTCTGCCTGTCATAGCAACTTCGGCAAATCTTACCTACCGACTTCTATAGTGTCGATATCATAATGTCCAAGACGTAAGTCGCTTACATGGCCGCTTCAGGTAAAATCGTAATAAAAATCATGATTCATTTGAGCAGCCATATTGAAATCTGAAAGGTCAGGACAACGGTGGATATACAAGTTGAAAGAGATGAGTCTTAAATTTACGCCTGAATGACACTTAAAAATGGGTAGATGAACGGAATTATGCAGTGAATACCAAAGTCTCGGATCACCGACCTAAAAGTGTTCGGATGGTGGGCACATGAAAAGCCACAAACACCAACAACCAACTCAACCACCTCATCTCTTTCAGTTAACTTATTTTGCGCGTGTAGTCAGTATAATTGATTTACATGTTGTGATAACTAATGGTATATTATGAATTATTAGGTGAAATTTATTTTCATCGCTCATCCAGCTTCTAGTTTCAGCTATATTTTCATCGCTCACCCAGCTTTTACATTGGACTACGAAAAAGCATCTTTAGCTCTATTTTCATCAAACTAGAAGCTGGATGAGCGATGAAAATAGAGCTCAAAGTTGTAAGCTGGATGCTCGACGAAAATATAGCTCAAATTAGAAGCTGAAAGATCGTGAACATTTGTCCGTGAACCATTTGTCGTGACACCGCCAAAATAGGTTTACATGTATATATACATAAATATATATTACATATTATAAGGTAAGCACTGATGCGTTAACCTGAATATCAGTAACACTCTTATTTATTGGCCCAAATTCTGTTGCAAATATAATGTATAAGTATAACGTTACTTCAGCGCTCATTGTATGCAGTCTGATAAGTTTAGTGGATGAAATTATCAGACCGTTAACAGAGAATGAAAATTGTAGAGCACAGTTCGTAGAAATAGCCCTAGGCCTACTCTTCTTTCAAGGGTACTCTCTGCAGGTATGTATTGTGCACTTTTACTTCATAGTTTAAAAATATAACTCTACTAAATAATGTATTGTGAGATCAGGTTCATGTCAACAGCCCTGGCAACCACAAGATTCAATTAAACGCAGGATTCAAAAAATATTCTTTTGTTACCAAATACATTCGGGATTGTGTACCCCAGCGCCTGGTTTCATTTAAACCCGGATGTCAAGGCAGCTAATGAGTGCAATCTTCGCTTGGGTATTCAGTAGAATCGATCACGAGATTTTTGAACGCAGGACCGTGATACCGCAAGACTCGATGCATTTGGTCTGTCATTTGATTATTTGTTGTATCTAGGCCTAACATGAGGTTTGTTTTGTAGCTTTAACTCAATCCAAAAAGTCAAGAAATGAGGACAAATCGTGTCTGGGCCTTGGCCGCGAAAAGGGAAGTTTGGGCTCTGGGATTTTTTATTTTCGTCATCGGATTGACGTGTTTTCTGCAGAGCAACGGGAGAAATTTTTGGTCATTTACCTTTTTAACAACCCAGCCATCAGATCAGGTATATTAATTACGACATCTCTGAATCTGATTGTCTCGCGAGTGATCCTGTTTCTATCCGTATCTGCTCCTGTATATCTGTTTGTGTGTGTACCTGTCTGCGTGTATCTGTTTTTGTCTGTCTGTGTCTTTGCCAACTATCTTGTATTATATAACCAATGCTAGAACGCCATCCTTCGTTTTTTCATATTTACATAACGTGGTTGTTTTCCTTCTTACTTAGCTTAATATAACGGATGTATGTGTTTCAATCAACTCGCTTAATCCTCGTTATTGCACCATCACTGAAACGGGCACGTTAGCAGTTGGAAACCCTTTCAACCTGTCTTCAAGTTACCTTAAGATGCTTGGAATTCCATTAAAAGACTTTGTTCCAATCCGAAGAGAAAACCTCGGTGACTTTATTTTTGCAACTGCCGCTAATGAAGACTATTTTCACGTTGCAATGGACGCCATTGGAAATGTACAGAAATTTCTACCACATCATATGATTTACTTTTATGATCTCGACGTCAATCGATCAGAAGAGCACATCAGTAAGGTAAACGATACGCAATGCTTTTCATTTATATTACAACCGAAAAAGAAATATCCAATATACGCATGCATGACGCATGCATGCGTACATACATGCATACAGACATGTGTGCATGCATGTGAAAGATGCATGGTCTAGACTTTGTTAGCAGGCATTTCCTATTATATATTCACTAGAAGCGCTTTATAAATATTCGAATACAATACAATACATTACAATTCACACTTACTCATTATGTAGATCACTAACATTGCGCTTGCATGTAAAAACGATTAGTGTAGTGGCTTAGCATGAAAATTGTGCGAGGAAAGAGAGAGAAAGAAATTTGCGCAGAGTGAGAGGTAGAGAATAGCATAGAGAAGTAAGAAATTGACCGGGTAGGCCTATGCAATGGTACAATTGTATACAATTGTAAGAGTAAGAGACATGGGCAGAGAGATAGAGAGCGAAAGAGAGAAAGAAAGAGAAAGAGAGAGCACGAATGTAGGTCACCTGAGAACATCAAACCGACACAAATAGGCCCCTATAGGCTTGGCAGACGATTTATTCTTCATCGACTGGGTTAGTCATTTTTGGCTAATTACTACAGCAGTTTCATTGTCAACATCTTACGGCTGGGCGACAGCCAAGCCATCCGATCGACCTGAAGGCATGCATACACACATGCACGGGCGGCGATCTAGGGGGGTTGAGGGGGACAAGACACCTTCGAGAGTGGGGGGACACACCATGGATCCGACGACCCCCCAAATTTTGAAGAAACACCGAAAAAGGTTATCAAATTTGTTCGTTAGCGCGATAAACATTTTTGGCATCGTTTTGAGCAGATCAGTTCAAAACTCTTTTCTGACTAGATAAGTTCAAAAGTGTCCCCTCCACCTGTCAAACAAGATCGCCGCCGCTGCCAAATGTGGACCTATGGACTCTATTTCTGCATAGTTTGTGTTTGCAGTCACAAGGCAAGCCAGTCACGGGTCATTGCATTGGTTACGTTCTTTGAATCAGCATCCAGCAAGGCGACTCGAGGATATACGTATAAAACATAATTATTTTAGAAACCAAAAGAAATAAGGCAGAAATTCCTTAGTGCAAGAAATGTGGTCTTGTGGAATGGTTTGGATCATAGTAGTTTCTCGGCGGAAATTATTACAGCTTATTAACAAGAAGCATTGAAGGGTGTTCTACTAAGAGTTCCAGGCAAAATTGCGGTGGTACTATCACAGATTACACGTCTTCTGAACCATACATACATACATACATACATACATAATTACATACATACATACATACATGCATCCATCCATCCTTCCTTCCTTCCATACATGAATGCATACATGCTCGCGTATATTTGCAAATATTTTGGGTCTGAGAAAGGGCTGCCCAAACGGCAATCTGCGTGAGATAGAAAACACAAGCATCCATACCCAGCAAATGAATGTACTGGAAAATTTGGTTTCTACATCTATCTGGAAGAATCTGCCAAAGATATTTTGAATGTGGAGTTTTCTGAATTGTGTTATATTTCTGGTTTTATGTCACTGAACATAATTTGAGTTATGACTTGTCATTTCAGATTAAATCGCTGTGTAGCGTTATATACCGGAAGTTCGACTTCTCCAGATATCCCTCCCACGTCCAGTTCCTAAAAAACTACGCATTTAAGCCTCTAATCGTACACGTAAGTGTTCACCACAATAATACTATTGTTGTAGAAATTCGGTGATCGTAATAGGCATAGGCGTAGACTCTGGGGGTCAGCCGGGGCACGTGCCCCCAATAATTGAGGAGCCGGGGCAATGCCCCCAAAAAATCGAGAGGAGAATTTCGTCAAATATTAAAATATTATGTTTCAATACAGACAAATTTCTTCAGAAACAGAAAAACAGAGACACAGAACTGAAATACTATCAGAAATCCATAATGGAAACAAAGATTTATTTTTATCTTCAATATCTTCAATGTGAAACAAATTTACATGTAAACAAAACACCCATTTCATACGCATTAACGTAACACCGGAAGCCTTTGCTGACTGTCCAGACCAGAGGTGAAAAAAGCTTTTTCGGATTTTGCTTTAAACAACAACAAAAAGAAAACCACAAAATTTGTTTTTGTTTAAAAAAATAAATTTCTTATTTTTGTAGAAGTTATTTTAATAGCATTTATTAAATGATTTTAAATTTTCGGAAATCGCAACTGAATTTACTGAGTTGGAGCTCTTGTTCATGCCATTTTTCATGATTTTTATGATCCGAAATCAGAAAAACTTAAAAACAACTAAAAACAACAAAAACCATAAAAAAAACGAAAAAACAACAAACAACGTTTCATCTTGAAAAAACTTTTTTGCACCTCTGGTCCAGACCCCATGCCCCACCAATATTTTGCCCCACCAATATTTTGACCCACCAATATTTTGGACAAGTTTACGCCAGTGGTAATAGGACATCTGTGTAGTGTCTCTCCAAGAAAACTCCTCCCAGAGGTGTCTCAGACCCGATGCACAATCATGGCCACGATTATTTGGAATGGTTTTAAACATGAAGGAAATAGAGCAGTAACAATGCAAGAAGCTTCCACCGCAGATTGCATGCAAGACAGTGTATTGCAGTGTGTGGGGCCAACCACGGAAAAGCTACCATGCTACATGGTGGAAATATTACATGAAGGAACAAGGAAGTCATCCAGTTTCGGAGGTTGATTAGATCTGCGACTAAGTAAGAATGACATTTAAATACACAACGCCATCAGATGGGACGGAGCGCAACTAGCCTAGTAGTTTGGTTATTTGGTTAGTTGGTGCTTAACGACACTGTGTTGTATCAAGATGATCAGCGTCGCCCTTCACCTGTTTCTCTAGACTTGGGACTAGCACTTCCAGAGTACGAGCAGTGGCTGAGTTAGACCTAAAAGTTTAACCTAGTAGTTTCACATCCACCTTCCAATATGATTGGTCTTATTTTCATACAGTCAAGTGTACCATTCTCCGTTTCTCTATGTTTCTAACGGTATTTGTACTCTTCTGACCTCCTTCTAACTCTCTCTCTCTCTGACTGCGTTTCTCTGTCCGCCTGTCTCTGTCTGTCTCTGTTTCTCTGTCCCCTCCCCTGTTTCTCTCTATCACTGTCTGTCTCTCTTTCTCTCTCTGTCTGTCTGTCTGTCTGTCTCTCTCTCTCTGTCTTCAATGCAGTGCCCACTAAAAAGTCAGGAAGTGTCAAGTTCCCTTCCGGACCAAAATCCAATGCTCAGGCAGATGGACCGACAAACGGTTACAGCGTTTCTACCAAATTTCGAAGTTCTGTTTGTCCGTTTAGCTTCTTATTGCGGGGTAAAAGCCAACAGTCTTGCGCGGATAAGGATCTCAAAATTAGGCACGAAAAGTAGGATACTTTTAGCCAGGAAAGATGTTTTGGTATTGGCAAAAGTAATATTTGGATAGATATAATGTTTTAGAGATGTCGTTTAAAGTAAGCCATTCCAGGACTGTAAATAACGAGTTGGTTTTGTTCGAAAAATTATTCGTCAATAAAGTAACTATCTAAGTAGGTTTCATAGGTAACAACTATGTAATAGAGGTGATGTTGTGTTGGGAAAAGGCAGCCCCATATTTTTGACGGTTACCTATGAAGTGCTATAAAAAAGTGTCTACATAAATGCGCACATACAAACATGCAAACTTTCAATTGAGCTTTTAGAGCGTAGGTTGTTAAATCATAAACAATGCAACTTACGAAGTACATATTTATAAATCAATCGATTATTGACAGCGTTTCTAACCAATGGTCACATTCTGAAGTAGGTGAGCACTGCTAAAATCAGGCAGACCAACGTTTACTAATGACCTATCTTGTTACAAAGCATGCATAAATATCCACTGTCCATGTTTATCGAAGTTAACACATTCATAATTCTATTACAGGAAATATTGTCTGAGTTCCCTCGAGTCTTCTGGATCGATTCATCAATCCGTTTTAACACACACAATCTGAGTCTTACGCTGGACGAAGTGTTTAGCAGTGGTGGAATCCTGACATTTGAACGTTCTATCCATTCCAATTTCGAAGCTACTCACGAAGATATGTATCGATTCCTTTCTATTTCTGCTCAAGCTGCCGCCAATACCCAACAGTACTCGGCCAACAGCATCTACATGCATCGAACAGAAGAGATGTACACACGCATCATATTCTGGTGGGTGTTGTGCGCCCTAAGAAAGGACTGCATGTCTCCCACTCATCAGTTGGATTGTAATTTCAAGGGGAAAGACATTTGGGCCGGATGTCATCGTTTTGACCAGTCAGCTATTAACATCCTAATGGCCAACCATTTCCTCTACAATATTTCTCGTTACACGAGTCGTCGTGGTCAACTGGATATTAACCGTTATTCTAAACACCAAGAACTTCTGGTCGTTTGCCCGACTGGAAATAAAGTAAAATCAGCTCAATACTTTTCTTGATCGAAAAATAACACTTTGTCGTCTGATGCAGTTTTATAGAGTTTTTTCAAGAATTATTCCGTTTAAGCTTACCCTACTGACATTCCAGATTATCTCGCAAAGCCGTCTTGCGCAAATGCATCGGAAAACATTAAGGAGAAGACACTAAGCGCTGTTGCGGAAATGTCGAACTGCTTGCAACGTTGCCAGGTTATTGCTCCGTCAATAATAATTAGGTTACCAATCAATAATTCTTATACGGTTTCGTGCATATGTACATATCTACGTAGTCCAATAGTGGCTAAGTCGGCGAATTAACTGATGCTTTTTGAACTCTAGTTCAGGAAAATTAAATCTTCTATATCTGGAAAAATGTTAATTATATGAAGTTGGGAATTGGGCACTTAGGGGGAAGGGAGTAAACGTGGAGACAGATAGATTATGGGAGGGCGAGAGAGGAGAGACAACGATTAAAAAGGGTTGTCTAAAAGGACAATTTTTTTAACTAACGCGCAGATTCTAAGCCCAAATGGGATAGGTTCAAGTATAGATTAGGCATAATCAGCGCCGGTGTAGTAGGCTGAATAGACTCCCTCTATTTAACACTCCCGAAGTGTATTTATCCTAGGATATATTGCCTGGGGAGTTAATTCTTACTAGGAACAATTGAAAGTGTAGTAAAACACTCCTGCTGGTGATTAGAAACTCAAGTGGAGATAATTCTTCCTAGAAAAAATTGAAAACAATTCATAGGACCAAATGACTCTGCGAGTTTATTCTTCCTAGGATAAACTGAACGGGGAGTTCATTCTTCCTAGGAGCAAATGACTTGTGGAGTTTATTCTTCCTAGGATAAACTGAACGGGGAGTTCATTCTTCCTAGGAGCAAATGACTTGTGGAGTTTATTCTTCTTAGGATAAACTGAAAGGAAATTCATTCTTCCTAGGACCAAATGACTCGTGGAGTTTATTCCTCCTAGGATAAACAGAAAGGGAGTTCATTCTTCCTAGGACCAAATGACTCGAAGAGGTTATTCTTCCTAGGATAAACTGAATGGGGAGTTCATTCTTCCTAGGACCAAATGACTTGTGGAGTTCATTCTTCCTAGGATAAACTGAATGGGGAGTTGATTCTTCCTAGGACCAAATGACTTGTGGAACTCATTCTTACAAGGACAAACTGAATGGGGAGTTGATTCTTCCTAGGACCAAATAACTTGTAGAATTCATTCTTCCTAGAATAAACTGAAAGGGGAGTTCATTCTTCCTAGGACCAAATGACATGTGCAGTCAATTCTTCCTAGGACAAACTGAAAAAGGAGTTGATTCATCATAGGACCAAATGACTTGTGGAGTTCATTCTTCCCAGGATAAACTGAAAGGGGAGTTGATTCTTCCTAGGACCAAGTGACTTGTGGAGTTCATTCTTCCTAGGATAAATTGAAAGGGTAGTTCATTCTTCCTTGGACCAAATGGCTTGTGGAGTTCATTTTTCCTAAAATAAATTGAAAAAGGAGTTGATTCTTCCTAGGAGAAAATAACTTGTGGAGTTTATTCTTCCTAAGACAAATTGAAAGGGGAGATGATTCTTCCTAATACCAAATGACTCGGAGTGTTTATTCTTCCTAGGATAAAGTGAGAGGGAAGTTGATTCTTCCCAAGACCAAATGACTCCTGGAGTTTATTCTTCTTACGATAAACTGGATGAGGAGTTCATTCATCCTGGGACTAAATGACTCGTGGAGCTAATTCATCCTAGGACAAATTGAAAAGGGAATTGATTCTTCCTAGGACCAAATGACTTGTGGAGTTAATTCTTCCTAGGATAAACTGAATGGTGAGTCCATTCTTCCTAGGACCAAATGACTTGTGGAGCATTCTTCCTAGGATAAACTGAATGGGGAGTCCGTTCTTCCTAGGACCAAATGACACGTGGAGTTCATTCTTCCTAGGATAAACTGAAAGGCAAGTCCATTCTTCCTAGGACCAAATGACTTGTGGAGTTAATTCTTCCTAGGACAAACTGAAAGGGGAGTTCATTCTTCCTAGGACCAAATGACTCGTGGAGTTCATTCTTCCTAGATGAAATTGAAAGGGGAGTTCAGTCTTCCTGGGACCAAGTGACTCGGGGATTTCATTCTTCCTAGGATAAACTGAAAGGGGTGTCCATTCTTCCTAGGACCAAATGACTTGTGGAGTGCATTCTTTCTAGGATAAACTGAAAGGGAGTTCATTCTTCCTAGGACCAAATGGCTTGTGAAGTTCATTCTTCCTGGGATAACTGAAAGGGGAGTTCATTCTTCCTAGTACCAAATAACTCGGGGAGTTCATTCTTCCTAGGATAAACTGAAAGGGGAGTCCATTCTTCCTAGGACCAAATGACTTGTGGAGTTCATTCTTCCTAGGATAAACTGAATGGGGAGTTGATTCTTCCTAGGACCAAATGACTTGTGGAGTTCATTCTTCCTAGGACAAATTGAAAGGGGAGTTGATTCTTTTTGAGACCAAATGACTCGGGGAGTTGATTCATCCTAGGATACAGTGAAAGGGAGTTCATTCTTCCTGGGACCAAATAACTCGTGGGGTTCATTCTTCCTAGGATAAACTGAATGGGGAGTTCATTCTTCCTAGGACCAAATGACTTGTGGAGTTCATTCTTCCTAGGAAAAACTTAAATGGAAATTCATTCTTCCTAGGGCCAAATGACTTGTGATGTTCATGTATCCTAGGACAAATTGAAAGGATAGTTAATTCTTCCTAGCATCAAATGACTTTTGGAGTTCATTCATCCTAGGACAAATAGAAAAGGTTGGAAGCGTAGGACCCCATCAGATAGAACCAATTGACCTCCATGCGACTATTAGACAAGTTTCACAGAAGGAAAGGCAGGCAAAAAAGAGGGTTGATGAGAACAAATGGAGAATGAAGACTGAAAAACGAACCACAAAACAGGAAGAGGTGACAGTGTTTGAAGTGGACCAGAGAGAGTTTGAAGAGTAACAGGATATCATGGTAGAATCAATGAATGACTATTGTAGTGATGAAGTACTTACTTCCTGAAGGTAAGTCTTCTGCTGATTCTGTGAAAACTATGAGGAGGGCAAAATACAATTCTGCAGACATAACCAACATAGCCCTGGCCAGTCTAAGGCACCACACTGGGTGAGGGAAACAGCGGAGATTGCTACTGCTGCCTAGATTGATGTTACTCAGTTCGACACTACTTTGGTGATTGATCACAATAAGGTGTGGAGAGCTCAGGAGAGAGTCGTGAAGAAACTCGGTGTAAAGTTTGAAGACGAACTTCAGCAGCATGGCGTCAGTTGTATTTTCTTTGATGGGGCGTCGTGATGAAACCAAGGTCATGTTGAAAGCAAAAGGGAATGGCGAAATGTATTCAGGTTTGGTGAAAGAAGAACACTATACAGTTTGCATGGAACCAGAAAGTACATACATGTGGCATTTTGTTCCTGCTCAAGCAACTGAAAAGAAAAAACGTGCTGAAATAATTGCTGATAGTCTAGTTGAGTGGTTGAAAAAAAGAAGAGCAGACAAGGCTCTTCAAGCTATTGAAGGTGATTCCTGTAATGTAACCACTGGTTGGGTCGGCGAGTACTGCATTATGTCGAGGAGAAGCTACAACGGCAGCTCGTGTGGTTTGTTCGTGATCTGCACACAGGAGAACTGCCACTGACGCACCTACTGATTGCTTTAAATGGCAAGATTCTAAGCAACAACAAATGGTCAGGTCCCTTAGGGAAAATGTGGGATTCTGTAACTGAGCTACACATCAATCCTGATTTGGCAAAGTCTGTGTTGGTTCTGTTCTCCCTCAGCTCAGCGATGAAGTGATTAAAGACTTGAGCACAGATCAACGTCATTGCTACAGGATTGTCACTGCAATTAGGAATGGAGTTCTGCAATTAGGAATGGAGTTCTGCCAAAGGATCTGGCTCTGTCGGAGTTAGGACCCGTGTGACTGTGTGCCACAGCAGGTGGCTCACAACAGCTCTGAGTTTCAAAAGAATTTGGATCTCAAAGCATAATCGAAAAGGAAAGAATCTGAACAATTTGAGGATGATTGTGGAGCTCTGTGTTGGGGTGTAGGCCTATTTTGTGAACTGGTTCAATATATTTACCAATCTTTTGTTCACCAAATATGGTAGCTCGTGTGTTAATGAAGAAGATAAAGAATGAACATAGCTGATTACAATGTTTGTGGTCTTTATCTTGAAACTAAGAATGCATCATCTTCCTGACCAAATTCATTTTCTTTATACTGTGATATTGTCTTTTAAAGTCATTTAAAGGGATATCTTGATACAAGTAGCCATTGTTTTGATACTTCTGTTCATGTTGCCATTTCTTTAATACCTTGACAACAAAAACAATATGCATGTCTTTGTACGTGTACTACAGTATTCACCCATTCGTCACCTTCATGTAGAACAGCTTCCATAACTTATTAATTTTAGTCTTTGATGTCTGTGGTCTTATAACAATGGTCTTATAACAATGGTGTAAATCTTTGGCTTAATGTTGTAAGGTTAGAGGAGTTTATGTGCTATTAATATCAAGATATGCCATTTGACTAATTCCTGCAGAACGGAAGGTATACATAATTTACTAAAACTTTTGGCTGGAATCTATTCAGGTAAACAACTGCGCCAGTTGCGGCTTATTTCTCGTTCTCTGTCTCATGATGCTACTGTCATCCTTATACATGCTTTTGTAACAAGCAGGCTGGATCACTGCAGTGCGATCTTGGTTGGTCTGCCGCTTGGATTGATTGGCCGCCTCGACCGGGTTCTGCGGTCAGCTGCTCGGCTTATTGGACGCATCCCTAAATATGCCCCTATTTCTGCATACATGCGTGATGTGCTGCATTGGCTCCCTGTCCCGCAGCGTATCTGCTACAGGGTTGCTGTACTGGTATGGCGCTGTCTCTTAGGCTGTGCCCCGGCCTATCTGTGTGAGCTCTGCCGCCCGGTCTCTGATTCAGTTGGTCGGCGTGCTCTTCGGTCTTCTTCCGGGGGAGAACTTTTAGTCCCTCGGGCTCGCTCCACAATTAGGCAACGCCGGGCTTTCTCTATAGCTGGGCCCTCCACTTGGAATGGTCTTCCATTAGAGATTCGCCTTCTCCCTAGGGGTAACACATCTGCTTTTTACAAGCTGCTCAAGTCTAATCTCTATTGCCGTGGCTGGGCTGGGAGCGCTTCTGAGTAGGTTTCTTGAAGGTGCGCTATACTAAATTTTTGAATGAATGAATGAATGAATGAATGAAACAGTATCAGTTGAGCCAGGTTTTGACTTAGTACGTATAGTATCAAGAATGATCTTTTTCAGTTTAGTCTGATAGAAACAATGGTCTATATATGGAGACCTTAAATGGCATGGCGACAGTTCAAACGGGCAGCAGGCCACCTGGCAAATTCATTAAAAAACTTAATAGGGGTGAGGCCACTCGGCTATATACTTACATTTCACTTCTTTGCTTGACAACAGCCTCTCTCACTGGGAGGATGCTGTTATCCGGCATCTGCCATGTGACTTGGTATGTAGGCCTATACGGTATCAGTGCATATGCGTGTATTCATGCAATATGCAAATACATGTTGCTTCATCTGATTACAATTTGCCAATACCTATGCAGATGTGCAGCGTAATTAAGGAAGTTCATATTTGTAAGGCAAATGTCTTTTCTCTCAGTCCCTTTGTAAGTAGTTGAGCTTCAGTGTGCTGGTGTGGCTTTAGAGAATTTGGCCCTCTTGACTGGTCACAGTTCAATTCTCATAGCGACTCATGCTTCTGACTAGGGCACGCCGCGCCGCGCCGACGCCGACATTTCGTGGGGGCCGCCGCCGTCGATTTTTGTTCGTCGGCGCGCCGCCGCCGCCGACCCAAAATGACCGGCGCGCCGCCGCCAACATTTTGACGTCGGCGCAGGGCTCTATTCTGTTAGCAACCCAATGGTGGTTCCCGACTGGCCATAACACACTTTCTGTGGAAAGGTGTGTGAAAATGACAACTGAGGCTGCTGCTCATTTGTAAAGTCATGAGAGGAGGAACCACTATATCAAAGGTCAAATGGAAAGCCGAGAGCTCATATGGGCCGAAACAGAAGCTAGCAGGACAGAGTGAAGAGGTGAAGATGATTTGGTTGATTTTGTACAATTTTATTAATTTGACCTCGCAAATGACATTAATTTTGCTAAAACACTGTGCGGCAACAGATTTTTTTATGTTCTATTGTACGTTCAAATCAATAGTATGTAATTATAACTAATTTGAACTGTGCGGCAACAGATTTTGTTAAGTTCTATTGTACGTTCAAATCAATAGTATGTAATTATAACTAATTTGAACTGTAAATTGAAGTAGCTAGGGCTCCTTATAAGCTGTTTCTGAAGCTCGATTTGTATGAAGCATCCTAAAAGTTGTTTGCTACAAACGAGGCTATATAAATTGTCGTAATTACAATTACAATATTATGACTAACAGTTTGTGAAGTTTGAATAAACATCATTTAACCCGTCACATTAACACACCCTACTCCACAAGTCATTTGGTCATAGGAAGAATCAACTTCCCATTCATTGCCTCCTAGGAAGAATAAACTCCTCAAGTCATTTGTCCTAGGAAGAATGACCTCCACATGTCATTTGATCCTAGAAAGAATGAACTCCACAAGTCACTTGGTCCTAGAAAGAATCAACTCCCCATTCATTGTGTCTTATGAAGAATCAACTCCTCAAGTCATTTTGTCCTAGGAAGAATAAACTCCCCATTCAGTTTATCCTGGGAAGAATGAACTCCACAAGTCATTTGGTTATAGGAAGAATGAACTCCCCTTTCAGTTTATCTTAGGAATAATGAACTACACAAGCCATTCGCTCCTAGGAAGAATGAACTCCCCTTTCAATTTAGCCTAGGAAGAATGAACTCCACAAGTCACTTGGTCCTAGGAAGAATCAACTCCCCTTTCAGTTTATCCTAGGAAGAATAAACTCGCAGAGCCATTTGGTCCTAGGAAGAATCAACTCCCCTTTCAATTTGTCCTAGGAAGAATGAACTCCACAAGTCATTTCATCCTAGGAGGAATCAACTCCCCTTTCAGTTTATCCTAGGAAGAATAAACTCCCCGAGTCATTTGGTCCTAGGAAGAATCAACTCCCCTTTCAATTTACCCTAGGAAGAATGAACTCCACGAGTCATTTGCTCCTAGGAAGAATGAACTCTCCTTTCAGTTTATCCTAAGAATAAACTCCACAAGTCATTTGGTCCTAGGAAAAATGAACTCCCCTTTCAGTTTATCCCAGGAAGAATAAACTCCACAAGTCATTTGCTCTTAGGAAGAATGAAGTCCCCTTTCAGTTTATACAAGGAATAATAAACTCGCAGATCATTCGGTCCTAGGAAGAATCAACTCCCCTTTCAATTTGTCCTAGGATGAATTAACTTCACGAGCCATATGGTCCTAAGAAGAATGAAGTCCCCATTCAGTTTATCCTAGGAAGAATAAACTCCCCGAGTCATTTGGTCCTTGGAGGAATCAACTCACCTTTCAATATGTCCTGGGAAGAATAAACTTCACGACTCATTTATTCCTAGGAAGAATGAACTCCCCATTCAGTTTATCCTAGGAAGTATAAACTCCACGAGTCATTTGGTCCTTGGAAGAATGAACTCCCCTTTCAGTTTATCCTAGGAAGAATGAACTCCACAAGTGATTTGATCCTAGGAAGAATCAACTCCCCTTTCAATTTGTCCTGGGATGAATTAACTCCCCCAGTCATTTGGTGCGATCTCAAACGAAGACACTCGGGGAGTGCTTATTCGCAGGGTCGAGTGTTTTTCTCCTAGTATCAATTAACTCCCGAGTCATTCTATCCTAGGCTATATACACTTCGGGAGTGTTTTTATGCGGGGAGTCCATTCAGCCTCCTACACCTGAACGACGTTCCGGCACCTTTTTTCAGCTACTAAAAAATAATTTATTTGTCTTAATAATACAAACAATAATTCAGTTATTTTACTTTAATTTCAGTGTTGTGAACCGTTTTCAATGTTTTTGAGACCCCTCCCAACCCCCAACCCCTTTTTTCTCGGGATTTTAGCACTTCCATAATTGTTCAGTTCCGGAACCCATTGTTCAGTTCCGAAACCTTTTCTTCTAGAAAAAAAGCACTGGGCATAATTGAATTCAAAACAAAAAGTTTCAAATGTTGTAATTGAGTAGCGTTTTAGGCCAGTCGACATCATTCTGGTCATATTCAATGTGCCGTGGTTGTCGTTTCGGTAGTGTCCGAGGAAAATAAATCGACAATTGGGAGCTCGTGCATTCTGTGAATACTCCGTGTTAAAAGCCTTTGTTTGAGATTTACTGACCTTTGACAAGTATTGAATGTGACAACAAATTAATCAATTATTCCTATTTAATTCTTATACATTACTAGCATCATCATTTTCATAACCACCACTATTATCATATTTGAGTATAAAACCCGATAACACGACTGCAACGACCACCACATCTCCTGGACCACCACAGCGACCACGGCCATCACTACCCCTTTTACCTTGTATATGTTATGTTCAGAGCCAATTGTAAGATTAAGTAGTGTAAGAATTACCTAGCCGGATAACTCGTTAAATGTCCATCCTCCTGAAAATTCCCTGTCGATTCCCCGTTATCTGCAGCTTATGAAAGTTATCGTTAAAAGAATCCCGATTTCACGAACTTTACTCCATCATAGGCCTACCTCTAACAAATGCAAATATTTTCATAAGAACAAAAAAAAATTCTGAAAATATTCGCATTCATTCCGAAATCTATCCCATTCCTCCTATCCGACCCAGTCCTTATCGATCCATCCCCGTCTATCTTCCCTGATTTTACACAGATGCGCCTCATTACAACCATCTCGACTATATATTTCTTTTCTATATGCGAATTTAGCCTGATCGATTCCTGTCAGTTTCTGCATTTTGGCCTTCAAAACAGAGTTTCGAATCCACCCTTGAGCGTCTCTCGCTCTTCCCAATTCGTTCTCTGGTGTCCAGGCCTCCGTTCGGTTGTGGTTCTACCCATCCTACCGACCGATCCACCCATCCACGGACCCACTTGACCTTCACCCATCCAAACGTACGTCCGCCCTGTTGCCAATTTATTCGCTAGATATCGGCTGTTGTAGGCCTACGTCCGTCCTGTTGCCATTTTATTCGCTAGACCAGTGCTTCTTAAACTTTCGGATGCTGCGGACCGGCGATTGCTTTACCAGCCATTTCGCGGACCGGTGCTTTTCAACATCAGCTTACATGTCTGATATGTTATATTAAAAATTGGATTTCATATAACATTGTCACTGTTTATAACCACTATATTGTTGTTACTGTTGCCAGTTTAAACGGTTTATTATACATTTTCGTGAATAAGTTGAAAAATTTTAAATTTTAAGGATTGTTTCACGGACCGGTGACCCGAGCTCCGCGGACCGGCGCCGGTCCGCGGACCACCACTTTAAGAACCGCTGCGCTAGACATCGGTTAATGTATACGCCTACGAAATACACAACGGAGAGATTCTGCATTATTTAGACGGTTTGAGAGATATCTGGTTAGTACGTATTTCCATCTACGATCGAGGAGCTTGTGGATGTCAACCGTGTGTTTGTACTTCATAATCTGTTGTTATCCATGATCATCGATGCGACCCGATCAAGAATACAGAGATTACAGATCTAATCAAGTGCGTTTTAACACAGTTATACGATTAACGTGATTGCGTTTTACGGTTGGTTACTTCTGTAATCTGATAAATATAGTCGTAGACTTTAACTTAGTAAATAGGTAGCGGAAGCAGTCTGCACTGTTAAAGCACTCTTGTTTCTTCATATATGTCTGGAATATAACATGAACACACTGCTGTTCCTAAGGAATTATGCCATGCTAACGTTAAGAACTTACATTGTCGTTTAAATGTCGTCAAACTCTAGATCCTTGTGTAATTATATTCCTCGAACATTTCCACATAAGTAGGATATTTGCTGTTGACCAGTGTTATTTACTGTAATTAGGTATGTTATGGGCATTCTTAGGCAGCGTGAATTCAACTTGAAATTTCTAAAAAGGTATCGACGAAAAGAGAAATTTCGGTTCTGGGAATTGTTTTCGTGATTGAATTCTCTCTACCGACCACCGAAAGATATTGTTTGTCAGCTGCTTATTCAACAAACAAACCACTGAATCAGGTACACTAAATTAAAACACATGTGTCCCTGTCTCTCTCTCTCTCTCTCTCTCTCTCTCTCTCTCTCTCTCTCTCTCTCTCTCTCTCTCTCTCTCTCTCTCTCTCTCTCTCTCTCTCTCTCTCTCTGTTTGTCTTACTGTTTCTGTATGTGTATGTCTCTTGTTGTCTCTGTCTCAAGTTGTGTATGTCTCTGTTTTTGTCTGTCTCTGTTTGTGTCCGCCTCTGTTTGTGTCTGTCTCTGTTTGAGTTTCTGTTTGAGTTTCTGTCTGTGTCTGTTTCTGTTTGTTTCTGTTTCTGTTTGTGTCTGCCTCTGATTGTGTATTTCTCTGTTTGTGTCTTTGTCTGTTCTCTTCGAATCCGTGTGTATTTCAGTGAGTTGTAATTAATAACCTATTTAATTAGCTTGGTAGCTAATTCTAATTCTAATTAATTAATAACCAAAATTTTGCTAATTCTAATTAAGGTGATCTATTTTAATTAAAATTTCAAAACTAGCCTCATAATAACCCTTGCCTAGATATTGGATTTCTGCTTCAACATTTAAAGCCAACGTTCTTTCCTTCACTAAGTGCTCTTGCCCAGAACATAAAATTACCGAATTCGATTCCAAGTAATTTCAACTTTATCTAAATCCTGGACAGGAGCATTCCCACTTAGTCCAAGAGGTTGCTGCATGCATTTTCCAACCCTGGAACAAATCACTTACAAACGGTGTCAGAAGGCTGTAGCAGGCTTGGAACATAATTATTTGCGACGTTCTTATTTACATTTTTGTCTCCTTAAACTTAGAAAATTTGAAAAGTCACATATAACGTGCTCCAGAGCTGATGCGAAGCCCAACCAAGTAGGCCTAATTCGTATAATCCATTGTCGCTTCACGTAAAATCATTAAAAAAACGTAATTCATTTGAAAAGCCATATTGAAATGTGAAAGGTCAGGGAAACGATGGATATACAAGTTGAAAGAGACGAGTCTTAAATTTGTACCTGAATGACACCTAATTATTGGTAGATGGACGGAATTATGCAGCAAAGCCTCGGATCACCGACCCAACTGCCAGAAAGTGTTAGGATGCCTGGCACATCAAAAACACCAACAACTAACTGTACCACATTATCTCTTTCAGTTTCCTAATTTTGTGCGTATAGTCAGTAATTGATTTCCATATTGTAATAATTAATGGTATGAATTCTTAGGTGAAATTTACTCGATCCAAATTTGTTGGATGTTTTTTTGCCAAAATGGTTCCACGACAAATGGTTCACGACGAACGGTTCACCGACAAATGGTTCACGGACAAATGGTTCACAGACAAATCGTTCATGATCTTCCAGCTACTAGTTTGAGCTATTTTTCATCATCGCTCATCCAGTTTCTAGTTTGTGCTATATTTTCATCGCTCATCCAGCCTCTAGTTTGTGTTTTCTACATTGAACTACGAAAAAGCATATTTAGCTCTATTTTCATCAAAGTAGAGGCTGGATGAGCGATAGAAATATAGCTCAAACTAGAGCCTGGATGAGCGATGATGAAAATGTAGCTCAAACTAGAAGCTGAAAGATCGTGAATCATTTGTCTGTTAACCATTTCTCGTGACACCGCCAAAAAATCTCTACATGTATATATACATTTATAGGGGAGGACGGGGCAAAAAGGGTCAAGGTACAAAACGGGAATTGATGTTTTTGGGCGAATCTGAAGGTGTCATAGATGTCGCCATGATTGAGAATGAATCGGCTCTTGGAGTGATATGTCTTCCGCGAGGTAGTTATAATTTGCGTCGGTGCACATTATTCGAAGAAAACCAATAATTTTAAATATCAAAATGATTAAGATCATCACGGAAAAATTTAATATTTCACTGTTTTCCCTATGGTAACATTTATATTAAATTTTTTTAGAGTAAGTGAACATTAATACAGCTTATTTTATCGCAATAATCGTGTTCCCGCTTTCCTTTAAGTATAGATGAAGCGATCGAGAAACATGGTGGTAGTGAGGCAAAATGGAACATGTTTGTTGGGGCAAAAAGGAACGTATCTGAAAGCGGGAAACATAGGCCTAACAAGTTCACCATTCAAGATGAGCCTTATGGATATCTACAATTAAAAATTGAAGAAATCCATGAAGTCACAAGAGGCAGTTGTTGAGTCAAAGGAGAAAGAAGCAGACAAAAAGAAGAAGAAACAAGTCGGTGACAGGTATGAGAAGGAACTGCAAAGAAATCCGGGAATCGAAAGACTAACACAGTCAATTACAAAAAACAACAAGAAATTATCAATCAAAAATCAGAAAAGAAAACAATCAGAATGATTAGGCCTAGGCCTAAGTCTGAAAGTATGACAAAGAAACCAACCAAGTATTACTGCATTATGTGCAATGTACTTTTCGTTGAACCGGTGACTGAAGATTGGATGCAATGTTCAAAGTGTAGACTATGGTGCCATGAACAGTGCTCTGATTACAGTGGCTTTAATGAGTTCATTCGTGATATTTGCAGACCATAATAATAAGGCATCGCAATCAGAGCATTATTCCTATGAATAGAAACATGTTCCAGTGACAAACAAACTTAAGCATAAGCTTGATCAAAAAGTCACTGAGCATCCCATTATGCCCCGACATTGGGGTAAAACGGGATGTTCAACTGCTAATAGTTTTTAATTTATCAAACATTTAAAATACAGATTTCTAAAAAAATTCTTCATTAAATCAACCATACTTTCGCCTGTTCTCACAAATATTTTCAGATTATTATGTTGAATAGGTAGCATGCAGTGCGAAGGAAACTAAAACTGGGTCCGTTTTGCCCCGTCCTCCCCTATATATTTATTATATATACTACAAGGCGAGCACTGATGCGTTAACCTGAATATCAGTTACGCCATATTTACTGTCCCAGATTCTATCGCAATATGAAGCACAACGTTACTTCAGCGCTCATTGTATGCAGTCTGTGAAGTTCAGTGGATGAAATAATCAGACCGTAAACAGAGAATGGAAATTGTAGTGCACACTTAGTAGAGATACACTTGTAAGAAGGGTACTTTCTGCAGGTATGTGTTGGACACTTATGCTTCATGGTTTATAAAATATAATTCAAGTGAATAACGTATTGAGAGATGATGTCGATTTCAACGGCCCTGGCAACCAAACGATTCACAGAATAACCAGAAACATTCGGGATTGTGTACCCCAACGCTTGGTTTCTGACAGCGCGTAGTTCGCTTGGATATTCAGTAGAATCGATCACGAGATTCTTGAACGCAGGACCGAGTTACTGCAAGACTCGACGCATTTGGTCTGTCATTTGATTTTTGTTGTATCTAGTCCTAATATGAGCTTTGTTTTGTAGCTTTAGCTCATTCCGAAAAGTCAAGAAATGAGGACAAATCGTGTCTGGGCCTTGGCCACGAAAAGGGAAGTTTGGGCTCTGGGAATTTTTATTTTCGTCGTCGGATTGACGTGTTTTCTGCAGAGCAACTGGAGAAATTATTGGACATTTACCTTTTTAACAACCCAGCCATCAGATCAGGTATACTAAATTATGACATCTCTGAATCTGGTTGTCTCTGCGTTTGATCCTCTTTCTATCTGCATCTGCTCCTGTATATCTGTTTGTGTGTGTGCCTGTCTGCGTGTCTCTGTTTGTGTCTGTCTCTGTGCCTTTGCCAACTATTTTGTGCCAGTGTTGTACCACCATTGCCAGAAGGTCATCCTTCTTTTTCAAATTTACAGTATGTGGTTGTTTTCCATTCTCACCTAGCTTAATATAATGGATGTATGTGTTTCAATCAACTCGCTTAATCCTCGTTATTGCACCATCACTGAAACGGGAACGTTAGCAGTTGGAAACCCTTTCAACCTGTCTTCAAGTTACCTGAAGAAGCTTGGAATTCCTTTAAAAGACTTTGTTCCAATCCGAAGAGAAAACCTCGATGACTTTGTTTTTGCCACTGCCGCAAATGAAGACTATTTTCACGTTGCAATGGACGCCATTGGAAGTATTCAGAAATTTCTACCACATTATATGATTTACTTTTATGATCTCGACTTCCGTCGATCAAAGGAGCGCATCAGTAAGGTAAACGATACTCAATGTTTTTCATTTATATCACAATCGCAAAAGAAATGTCCAACAATTATGCTCTATGAAAGCCTGATCTCGACAGAAAATAGTTATCTGACACGAACAATTTTTAAACCAAATAATTGTCATCAATATTCTTCAATACCAGGTCAACCTGTTTCAATATGATACTAGTATAAGCTCCTTAATATACGATTGCATTCATATAGACACATATGCGTATATATATACATGCATACGTACATAAATACGCCACATACACACATACATATTTAAACATACATACACACAAACATATACATACATGCATATATATACACACATAGATACATACATGCATGCATGCGTGTATACATACATACATACATACATACATACATACATACATACATACATACATACTAGGGTGGGGCAAAAAGTAATAAAAACTCGAGTTCAGTTCCCGGACAAACCTAAATCGAAGGTCCATGTTAAAGTTGATATTGCACCAAAAATGGATTTTTGATATGTATCACCGTTTTCTAGCAACTTTGTCTGAAACACCAGACCGAAAACGCAATATGTTGTAAAATAAGAGCTGGTCTTACATCAGCCGGTTTAATGGTTATGACTTTCAAATTAAGAACCCAAAGTTAAAGCTACAAACAACAATGAGTAATAAAATAAATGAAAAAGCATCTGACACAGTACTGCAGTGTAAATGTTTTAACTTAGTTCAGGAAATCAGCTTTAGTTTCTGTAGTTGGCAAGTCCAATCTTGATTTCTTCATTTGAATGATAACACCGTGGCGTGAGTCATGTCCGTGAACTCGGCCTCAGACTGCAGAAACTCTACTTAAACTGTCCTCTTATCTCTCCTCTCTGGTTGCTACACTGCGTTTGACAGATCCCAGATCTCGTTGCTTGCTCTATTTGACATCTCTGCTGCCCTTGACATGGGTGACCATGAGATCCTCCTGCAACGTCTCGAGTTCTCAAGTGGTCTCAGGGGCTCATCTCTTGTTTGGTTCCGGTCCTATCTTACAGATCGCACACAAACGATAATCTGGGGTGACTCCAGAGCACACTGGGTTACTGTCAAGTTTGGTGTCCCCAGGGATCAGTACTTGGCCCACTCCTTTACCTGCTTTAATCAGCTGATATTACCTCCAGCTTTGTAACGCATTTAACCACTGGCCGCCTCTATGCTGATGACGCCCAGCTCTACGTGCACGGGTCTCCGTATGCTGAGCTGTTTCTTACTGCTCGCATTGATGCTCTCTGCATCTGACTGCAACCTGGGTATAATTCTTGAAAGCTCCCTTTCTTTTTCTGACTATATCTCTAATCTCACCCGCTTGTGCTACTACCATCTCCGACGTCTCAAGGCTTTCCGAAGATCTGTGTCCTCTCCAGTCTTTACTCCATTGTCTATGCCTTTATCTGCTCTCGCATTGATTACTGTAACTCCCTCTTTGTTGGCCTCCCCAAAGTCCATCTCTCCCCTCTACAATCTGTTCTTAAAGCAACTGCCAGACAAATCACCCGTCTCCCACGATTCTCCCATATTTCCACATTCATATTTGAACATCTTCACCGGATTCCTCTTACTGCCCGCATCCAACTAAAGGTACATATATGACTTCTTTGTTTCCCAGTGAGAAAGGTGATGGTCCAGTCTCGTTCCAACTAAAGGTACTTATCCATATTTGCCGATCTTACCTGGGTCTTGCTTCTAAATACCTCTGTGACCCACTACGTCTTCCTACTTCAGCTAGCTCCCTTCGCCCTCTTCGCTCCTCTGATCGACTTGACTCATTTGTTCCCCCAGTGAGAACGGTGATAGCCCAGTCTCATTCCTTTGTTACTATTGCGTGCCTATAGAATTATACTGTTCTATGTCCACTTTTTCGAAAACCGAGAAAAACGATTTCTTAGATTAGATGATGAAAATGTTTCGCGCTGTTTCATTGATGGCAATTAAATTCAAATTTTTGGACAACACTGTGTTCCCCTAGTATGACTATATATGTTTTTTTTAATTATAATGTACATTGAATATGAGTAAATTTTGTTATTATTATGGTAGGGTTGACTATTGCTGGACATAGAGCTGTATAACATTAAACAAGTCCAGCTTACGGACACGCAACAGACAACACGAGAACTATAGAGATATAAGTCCAAGTCACGTGTTCAGATCTCTCACTGGTATTGGCCATGGACATAACGTCGTATAATATTATTCTTCAAAAGTCACTTCATCGCGGATCTATCGAACATGCACGTGATAAGAAATAATTCATTCTATTGGATGAGGACTTGTACCTCTAGGGCCTATAGCATTAAAATACTTTTAAATACTGTCCACATTCGTGGACATAGAACTATATGATCCTGACAGATAGCGCTGAAGAAAGCGTGTACAGTTAAGCTGGACTATTCTGGACATAGCCCATGTCATCCTGATAACGGATATAGCACTAGGTTGATTTTTCAAAAAAGTGGACATAGTACTGTATAATTCTATAGGCACGATTGGCCCTTCATTGTGGAATCAGCTTCCTCATTCGGCCCGGGCTGCAGTACTATCCGGTGGTCCTGCCACAGCTTTTCGTTGTCTTTAAACTTACCTTTATTCTCGAGAACCTTCGCACTGGGAGCGCCCTTGATTGGTGGGAACTTGGTAGAGGCACTTATAAGTTTTTAAATACAATACAATACAATACAATATAGTAGTGTACTGTGTAGTGTGTAATTTGTGTATTAAAGTGATTGTGTAATATATTATAGTCGACATTAATGAGTTTCTATGACCCTATTGTAATAAGAGTAATGCATTTGTTATTTATTTCTAATGAACTACTCGTATATGACGTCACACATTTTTCAAAGTTGCGACCCCTAGACATGATACAAAATATGAAAATTAATTATTTCATTAACCAGTAGATGAGGGAGCTTCTATTTATCGTTGTCTGGTTGAGGCAACCGGTATTTGCCCCACCCTAATACATACATACCCTAGCGCCCTAGTTCTAGGCTAGTCAATCCTCCTCCTCCTGTCCCTGGCATCACCAGGGTATCAGAGGCGGTTCTCCTCGGGGTGACCTTGACCGATCGCATTGGTTTTGGTTCCCATGTTCAGCGGATCTGCATTAAGGCTAGTCAGTCCCTATATGCGATCCGTTGCCTAATCGCCCATGGGCTTGAGGTGCAGCGCCTGCACGACGTTGTTCGTGCCACCACGCTTGCTCGACTTCTTTATGCCTCGCCCTCCTGGTGGGGCTTCACAAACGCTGAGCAGCGAACGCGCCTCCGTATGCTCCATAAAAAGCTGGTTCGGCTTGGGTATTTGCCAGAAGATACCGACTCCTTTGATGCACTCTGTGAGAGGGCTGACAGCGCTCTCTTTGCCGCCGTTCTGCGCAAACCCTGCACATGTCCTTCATGCCTTGCTGCCCCCAATTAAGACTTGTGCATTTGCGCTCCGCCCACGCCTGCACAACCGTGATATCCCCAGGTGTGACGCGCTGACCAGGAGGGGTTTTATAATCAGAATGCTGTATCTGCAAGCCACTGGCTGGGGTTTGGCCGTCCCCTTGGTCTTGTGATTAGAATAATTAGAGTATCTGAGACGCTTTCCTTCTTGCTTTAAGGACATTTTTCTAATAACATTTTTCTAATAACATTTTTCTAATAACATTTTCCAATTGCATTTTTATTTATTGTATTTCCTTTGTTTCGTGCGCCTCTTTTGTGCATAACATGTCTGTTAGCCGCAGTGCGTTTGCAGGCGGTTCATTAAAGAATATACTTACTTACTTACTTACTTACTTACATACATGCATACATACATACATACATGCATACATACATGCATTCATGCGTGCAAGCTGCGTACATACATGCTTGCATACAGACATTTGTGCGTACATGACTTGTGAAAGATGCATAGTCTAGAGTCTAGACTTTGCTTGCAGGAATTTCCCATTATGCATTCACATTTATTCATAATGTGGATTACTAATCTTGCGTTTCCATGTAAAAACGATAATTGTAGTGGTGAAGATATTCTGCATAACATGAAAATTGTGTGAGGAAAGAGAGAAAAATAAATTACGCAGAGTGAGAGGTAGAGAATAACAGAATGAACAGATTAACATTTCTCATAATTGTTGCAGCTGCAAGATTTTGAAAATTTAGATAAAAATTACTAAAAGTATACAAAATATCAATACCATCCTCTGGACGACACGTTGTACAATGCACTAAATTCAACTCTTACGCAAATTTATGTCATTACAACCTGTAACAAAGTTATATTATTTTGATTACTTAGTAGCTAGCATATGCAATAATTAAACATTTAGACTCATTTTCGTAATACTTATTTTCTTTTTACGCCTATTTATACTGTCCATAGAAATAAGCATCATAGCCATCTCAATTTTTGGGAAGCCTATAACTTTTAAAAAACGTGCTTAGTTACTAAACGAAAACACCAGGAACAAGATATTGTCAACAATTAATGGAAACACACAGATTTGTGTTTAACTTCATAATATT
Source organism: Allolobophora icterica (assembly GCA_963556255.1). Lineage (NCBI taxonomy): Eukaryota > Metazoa > Annelida > Clitellata > Crassiclitellata > Lumbricidae > Allolobophora > Allolobophora icterica. Next base: position 68,612,845 of record OY744604.1, on the reverse strand, counting down.
TTAGTTTTAATTTCAGTTTGTGTGTGTTTGTGTAAATTACAAGAAAAGTAAATTTCTGTTTCATTCCATCTAGTGTTGTATTTCCTGGCTTAGGTAGATTACAACATTGATAACTTATTTTATTTATCGCTTTTGTGAACTGATTGAAATTACTTATCTGATAGAGTAATTCAAGTGAAAATGTTTGAGGACTGTTGCAAATTTCATTATGTCATTACCATCCGTGGTTGTTTTTTATCATTTCCATCTGTATACATTAGATTTCTGCTATTTTCTCATGACAGTTTCATCTTGTCACGGATGGTAATGAGGCATTGCCAAGAGTAAATTACGTGTATTTTTTAAAGGTCATCACCATCCCTATGTGAATTGTTTGATATAAAAATAAATTGCAAGTAAATAGAATTTACTAGCAACTCTTAAAATGTTGTTCAACTTTTATCTAATGCATATAACATACAGTTATAGTTAATGCTGCACAGATTTTCTTCTGTACCTGAAAATACTATAGCTTTTTCTTAATAATTTCGACAAATGTCTAAATTTCTTGCTAATAGGCCTATATTGTGTGAAGGAAAGGTCTGCTGTATTCCTACTTAATGCTGGTATCATCTACTTTTAAGAAATTGTCATTTTGTAAGCACCAGAGGAATATTTCAGGTCCCTGTGATTAAATATGATTACACAAAAAGGGCGGACGGTAATGCCAAAGGAGTTTTGACGTTATAAACTCTGAAAAAATTAACTTATGATTAAAGATATAGTGGATTTCTTTCCAATTAGTTAAATGTAACTATGTGCATGACTAAAGAAAACACTTGCAACCAATATTTGGGAAATGTTTTTTTTGTTTTTTCGGTTACGAAATTTGTAACACTTCGGATAATGACCCAGATACGCAGCAAATGAATGTGCTGGAAACGTTGGTTTCTAAATCTATCTTGAAGAATCTGCCAAAGCTATTTTGAATGTGGAGATCTCAATTGTGTTATGTCCTTGGTTTTGTGTTACAAAGAATGATTTGGGTTATGACTTGTCATTTCAGATTAATTCGCTATGTAGCGTTATATACCGTAAGTTCAACTTCTCCAGGTATCCTTCCCACGTCCAGTACCTAAAAAACTACGCATTCAAGCCACTAATAGTACACGTAAGTGTTTGCCACAATGATACTATTGTTATAGGAATTCAGTAATCGTACTGGCACATCTGTGAAGTGCCTGTCCAAGAAAACTCTTCCCAGATTTTTCCCAGACCTGAGACACAAACATTACCACGATCATTTATAATGGCTTCAAACCGTAAGGATATATAGCAGTAGAAGGACAAGAAGCTTACAGCGCAAATTGCACGACAGTGTTTTTCAGAGTGCGGGGCCAAACCACAGCGAAGCTACCATGTTACGTGGTGGAAATATGGGATAAGGATCAACCATGTTACCCTGTGTTGGAGGGTGATTAGGTCTGCGGCTACGTAATGATGACATCTAAATACATAAGCCTGGTAGTTTGGTTATTTGGTTAGTTGGTGCTTAACGACACTGTGTATTTTTATTTATTTATTTTTATTCCGGGTATTTCTATAGCGCCTATCGCAGTCAACTACTACTCAGAGGCGCTCCCCACTACAGCATTACTGTGCCGGAATTTTCACGCCGAAGCGCCACGAGCAATTGCGAGTGAAGGACTTGCCCAAGGTCCGTAAGCAGCAGCAGCTAGAGTGGGATTCGAACCTGCAACCCTCCGGTCACAAGGCGCCGAACTTACCACTGAGCCACCACGCCCCACAAGATATCAAGATGATTAGAGTCGCCCTCCTCCTTTGTCTAAACTTGAGACTAGCACTGCCAGAGTATGAACAGTAACGGAGTTTGACCTAAAAGTTTAACCTAGTAGTTTCACATCCATCGGCCAATATAATTGGTCTCATCTTCATGCAGGCGAGTGCAGGGGTGGACTGGCCCACCGGGACACCGGGAAAAATCCCGGTGGGCCGCCAGGTTCGGTGATATTTGGGCCGCTTCTGGGTTTTTAGACATAATGTCTAAAATCGGTTATTTTATTTATAATAATTTTTTTATGGTATTTATGACGCCGTTATATTTTATTCGCTAGAAGGCACAGGGCTGACGACAGAAATTCCGGGCCCATAGGCAGAGCAGTCACCGGCCCCTAAACTATCTGTAGGCTTTATGCGTAAATTGAAGAAAATAAATTGAAATTAAAAAGTGCGGATACGACCGTACGATACTATGTTTATATATACAATTACGATTTTGTTCAGTAATATTATATTTAAAAAGGCATAAATCATAAACTTTGTATAACTGGTTATAATGTTTTTCATAAGTTGATTGCGGGCCCGGACGGCCGGGCCTCTAAAACTCTCCGGGCCCCTGGGCATTTGTCCCCCCTCCCCTCTCGGCGGGCCTGAAAAAGACAGACTTATATAATTAACAGTTGAATCTTAAAACGAGATTCTACTTTCGCTTAGTTTGTTGTTGACGAAAATTCTTTTATTATTATTGGTTAATAAATTAATGAAAAAATGTACGGTTATGAGTGATTTAGAATTGAAACGTAAATGTAAAGATGGCGCGGAAAAGGTAAGAGATAAGAAATTAAAAACTCTAACTAAAGATGGAGCCAAGTTCCAAAATCTAGTCGATTTATTTAAAGTTACTCAAGGCAAAGAGACCGTCACTAAATGCATGTTCGACGATTAGGTAGAGGACAGCCGCCAGCGTCAATGAAGATTCTCCACATGAACTCTGGGACGACCAAGTTGGGCATAAGAGTGACGAGCTTACGAAATGCAAATCTTGCAAAAAAAGTCCTGTTTGCTGCTTTTCTGTGTTACATAAATACAGTTTCTTTGGTCACACTTACAGGCACTTGTTTCGTGCATATAAACTCTTAGGGGCCATCCATATATATATATATATAGTACGTAGCATGGAGGGTGAATGGGTTAACCCAAATGCATGTGCTTGCGTATGGGGGGGAGGTCTACTGATAATGTACGTACGCACAGGAAACGGGGAGGGAACCTATTATTTGTCTATATTGGCCTTCACATTGATTGGCCTTCAAGTGAGCCAGAGTTCAGTCTTTTCAGCTATCAGGTACTACCAGAGGAAGTATGACTGTGGGAGAGATGTCACTTCTATGCCACCTTACGGTCCTTACCTCTGAACGCTATTATTAAACTATCAAACAGCTCAGCAGTGAGTCCACGGATCACTCGTCCTTCAATCTGGCCTAAGGTGCAGACAGCCGCTGCCTGGACCTGTCGAACTGACACATTCTGCAATTGGTCTTATGGGCGAGGCGCGTCAAGCGTACGTACGCAGGTAGGGGGTGGAAAAAGTACGTGTGCGTACAGGGAGGGGAAGGGTCCAATTACTCCAGATTTTTGCGTACGTACTATATGGGTGGCCCCTTACTGAATCTGTCCTCTACTCAAGTAGCGTGAGAGAGATCTTTCTCAAAACTGAAGTACATTAAAAATCGCTTGCTTTGCTCGTTGTCTTCTACAAATCTTGAAGCATTTTTGCTCATGTCGGTAGAAACCGATGTTTTAGGTGAACTATATAATAACACAATTAGCCTATAGATCATGACTTGTGTCTGAAATGGCACCCAGCTTAAAGAAGTAGCTTATACAATAACCATCATTTGGGTGGGTCATGATAAATCGATTTACAACTTTAAATGCATTCTTAATATTTTATGTCTAATGTAGATTAGGTTTGCGATTCATCGTTGTGTTATGACTATCCCGTTTTAAAGTTACCTGTTAGCCTACCTCTTACCTTGGCTGAAAACAAATCCCCAAGAAAATAAATGTCGGATAGGGCCGCTTTTAATTTTTTTCCCGGGCCGCTTTGACACTCCAGTCCACCACTGGGCGAGTGTACTATTCTCTGTTTCTCTGCGTTTCTTACTGTATTCGTACTCTCCGCGCCCTCCTTCTCACTATCTCTCTGACTGCGTCTCTCTGTTCGTCTGTCTCTGTCTGTCTCTGTCTTCAATGCAATGCCCAAAAAAATGTCAGGTAGTGTCAAGTTCCCGTCCGGATCAAAATCTGTCTGTCTCTCCGTCTGTCTCTGTCTATCTGTCTGTCTGTATAATATTTATCTCTCTCGCCAATGCAGTGCGCTGCTGCATCTTTCAGCCACGTAGGCTAAGTATGTTCAGCTCTATTCAGAATAAAAATCCAATGACCATGCAGGCAGATAAACCGACAGCGTTTCTGCCAAACTCCGAAGTTCTGTTTGTCCGTTTAGCTTCTTATTGCGGGGTGAAAGCCAACAGTCTCGTACGGATAAGGATATCAAAATTAGGCACAAAAAGTAGGATGCTTTTAACCAGAAAAGAAGCTTTTGTATTGAAAGTCGTATGGAAAGATGTTATGTTTTAGAGATGTATTTTTAAGTAGGCCTAAGCCATTACAAAACTTTAAATAATGGGTTGGCTTTGTTCGAAAAATTATTCGTCAATAAAGTAACTATCTAAGTAGGTTTCATATGTAATAACTATGCAATAGAATAGAAGTGATGTTGTGTTGGGAAAAGGTAGCCCCATCTTTTGACAGTTACCTATGAAGTGCTATTAAATAGTTTCTGCATACATACACACGTACAAACATGAAAACTTTTAATTGAGCTTTAAAACCGCAGGTTATTATTAAATCATAAACAGTGCAACATACGAAGTACACATTTATAAATCAGTCAATTAACAACAGAGTTTCTAGTTAAAGGTCATATTCTGATTTAAGTGCTGTTAAAATCAGGCAGACCAACGTTTACTACTAACGTATGTTGTTAACAAACACGCAAAAATATCCACTATCCATATTTATTAAGGTTAACAAATTCATAATTCTATTTCAGGAAATGTTGTCTGAGTTTCCTAGAGTCTTCTGGATCGATTCATCAATCCGTTTTAACAGGCAAAATCTGAGTCTTACGCTGGACGAAGTGTTTAGCAGTGGTGGAATTCTAACCTTTAAACGTTCTAACCATTCCAATTTCCAAGCTACTCACGAAGAAATGTATCGATTCCTTTCTATTTCTGCTCAAGCCGCAGCCAATACCCAACAGTACTCGGCCAACAGCATCTATATGCATCGAACAGAAGAGATGTACACACGCATCATATTCTGGTGGGTGTTGTGCGCCCTAAGAAAGGACTGCATGTCTCCCACCCGTCAACTGTATTGTAATTTCAAGGGGAAGGACATTTGGGCCGGGTGTCATCGTTTTGACCAGTCAGCTATTAACATCCTAATGGCCAACCATTTTCTCTACAATGTTTCTCGTTATACGAGTCGTCGCAATCAGCTCTACGTCAACCGTTACTCTAAACACAAAGAACTTCTGATCGTTTGCCCGACTGGAAATAAAATAAAATCTGCTGAATACTTTTCTTTATCGAAAAAAAGACACTTTATCGTCTGATGCAGTTTGAGAGTTTTTCAAGAATTGTTTTCCGTTTTAGTTTACGCAGCTGAAATTCATTTCTTCGGAGGACATTAATGAGACGACATTAAGCGCTACTGCGGAAGTGTCGAACTGCTTGCAACGTTGCCTAGTTATTGCTCCGTCAATAATAATTAGGTTACCAATCAATTTCTTATACACTTTCGTGCATATCTATATATCTACGTAGTCCAACAGTGGCGCAATCGGCGAATGAACTTATGCTTTTTGAACTCTTGTCCAGAAAAGTACCGCCACAACGACCACGGCCATCACCAACCTATTTTTTTATGTTCAGAGCCAAAAATGTAATTTTTACAATACTTTATCTTACAATTATTGTAAGATAAAGTAGTATAAAAATTACCTAGCCCGATAACTCGTTAAATATCCATCCTCCTGAAAATTCCCTGTCAATTCCCCGTTTTCTGCAGCTTATGAAAGTTATCGTTTAAAGAATACCGATTTCATGAATTTTACCCCTTCATGCTTCTAACAAATGCAAAGGCAATATTTTCATAAGAACAAAAATATTCTGAAAATGTTCGTATTGATTCCGAAGTCTATCCAATTCCACCTATCCGACCCTTTAACAACAGAAACCTCAATATTTTTCATTCTGGACCGCATGCGGCATACAGCTGAGGGGGCTGATCAATTATCTGCTTGGTTTCTGAGGCTTACCGCCCCGGTGTATTCAGGCATACTGTCAAAACTCATCAGCACATCGCTTCTGACTTCTCATGTGCCAACACCGTGGAAGATGGCAATCATCCATCCGGTTGCCAAGATCGACTGTCCTGTGAAGCCAGCCGATTACCGGCCCATATCCATCACCCAGTGCTATTAATGGGGGTGGAGAGACTGATAGTACACCGATACTTACATGTATATCCAGCGATCGATACTTCACCAATGGAGCAGAAGCTTGATGAACAAATTCGCCTCAGACCTATCGGTTCAACAACGGCAGCATTGGTAGCAATCCTGCAGCATGTAACGAACCTTCTCAAGACCAGTTCATATGTAACCCTAATATCACTCGATTTTTCTAAAGCATTTGACATGGTTCGACATTCCACTCTTGCTGCCAAAATTTCAAGCCTAGATATAACAGATCACATCTACAACTGGATAATAAACTTCCTTACTGGCCGGAAGCATATTACCATATTCGGCGGACGTATATCGGCTGAGACAGCTAAGGCAGTGTGGTCCAGGGTTCGGGACTTGGCCCACTGGCCAATGCCATCAATGCTTCTGACCTCCGGCCCGTTCATCCAGAGAAGAAGATCGTAAAGTTTGCGGACGATACGCACTTGCTCATCGGATCTCTAATGAGAAATTCTGTCCACGAAGAACTGGAGCATGTTTCAACCTGGGCTGAAACAAACAACCTACAGCTCAACAAATCGAAGTCCAAGGAGATGCTTATCGCTCGTCGAGGACTGGCCAATCCTCCGCCACCAATTGGGCTACTTGAGCGGGTTGAATCAATGAGAATTCTCGGTGTTAACATCAGGTGTGACCTGAGAGCCACCTCCCATGTTGACGAGGTACTAGGGGCCTGTGCAGGCTCCCTCTACGCTCTCCGAATTTTGAGTGCTCATGGTCTACGTCCCGAGGCGATGCACGTGGTAGCCGAGGCTACAATGGTTGCTTGACTTCTCTATGCGGCTCCTGCTTGGTGGGGTTTCACCACTGCAGAAGATCGGCAGAGACTGGAGAGACTCTTAGGAAGAAGCCTGCGCCTGGGGTTTTTACAACATGGCACACTAACAGTGGCTGAACGGGTGGAGCTGGCGGAAAACCGACTGCTCAATGCAGTTGTGTGGAGTGAAGCCCACGTCCTAAGAACCCTCTTCCCGCCAACAAAGTCTCGCCGTCGGGGCCTAGGACCACGGGCCCACCCATTCGGACTTCCGGACAAAGATGATAAAAGCTATATCTCACGCATTCTCTATAAAAAAATCAGAGTACACTCCGCAATAACCCATAACCTTTATAGCTTTATTCATATTATTTTCATTATCTATTATCTTGTTCCTGGTGGCGGTGTGCCAACCAGTTTTCCTAATAAACGAATATACATAAGTCCTTATCGATCCATCCCCCTCTATGCTCCCTGATTTTACACGGATGCGCCTCATTCCAACCTTCTCGACCATAATTATATTCTGTTCCATATCCGAATGTAGCCTGTCTAAGCCTGATCCAATCTTGTCAGTTACTGTATTTTGACCTTCAAAACTGAGTTTCGAATCCACCCTTGAGCTTCTCTTGCTCTCTTCCCAATTCGTCGTCTGGTGTGCAAGCCTCCGTTCGGTTGTGGTTCTACCCATCCTACCGACCGATCCACCCATCCACGGACCCACTTGACCTTCACCCATCCAAACGTACGTCCGTCCTGTTGCCATTTTATTCGCTAGATATCGGTTAATGTAGGCCTACGAAATACACAACGGAGAGATTCTGCATTATTCAGACGGTTTGACAGATAGGCCTATATGGTTATTGCGTATTTCCATCTACGATTGAGATGCTTGTGGATATCAATCGTGTGTTTGTACTTCATAATCCGTTGTTATTCATGATCATCGATGCGACCCGATCATATATACAGAGCCACCTTTGAGTTCTAGATAGAATTTAGTTCACTGGGCTTCGCCTTTGCTCTGGAGGTTTCTTGTAGCTGACCGGTTGTATGGTGACTAGCTGGTGAATGTAAGAATGTTGATAGGTTTGAAGGCCGTTGTAGTGCTTGAGATGCATGTATTCATTTAGAAGGTCACCATAATCAAGCTCTTAGCGATACACATTAGCCAGATGATCACACTTTTTGTTTAGCTCATCAGAACCATTACTGTTTTCAACTGACTGAAGAAGGAAATCAGATTTCCAATCCATGAATAAGCTTCTGCACGCTTTGTCAGGACAGAGGTCAAAGAGTCCAGAACAGGGAGAAATGTTTATGCCATTGTATAGCTATGAAAAAGCGAGTTATTCTTAAAAACCGTTTGTCATCCCTGCACTCATAGCTAAGCAGTTTCACTTAGGCTGCGCATATACAACTATAGGCCTAGGCCCTACATGTCACGCACACATTAATTCAGATATACGTAACTTTGGTCTAGAAAGTGGGGGATACCAACTTTCGCATTGTTTCCCCTTTGCGACTGTTAAAAAATGCGTTGTTTATATTCCATGCATAATAATAATAATGATGATGATGATGATGATGTTGTTGATGATGATGATGATGATGATGATGATGATGATGATGATGATGATGATGATGATGATGATGATGACGACGATGATGACGATGATGATGATGATGATGATGATGATGATGATGACGACGACGACGACGATGATGATGATGATGATGATGATGACGACGACGACGACGAAGACGACGTTGCTCTGCAATGGTTTGAGTCTTGGAGGCTTCCTGTGAGAAATGGGATAATTGGTATAAAAACTGGTATGAAAGTGGGGCTACAGCACCCTCTAATACAAAAAGTAGGGGTACGGATACCCCAAGTAACCCCGTAAATTACGCATATTCGTTAATTTTTCTCTCTTTTAATTTGAGGCCTCTAGAATCGTGGGGCCTCTGGCGACTGCCCAGCGTGCCCATATACCTTAAGATAGCACAGATTTCAGACTTGTGTTTATCTAGCGCCTATTTTTTTTCTCTTGAACCGGCGCTATACAAATTTATGAATACAATTACAATTAAATTGTCTATGCACCTAATTGCAAATGTACAGGTTTGTCTATAGCGACCGTTTTATCTCGACCCTGCACATTTTTCAGTGAATTCATAGAAGCGAGATCCTTAACCACCTCTGCCCTTTGAATGGGTGACACACCTTCTAAGGTCCTCGTGTGCGTACTGTGCTAACCAGATATTCAAGTCTCTGAAATGAGCCTTCATCGGTAAGCGAACTGCATCCTCACGCCTTATTGGGGAGGGGCATCGAGTAATGGTAACACATGGCCAGGAGAGCATTAGAACGCAGTTCGGTACCCGTAACCCCCTCTAAAGCGAGCGCCTTGCATGGCTGCCAATACGTGTGTTTAATTAAGACCTTGATTGTATAACTGTCATGTTTCAATGTAATCGTACTGCGTCTGTCATTTTTATATAATAACAAATATATACTATATTTGTTATTATTATTATTATTATTATTATTATTATTATTATTATTATTATTATTATTATTATATGAACAAATATTATTATTATTATTATTATTATATTATCATCATTATTATTATCATCATCATCATCATCATCATCATCATCATCATCATCATCATCATCATCATCATCATCATTGAGACAGCTTGTGGTGCGCCCGAACCGGTGTAGCTAACCGAACCGTGTACTTCTCCAGGTCTTTGAACGTGGGAAGTCTTAGGCGAAGTTTCACTGCGCAACCTTGCTGATCAAAACCTGCCAGATTAGGTCTGGAATGCAGCGAATGCAACGAACTCAAGCGTAATGTTTTTTCCCAAAACTGGTCTGTATAGTCACTTTCTGACTCTGAATTGATTGCGAATAGCAATGACGGTGCAAAACATTAATCGTTGTATGAACATCCACTAAAATTAATCAATAATAACGTTAGCCATGCAAGGTAACAATCATTCAGGTGAGTTTCTGGACTCGCAATACCAATTGGGACAGCAAACCGTATTGACGTACGTTTCCCATTTAACCAACGCGTCAGTCAAGAAGTATAAACACAGAGCACAATATGTGTGGTTCTCACGCTTTATCGTGATCGTTATCTGGCAGCCGAAGTAGCAGATGCTAAGATACAACCTTCACGCAATTGTATGTATTTATCACCACGCTTAGGCCCTAGTAGCGCATTTTTGTAACACACAAAGGCGCTGGACCTATGAATATTAAATAGATCTAAGCAAATGCGTTTTAAAAAGTTTTATGATTTACGTGATTGCATTTTTACGGTTGGTTATATTAATTTGTCATCTGGTTATATTTGTTATCTGATAACTATAGTCGTAGACTTTTACTTGGCAAATAGGTAGCGGAAACAGGTTGCACTATTAAACCACTATCGTTTGTTCATATTTGTCTGAAATATAACATGAACACATTGCTAATGCTAAGGAGGGTTGTATTATGTCATGCGAACGGTAAGAACTGCGTGACCATAAGATGTCGTTAAACTCTGGATCCTTTTGTAATTACGTTGATCGCCTACAATTAAGAAGGAAATTTGCGGTTGACCAGTGTTATTTATTGTAATTAGGCCTGTTATGGGCATTCTTTGGTAGTGTGTATTCAAAATAGCTCTACCTAAGTCAGGCACTGATGCGTAAAGCTGAACATCAGTAGGCCCTAACCCTCGATTTTTTGTCCCAGACTAGAGCAGTGCGCTGGAGTCTGATGAGCTCAGTGGATGAAATCATCAGATCGTAAATAGCGAATGAAACTTGTAGTGCACAGTTCGTAGAGTTACACTTGTAAGAAAGTTACACTCTGCGTGTGTGTATTACGCACTGATATGGTTTATAAAATGGATTACGTATTGTGTGAGATAAGGTCGATGACAACAGCCCTGGCAATCACAAGATTTAGTTAACATAGTTAAACACTGGATTCAAAGAATATTCTTCTTTTACCAGATGCATTCGGGATTGTATAAACCACCGCTTGATTTAACTTGAACCCGGATATCAGAGCAGAGAATTCAGCGCGTAGTTCGCTTGGATATTCATATTAAGAGATTCTTGAACGCAGGACTGACATGCCGAAAGACTTGATGCATTTCGTTTGTCATATGATTATTTATTGTGTTTAGGTCTAGTATGCGCTCTGTTTTGTAGCTTTAACTCAATCCGAAAAGTCAAGAAATGTCAAGGACAAATAATGTTTTGGCTATGGCCACGAAAAGGAGAGTTTGGGCTCTGGGAATAATTTTCGTCATTGGACTGACGTTTTTTCTGCAGAGCACCAACAGAAATTGTTTGTCGTTTACTTTTTCAACAAACCAAGGATCAAATCAGGTATACTAAATTATGACATCTCTGCATCTGACTGTGTCTGTGTGTGATTCCTTTTATCTTATCTTATCTTATCTTATATAATTATTTATAAAGCGCCTCTCACAGCATAGACTATTCAGAGGCGCTCCCAGCGTGTCAGCCCCGAGGGAAAAGAAAGGTCTTTAAGCAGCGGAGAGAAGAAGGCGAGATCCCAAGCAAAATCTTGCTACGAAGAGAGGGGGGCAGGTCATTCCAAAGGGAAGGGCCAAGGATGGCAAACGCACGATGCTGAGCCATCGAAGTCCTTGCACGAGGGACAAGCAGATCAAGGCGGTCAGCAGACCGAAGAGGGCGGGAAGACAGAGCAGATAGAGGTTTGCGCATTAGGTCACAGAGGTATTTAGGAGCTTTTCCCAGTTGAGTCCTAGAGACCAGGAGAAGAACCTTGTATTGGATGCGGGAAGCAACAGGAAGCCAGTGAAGTACATCAGTCATAAAGGTAGTTATGTGAGAGAAGCGAGGAAAACGGGCAATGAGCCTGGCAGCCGCATTCAGAACAGACTGCAGAGATGAAAGGCGCGCTTTAGGGAGCCCAGCAAACAATGAATTGCAATAGTCAATGCGGCAGCAAATGAAGGCATGGACCATAGTAGTAAACACTGAAGGAGAAACTGATCTTCTTACAGCCCTCAAACGCCTCAGATGATAGAAACAGGAACGTGTCAGATGGGAGAGGTGTTCAGAAAACGAGAGGGTACTATCAAGGGTGACACCCAAATCCCGAACACTGGATGAAAATGAAAAAGCAGGGTATATTGACGACAGAAGTGGGATATCAAGTTTAGAAAGTTGCTGTTTAGTGCCAAACCAGATCAGTTGGGTCTTAGAAGAGTTAAGGTTAAGTCGATTTGATGACATCCAAGAGTGGAGATCATGTGACAGGGAATCAATGGATCCAACAAGGGAGATCTGCTGAGAGGATGGGCCTTGGACAAAGATCTGAACATCGTCTGCATAAAGGTGACCAGAGGTAAAGTGTTTAGTAAATATAGAAGGAATGTCAGCTGTGTAGAGTAAGTACAGAATGGGGCCAAGGACAGAACCCTGTGGGACACCATACTCAACTCTAACCCAGGCAGTTCTGGAGTCACCAAGGACAATCCTCTGAGTACGGTCAGAGAGGTAAGATTTGAACCAAAGAAGAGGGAGACCACTGAGACCACAAGATAGTTCAAGACGTTGAAGTAGGATTTCATGGTCAACCATGTCGAAGGCCGAGGAAACATCAAAGAGTGCTAGAAGCGTCAAATGAGACTGTATCTGTCTCTGCTTCGGTGTCTCTGTTTGTGTATGTCTCTGTTTGTGTATGTCTCTGTTTGTGCTTGTCTGTCTGTGTGTCTCTGTTTCTGTCTCTTTCTATCTCTGTCTATGATTTTGTTTGTGTTTGTGTCTGTCTCTTTTGTTACTGTTGTGTTGTCTCCTTCCACTGGTGGCTGTCTTTATTTGTGTCTGTCTCTGTTTCTATCTGCCTCTGTGTGTCTTTGCTAATTATCCTGCCCAGTGTTGCTTGACCAATGCTCGAACGTCATCCTTTGTTTTCAGATTAACAATATGTGGTTGTTTTCCCTTCTCACTTAGCTTGATGTAAAAAAATTGTGTCATTCAATCAACTGGTTGGATCATCGTTATTGCACCATCACCGAAATGGATACGTTTGCAATTGGAAAATCTTTCAACCTGTCTTCAAGTTACCTAAACACGCTAGGAATTCCATTAAAAGATTTTGTTCCAATCCGAAGAGAAAACCTCGATGATTTTGTTTTTGCAACTGCCGCTAATGAAAAGTATTTTCACGTTGCAATGGACGCCATTGGAAGTATCCAGAAATTTCTACCAAATCATATTATCTACTTTTACGATCTCGACTTCAATCGATCAGAAGAGCACATCAGTAAGGTAAACGATAGGGCCTACACAATGTTCTTCATTTATATTACAACCGCAAAAGAAATGTCTAACAATTATGCTCTATGAAAGCCTAGACTCCCTAGAGAACAATTGGGTAAATTGTTCCAAACAGAGGGACCAATACATTTAATGGTAAAGGAACGAGTGTTGGTCCAGGCGTAGGTTCCACGAAAGTTGTCAAGGGATCTAGTATAATAGGAATGAATATCAGACATATATTAGAGAAATAATGATGGAAGACAGAGGGAAGAGCATTATTGGCGAAGCGATACATAAATTTTCAGATTTGTAATTTATTGATTTGGGGTGTATTAAGGATCCGCAGTTCACAGTATCTATTAGGCTAATAGTGTTGGATATACATAGGATATCTCCCTTTAATGATGCGTACAACTCATCTCTATAGCATAGCCTATTCAGTCGAGAGGAGTAGTTGGATGCCCACGCTACGTTACAATATGTCAAGTATGGGTAGATAAGAGAGTAATATAGAGTACCGGTATGCAATACCCTGAATGGTAGTAGGTAGGAGACACGAGCCAGAACCGTATATTCTTGGCAACCTTAGTAGAGATATTACTAATGTGGTCAGTCCAGTTAGATGCTACTCAATTAAGTCACCGAGAAATTTTGAGGATTTAACTTGGCTAATGGGGATATTATCAATAGTCAGTATGGAATCAGTATCAGGAATAGTCTTGCGATGAGATCGGAAAGGAACATAATAAGTTTTGCTTAAGTTGAAAGATAGTTTATTGGCCTTGAACCATGCAGCCATATGGACAAGTTCGGTATTGACGATGGATAATAATACATACATGCATACATAGATATACACATAACACGAACATACATTTATTCACACAAAAGCTACATAAATACATGCGTACATACATTTATACGCACATACAAATTTGCAAAATACATATATACATATAATGTCATACATACATACATACATACATACATACATACATACATACATACATACATACATACATACATACATACATACATACATACATACATACATACATACATACATACATACATACATACATACATACATACATACATACATACATACATACATACATACATACATACATACATACATACATACATACATACGTACATACATACATACATATGTACATACATACATACATACATGCATACACCCATCCATCCATACATGCATACATGTCTGCTCGCATACATTGCTAATATTTTGAGTCTGAGCAAAGCCGCCCACAAAGCAATCTGCGCGAGATCGATAATACAAGCATAAATTCAAAGGTAATGAATGTGTTGGAAACGTTAGTTGCTAAATCTGCCAGGAAGAATCTGCCGAAAATATTTTCAACGTGGAGTCCTGAATTCTGTTATAGCCTATCCTTGGTTTTGTGTAACTGAGAATAATTGGGTTATGACTTGTCATTTCAGATTAATTCGCTATGTAACGTTATATACCGGAAGTTCGACTTCTCCAGGTATCCCTCCCACGTCCAGTACCTAAAAAACTACGCATTTAAGCCACTGATAGTGCACGTAAGTGTTTACCACAATAATACTATTGTTATAGAAATTCGGTAATCGTAATAGGACATCTGTGTAGTGCCTTTCCAGGAAAACTCATCCCAGATGTGTCCCAGACCCGACACACAAACATCACCACGATCATTTTTAATGGCTGCAAACCGTAAGGATATAGAGCAGTAAAAGGACATGAAGCTTACGGCGCAAATTGCACGACAGTGTGTTTCAGAGTGAGGGGCCAACCACGGCGAAGCTACCATGCATGCTGCCTGGTGGTCTGGTGGAAAATGTGATGAAGGATCTTCCATGTTCCTCTATGTTGGAGGGCGATGAGATCTGCGGCTACGTATGGATGACATCTGAATAACAAAACATCCTCGGATGGGATGGTGAGCACTGGACCAGTAGTTCCACATCCATCGGCTTATATACAATAGTTGATCTCATCTTCATGCAGACAATTGTACTATTCTCTGCTTCTCTTCGTTTTTTTCGTACTCATGCTCTCCTCGCTCTCTGTCTGCCTGTCTGCCTGTCTGTGTCTGTGTCTGTGCCTCTGTCTGTGTCTGTGTTTGTGTCTCTGTCTCTCTCTCTGTCTCTCTGTCTCTCTGTCTCTGTCTCTGTCTCTGTCTGTCTGCCTGTCTTTGTCTGTGTCTTTGCCTCTGTCTGTGTCTGTGTTCGTGTCTCTGTCTCTGTCTCTGTCTCTCTGTCTCTGTCTCTCTGTCTTACTGTCTCTCCGTCTGTCTCTGTCTGTCTCTGTCTTTGTCTCTCTGTCTCTGTCTGTCTCTGTATGTCTATGTCTCTCTCTCTAGCTCTCTCTGTCTCTGTCTCTCTCTACTTGTCTCTGTCTGTCTGTCTGTCTGTCTGTCTGTCTGTCTGTCTGTCTGTCTGTCTGTCTGTCTGTCTGTCTGTCTGTCTGTCTCTCTCTCTCTCTCTCTCTCCAATGTAATGCATCAATCCAGTGCTCAGGCAGATAGACCGACAAACGGTTACAGCGCTTCTCCCTAACTCCGAAGGATAGTCCATCCCTTCACCTTTTTACTGCGGGTGAAAGCCAACAGAATATTGATCTCATAAAATTGAGCGCAAAAAGTAGGATGCTTTAACCAGGAATGATATTTTCGTACTGATGGAAGTAAGTTCTGAAAAGAAGCAATGTTTTAGAGATGTAATTTAAAAAATGCCATTCCAATACTATAAATAATGGATTGGCTTTGTTCGAAAATTATTCGTCAGTTTATAAGGAGCTTTCATTGGTTACCAGTTAGTGACTATGTAATAGAAGTGACCTTGTGTATGGAAAAGGCAGGCTCATCTTTTTACAGGAACTAATACAGTGCCATGTAAAGTTTCTACATAAATACACACATACTTACATGCATCCTCAGAATTGCGCGTTTTAAGTGTAGACTGCTAAATCATAAACAATGCAACATACGAAGTACCCATTTATAAATCTGTCGATAATTGACAGCGTTTCTTACCAAAGATCGCATACTCAATCAGGTGCTATTAAAATACAACGGACCAGCGTTTGCTAATGACTTACCTTGTTACCTAGGCATGGATAAATATCTAATATCCATGTTTATCAAAGTTAACACATTAGTAATTCTGTTTCAGGAGGTATTGTCCGAGTTTCCTCGAGTCTTCTGGATCGATTCATCGATCCGCTTTAAGACGAAAAATCTGAGCCTAACGCTAGACGCTGTATTTAGAAGCGGAGGAATTATAACATTTGAACTAGCGGTCCATTCCAATTTCCAAGCTACTCACGAAGGAATGTATCGATTCCTTCCAATTTCTGCCAAAGCTGCCGCCAATACCCAACAGTTCGGAGCCAACAGCATCTACATGCATCGAACAGAAGCGATATACACGCGCATCATATTCTGGTGGGTGTTGTGCGCCCTAAGAGAGGACTGCATGTCCCCCACCCATCAGTTGTCTTGTAATTTCACGAGAAACGACGTTTGGGGCAGATGTCATCGTTTTGACCAGTCGGCTATTAACATCCTAATGGCCAACCATTTCCGCCACAATGTTTTTCGTTACAGGAGTGGAGCTGGTCAACTGTATGTTCATCGTTACGCTAAACACGAAGAACTTATAGTCGTTTGCCCGACAGGATATAAAATAAAATCAGCTCAATACTTTCCTGAATCGACAAATAACACTTCATCGTCTGATGCAGTTTGAGAGTCTTTTCAAGAAATGTTACCCGTGTAAGTGTACGCAGTTGAAATCCCAGATTCTTCTCGCAGAGCTGCCTTGCACAAATGCAATTCTTCGGAGAACATTAAGGAGAAGACACTAAGCGCTACAACGGAAGTGTCAAACTACTCGTAACGTTGCGTGGTTATTGCTCAGTCAATAATTAAGATACTAATCAATTTCTTATACGCTTTCGTGCATATGTACGTACCTAAGTAGTGCAACAGTGGCGCAGTCGGCGAATTAACTGAAGATGCTAATTGGACATTTGGCCAGCAAAATTAAATCTTTTATTTCTGAATAAGTGTGAATTATTTAAAGTTGGGAATTGGGGACCTAAGAGAGAGGGGAGAAGAGATGGAGACAGAGAGAATATGGAAGCGGATGGAGAAGGGACAGCGATTGAAAAGGTTTCTCTAAAAAAGGACAGTTTGTTTAATTAACGCGCATATGCTATGCCGAAATGGGCTAAGTTCGAATATAGGTTTCATAAAGACATAGGCCTAAGCGAATTCAAAAGAAAGGTTTTAACTGCTGTAATTGGATTGTGTCTTCCGCCATTCGATATCATTCTCGTCATATTCAGTGCACCGTAGTTGTTGTTTCGGTAGTATCCTGTGAAAAATAATCGATAATTTGAGGGGTTTAAGCCAGAAGGTCGTATCAATAATTTTTGGTGAAATGAAGATTTTGACATAAATTGAATTGACTGACGTCAGAAAAGTTTCTGCCCTATGGGCGTCCGGAGGGGGGCAAGGAGGGCATTTGAAAATTGTCTCGTTTTCTGTGCTCATGAATAGCTTATGCACAAATGTCATTTTGTCCCCCTTTCAGAAAATTTTGCACCCTAGAAACATTTTGCCCCACCCTTAAAAATTCCCGCGGACGCCCATGCTTCTGCCAGAAGGCTGTGGCTATAAGGCTCCATTTAAGTCTAGTTGGTAGGAAGATACACCACAATTTATGTGTCACAATTATGCCATAAGGATGCAAACCTACGGAGAGGCCTACGGTGTGTATTATTTCGTTTGTGACTAGAAGTCCTGCCAAAATAGTTGCACCTTAAAGATAAATCTATGTAGCACAACAATTAGTGCCAAATTTGAAGGTCAATTCAAGCCAAATAATTGCTGTATGGGACAGTATGTAGGCCTATATAAAATATATATGTCTCTATGACATATTTTAAAGAATGCTTGGGTCAAGAAGTCGTAACATGTGACGTAACTCCTGGTTGGATAATAATGAAGTCGCAATTAATTTTGGCCTGCTATACCCTTACCGTATCTTATATATATAATTATACTTTATATATTTAATATATATATTTAAGTAATATATATTAATTAATATGTATATATGTATATATATATTTACTTACCTGTGTCGTCTCTGAACACTTGTATAACACGTTTTACAACCTTTCCAAGGCGCTGTATCTATAGCAGATCTAAAAAGATACGTCTTAAGATTGATATGAACACTTAATGCAGTGCTGTCTCGATCGTTAAATCCAGTAATAATTTTATATATGAATATAATTTTATTACGTCTGGCAATGTTATTGGATAGAACACCTGCTGGTGGTGATGGGGGAGCAGATGCCCGGGGATCAGACGGCAACCCGGCCTCAAACAGCGATCACCCGCTGCGCTAGTAATCCCTCTTGCGTAACAGTTCTGCGAGTGCGACTGCCTGGCTTTCAACGTAGACCGATCCTCTCTCGCCGTAATGAACTCAGAGTATGCATCGCGCAGAGTCTACACAGCACTCGTTGTTATCGCGCGCCCTCTGCCGCCCGTCTCGACACTGCAGTCTCCAGTAAAAAAATACCGATAGAGAAAGACATCACGCAGTGAGCATTACGTCCTGTGAATATTGCAGAGGCAGTGGTCTCTTCCTTGTAGTTTGACAACCCAGGAGAACGGAGAGTCGGAACTGTCGCACCTCGCTGGGGAAGGACCTGAATGGTCCGTTGACGCATCGTTGCAACAATACGCTCATCAACGTTCTGGAAATATAATTGCTCTCGGAATTTGACCTGTTGGCCCGCGGGATAAAAAAAATTCGAGGCTCCTTTTGTGTATATATTTTCACCACGCAGCATGGTAGCTTCGCCGTGCTTGGCTCTTCACTCTGCATCACGCTGCCGTGCAATCTGCGGTAAAAGTTTCTTACCCTCGTACTGCTCTACTTCGTTAAGGTTTAAAACCGTTATAAATAATAGTGGCCATGTCTGGAAAGAGTTTTCTTGTAGAGGCATAACATAGATGTGCTATTACGATAACCGAATTTATATAACAATAGTATTATCGTGGTAAACATTTACATAAACATTAGTGACTTAAATGCGTGGTTTTTTAGGTACTGGACCTGGGAGAAATACCTGAAGAAGTCGAACTTCCGGCATATATATATATATATATATAACGCTAAACAGCAAATTAGTCTGAAATGATAAGTCATAACCCAAATTATTCTCAGTAACACAAACCCAGAAATATAACACATTTCGGAACGGTACGTTAAGAATATCTTTGGCAGATTATTATTTTGGGGGCTCATGACACGATAAACTGAATTCATTACTAAATATTTGTCTGTGTACACCAAGGCTCTGATAGGAATTTCACCTGCTCTATAGTATTCATCGTTATACAGGTCATGCAATCGGTGTATGTTGAGATCTGATCCTAAAACTTTTCTCTTCTTCTCAGCCCTTGTATAATGGGGATCCATTATACGGAACGTCTGAATATATACTTCCTTACTCCGTCCAGTAAATCCTGTGAGGTTTTGGTGTGAAACGCTCATTTGATATTAAGAAAATGATCCAGCCTTCTCGTTGCCTCCTTTCAAGCGTGTACAAGCGCACATGACAAGCCTTTCATTCACATACATAGTTTTATGAAATATTTGCTTGCAAACAGGGTTTCGAGCTCCACAAATAGGAATAGGAATTGTATCACAGAACATTTATGCATGGCTATCTAAGATAAGAATCTGCTAACATGACAACTCACAGTCTGTTTTGCTGTCCATAGTCTCCAATGGAATAAAACTCGGATGGCAAGAGAAGACGATTTGTCTCAGATAATTTATCACATCGGAATACTTGTTGATGCCCATATATGATTGCACACACACGCACACACGCGCTCGTACACACACACACACACACGCACAGAGCAAACCTTTTTTGGCCCTAGTCACTTGCCCTGTTGTATTTACAAAAGTAAATAGGCCGAAGCGTTGGGCTACGTTCATTTTCCATTCCTGAGATGTGCGATGTCAGTTTTGCACCGTCATTGCTAAACAACTCTCTTGTAGACGCCCAAAATAAATCTTTAGGTCACACTTTCACCTCAGCCTGTCCTTACAATCAACCAATGGCAATCAAGCTATGTCGTCACTAGATTGACCTGACCCTTACCTCACCAATGAGATAACAGCGATTTAAATAAGAACTACGTCACGAATGATAATTCACGCTCTATGCAATTCAACGTTACGTCTACTCCTAACACAAGTAAGTTTCAATCTACTACTAATTAACACTTTTTCAGCTCGTCTAACTAGGAGATTAAATCCCAGTTTGTCTGAATCTTTATCTAGACTATTCAAATCCCGGACTAGAGCCACCAGATATGTAACGGTACCCAGGATTTCACCCTTTAGAAATGCAAGAGTATTAGTTGTTGATCTTACTCCACGCTACTTTGGTTTTACAACTGATATATTTATGCATTAATGAGGTTAGGCTATGTTGAATATTAATGACATAAGACTGTTCAATGAACGTCAATGAATATATTATCATGTAAACACCTCATGGTGTAAGAATAACATCAATGTCAAACCATTTACTAAATTCAATGTCTAATATGTCTATTCTATTTTCTACCTAGATCAGCTTCTTATTAACCTAATCTAAGTATTAGAGCCTAAAATTAACCTCCCTCTCTTTGGATTGTAGTAGATGAATCGTTCTATTGGCTTTGCCCCCCAGTCACCAATGTTCGATGACACTTGCGTAGATCGTTTTAACGATATCTGACGGAAGAATGTAGCGTGTTCTTCTCCTCGCATAAGTTCCCTTTCTCGACGAACTTGCACCAAAACTGTTAAATCACACAGTTCGCGTGTCCAGCTTAAATCGAGCTGCGACACAAACGTTCGAAAGACTTTCCGATAGATCCACCAAGTTTCTAGAACAGTTCGTTATCGCTGACAAACTTCGCTCATCGACGTCTTATTCCGATTCGAGCTTAACATGGAGCATCACGCTCATCAACAGCTTCATCTTCGGAAGTGTTACTCGATCGAATCTCCACTTGAACGTCTTAAAACTTCAACAACACTTATTCGTACGGATTGTCACGACACAATTGTCAGATCGCTTGCGTGGTTCAACACTTTATAACCACGAGTTTGAAGATAACGCTATCGCAGGACAGCGACCAACTCGTTAAACATCACAACTGATCGTCCTTCTCTTTTAAGATGCCCACTGCGCATGCGCAACAGACGATATTTGAACCGATAATAATAATAATAATAATAATAATAATAATAATAATAATAATAATAATAATAATAATAATAATAATAATAATAATAATAATAATAATAATAATAATCTTCGTTTAATATCTTCAAACTGACAATAACGCAGTATGATTACAAATCAGTATGAACGGATGATCACAAGTTATTACAGGAGTCGAATTTAACTGTGCACGGCAGCCATGCAATGCGCCCATCACGTCTTACATCTCATTTTAACAACGCGCCATCTCGCGAATGAAAGGCTGAGTGGACCTAAATTTGGGAGGGTAGCGGGAAGCGATCCCGCTACCTCTTGCTCTTCACGCCAGTGATGTTACCACTACTCTATGGACCCCCCCCCCCCGTTAGACCTGAACTGCCCAATCAGATGTCGACAGCATCGTTTCATCAGCCTCTTTCTCGTAACATTAGTCCCCAATCTGCTTAACTTTTATGCTATATGTAGTTGGTCATAAAAGCTGGTCACTTAATTAGATATGCATAAGCTAATTGTTCTAATCTAGAGTACAAGCCTATTGTCCATTGCAGTATTGTGACTTAACTAACATACAATAATCTAGGTGTGTTTGTGTGGGTCAGAGGCATCCATCACAGAAGCTTGTAGCAATCGATAACATGGGTTGATTCGATCTGTGAAACAATACCAAAATCTTCTAGTACAGCATTGGCAATTACCGCACCTGCCCTGCCCGATATTCCATATCGGTGACAGAGTTTTGAGAACTTCGGTAATTTTTTGTCGTTTGCTTAGTTTTATTTATTTCTTTGGAGGTATTTGGTTTTTCTGACGCATCATAGGCTTCTTCGTCTGCTAAGATTTGACTCTCTACTGGATCTATTTCTCTTTTCCCTGCGGAATTTTGATCATTACTCTCTGCTAATGTTTGTTCATTGCTGAAATCCAAATGTTTGCGACATCTTAGGTGTTCGTTCAGCTTTCTTTCATACCGCTTCTTTAGTTTAGTTGATACAATCTTATCTTGACCGCCAATAATCATTAGAGTCCGCTGATCATGTATAGGAACTCATGTTCATCGTTTGACACCTTTCTGTCAATGGAACATTTGCAGGCTTAGATGTCAATAACTTTTTCTCCACATTTACGTTAAGAGTTTCGCAATTTTTACGATAAATACTATTACTTTTTCGACCTTTATAGGTCGGCGATCGAAATTCATCGTGGAATGTTCTTATCATCTTCAGAATTCTTGTATGTGAAACTGCCACGAAGGAAGCTTTTCTCCATATATAGCTTCGATGTGTCTTGCTACGATTTCTGCTGTTTGAGTGACAATAGATTCTTTGGTTCCGTCCGTGTTGACTCTGTTGAGGTTGTATTTATCATAATTATAGTGCCTCATAACGTCTTTATAAGTTGACAAGACATTTTTCGGTAACTCGCACGAATATCCAAAATCAGGACATTTTTCAGCGGTTCTTGTTTTGATTTTGGATAACGACATAGTAACTGATCAAAAAGACCTCTTTTTGCAGAAATTTTGCGATTACCGGATTTCCACAAACTTTTGTATATGAGACTGATTATATATTATACCATTAACATCGTGCCCTAAATATGGCATATGACGTGGTGGGCAGGGGCGTAACTTTGGTCTAAAAAATGAGGTTTCCAATTTCTTACATACACGAACCAAGGCAAAGACTGCGATTTCTGGGAAGGCTCAATAATAAAATATTGATTAGCATTGGTACGGTTCCCCAGTCAAAAAATTGTGGTACGGGTACCCATCGTAACCCCCCGGACAAATTACGCCTATGGTGGTAGACTTACTGCCGGTTCGCTTAATATGGAGGATTGAAGGAATGAAGGACATTGAAGAACGAAGGTTCGCCTTAATCTGAATTGGCTTTAATGCACTAGCAACAGGGGTATAGTATCGAACTTCAACGACGTAGCTGGGGCACCTCTGAACTTCGAAATTATTCAACCAAATTTTGCACAGTCATTTACTTTTACCAAATGCAACTTTTAAACGCTATTACGTTTGTAAATTCGTACTTTAGTTTTTTCGCACCACCCTAATGTGTATGTCTCTGCTTGTGTTTGCCTCTGTTTGTATCTGTCTCTGTTTGTGTGTGTTTCTGTTTTCGTATGTCTCTGTTTGTGTCTGTCTCTGTCTGTACATATGTATGTTTGTGTATGTCTCTGTTTCTGTCTGTCACTGTGCCTGTCTCTGCTTGTGTCTGTCTCTGTTTGTGTCTGTCTCTGTGTCTTTCCTTATTTGTGTCTGCCTCTGTCTCAGTTTGCATCTGTGAGTATTTGTGCATGTCTCATTTGTATTTGTCCTTTTTGTGTCTGCCCATGACCGTGTGCTGTTTTGTTTGTTTCTGTCTCTGTGTAGGCCTGCGTGTCCTTTCTGTTTCTGCTTGTGTTTGTTTATGCATCTGTTTATGTCTTTGTTTGTATCTGCCTCGGTGTTTTTGTTTGTCTTTAAATTTTTCTCTGTGTTTGTGTCTTTCTCTGTTCATGTACATCTCCGTTTATGTCTGCCTCCTTTAGTATCTCTCTCTACTTGCGTCTGTCTTCGGTTGTCTGTCTGTGTGTACGTCTCTGTTTGTGTCTGTATGCGTCTTTTTCTCTCTTTGTGTCTGTCACTGGTTGTGTCTATGAGGAAAATGCGACGTTCTGGTCTATTCAAAGCGCTTTTAGATGGCAATTAATTGGATGGGCTTTACGTTTGCTCTGTAGCCAGTCACTTGTGACTTTTCAAGTTATCTGCACAAAAGCCACGCTGCGGAAACCATGTTTCGCTTTGTATTGAACTCACACCACACTCAGCATCGTATAATCCCTACTTTATTTCCTTTTCATCTGTTCGTTTTAACATAATTATTATCGTCATATTCAACAAATAATCATCATCATAACCACCACCGCCGCCGCCATAGCAACCACTACCACCACCACCACCACCACAACGGCAAATCTTATCTACCGATTTCTATAGCACCGTTAATATAGTGTACAATCGTAATAAAAGCCTAATTCATTAGAAAAGTCAAATTGAAACTGAAAGGTCAAGGCAACGGTTTGTATGCAGCTGAAAGAGGTGAGTCTTTGATTTGTGCCTGAATGACACAAAAAAATTGATAGACGGACCAATTAGCGCGATTGCTCAGCGAATTCAAAAGCCTCGGAAAAAACCGACTGATAATATCCGAAAACCCAAAACTGTTTGGGTGGGGGCACATTAGGAATCACAAACACTAACGATACCAAATCTACCACCTTATCTCTTTCAGTTTACTTATTTTGTGCGGATAGTCAGTTATTGATCTACATGCCGTAATAATGAATGGTATGAATATTATTCTTAGGGGAAATTTACCCGATCCAAATCTCCTGGATGATTTTTGCCAAAATAGCTCTACATAAGACGCAGCACTTATGCGTAATGCAGAATATCAGTAAGTCTCGTTTTTTGGCCCAGACTCTGGAGTAGTGCGCTGTATCACGTTACTTCAACAATAATGTAGGCTATCTGAGCAGTCTGATGAGAGCAGTGGATGAAATCATCAGACCGCAAACAGCGAACGAAACTTGTAGTGCACAGTTCGTAGAGATACACAAGTAAGAAGGTTACACTCTGCGTGTAAGTGTTGCACACTTATACTTCATGGTTTATAAATGGATTATTCAATTTAATAATGTATTGTGAGATAAGGTCGATATCAACAGCCCTGGCAACCACAAGATTCAGTTAAACACCGGATTCAAAGATTATTCTTCTGTTACCAGATTATGGCCTACATTCGGGGTTGCATACTATAGAATATGGACCACCCCTTTGTTCAAATTAAACACGGATATATATATACATATATATATATGTATACATACATACATACATACATACATACATACATACATACATACATACATACATACATACATACATACATACATACATACATACATACATACATACATACATACATACATACATACATACATATATCAGGGCAACGAATCCTGCGCATAGCTCGTTTGGATATTCAGTTAAAGAGATACCTGAAAGCAGGACTGACATGCCGCAAGATTCGAGGCGGTTGATTATTTATCGTATTTAGGTCTAGTATGTGCTTTGTTTTGTAGCGTTTACTCAATCCGAAGCGTCTCGAAATGTCAAGGACAAGTGGTGTTTTGGCTTTGGCCACGAAAAGGAAAGTTTGGTTTCTGGGAATTATCTTCGTCTGTGGATTCACGTATTTTCTGCAGAGTACGCAGAGAAATTGTTTCTCATTTACTTTTTCAACATCGCAGGTATTCTAAATTATAACACCTCAGCATCTGACTGTCTATATTTGCCTGTGATTCTGTTGCTAGCTGACTCTGTTACTTCTGTGTTTATGTTTATGTGTGTTTCTGCTTCTGCTTGTCTGTCTGCGTGTCTCTGCTTGTGTCTGTCTCTGTGTCTGTCTATAGTTGTGTCTGACTCTGTGTGCCTGTCTCTGTTTGTTAAATTGTCTTTATGTGTGCGTCCATTGATTGTTGTCTTTGTTTGTTTCTGTGTTTATGACTGCTTGCTTCTGTCTCTGTTTGTGTCTCTTCTGTTTCTCTGTTTGTCTGTCTGTGTCTTTGTCTTTGCCAACTATCTTTCCCCAGTATTGTAGAACAATTGCCAGAATGTCATCCTTCTTTTTCAGATTTGCAGTATGTGGTTGTTTTCCCTCTTCATTCAGCCTGATATAACTCAAGTATGTCTGTCAATCAACTGGCTGAATCCTCGTTATTGCACCATCACTGAAACGGGAACGTTAGCAGTTGGAAACCCTTTCAACCTGTCTTCAAGTTACCTAAAGAAGCTTGGAATTCCTTTAAAAGACTTTGTACCAATCCGAAGAGAAAACCTTGGTGACTTTATTTTTGCCACTGCCGCTAATGAAGACTATTTTCACGTTGCAATGGACGCCATTGGAAATGTTCAGAAATTTCTACCAAATCATACGATCTACTTTTATGATCTCGACTTCAATCGATCAGAAGAGCACATCAGTAAGGTAAACGATGCGTAATGCTTTCCATTTATATCGCAATCGCAATTTTTTAATTTTTTTAATTTTAAATTAAGTAATTTTTGACGAGAGAAACGGCTATTCATCATACTCAATGATACCCTAGACTCCCCAAAGAATGCGACGTTCATTTTGAAGGTTTGCAGCCAACGCCAATACCCATTAATTATAGTCCTCCGATGTCAAAGAATACCTCCAACTGAACAAAACAAACATTTTCCAAGCCCTTGTAGTCTCCCGAGTAAATTACGCTCTAGCATCCTGGAAGGCTTCCTGTCAACGCATTTGGGTGGAAGAATTGACTCGTTTTTTGCGTACTGCTGTAGGCAGCACCTCTTGAGCGACGAAAGTTTAACGTCGGGGAAGATTTGTGAGACGAGAGCTAAATCTGGTAAAATAAATATATACACTTAATTCTGGGTCAATCGAGGTAATTTCAAGGTCTATTTCAGGCATGGCGAACCTATGGCACGCGTGCCCAACCTGGCACGCCAACAGATTTTGCTTGGCACGCCACCTGAACTCTGAACTTTCTTTTTTTCCATACTTGTTATAGTTCTTTATATCTTACATTCAGCAATCTCTTTCCTGCTTCATTGTCACATAAAATTATAGTAAATATAAATAAATCACATTAATTAGTAGCCACGTCCAAAAATAATGCAATGACTTTTCAATATTAGCTTTCACTTTTTAGGTACTTCATTCCGTGTTCACTGGTTCAATAAATTTCTGGCACGTGAAACTTTCCACTTTCTTTAAGAACTATTTTCTGGCACGCGAGCTAAAAAAGGTTCGCCATGCCTGGTCTATTTCAAGGTCAAAAAGTCAAATTCTAAACATCTAAGGGGATAAGACGCAGGAGCAGAGCAGTAGAACAGTAGAAGCAGTTGTACGAGTAGAGAGTTCGTATAGTTGGCTTTTCGTCTTCGTTTTCACTGTCGGGCTTCGTGGATAAACTCATCAACTACTATTGACCAAGTCGTCTGTCTTCGGCAGCCGTGTCTCTGTTGGGCTTCCGTCTGGCATCCAATCGCAACACAGCATTGGCCCGTCCGAACCTACCTTTTATATCCCGTGCTGCATTGTATACGAGCGTCTACTCTCTACTACGTTACATCCACCACCCATACACTAGCTACGCTGGACACACATACATGCATACATACACTTATATATACATCAATGCATGCATATATCCATACATCCATCCATCCACCATACATAAATACACACATACATACATAAATACATGCGTACATACATGCTACATCCCTACATCCATCCATACATACATGCATACATACATGCATACATACATGCATGCATGCATGCATGCATACATACATACATACGTACATACATACATACATACATACATACATACATACACACATACATACATACATACATACATGCATCAATACATACATAAATCCATACATACATACATACATACATCTTACATCCATCCATACATATTTACATACATTCATGAACCTCCACTTTCAAGCCACAACATCTAGACGATATAGTTCACCCGAGTTTCTCAGTCGCTATAGAGTATATAGCATCTCTCTTAAACGGTCTAGGGCAGGGATGGGCAAACTTTTCGCATATTGGGCCACATTAAACGCCAAAAAATTCGGAGGTCCGGGTAAAAAATTAAAAAGTTTTAATAGCGACTAGCATGAAAAAGTTTACTTATTTATTATAATTAAATATACTTTAGCTGTTACTAGTGAGATGTATGTAACTGTAAACATACCTAACCAAGTTTCCGATAATCCGGAATGATTGCACTAGCTGCAATACGTAGTTTGAGTTCAAGTTTAGATCAGTTAACTGAGATCTGTACTTGGATTTGTTTATTTTCTTAGTTGAAAAACTTTGTTGAAAGATGTACCCGTAATTGGATGCGAATAACACGAACATTTTTAAAACTAAAGTTTGTAAATTTGAGAATTTTTCCTTTCTTAGTGAAGAAAACATGTTATCAGGTCTTATCCTTTGATCTGATCTTTGAGAACAATGTCACTTTGTGGGTTGATTAGCCCCAGTCGAAGTTCCGTAGAAGCTAATTGTCAATGTTAAATGTGGACGGTGTAGTAAGGACAATTTCAGTCTCAATTGATTTAAATTCCGCAAAACGTCTGGAGAACTCTCCATTCAAATTTGACAGCCAAAGAATATATTTTTCTGCAGACTCTGCTGTGACAGTTAACACGCACAAAACATATATATATATATATCTGTGCATACATTCATACACACAAACGCCAGGGTAGTGTGGCTAAGCAAGTTCAACAAGATGAATCTTATTTTTAAAACTGAATCGAAAAAAAATTGACAGGAGACACTGAATTGAGTAGCATATTTGAAAGGCTTGGGCCACCAAGCGAGAAAAACTTTGAGCCATACATGAAGCGAATTGATCTTTCTCTATGAACTTATTTTTATTTCAAAACGTAAGAAGTACATGATCATTAACGAAATCAATAAATAAGAAAAGATCATAATTCTATGTTCTACCGCAACTTTAAGTTGTACCTACGCTTCGTCCCATTGACTGACCACTATTCTAATCTTAGATCTCCTATAACCCGATCCTAACTAGTGCTGCCCATTGAGTATCTCTCTATCTCACTACATACCATTCTGTGACCACTTAACCTACTGGTCCCCTGACATTGTACCTATGTCTCTATCTGCTATTACCTTGCAGACTTGGTCTGACTGCTTACTTCCGTTCCTATCTCTCTGTCAGTCTCTGCTGTCTGTCTAACTGTCTGTCTGTCTAACCCTCTAACCAACCCTGCAGCCATATCTCCCTATGCCAGCTTGACCGTAAGCCTCTATACCTGTTCCCCTACCATTCCTCGGTCAGCGTTGCCTTTGGCATCCCTTTCTATCTCCTATAGAGAGATAGAAAGGGATGCCAAAGTGCATCCCTTTCTATCTCATTAAGGGATGAAAACAACGGAAAACATTTCATCTCCTGAAATGTTTTCCGATAAAGATTTCCAATCTTTATCGGAAAACATTAAGGAGATGAAGTGTCTGTATGTCTCTCTCGCCAATGCAATGCCCTGCTACATCATTCAGCCACGTAGGCTAAGTATCAAGCTCTATTCAGAATAAAAATCCAATGCTCAGGCAGATGGACCGACAAACGGTTACATAGTTTCTACCAAACTTCGAAGTTCTGTTTGTCCGTTTAGATTCTTAATGCGGGGTAAAAGCCAACAGTCTTGCACGGATAAGGATCTCAAAATTAGGCACAAAAAGTAGGATGCTTGAATTGCAAAAGAAGTTTTTGTATTGAAAGTAGTATGATGGGAAAGATTAAATGTATTAGAGATATAGTTTCAAATAGGCCATTCCAATTAATCGATTGGCTCTGTTTGCAAATCATTCGTCAGTAAGAAACCGGCTAAGGTGTTTCATAAGGAACCAGTTAATAACTACGTAACAGATGTTGTGTTGGGTAGGGACAAGGAAGATGCATCTTTTGACAGGTTCCAGTGAAGTGCTATATAAAGTTTCTACATAAATATACACATACAAGCAATCACACTTCGAATTGCACTTTTAAAGCGCCGTTTGTTAAATCATAAACAATTAATGCAACATACGGAGTACCCATTTATAAATCAATCGATTATTTCCAGCGTTTCTAGCCAAAAGTCAAATCCTCAATCAGGTGCTATCGAAATCTGGCGGATCAACGTTTGATAATTACCTGCCTTGTTACCTAAGCATGCATAAATGTCTAATATCCATGTTTATTAACACATTAGTAATTCTACTTCAGGAAATGTTATCTGAGTTTCCTCGAGTCTTCTGGATCGATTCATCGATCCGCTTTAAGACGAAAAATCTGAGCCTAACGCTGGACGAAGTGTTTAGCAGCGGTGGAATTCTGACATTTGAACGTCCGATCCATTCCAATTTCGAAGCTACTCACGAAGAAATGTATCGATTCCTTCCTATTTCTGCCAAAGCTGCCGCCAATACCCAACAGTTCGCAGCCAACAGCATATATATGCATCGAACAGAAGAGATGTACACACGCATCATATTCTGGTGGGTGTTGTGCGCCCTAAGAGAGGACTGCATGTCTCCCACTCATCAGCTGTCTTGTAATTTCACGAGAAAAGACGTTTGGGCCGGATGTCATCGCTTTGACCAGTCGGCTATTAATATCCTAATGGCCAACCATTTCCTCTACAATATTTCTCGTTACAATAGTCGTCATCGTCAACTGAAAGTTAACCGTTATTCTAAACACCAAGAACTTCTGGTCGTTTGCCCGACAGGAAATAAAATAAAATCAGCTCAATACTTTTCTTTATCGAAAAACAACACTTCATCGTCTGATGCAGTTTGAGAGTTTTTCCAAGAATTGTTATCCGTTTAAGTTTACGCAACTGACATTTCAGATTTTTCTCGCAAAGCTGTCTTGCGCAAATGCATCGGAAAACATTAAGGAGATGAAGTGTCGAACTGCTTGCAACATTGCCTGCTTATTGCTCTGTCAATAATTAAGTTACCAATCAATTTCTAATACGCTTTCGTGCATATGTACGTGTCTACGTAGTCCAACAGTGGCGCAATCGGCGAATTGACTTATGCTTTTTGAACTCCAGTCCAGGAAACTTAAATCTTCTATATCTGGAAAAATGTAATTAATTTGAAGTTTGGAATTGGGCACTTAGGGGGGAAAGGGAGTAGACGTGGAGACAGAGAGATTATGGGAGGGTGGGAGAGGAGAGACAACGATTGAAAAGGTTCGTCTAAAAGAACAATTTTTTTAACTAACAATAACACTTCATCGTCTGATGCAGTTTGAGAGTTTTTCCAAGAATTGTTATCCGTTTAAGTTTACGCAACTGACATTTCAGATTTTTCTCGCAAAGCTGTCTTGCGCTAACTTAACTCCATGCCGAAATGGGATAGGTTTAAGTATAGATTAGGCATAATTGAATTCAAAACAAAAAGTTTCAAATCTTGTAATTGAGTAGCGTTTTCTGCCAGTCGACATCATTCTGGTCATATTCAGTGTGCCGTGGTTGTCGTTTCGGTAGTGTCCGAGGAAAATACATCGACAATTGGGAGTTCGTGCATTCTGCGAATACTCCGTGTTAAAAGCCTTTGTTTGAGATTTACTGACCTTTGACGAGTAATGGATGTGACAACAAATAAATCAATTATTCCAATGTAATTCTTATTCATTGCTAGCATCATCATTTTCATTACCACCACTATTATCATATTCGAGTATGAAAGCCGACAACACGAATGCAACGACCATCACATCTCCAGGACCACCACAACGACCACGGCCATCGCTACCCCTTTTACCTTGTATATTTTATGTTCAGAGCCAATTGTAAGATTAGGTAGTGTAAGAATTACCTAGGCGAATTACTCGTTAAATGTCCATCCTCCTTAAAATTCCCTGTCGATTCCCCGTTATCTGGAGCTTATGTAGTTATCGTTAAAAGAATGCCTA
Organism: Allolobophora icterica; assembly: GCA_963556255.1. NCBI lineage: Eukaryota > Metazoa > Annelida > Clitellata > Crassiclitellata > Lumbricidae > Allolobophora > Allolobophora icterica. The sequence goes on along the minus strand of OY744604.1, from coordinate 68,580,488 downwards.
TTTCACGAACTTTACTTTATCATACCTCTAACAAATGCAAATATTTTCATAAGAACAAAAATATTCTGAAAATATTCGCATTCATTCCGAAATCAATCCCATTCCGAAATCTCCGACCCAATCCTTATCGATCCATCCACGTCTATCTTCCCTGATTTTACACAGATGCGCCTCATTACAACCTTCTCGACTATATATTTCTTTTCTATATGCGAATTTAGCCTGATCCATTCCTGTCAGTTTCTGCATTTTGTCCTTCAAAACAAAGTTTCGAATCCACCCTTGAGCTTCTCTCGCTCTCTTCCCAATTCGTCGTCTGGTGTGCAAGCTTCTGTTTGGTTGTGGTTCTACCCATCCTACCGACCGATCCACCCATCCACGGACCCACTTGACCTTCACCCATCCAACCGTCCGTCCGCCAAGTTGCCATTTTAATAGCTAGATGTCGGTTAATGTAGGCCTACGAAATACACAACGGAGAGATTCTGCATTATTCAGATGTTTGTGCATGTGTATGCTTGTGTATGTCTCTGTTTCTATCTGTCACTGTGTCTGTCTCTGCTTGTGTCTGTCTCTGTTTGTTTCTGCCTCTGTGTAGGCCCGCGTGTCCTTTCCTGTCTGTTTCTGCTTGTGTTTGTTTATGCATCTGTTTATGTCTTTGTTTGTATTTGCCTCGGTGTTTTTGTTTGTCTCTAATTTTTCTCTGTGTTTGTGTCTTTCTCTATTCATGTACATCTCCGTCTATGTCTGCCTCCTTTAGTATCTCTCTCTACTTGCGTCTGTCTTCGGTTGTCTGTCTGTGTGTACGTCTCTGTTTGTGTCTGTATGCGTCTTTTTCTCTGTTTGTGTCTGTCACTGGTTGTGTCTATGAGGAAAATTCGACGTTCTGGTCTATTCAAAGCGCTTTTAGATGGCAATTAATTGGATGGGCTTTACGTTTGCTCTGTAGCCAGTCACTTGTGACTTTTCAAGTTATCTGCACAAAAGCTACGCTGCGGAAACCATGTTCCGCTTTGTATTGAACTCACACCACACTCAGCATCGTATAATCCCTACTTTATTTCCTTTTCGTCTGTTCGTTTTAACATAATTATGATAGTCATATTCAACAAATAATCACCATAACCACCACCGCCGCCGCCATAACAACCACCACCACCACAACGGCAAATCTTATTTACCGATTTCTATATTTCGATTTATTTTATTTCGATTTCGCCGTTACAATTATGGTCAAGACGTACAGTAAGTCTATGGTAGCTTCGGGTACAATCGTAATGAAAATCCTAATTCATTAGAAAAGTCATCTTGAAACTGAAAGGTATGCAGCTGAAAGAGGTGAGTCTTAAATTTGTACCTGAAAGGCACAAAAAACAAATTGATAGACGGACGGATTGCTCAGCGAATTCAAAAGCCTCGGAAAAAACCGACCGAAAATATCCGAAAACCCAAAACTGTTTGGGTGGGGGCACATTAAGAATCAGAAACACTAACGATACCAACTCTACCACCTTATCTCTTTCAGTTTACTTATTTTGTGCGGATAGTCAGTTATTGATCTACATGCCGTAATAATGAATGGTAAGAATTCTTAGGTGAAATTTACCCGATCCAAATCTCCTGGATGATTTTTGCCAAAATAGCTCTACATAAGACGCAGCACTTATGCGTAATGCAGAATATCAGTAAGTCTCGTTTTTTGGCCCAGACTCTGGAGTAGTGCGCTGTATCACGTTACTTCAACAATAATGTATCTGAGCAGTCTGATGAGAGCAGTGGATGAAATCATCAGACCGCAAACAGCGAACGAAACTTGTAGTGCACAGTTCGTAGAGATTCACTTGTAAGAAGGTTACTCTCTGCGACGTCTGCGTGTAGGCTATGTGATGCACGTGATGCACACTTATGCTTCGTGGTTTATAAATGGTTTATTCAATTACATAACATAACATAACAAGGGTTTTAAGTGGTTCAGAAGATGTGTAGTCTGTGTTAGAACCACTGCAATTGCAATTGAATAACGTATCGTGAGATAAGGTCGATGTTAAACACCGGATTCAAAGAATATTCTTCTGTTATCAGATACGTTCGGGATTGTATAGACCACCACTTTGTTTAAATTAAGCACGGATATCAGGGCAACGAAAATCTCGCTTGGATATTCAGTTTACGAGATACTTGAAAGCAGGACTGACATGCCGCAAGATTCGAGGCGGTTGATTATTTATCGTATTTAGGTCTTGTTTGCGTTTTGTTTTGTAGCGTTAACCGAATCCGTAGAGTCTCGAAATGTCAAGGACAAGTGATGTTTTGGCTATGGCCACGGAAAGGAAAGTTTGGTTTCTGGGAATTATCTTCGTCTGTGGATTCACGTATTTTCTGCAGAGTGCGCAGAGAAATTATTTCTCATTTACTTCTTCAACATCGCAGCGGTCAAATCAGGTGAACTAAATTATGACATCTCTGCATCTGACTGTCTGTATTTGCCTGTGATTCTGTTGCTAGCTGACTCTGTTTCTTCTGTGTCTGTGCTTGTTTGTGTTTCTGCTTCTGCTTGTCTGTCTGCGTGTCTCTGCTTGTGTCTGTCTATGGTTGTGTCTGACTCTGTGCCTGTCTCTGTTTGTTATTGTCTATATGCGTGCGTCCACTGATTGTCGTCTTTATTTGTTTCTGTGTTTATGACTGCTTGCTTCTGTCTCTGTTTGTGTCTCTTCTGTTTCTCTGTTTGTCTGTCTGTGTCTTTGCCAACTATCTTTCCCCAGTATTGTAGAACAATTGCCAGAATGTCATCCTTCTTTTTCAGATTTACAGTATGTGGTTGTTTTCCCTCTTCATTTAGCTTGATATAACTGAAGTATGTCTTTCAATCAACTCGCTTAACCCTGGTTATTGCACCATCACTGAAACGGGCACGTTAGCAGTTGGAAACCCTTTCAACCGGTCTTCAAGTTACCTGAAGAAGCTTGGAATTCCTTTAAAAGACTTTGTACCAATCGGAAGAGAAAACCTCGGTGACTTTGTTTTTGCAACTGCCGCAAATAAAAACTATTTTCACGTTGCAATGGACGCCATTGGAAATGTTCAGAAATTTCTACCAAATCATACGATTTACTTTTATGATCTCGACTTCAATCGATCAGAAGAGCACATCAGTAAGGTAAACGATGCGCAATGCTTTTCATTTATATCACAATCGCAAAAGAAATGTCCAACAATTATGCTCTATGAAAGCCTAGCCTCCCTAGAGAATAATTACTAGAGATGAACAATTTTAAAACCAAATAGGCCTAATTGTCATCAATATTCTTCAATACCAGGTCAACCAGCTTCCATATGATAGGGACCTACTAGTATAAGTTCCTTAATGTACGATTGCACTCATAAAGGCACATATGCATATATTTACATGCATACATACATACGCCAAATGCATACATACATATATAGAAACATACATACATACATACATACATACGAACATATATTCATACATGCATACATATGCATATATATACACAGATACATGCATGCATGCTTACATACATACATACGTGCCGTAAGGTAAACGATACGCAATGCTTTTCATTTATATCACAACCGCAAAAGAAATGTCAAACAATTATGCTCTATGAAAGCCTATACATACACACATACATACATAAATACATGCATACATACATCCTACTTCCATCCATACATCCATGTATACATGAATATATACATACATACATACATACATACATACATACATACATACATACATACATACATACATACATACATACATACATACATACATACATACATACATGCATACATACCTACATACATACATACATACATACATACATACATGTACATACATACATACATACATACATGCATACATACATACATACATACATACATACATACATACATACATACATACATACATGCATCCATACATACATAAATCCATACATGCATACATACATACATCTTACATCCATCCATACATATTTACATACATTCAATGGACCTCCACTTACAAGCCACAACATATAGACCAGTGGTCTCTGACCTTTTTTCGGTGAGGAGCCGCATTGCGCAGTTTAGCAACTTTTGGGAGCCGCATTCCAAAGTTTAGCACCTTTTGGTAGCCGCCATGGGTTAGGTCGAATTTAGGAGCACAACAAATACTAGTTTATAGCACTATTACATGGAAAATGTCCATTTTTATAGCAGAATTTTATTTCGTCACAGAAAATGTCATTTCCTGGAAACCTCTGGAGAGCCGCCACAGAACTTTTTGAGAGCCACATGCGGCTCGCGAGCCGCTAGTTGGTGACCAATGATCTAGACGATATAGTTCATGGAGTTTCTCAGTCGCTATAGAGCATCTCTCTTAAACGGTCTAGTGCAGGGAATGGCAAACTTTTTGCATATTGGGCCACATTAAACGCCAAAAAATTCGGAGGTCCGGGTAAAAAATTTAACACTTTTAATAGCGACTAACATGAAAAAGTTTACTTATTTATTATATATTAAATATACTTTAGCTGTTACTAGTGAGATGTATGTAACTCTAAACATACCTTACCAAGTTTCCAATAATCCGGAGTGATTGCACTGGCTGCAGTTCGCAGTTTGAGTTCAAGTTTAGATCAGTTAACTTAGGTCTGTACTTGGATTTGTTTATCTTTATAGTGGAAAATCTTTGTTGACTGGTGTAAGTAGATGCGAATAACACAACCATTTTAAAAAACTAAAGTTTGTAGATTTGAGAATTTTTCCTTTCTGAGCGAAGAAAAGAATGTTATCAGGTCTTATCCTTTGAGCTGCTATTTGAGAACAATGTCACTTTGTGGGTACATTAACTCCAGCTGAAGTTCGGTAGGATCTAATTGTCACTGTAAAATGTGAACGGTACAGTGAGCAAAGCAAATAAAAATAGGTCTAAATTAATTAAATTCCGCAAAGCGTCTGGAGAACTCTCCATTCAAATTTGACAGCCGAAGAATATATTTTTCTGCAGACTCGGCTGTGACAGTTAACACGCACAAAGCATATAATTATCTGTGCGTACACAGTGGTGTGGCTAAGCAAGTTCAACTAAATGAATCTTATTTTTAAAGCTGAATCGAAAAAATTGACAGGAGAAACTGAACTGAGTATAGCATATTTGAAAGGCTTGGGCCGGCAAGTGAGAAAGCCCTCGAGCCATACATGAAGCGAAATGATCTTTCTCTATGAACTTATTTTTATTTCGAATCGTAAGAAGTACATGATCATTAACGAAATCAGTGAATAAGAAAAGATCATAAATCTATGTTCTACGGCAACTTTAATAGGTTGTACCTAGATTTGTTAGTATCAGCCTGTATCATTATCACAACGAAAAGAATCTGAATCAGCTTATCAAGCATGTATGCATATACGTACTATGTATAAACGTATGTGTGTATGCATGTATGTATGTGTCATGTATATTATACATGTACAATTGTACATACATGAATGCGTACATACCTACAGGCATGCACTCATTTATCCATACATACATGCACACATACCTACACGCATATATACATACATACATACGTATATACATACATATATATATATATATATATGACACATACATACGTATATAGATATACCGGCTGCATAAATACATACATACATTTATAGATGCGTTGTACATGCATACATGCATATACCCATCCATCCATCCATCCTTTCATCCATCCATAGATACATACATATATATATACATATACATAAGTATATAATATTATATATAACACGTACGTACAGTCGTACATACGTATATACAATTAAACATGGATAAGCCACATAAGTTTAGTTTATATTCGTTTAATGAAACAACAGACATAACGCTGTATGTGTACAAGGAAGTGAATTAAAATTGTTAATTGTTAATAATAGCTTAGTAAGAGTTGGAAAATAACATTCTAGATATGAAGTTTCGAGAGTCTTTATCTGGTAGATTAAAATTGTGAGGACGATTTCTTAGGGAGTAAGGAGTAATATGGTTGGTTGGGAATAAACATCTAATTGAGTGATTTTCATTGAGTAAAGCTGCTTTAAATAAGGCCATTTCGGCTTTGAGCACAAGCTCAGCTATGGAGGGAGAGATGGTTTGAACATATCCAAATCGTTTGAGTTTGTTCAGGAATTGTTCAAGGCGCAATTTATCCTTGCCACTTATAAGGCCCCACCAGGCTGGAGAAGCATATAAGGTTCTAGATACGATTGTTGCATTAGTGATGAGATGTAGTGAGTCTTGAGATGCTCCATGATTTTTGATAGTTCTTAGTGCAAAAAAGGAGGAGGTTCCACTTTTTATCAGTTGATTGATGTGCTCAGTGACTGTTAATTTTTCTCCGATGGTGACTCCGAGAATCTTGATTGATGTTGACCGTTTAACTCCTGTGATTGAAGGGTTGTCAGAAAGTGAGGGTTGGTTGCGTTTGATGATAGCCATTTCCCGAGTTTTATCAGGATGCATACACGCATATCATACATTCATACATGTATGTGTACACACATACCTGCATAAGCCCATCCATCCACACATGTATACATGCATGCTCGCATATATTTCTAATGTTTTGGGTTTGAAGAAAGGCTGATCAAAAAGCAATCTGCGTGAGATAAAAAAATACACAAGCATAAAATTACCCAGAAAATGAATGTGCTGGAAACGTTGGTTTCTGAGTCTATCTGAAAGAATCTGCCAAAGATAATTTTCAATGAATTGTGTTATATTTCTGGTTTTGCGTTACCGAGAATAATTTGGGTTATGACTTTTCATTTCAGATTAATTCGCTATGTAGCGTTATATACCGGAAGTTCGACTTCTCCAGGTATCCCTCCCACGTCCGGTACCTAAAAAACTACGCATTTAAGCCACTAATAGTGCACGTAAGTGTTCATCATGTAAAATTATTGTTACGAAATTTGGTAATCGTAATGGCACATCTGCGTATAGTGCCTCTCCCAAAAAATTCTCCCAGTGGTGTCCCAGACCTGACACACAATCAAGACAACGATTATTTGGAATGGTTTTGAACAACAAGGAAATAGAGCAGTAAAAGGGCAAGGAGCTTATGCTGCAGATTGTACGGCAGTGTGTTTCAGAGTGAGGGGCCTACCACGGCGAAGCTACCATGCTTCGTGGTGGAAATATTTGACGAAGGATCTTCCATGTTACCCTACATGTATGTTACTATGTATGTTGGAGGGCGATGAGATCGGCGGCTACGAAGAATGACATTTAAATGCACAACACCATCAGATGGGATGGAGGGCAACTGGCCTAGTAGTCTGGTTGGTTGGTTAGTTGCTGTTTAACGATACTGTGTCATAACAAGATAATTAGCGTCGCCCTCCTCCCTTCTCGACTCTTGGGACTGGCACTGCCAGAGTACGAGCAGTGACGGAGATAGGCCTAGGAGTTTAACCTAGTAGTTTCGCATCCATCTTCCAATATGATTGGTCTTATATTCATACAGCCAAGTGTACTATTCTCCGTTTCTCTACGTTTCTTACGGTAAATGTGCTCTTCTGCCCTCCCTCTCACGGTCTGCCTCTCTGTCTGTTTCTCTGTCTGTCTCTCCGTCTGTCTATGTCTATCTGTCTGTCTGTATGTCTCTCTCGCCAATGCAATGCCCTGCTACATCATTCAGCCAGGTAGGCTAAGTGTTTAGCTCTATTCAGAATAAAAATCCAATGACCAGGCAGATGGACCGACAAACGGTTACAGCGTATCTGCCAAACTTCGAAGTTCTGTTTGTCCGTTTAGCTTCTTATTTCGGGGTAAAAGACAACAGTCTCGTACGGATAAGGATCTCAAAATTAGGCACAAAAAGTAGGATGCTTGAACCAGAAAAGAAGTTTTTGTATTGAAAGTAGTATGATTGGAAAGATTAAATGTTTTAGAGATATATTTTAAATATTCCATTCCAGTTAATGAATTGGCTTTGTTTGCAAATTATTCGTCAGTCAGACACTGGCTAAGGTGTTTCATACCAGTTAATGACTATGTAATAGAAGCTGTGTTTGGCAGGCTATTAAAAGTTTCTACATATATACGCACATGCAAACAAACATACCTCGAATTGCACTTTTAAAGCGTAGTTTGCTAAATCTTAAACAATTAATGCAACATGCGAAGTACCATTTATAAATCAGTCGATTATTTCCAGTGTTTCTAGCCAAAAGTCACATCCTCAATCAGGTGCTATCGAAATCTGGCGGATCGACGTTTGATAATTATCTGCCTTGTTACCTAAGCATGCATAAATGTCTATTATCCATGTTTATTAAAGTTAATACATTAGTAGGCCTAATTCTACTTCAGGAGATGTTGTCCGAGTTTCCTCGAGTCTTCTGGATCGATTCATCAATCCGTTTTAACACACAAAATCTGAGTCTTACGCTGGACGAAGTATTTAGCAGTGGTGGAATTCTGACAGTTGAACGTTCGATCCATTCCAATTTCGAAGCTACTCACGAAGATATGTATCGATTCCTTCCAATTTCTGCCAAAGCCGCCGCCAATACCCAGCAGCTCGCAGCCAATAGCATCTATATGCATCGAACAGAAGAGATGTACACACGCATCATATTCTGGTGGGTGTTGTGCGCCCTAAGAGAGCACTGCATGTCTCCCACCCATCAGCTGTCTTGTAATTTTAAAGGGAAAGACGTTTGGGCCGGTTGTCATCGTTTTGACCAGTCAGCTCTTAACATCCTAATGGCCAACCATTTCCTCTACAATATTTCTCGTTACAATAGTCGTCATCGTCAACTGGTTGTTAACCGTTATTCTAAACACCAAGAACTTCTGGTCGTTTGCCCGACAGGAAATAAAATAAAATCAGCTCAATACTTTTCTTGATCGAAAAATAACACTTCATTGTCTGAGGCAGTTTGAGAGTTGTATGTTTTAAGAAGTGTTACCCGTTTAAGTTTACGCATTGAAACCCCAGTTTTATCTGCAAAGCTGTTTTGTGCATATGCATTTTGTTCAGAGACCATTAAGGAGATGACATTGACTGTTGCAAAGGATGTGTCAAACTGCACGCAACCTAGCCAGGTCATTGCTCAGTGAGTGAATAAGCTTCCAATCAATTTCGTACGCTCTTGTGTTCATATATACGTACCTACTTAGTCCAACAGTGGCGTACTGTCCGAATTACTGATACTAATTGAACATTAGGCCAGCAAAAATTAAATCTTTTATTTCGTGATGTATAGGCCTACAGTGTAAAATACTTAAAGTGAAGGTTTGGGGACTTACGAGAGAGGGGAGGAAAGGGGAGATAGAGACTAGGCGAGGGAGAGGTGGGAAGAGACAACGATTGAAAAGCTTTCTTTAAAAAAGGACATTTTTTACCTAACGCGCAGATTCTATGCAGAAATGGGCTAGGTTCAAACATAGATTTTATATAGATTTTATTCAAAAGAAAAGGTTTCAAATGTTGTATTTGGTTGGTGTTTATGCCATTCGACATCATTATAGTCATGTGTTATAGACTTCATAATCCGTTGTTTCCATGATCATCGACGCCAGTCCGAACCGATCATGTACACAGAGCCACGTTTGAATTCTATATAGAATTTAATTGACCGGACTTTGCGTTTGCTCTGAAGTCAAGCACTTGTGACTTTTCAAGTTAGGCCTATCTATTAAGTACTGTCTGCTTGTGAATGAAATTTATATTTTTATTTAAGCTGACGAATTGTCTCATCCTGGTTAATACTCCAGTGAATCGACGGGGGAAAACCCTTCACCACCGCTGCCTATTTAAGGTTCACGTGGACACAATGTGCTAGACCTATTATGTATATTCGATTACTAGAACAGTCTGACAAACCGCAGAGAATCGAGTCTCTGAAATGGGTAGCACGACACTTAATACCGTGACACTTAATACCGTGACACTTAATACCGGACTATTCGTACCGATGACACTTAGTCCAATAGACAATTAATACCGACGACACTTAGTCACTTAGACAATTAATCCCAGGACAATTTATACCTATGCACAGATATGCAGTCTGTTTAGTGTATTTGTTATGTTTACTGTGTTTGCTACTTGAAAATCGTATTTCGCAGTTCGCATCCTGCCTTTGTTCTTAAAAGGAAAAGTTCGATTGAAACGAGTTTAAATTGCCATGGAAGCGAATTTCGGTTGTAGTAGCAAGGTTAAACAGACCGTCACACATTGTAACTATGAATAATACGAAGCAAAGAGACAATGCCAACGGAACCACGGCTTGGCGTTGTAGGAAATCGGTGCAGTTTCACTGCAAAGCTCGTTTGACAACACGAGGTCCTAATATTATCAACATTAGAAATGAGCAACACACGCACCAGAGTAACGGATCAACGGCACTAGCACGTAAGGTGGTAGCCGACATGAAGGCGGCCATGGACGGCATCGGAGCTACACCATAGTTCGTACCTTGGATTAAATGTCATAGGGATTAACTATCATATATGGACTAAGTGTCATAGGGACTAAGTGTCATAGGCTGTGTGACCGGTTAACTGTCGTGGTATTAAGTGTCATTGGGACTAAGTGTCATAGGTATTATGTGACCGGTATTAACTGTCATGGTATTAAGTGTCATGGTATTAAATGTCACCAAACCCTGAAATGAGCCTCCTTCGGTAAGCGAACTGCATCCTCACCCCCTACAGAGGCGGCTTGACGTGCACCTTTACCAATACCAGACCGTGTACTTCTCTAAGCCTTTTGTATGTGGGAAGTCTTAGGTGAAGTTTCATTGTGCAACTTTATTGAACAAAACCTGTCAGATTAGGTCTAGAATGTAGCGAATGCGACGCACTGAAGCATAGTGTTTCCCAAAGTGACCTAAGTAGTCACTTTCTTACTCTGAATAGAATCTCAATAGCAATTGAGCTCGATGTAATTTACTCGGGACTGTTCCTCGCTGTGCAATCACGATATTTCGACATTCGTTAAATAATAACCAATAGTCACATTAGCCATGTATAGGTAAGAATTACTCAGGTGAGTTTGTGCTCTCCCCATACCATTGGGGCAGCAAACCGCATTGACGTACGTTTCCCATTAACCAAATCGTCAGTCGAGAAACACAGTGCACGATATGTGTGGTTATCATGGTTTATTCCCAAAATGTGGGTCGAGTTCCCCAATGGGGTCGCAAAGTGTTTTTAAGGGTCGCCGCGGTCATGTGGAAGTGTGCCAAACGACAATTTTGGATCTGTTTGACACTTAGGCCTACCTCTACTCTACTGGTGTAGGAGGCGGAACGCATTTTAGATCACCTACCTTCAGGGTAAGAAAACTCGCATTATCCAATTTCAAGACAATCTTCAGGCATTCGTATCCAAGCCACAAAACAGGCGTCGGAAAGTAACACTTGGAAACATTGCCATGTTTGAAAAACTCTACAGGGTGGTAGAGGAGTCTGGAGGTGAATTGGCTGATAATCTGATTGAGGAAATTACGGTCTGTGATGGTCTCTGGTTGGATCTGTCTCGGTTTGTGTACGTCTCTGGAGATTGTTGAAAGTCGACAGAGTTCAAGCTAAGACAGTCAGTTGATAGATTAGTCGGATACAGGTCTGTAAAGCAGGCAAGGTCAATAACATATGGCCATCACTCGCGTTTGATTTCTAGGCCTATACTGTTAAAATGTTGCGACAATCTTCATTAATTTAGATGGTTCAGTCTGGTGCGCTAGACGACGCCGAACAATTACTCAGTTTACAGAGAGGAAATGAAGCCTATAGCCACACCATTGAACTATAATGCACTAAACATTTATATAGAACCTTTCTTGCATCTCCAGCCTGCGCTAAGTAGGCCTACATGGTTCTGCAACTGAGCAAAACAAGTGCGACTTTAGGAAACAAGGAAATTATTTGAAACCGTGCGTAGATTGTCCGATGCACGTCCACTGAGCTCGTAATAATGTTCAGAAGCGAGGAACCTGTAAATCTCCACGAGTAGAAGAGCACAGAAATCGGCGACCAGGCTGACCGAGAGGCGGAGCACAACGCCCTAAGCCCTTTGATGCATGCCGGGCAGTGTCGACCATCGCGGATCTTCCAAGTGGAAAGATCTCGAACAGAGTCCGTTCCTCCGTAGAAAGTCAGTCCAACGTTTCTCACATATATGCAGATCTAAGTGGATATTTCGGTTTCTTTACCACAGTCGTCATCTTGACCAATATCGTCACCATCATTTTCTGTATTCATTTCCTCCGTAGGCTGTTGCTGTGTTCTCTCCGGCTCCTTTTTTGACCTTCGACCAAACCAAACATTTTCGCCCTGGAATTTGGCTTCATCATTAGCCAGAGGCGTCTATCCCCCCTAAGTCATTGGAGCAACGTCCCTTTCCCCCTCTTCTTCCCCCTTCCCGTTCCTTCCCCCCTAAAATGGTGGCACACACACTGACAGGTCTTCCCCCTATTTTCTTGGATGGAGCATTTGCTCCAAGGCTTCTATGGTGTAGACGCCCCTGTCAGTAGCAACCATCGACTGATGCCTTGAACATTATCACAGTGGTGCTGTAGAAGTTTCTAGTTTACATAAGATTAGAGTAGATAGGCCTATACTCGGACGGCACAACTGAGAAATAATCTATGAAAAATATATACATAAGCATCATGTATGGTCCATAATAAAAGTAACTACAAGCTAAAATCTTAAATACGATGTTAGTATATTATAAATGTGTTCTGATCAGTAACGACTAACCCTCCCCCACTTCTGACAACCGTGGGAGATCGTTCTCTCCCCCTCCCCCCCCCAGCGTTTAGGCCCCAAAGTTTACGGTGACAGTATACGTACATCGATTTCTTTCGATAAAATTGAACGCAACATTGACTTTTAAATGCTTAGTTCTTTATAAACAGACAACAACCAGCTTTTATTTGGATCAAATGAACAAAGTTGTACATCTTGTAAACAACCTAAAATGTTATATTACACAAAAGCAACTTCTCCGATCAGACGATCTCATAAAATAACCACGGCGGTCTTTCTTTGCGTCATTTTCACTTATTTTTGACATTTTCGCCGATTAAAAAACAAACGAAATAAAAATGCACTTTTAGATCCAACAGCTTTTTAGCTGATCTGAGAGGGACCTGCAGTGTTAAAAGAATGGTTGATACCCAGCGATTTACTGCGCACGCGGGTTAGAAATAAAAAGAGGACGGTGTAAACGCTATAACGAGGTTACAGTGAGGCTCCCGTTTCAAATTACCGTTTGTTTCAAACATCAGTCAAACAGTAGTTCTAAAAGGCGGCATTGGTGAAGTGCCATTAGCATTTAGTGCTACCATTGGATACAGAAGAACGAAGACGCCCGAATTAAACGCATTTAACTGATAAATTGAAAACAAATTCATAATCTTATCTCTGATCTAACATGAAGTAGCCTACGTGAATGGATTTTCCCATGCCAGGGCTCTGCGCGGGGCTCATCAAAGTAGGCAAGCTGGCAGAGAGATCTAGACCATTTCCCTTGCTTCTCCGCCAAGAGCTTCTTGCCCTCTCTCCTCTCTAGTTCCGTGGACACCTGAAAACTTTCCTTTTTGCCGGTGCTGGCATTGATGCGGATTGAAAGCGCCGCTGATCTGAGTGGCGCTATATAAGTTTTCGGTTACAATTACAATTACAATTAGTATCTTCGTACCTTCAATCTACTCTTCCTGCTTCTGTATCTTACATTGCTTCTTTAATCCTCCATAATTCTAGGATGTTGTCCCTCAGAAAATCTTATTCCCTTTTGCTCCCTTTATTCTCATCCTCTTTCTTCTCCCTATTCCCAGCCATCTTCTTTTCCTTTTCCGCATCAAATCATCCCCAGCAACTCGCTTCTCTTCGCCCTCATCTGCGCACTTATCGACAAACGCTCTGTTCAACGTACGTCGTACAGATATCGCACAATACTTCGCAGCAGAAGCGGAACTTGCAGCGACATCTCTCGATGACCCGCGTCTCCTTGACCTCGTAACCTCTTCCGCAATCGTCTCTTTCCCTCGATGTTCGATTGCACGTTCTGCCCCGCGTCCCAACAAATCCAAACTTTGGGTTTGGTTCGCAGAAGTCCGGAGACTGACTGTAGTAGACGAGACTGTCTCTATCCACGGGTCCGGTCGTCTGTCCTGCGAGACTTGGTCGCCCGGTGGCCTCAGCCTTCGTCTCCGACCAACCAGCGACGCTCCCTGCGACCTTGATGAGGAGACGCTTCGACCCGATACGCTGTTGCTGGAAAGAAAAGGGAAAATTGAATCTTAATGAGATGATAATACATGCACAAAACTATGTGGAAGCTCAGGAAGAAGATGAAAGAAGAGGAATGAACATGAACAAGAATAGGAATGGTAGCCAAAAGAATTTCAATACGGAAGCCGAACAGAAACATAACGAGAAACAGGGTGTAGCTCAGGAGGAAGCAAAGCAATATTGGGATAAAGAGGAACAGAGAGGAACCCAGTTTAGGGGTAAAGAATGCAGAGATAATACAGATAGGAACCAATTCAGAAATGACTGGAGATTCCGAGAAATGAGACGAGGAGATGGGGCTAAGAATAGAAGTGATAGAGTTGAACAGTCCAATATAACACATAAAATTGCTACGATGCAATGTGTGAGCGAGGAGGAAGATGAAAATGCAAGTCGTGGAGAAACGATTGCATGTTATTTTACGGAAGGTGGGGACTTGAATAGCGAGAGTTATGTCCTCGAAATGTCGGTTAACGACAAAGAAATAAAGGCGATTTATGACACGGGTTCTACGTATGTTGCTGTTAAGAAAGAATTAGTAAAGGCTGATCAGTATACAGGCCGAAGTAGGGAATGTACATTTACAACTGGAACCAAAATATTGCATCCGACAGCTATGATAGATATCTAAGAATGACAGATATCGCCGGGAAGGAATATACGGGAAGGACCGAAGCTCTAGTATTGATACTCTCATTGTTGACCTAATTATGGGGCCAAGTCTAGGCCTATATGACAGAAACAGCGTCTCAAGAGGCGAGAGACAGCCGAAGCACATTGAAATGAGTGTAGGAACACAGACAAATGACGTCATGGCGGAGTCAAGGCTGTAGTAAATTACGCGCCGAAAGATCTGCTTGAGCCGGCTAATTTAAATGAGGCCAGCAGCTTGTGTCTAAGCGAGGCAGCTGGGCGTGATCCACCTGCGAATTTAGTAAATAGTGCACGGCGGAATGATAAAACGTTGAAATGCTGCGTCATGCCTAATCTCAAAGCAGGATCAGACGAAATTGAGAAAATGAAACCGTGTTCTGGAACTAACTGGAGATATTAGAAGAATCAAGAAAGGAATTCTTTAGACTGTTTAAATGAAGGTAAGTCTCATTCTTCAGTTAAGATGAGATGTGTTGATATTAATGGGCATTCAGCCAAATTAGACAGAGAATGTAGACACAGAAAATCTATGGGGAAGAGAGATATGTCCCAGGATTATGTGTTGATGAACAGAGAAAGTTCAAACCAGTTGGAAATACCGACAGAGTGAAGGGTAGAAATTACGGGTGGCATTGTGAGAAGAAAGACATAACCAATTGGAAGAATGACCGCGCAATTAGGTATCCACATGATGATCATGTCTCATTTGAAGGGAAGAATTTTGACTGGAGAAAGTCCAGGGAGAAATCCACAAGGATCTTATCTAAAAGACAGGTGGAAAGGTGTGCCATGGACGAGAAGAAAGAGTTATAAGGACTGGAGAGATCTCGACTGCGAGAGGAATAGATGTTATGGAGGAGATAACGAGAGAAATGTTAGTGATGATGAGTCAGTTGATAGTAACAGTCCGAATTGGAGGACAAGTAGAAAATTTGATCGTCGGAAAAGGGGTACCACGATATCATATAGTGGGCATGTAATAGAGAGGAGCAACGTAGAAGGGAGGTGGTATTAGTTTATGGAACATTGTAATGTTGACTAGTAGCACAGTATAAGTAATTATTTATACTGTGCTAGTAGTGTTCTAAATAGATGACTTAATTTAGAAATATAGGTAAGAAGTAGACTTTAAGAATAGAAACTTTGAGGTTAAATAAAGCTAAGCTCTCGTAGTTATTAAATTTTGTTTTTGTTTGATGTAAATAGAATGTAACTTGAGGTTCTGACATGCAACCTTAGGTTAGGTGAATAAGTAAATGAAATTAAAGTGCATCAAGTGAGTGCAAAAGAGGTGATCTAGCATTAGATGGTCAGTCAGGAAGTCACTAAGAGATATAGGAGTGTAGCTGTGGAAATGAGAGGAGATTAAGGGTAAAGTAAAGTAGTGTAGTGATGGTGAAATAAGTTAATCACAGCAGAATGTGAGATGTGCTCTGAGACACTAAAAGAAAGTTTATTAGTGGAGCATGAAAGTAAGATGATGAGTAGATTAATGGTGTTGAGACCATTGGAAGACCTAAAGAAGCACTGTCTCTTGAAGTTATCTGATTTGAACTCGGCGTTCACTGATGAAACAGATGTTTCAATTGTACTAGTAGGTTGGGTGTTACATGGAGGTATAAACGGATGTTGCACTCCATGGGAACATGCTTGTAAGAAGTTAGGAGAGTGAGCTGAGGTTGATGACTGGAGAACTTTGTTAAGTGTAACGTAGGTTTTGGAAAGACAAGAAGTGATGGTTTGAGTGATCCAGAGATTTAATAAATATTCAAAGATAGACCAACTAATGGGAACTGACATGGTCCACGACTGACAATGACTCTTAGACTAGTAGATCGACAGAGGTAGTTCAATTATAGTAAAAGTCTGCCATTACATAGATTATCTTAGTAGAGGTCTAGAATAGTGTCAAGGAGCTAGAATATAAGAAGTAAATAAGTATTTAAATAACAAATAAGTGTGTGTGTGTGTGTGTGTTTGTGTGTGTGTGGTGTGTGTGTGTGTGTGTGTGTGTGTGTGTGTGCGTGTGCGTGTGCGTGTGCGTGTGCGTGTGCGTGTGTGTGTGTGTGTGTGTGTGTGTGTGTGTGTGTTGATGTGTAACTAGAAATGTAAGCGAGTAAGTAACAGGTAGATAGGTAAGGTGAAGATAATTAATAGAATTCATGAATGGATTGTTGATAGTGGAAATGTTAACGACACTTGAATATAGTTAGAAGGTGTAGTGATAAAAAAAAGTGTCTTTAGCGAATATAGAATTACTATGTATATATATAGATGTATATTAGATGAGTAATATGTGTGTTATTGATGGATAATTTGTAAACAAATTTTATCTGTGAGGGTGCATGTTGTAATGAGTATATTCCTCTGAACACACAAATACACTTATTAGATGATTATTGACCACATAGGATAGTTAAGTTAAGGTGTGTTGAATATAGTATTTGTTTGAATGGAAGGGGGAATTATAATTGATAGTTAATTAATTAAGAAACCAGCACATATAACCAGCACTTTAAGATGTGAAAGACAACATAAGTTTAGTGGGGCAGTTTAGAGGTTTAAAGACGTTACCTACCAGTTGGCGAGACGTGATTGGTCGGTTTGTAATCTACTGGTCAGTTGGACGGTCGTCTGCTGGACATGCGCCGTGAGACGTTTTTTCAACCGAAGAAGGAGGGTGGTAATGCCGGTCTTGTCATGAACGGTCGATGGCATAAGACGGTATAGTATTTGACTCCTGAATTGAGCGTATTGAATGCAGAAAACGCCAAAGAAGTCAATTCAGTTTGTTGAGTCGAGTTGTGGGCAACTGTTGAACGTTTGTTGAATTGTGGCGATAGCCAAACTATGAAGATATAATCGAACGAAGTAGATCGATTTAACTGTTATTGAACGTGAAGTCGGCGTTGGAACTAATCGAACGTTTATGAAGTTAGGAGCGAGTCTTTACTGCGAACTTCCGAACAAGTTTGGTAAAAATTGATTCGGATTGATAAGGCGAACAATCGCTGTTCGAGTAATTGTTATTTTGGGCGAACTTTGAATGACTTTCCTATGAAAACGACAGATCGTCGGCAATCTATGATACAATGGTATTCATCGAGAGAAAACATTTACACGCCTCAACTACAAAGCAACGCCAGCAGAGAAATGAAATCGAAACTCTTATGATTCAATCACCTCATCGAACTGGGAAGATGCATCCTCATCGCGGTAGGGTTACTCGTAAATCATAACAGTTAATCAGATAATAATAACTGTGCTGGTTTAGGTAGGATAAACTAGATCTTATTAATAGGACTTTACTGCTAGGTATTTAAACTCTGTGACTTAACATTCATATGAACTTTGACATTAATACATGTTTAAATATCAAGAACAGTCTTTCTTACTTGATACGCTATAGATAGGATGATTCATGAATATATAATGGGGGCTCAGAGCTGTGAATTAACCAATGTAACGGGGTGTATGATCAACGCCCGTCCCTAAGATAGAATAGTCAAATAAGGGACCGTAGAGTCGTTACAGGTAACTGTTTTGAGTCTTGAGGGCTTCCTGTGAGAAATAGGATAATTGGTTTAAAAATTGGTATAAAAGTGGGGATACAGTACCCTCCAACACAAAAAGTTGGGAACAGATACTCCTCGTGCCCTCGCAAAAAACGCCTATACATAATTCTTTTGTCTTTTTAATTTGGGGCCCCTAGAATCGTGGGGCCCCTGACGACTGCCCAGCGTGCCCATGCCTTAGGACGGTACTGAATTCAGGCCGGCGTTTATCTAGCGCCTATATTTTTTCTCTTGAACCGACGCTATGCAAATTTATGAATACAATTACAATTAATTGTTGATACCCTTTGAGTAGGTGGCACGTCTTCTAAGGTCCTTGTGTGCGTACTGTGTTAACCCGATATTCAAGTCTCTGAAATGAGCCTTCATCGGTAAGCGAACTGCATCCTCACGCCTTACTAAGGCGGATTGTGGTATACGCTCGAACCATTGAAGCTAACCGGACCGTGTATACTTCTCAAGCCTCGTATGTTCATCTTTGCCTGAAATACAATGCTAATCCTAAGGAAGGTCGTATTATGCCATGCGAACAGTAAAAACTGTGTTGCCGTAAGATTTAGTTGAACTCTGAATCTTATTAGCTATGCTGCTCGCCTCTGTGCATATTCAGCAGATGTTCAAAGATCGCTTTAACCAGATTATTCATATGAGCTCTAGTAGGCCCCTAAAGCCCAGATACATATCGATCTTACAGTCAAAGACGTTTCTGATTCGTGCTCATAATGCGTACAGATCAAGTTATCTGAAATATGCAATATCACGAATGTTTTTGTTTATCTGAAATATGCAATATCACGAATGTTTTTGCTTCAAATTCTTGATGTTATTGAAAGTCCTGATCTGATGAATGAAGTCATATTCGAAATGTACGTACTAGAAAGACTACTTCGTTTATGAGAGGTTTTAAGGGGCTCAACGCTCGTGAATATTCTGAGCGTTCTGAAAGGTCAGGGCAGCGGTGGTTATGCAGCTGAAGGAGGTGAGTCTTAAATTTGTACCTGAATGACACAAAAAAATTGATAGACGGTCACAGTCGAGGGTATACTTTTATTTATTTATTTATTTATTTATTCCGGATATTTCTATAGCGCCTCTCGAAGTCAACTACTACTCAGAGGCGCTCCCGACTACAGCATTTGATACTGTGCCGGAATTTTCACGCCAAAGCGCCACGAGCAATTGCGAGTGAAGGACTTGCCCAAGGTCCGTACGCAGCGGCTAGAGTGGGATTCGAACCTGCAACCCTACGGTCACAAGGCGCCGAACTTATCACTGAGCCACCACGCCCCACGGGTATACGCGGGTATACAGCGTGTACTCACCTCTAGAGACCGTATACACTCCCCTCACAAAATATTTATATTTATTAATATTAAAATACTCTAGCACAGCGGTTCTCAACCTGTGGGTCGCGACCCCCACGGGGGTCGCCTTACGATTTGCTAGGGGTCGGCTGGAACCTTCAGAAATTTGTAAAAATCAGTTGTTAGTGTAGTTCCTTAATATTTAATATTTTATGTAATTATGATTTCTGCATTTGCTCTTGCAAAGATGCCCCGAGAATTCTGATCTGGTGAGAAACAAGCACAGCCTTCTCACTGACGCTCTTCTTTAGATTGCGAAACGCCGAAACTCCATCATTTTTCTAGTTAGGCCTAGAATTGAAATAATATTGTTGGCCTTCTGTAGCTTTGTTTTCTTCTTAAATCTTAAGTAAATGTTTAATCTTTAAATTTAGCAGCTGCCATTGAAATTTGCAACTCTCAATTGCCATTGAAATTTGCTACTCTTAATTGTACAGTCATAGTACAGTACACAATAAATATTAAACTTCAAGTAAAAAATTTCATTTACTAAATTTTACATTTTAAAATTTCCAAAATTATATTCCAAAATTACAAATTGTTTTGCTGATTTATATATTTATCTTGCATGATGCTGATGAATTATCAAATGGTGAGAAGTGAATTGCATCACAATGGTAGCAAAACTGCGATGAAGGGGAGTAACTCGGTCAATTTTATTGTTGGGGTCGCCACAACTTTGGAAATATTATCAAGGGGTCGAAACACTAAAAAGGTTGAGAACCGCTGCTCTAGCATATACTCACAAAATGCTGTAGCGTATACTCACCTCTAATTTGTTTCGGAAAACTAACCGACAGCGTGTACTCCTCTCGAATTTTACCACTACAGCCCTGCCTGAATGACACACAAAAAATGATAGACGGACGGATTAGTCGGCGAATTCCAAAGCCTCGGATCACCGACCGAAAATGTCCGAGAACCCCAAACTGTTTGGGTGCGGGACACATAAAGAATCACAAACACTAACGATACCAACTCTACCACCTTATCTCTTTCAGTTTACTTACTTTGTTCGGGTAGTTAGTAATTGATTTACATGCCGTAAAGATGAATGGTATGAATCCTCAGGTGAAATTTACCCGATCCAAATCTCCTGGATGATTTTTGCCACAATATCTCTACCTAAAACACAGCACTCCTGCGTAATGCTGAATATCAGTAAGTCTCGTTTTTTGGCCCAGACTCTAGAGTAGTACGCTGTATCACGCTACTTCAGCGCTCATTGAGTCATTGTATGCAGTCTGATGAGCGCAGTGGATGAAATCATCAGACTGGAAATAGCGAATGAAACTTGTGGCGCGCAGTTCGTAGAGATTCACTTGTAAGAAGACTACACCCTGCGTGTATGTGTTGCACACTTATACTTCATGGTTTATAAATGGTTTATTCAATTGAATAATGTATTTTGAGATAAGGTCGATGTAAACAGCCCTGGCACCCACAAGAGTCAGTTAAACACCGGATTCAAAGAATATTCTTCTGTTACCAGAAAGGGCCTGCATTCGGGGTTGTATAGAGTATAGACCACCGCTTTTAAACACGGATATATATATCAGGGCAACGAATCCAGCGCATAGCTCGCTTGGCTATCAAGTTTAAGCGAAACTTGAAAGAAGGACTGACATGCTGCAAGATTCGAGGCAGTTGGTCTCTGGTTTAATTATTTATCGTATTTAGGTCTTGTGTGCGTTTGCTTTGTAGCGTTAACTGAATCCGAAGAGTCTCGAAATGTCAAGGACAAGTGATGTTTTGGCTTTGGCCACGAAAAGGAAAGTTTGGTTTCTGGGAATTATTTTCGTCTGTGGATTAACGTATTTTCTGCAGAGTACCTTGATAAATAATTTTTCAGTTACTTTTTCAACATCGCAACGGTCAAATCAGGTATTATAAATTATGACACCTTGGCATCTGACTGTCTATATTTGCCTGTGATTCTGTTGCTAGCTGACTCTGTGGCTTCTGTGTTTATGTTTATGTGTGTTTCTGCTTCTGCTTGTCTGTCTGCGTGTCTCTGCTTGTGTCTGTCTCTGTGTCTGTCTATGATTGTGTCTGACTCTGTGTGCCTGTCTCTGTTTCTTATTGTCTTTATGTATATGCGTCCATTGATTGTTGTCTTTATTTGTTTCTGTGTTTATGACTGCTTGCTTCTGTCTCTGTTTGTGTCTCTTCTGTTTCTCTGTTTGTCTGTCTGTGTCTTTGTCTTTGCCAACTATCTTGCCCCAGTATTGTTGAACAATTGCCAGAATGTCATCCTTCGTTTTCAGATTTACAGTATGTGGTTGTTTTCCCTTCTCACCTAGCTTAATATAACGGATGTATGTGTTTCAATCAACTCGCTTAATCCTCGTTATTGCACCATCACTGAAACGGGAACGTTAGCAGTTGGAAACCCTTTCAACCTGTCTTCAAGTTACCTGAAGAAGCTTGGAATTCCTTTAAAAGACTTTGTACCAATCCGAAGAGAAAACCTCGATGACTTTGTTTTTGTAACTGCCGCAAATGAAGACTATTTTCACGTTGCAATGGACGCCATTGGAAATGTTCAGAAATTTCTACCAAATTATATTATCTACTTTTATGATCTCGACGTCAATCGATCAGAAGAGCACATCAGTAAGGTAAACGATACGCAATGCTTTTCATTTATACCAAAATCGCAATTTCTGTAATTTTTCTAATTTTAAATTAAGTAATTTTTGACGTGAGAAACGGCAATTCATCATGCTTTATGATACCCTATTCTCCCTCAAAGAATGTGACGTTCATTTTGAAGGTTTGCAGCCAACGCCTATACCCATTAATTATAGTCCTCCGATCTCAAAGAATGCCTCCAACTGAACTAACGAACATTTTCCAAGCCCTTGTAGTCTCCCGAGTAAATCACGTTCTAACATCCTGGAAGGCTTCCTGTCAACGCATTTGGGTGTAAGAATTTATTCGTTTTTGCGTACTGCTGTAGGCAGCACCTCTTGAGCGACGAAAGTTTAACGTCGAGGAAGATTTGTGAGACGACAGCTAAATATGGTTTAAGAAATATATACACTTAATTCAGGGTCAATCGAGGTAATTTCAAAGTCTATTTCAAGGTCAAAAGGTCAAAATCTGAACATCTAAGAGGATAAGATGCAGGAGCAGAGCAGAAGCAGTTGTACGAGTAGAGAGTTCGTAGTTGGCTATTCGTCTTCGTTTCACTGTCGGGCTTCGTGAATAGACTCAACTACTATTGACCAAGTCGTCTGTATTCGGCAGCCGTGTCTCTGTTGGGCTTCCGCCGGGCATCCGATCGCGACAGAGCCATGGCCCGTCCGAACCTACCTTTTATATTCTGGACATCCCGACCGTGCTACATTGTACGAGGGTCTACTCTCTACTACGTAACATCCACCACCCATACACTAGCTACGCTGGACACACATACATGCATACATACACCTATACATACATCCATGCATGCATATATCCATACATCCATCCAATCCATACATAAATACACCCATACGTACATACATAGATGCATGCATCTATCCATCCATACATACAAAAATACATGCATACATACATCCTACATTCATCCATACATACATGCATGCATTCATACATACATGCTTACATACATACATACATACATACATACATACATACATACATACATACATACATACATACATACATACAGACGCTTGAAAACCATTCTTTTTGCCGGTTTTTGGCAGTGATGCGGGTCGAGAGCGCCGCTGATTTGAGTGGCGCAATATAAATGTTCAATTACAATTACAATTACATACATACGTATATATATATATATATATATATGACACATGCATACATATATATATAGGCTACATAAATACATACATTCATACATGCGTTGTACAATGTACATACATATATGCATAAACTCATCCATCCATCCTATCATCCATCCATAGATACATATATACATACGTATAAATTATATATATATAACACGTACGTACATACATATATACAATTAGACATGGATAAGCCACATAAATGCATACATGCATACATTCATACATGTGTGCGTACACACATACCTGCATAAACCCATCCATTCATACATGTATACATGCATGCTCGGATGTATTTACTAATGTTTTGGGTTTGAGGAAAGGCTGCTCAAAAAGCAATCTGCGTGAGATAAAAAAAACACACAAGCATAAAATTATCCACCAAATGAATATGCTAAAAACGTTAGTTTCTAAGTCTATCTGAAAGAATCTGTCAAAGATATTTTCAATGTGGAGTTCTGAATTGTGCTATATTTCTGATTTTTGCGTTACCGAGAATAATTTGGGTTATGACTTGTCATTTCAGATTAAATCGCTGTGTAGCGTTATATACCGGAAGTTCGACTTCTCCATATATCCCTCCCATGTCCAGTACCTAAAAAACTACGCATTTAAGCCTCCAATAGTACACGTAAGTGTTCACGACAATAATACTATTGTTGTAGAAATTCGGTAATCGTAATAGGACATCTGTATAGTGTCTCTCCAAGAAAACTCATCCCAGATGTGTCCCAGACCTGACACAAACATCACCACGATCATTTTTAATGGCTTCAAGTCGTAAGGAAATTGAGCAGTAAAAGGACAAGAAGCTTACAGCGCAAATTGCACGACAGTGTGTTTCAGAGTGAGGGGCCAACCACGGCGAAGCTACAATGCTGCATGGCGAAAATATGGGACGAAGGATCTTCCATGTTACCCTACATGTATGTAACTATGTATGTTGGAGGGCGATGAGATCGGCGGCTACGAAGAATGACATTTAAATGCAAAACACCATCAGATGGGATGGAGGGCAACTGGCCTAGTAGTCTGGTTGGTTGGTTAGTTGCTGTTTAACGATAATTAGCGTCGCCCTCCTCCCTTCTCGACTCTTGGGACTGGCGCTGCCAGAGTACGACCAGTGACGGAGATAGGCTTAGGAGTTTAACCTAGTAGTTTCGCATCCATCTTCCAATATGATTGGTCTTATATTCATACAGCCAAGTGTACTATTCTCCGTTTCTCTACGTTTCTTACGGTAAATGTGCTCTTCTGCCCTCCCTCTCACGGTCTGCCTCTCTGTCTGTTTCTCTGTCTGTCTCTCCGTCTGTCTATGTCTATCTGTCTGTCTGTATGTCTCTCTCGCCAATGCAGTGCCCTGCTACATCATTCAGCCAGGTACGTTAAGTATTAAGTTCTATTCAGAATAAAAATCCAATGCTCCGGCAGATAAACCGACAGACGGTTACAGCGTTTCTGCCAAACTCCGAAGTTCTGTTTGTCCGTTTAGCTTCTTATTTCGGGGTAAAAGACAACAGTCTCGTACGGATAATGATCTCAAAATTAGGCACAAAAAGTAGGATGCTTGAACCAGAAAAGAAGTTTTTGTATTGAAAGTAGTATGATTGGAAAGATTAAATGTTTTAGAGATATATTTTAAATAGGCCATTCCAATTAATGTGGGGCGTGGTGGCTCAGTGGTAAGTTCGGCGCCTTGTGACCGGAGGGTTGCAGGTTCGAATCCCACTCTAGCCGCTGCGTACGGATCTTGGGCAAGTCCTTCACTCGCAATTGCTCATGGCGCTTCGGCGTGAAAATTCCGGCACAGTATCAAATGCTTTAGTCGGGAGCGCCTCTGAGTAGTAGTTGACTTCGAGAGGCGCTATAGAAATATCCGGAATAAATAAATAAATAAATAAATAATGGATTGGCTTTGTTTGCAAATTATTCGTCAGTAAGAAACTGGCTAAGGTGTTTCATAAGGAACCAGTTAATAACTATGTAATAGAAGTTGTGTTGGGTAGGGACAAGCATGTATCTTTTGACAGGTTCCAGTGTAGTGCTATATAAAGTTTCTACATAAATACACACATACAAACAAGCATACTTCGAATTGCACTTTTAAAGCGTAGTTTGTTAAATCTTAGACAATTAATGTAACATACGAATTACCCATTTATAAATCAGTCGATTATTTGCAGCGTTTCTAGCCAAAAGTCACATCCTCAATCAGGTGCTATCGAAATCAGGCGGACCAACGTTTACTAATGACCTATCTTGTTACAAAAGCATGCATAAATATCCACTATCTATATTTACTAAGGTTAACATATTAGTAATTCTACTTCAGGAAATGTTGTCTGAGTTTCCTCGAGTCTTCTGGATCGATTCATCGATCCGCTTTAACACACAAAATCTGAGTCTAACGCTGGACGAAGTATTTAGCAGCGGTGGAATTCTGACATTTGAACGTGGCTTCCATTCCAATTTCGAAGCTACTCACGAAGAAATGTATCGATTCCTTCCAATTTCTGCCAAAGCTGCCGCCAATACCGAACAATTCGGAGCCAACAGCATCTACATGCATCGAACAGAAGAGATGTACACACGCATCATATTCTGGTGGGTATTGTGCGCCCTAAGAGAGGACTGCATGTCTCCCACCCATCAGCTGTCTTGTAATTTCAAGGGGAAAGACATTTTCGCAGGGTGTCATCGTTTTGACCAGTCAGCTATTAACATTCTAATGGCCAACCATTTCTTCTACAATAGTTTTCGTTACACGAGTCGTCATGGTCAAGTGGGTATTAACCGTCGGTCTAAACACCAAGAACTTCTGATCGTTTGCCCGACTGGAAATAAAATAAAATCAGCTCAATACTTTTCTTTATCGAAAAATAACACTTCATCGTCTGATGCAGTTTGAGAGTTGTTTGTTTTTTAAGAAGTGTTACCCTGTTATTTCTACTATACATTAATGACTTGGAAATTGTCAACCTTGAGCTATCTCAAGTTAGTAAATGGTTCGCTGCCAATAGGCTCACATTAAATATTAATAAAACAAATTTCATAATCTTTAAATCTCATAGGAAAATTAAACCGATAAAACTAGATTTAGCGTTTGAAGGGAGGCCAATCTCTCAGGTGGACTCCGTTAAGTTTTTGGGGGTTTTTCTTGACCAACATCTAACATGGAAGACTCACATTAACCACATCTCAGCGAAAATAGCTAAAAACATAGGAATAATATCCAGAATTTCATACCTCCTTTCTAAACAATTAGATTAAACCTGTATTATTCATTAATTTACCCATACCTAAATTACTGTAATTTAATCTGGACCTCTAATTACGAATCCCGCCTCCATAAACTAGTAATTTTACAAAAGAAAGCAGTCAGGCTAATTCAGGGAGCCCTAAGACGCGACCATACCTCCCCTATATTCAAGATGTGGAACCTGTTAGAATTAAAGCAAATAGGTTTCGCCCAAATAGGAGATCTCCTTCTTCGTTATGAGCGCAATCTACTACCTGCCTCATTCGTGGGATACTTCACTCTCACTTCCCAAATTCATGACCATTTTACTAGGAAAGCCACTTCGTATCGACCAGGAAAAGCGCGCACTAACACGCGAGAATTTTGCATTAGAACAGCTGCACCACTACTTTGGGATACTATTCCAATAGAAATTCGCTCCTCCTCTACCAGATATCAGTTTAAAAAACGTTTACGTTCATTTATTATACACTCATAGAATTCGCCTTAACTAGACTCCTCCTCTTATAGGTTCTGTTACAGCTTGGGCCCATCAGCTACGCGCACTGGCCCGTGAGTTCCTTAGTTAAGGTTTAGATAAGATTAGTTAAGTTTTGTTCCATTTCTTTCTACCTCTCAGAGCCCCCCATCCCGTTTAATGCCCAGACTTCTTTATCTGTTTTCTAATTACGTCAGGAAGGATTACTTATATGCCATACACTGAACTATGTTACATGACCTGTCGGGTGTCCCCGCCTAGCGGGATAATTATCCCTTTGGGGCCGCCCATTGCTTCCATCACCGACTGTTCAGTCTCACCTTATTTAATCTAGCAGTAATAAATGTTTCTAAATTGTTATACCTATGTAATTTTACTGTTTGGTTGCAATAAAAAAATATTGATTGATTGATTGATTGATTGATTGATTGATTGATTGATTGATTGATTGATTGATTGATTGATTGATTGATTGATTGATTGATTGATTGATTGATTGATTGATTGATTGATTGATTGATTGATTGATTGATTGATTGATTGATTGATTGATTGATTGATTGATTGATTTAAGTCATTGAAATCCCAGTTTTACCTGCAAAGCTGTTTTGTGCATATGCATTTGTTCAGAGACCATTAAGGAGATGACATTGACTGCTGCAAATGATGTGTCAGACTCAGGGATCGGTTGGGACCGGAACGCACCGGAACGGCGTTCCGGTTCTTTTTTGACGACCGGTATTTTTTAAACAGGATTCATAGGAAAATTTCTAGATTAACATGGCGTCTGACGCCGGTGTTCCGGTTCTTTTTTGTATAGGACGGGATCCCTGGTCAGACTGCACGCAACGTAGCCAGGTTATTGCTCAGTGAATGAAGAAGCTTCCAATCAGTTTCGTACACTCTTGTGTTCATATGTACGCACCTAAGTAGTCCAACAGTGGCGTATTGTGCGAATTACTGATGCTAATTGAACATTAGGCCAGCAAAAATTAAATCTTTTATTCCGTGATGTATAGGCCTACAGTGTAAAATACTTAGTGGAGGTTTGGGGACTTGCGAGAGAGGGGAGGAGAGGTGGAGATAGAGAGACTAAGCGAGGGAGAGGTGGGAAGAGACAACGATTGGAAAGTAGGGCTGCGGAAGTTAACGATTAATTTAATCGTTAACGATTAATGAATTTTAACTATTAAAATTTTTCTTAACGATTAATCAAAATTTTTTTTTACTTACTTACTTGCCATATCCGGAAAGTCGGGAACCAGATTTTGGGCGTTAAGTAAAAAAACAACAATGGCGGATAGTGTGTCCCGGCGACATCAATACCTTGTGAGAGATTGTTTAGCTCGTCTGGTTACATTATAAACAAGAAACGTTCTTCGCTTGATCCAAACACAGTGAACATGCTGGTGTGCCTGCGTGACTGGTGTCGCTGAATTCCTAGTTTAACTTTAAACTAGCGCTAATTCGCTAATTTTCCAAATGACTGTCTTATTGATAATTTTATATGTGATGATAAATAACTAAAATTAACTATTAATTAATGGTTAATTTTCAGAAAGTTAACTATTAAAAAAAATTTAATCGTTACCAGCACTATTGGAAAGCTTTCTTTTAAAAGGACATTTATTACCTAACGCGCAGTTTCTATGCAGAAATGGGCTATAGGTTCAAATATAGATTTTATATAGCCAAAATGAATTCAAAAGAAAAGGTTCCAAATGTTGTATTTGGTTGGTGTTTTTTGCCATTCGACATCATTATAGTCATGTGCTATAGACTTCATAATCCGTTGTTTTCCATGATCATCGATGCGACCCGATCATGTACACAGAGCCACGTTTGAATTCTAGATAGAATTTAGTTGACCGGACTTTGCGTTTGCTCTGAAGTCAAGACCTTGTGACTTTTCAAGTTATCTATTAAGTATTGTCTGCTTGTCAATGAAATTTAAATTTCTATTTAAGCTGACGAATTGTCTCATCCTGGTTGATACTTTAGTGAATCGACGGGGCGAGATCCTTCATCACGGCTGCCTGTTTAAGGTCCACGTGTGCACACTGTTCTAACCCTATTATGTATATTCGATTACTAGAACAGTCTGACAAACCGCAGAGAATCGAGTCTCTGAAATGAGTCTCCTTCGGTAAGCGAACTGCATCCTCACGCCCTACACTACAGAAGCGGCTTGACGTACACCCTTACCAATACCAGACCGTGTGCTTCTCTAAGCCTTTTGTATGTGGGAAGTCTTAGGTGAAGTTTCATTGTGCAACTTTATTAAACAAAACCTGTCAGATTAGGTCTAGAATGTAGCGAATGCGACGCACTGAAGCGTAGTGTTTCCCAAAAGTGACCGAAGTAGTCACTTTCTTACTCTGAATGGAATCTCAGTAGCAACTGCGCTCGATGTAATTTACTCGCTGTGCAATCACGATATTTCGACACACGTTAAATAACAACCAATAATCCCATTAGCGATGCATAGGTAACAATATTCAGGTGTTTGTGCTCTCCCCGTACCATTGGGGCAGCAAACCGGATTGACGTAATTTCCCATTAACCAACGCGTCAGTCGAGAAACACAGTGCACGATATGTGTGGTTATCATGGTTTATTCCCAAATGTGGGTCGCGTTCCCCACTGGGGCCGCAAAGTGTTTTTTAAGGGTCGCCGCGGTCATGTGGAAACGTGCCAAACGACAAGTTTGGATCTGTTTGATACTTAGGCCTACCTCTACTCTACTGGTGTAGGAGGCGGAACGCATTTTAGATCACCTAACTTCAGGGAAAGAAAACACACATTATCCTATTTCAAGACAATCTTCAGGCATTCGTATCCAAGCTGCAAAACAGGCGTCGGAAAGTAAATCTTGGAAACATTGCCATGTTTGAAAAACTCTGCAGTGTGGTAGAGGAGTCTGAAGGTGAATTGGCTGATAATCTGAAGGACGAGATTACTATCTGTATCGGTCTCTGTTTGCACCTGTCTCTGTTTGTGTACGTCTCTGGAGAATGTTGAAAGTTGAGAGAGTTCAAGCTAAGACACGTCAGTAGAAAGATTAGTCGGATACAGATCTGTAAAGCAGGCAAGGTCAATAACATATGGCCATCACTCGCGTTTGATTTCTAGGCGACAATCTTCATTAATTTAGATGGTTATTCTGGTGCGCTGGACAACGCCGAACAATTACTCAGTTTATAGAGAGGAAATGAAACCTGTAGCCACACCATTGAACTATAATGCACTAAACATTTATATAGAACCCTTCTTGCATCTCCAGCAAGCGCCAAGTACATGGCTCTGCAACGGAGCTAAACAAGTGCGACTTAAGGAAACAAGGAAATTATTTGAAACCGTGCGTACATTGTCCGATGCACGTGAGAGTCCACTGAGCTCGTAATAATGTTCAGAAGAGAGAAACCTGTAAATCCCCACGGGTAGAAGAGCTCAGGAATCGGCGACCAGGCTGACTGAGAGACGGAACTCAACGCTCTCTGATGTATGCCGGGCGGTGCCAACCATCGCGGATCTTCCAAGTGGAAAGATCTCGAACGGAGTCCGTTCCTCCGTAGAAAATCAGTACAGTGCTTTTCACATAGGCTTACATGTATATGCGGCACATTGCGGGTATAAGTGGATATTTCGAATCCTTTACCACTGTCGTCATCTTGACCAATATCGTCACCAATATCGTCTATAGGCGTAGACTCTGGGTCTGGGAGGCAGCCGGGGCACGTGCCCCCCCCCCCCCCCCAATAATTGAGATGGACTGTACATTTAATACAACAAGTATAGAAAGAATAACCAAATCCCCATATTTTGGCAAGTTTACGCCAGTGATCGTCGCCATCTTTTTCTGTATTCATTTCCTCCGTAGGCTGTTGCTGTGTCCTCTCCAACTCCCTTCTTGACTTTCGACCAAACCAAACATTTTCGCCCTGCAATATGGCTTCATCAATAGCAACCATCGACTGATGCTTTGAGCATTATCACAGTGGCGCTATAGAAGTTTCTAGATTATATATGACTAGATTAGATACTCGGACGGCACAACTGAGAAATAGGCCTAATCTATGAGAAATATAAACATCAGCATCATGCGTGGTCCATAACAAAAGTTACTACAGGCTAAAACCTGAAATAAGAAGTTAGTATATTATAAATGTGTTCTGATCAGTAACGACTAACCCTCCCCCACTTCTGACAACCGTGGGAGATCGTTCTCTCCCCCTCCAGCGTTTAGGCCCAAAAGGTTACGGTGACACCGGCGTAAAAGTAGGGCCTACATCGATTTCTTTCGATAAAATTGAACGCAACATTTACTTTTAAATGCTTAGTTCTTTATAAACAGACAACAACCAGCTTTTACTTGTATCAAATGAACAAAGTTGTACAGCTTGTAAACAACCTAAAATGTTATATTTCACAAAAGCAACTTCTCAGATCATGAGACGATCTTATAAAATAACCACGGCGTTCTTTCTTTGCGTCATTTTCACTTATTTTTGACATTTTCGCCGATTAAAAAACAAACGAAATAAAAATGCACTTTTAGATCCAAAAGCTTTTTAGCTGATCTGAGAGGGACCTGCAGTTTTAAAAGAATGGTTGGTACCCAGCGGGTAAGAAATAAAAAGAAGTTTAAACGCTACAACGAGGTTAGTGTGAGGCTCCCGTTTGCATTCACCGAGAGTCAAATTAACGTTTGTTTCAAACATCAGTCAAACAGTAGTTCTAAAAGGCGTCTTTGGTGAAGTGCCATTAGCATTTAGCGCTACCATTGGACACAGAAGAACGTAGACGCCCGAATTAAACGCATCTAACTGATAAATGGAACACAAAATTAATTCATAATCTTATCTCTGATCTAACATGAAGTAGCTTACGTGAGAGGATTCTCCACTGCACGCATTTCCGTGAGCACTAGACGGGACCCATAAGGGCTCTGTGCGGGTTTCGTATGGGAATACGAGTCTTACATGGGCTCCAAATGAGCATGCTGGCAGAGAGATCTAGACCATTCCCCTTGCTTCTCCGCCAAGAGCTTCTTGCGCACTCTCCTCTCCAGTTCCGTAGACGCCTGAAAACTTTCTTTTTTGCCGGTGCTGGCATTGATGCGGGTTGAAAGCACCGCTGATCTGAGTGGCGCTATATAAGTTTTCTGTTACAATTACAATTAGTATTTTCGTAACTTCAATCTGCTCGTCCTACTTCTATATCCTACATTGCTTCTTTACCCCCATAATTCTTGGATGTTGTCCACCAGAAAATCTGATTCCTTTAGCTCCTTTTATTCTCATCCTCTTTCTTCTCCCTATTCCCAGCCATCTTCTTTTCCTTTTCCGCATCTTCTCATCATCAGCAACTCGCTTTCTCTTCGCCCTCATCTGCGCACTTATCGACAAACGCTCTGTTCAACGTACGTCGTACAGATATCGCACAATACTTCGCAGCAGAAGCGGAACTTGCAGCGACATCTCTCGATGACCCGCGTCTCCTTGACCTCGTAACCTCTTCCGCAGCAGAGCATCTCGCAATCGTCTCTCTCCCTCGATGTTCGATTGCAGGTTCTGCCCCGCGTCCCAACAAATCCAAACTTTGGATTTGGTTCGCAGAAGTCCGGAGACTGACTGTAGTAGACGAGGCTGTCTCTATCGACGGGTCCCGTCTGTCCTGCGAGACTTGATCGCCCGGTGGCCTCCGCCTTCGTCTCTGCCCAACCACCGACGTTCCCTGCGACCTTGACGAGGAGCCGCTTCGACCCGATCCGCTTTTGCTGGACTCTCTTTGCCGCGTCGAACTTGGCCTTCAGAGCGTTTCCTATTCTGCGGAAACTCGGCGCTGACTTCCAACATGTCTTCATCTCACAGGATCCGGAAACGCCGTGACATTTGCAGTTGACTACTCGATGCATCTCCAGCGTCTGAAACCAGATACAGTCACCAGATCAGCTTCGTTTGGATCATCGCTCCTATTCATAGATTCGGCCAAATTTTATTCAGTCTAATTTATTTTGTGTACGATCTCTACATCGCCTATTTCGGTTTGCTAATGGATGAGAAAGTGTCATGTATATTTCGACTGTCATCTTATCGATGTCAATGGATGATCGTAATTAAGCCTTGGGTCTAAGGTCCTCATTCTGGGTTTGCCTT
Organism: Allolobophora icterica; assembly: GCA_963556255.1. Taxonomy (NCBI): domain Eukaryota; kingdom Metazoa; phylum Annelida; class Clitellata; order Crassiclitellata; family Lumbricidae; genus Allolobophora; species Allolobophora icterica. The sequence goes on along the minus strand of OY744604.1, from coordinate 68,546,881 downwards.
TGAACCCGGGTGATCGTATCGTATTTTAAACCGCGATTATGTGTATTTGAGATCAGTAGAAGAGTTTAAATGAAAAGAACAGAATTGTTTTAAATGAGAATACAGAGGTACTCAGGTCAAGGGCGGATCCAGGGGGGCCAATCCGGCCATGCCCCCCCATTTGAAATTTATACAGGACGTGGCCATGAAGAATAGCGTCCATTTGATATTTACAGAGGACGTGGCCCCCCGTGACGTTGAGGAGCATATATATATATATATATATATATATATATATATATATATATGTACATATATTATATATATGTACATATATTATATATATGTACATATATTATATATATGTACATATATTATATATATGTACATATATTATATATATGTACATATATTATATATATGTACATATATTATATATATGTACATATATTATATATATGTGACTTTTTTTATCTGGAGGTTTTATTTTTCTATCTGGAGGTTAAGGACTAAAAAAAGTCATAAGTTTTTTGGCAGATGAATAGAAACTTTTTGGGGGAAATGAGAAATGAATGTATAATTTTTTGCCCCCCCCCCTACCCCCGGATGAACCTTCTGGATCCGCCCCTGACTCAGGTACATCTTAATATGGTGTCTAATTGGTTTTAATCGCTATAGTTCTACCTTTCGTCCGGCGTCGTTGTTGTGTAGGTTGATTAGAGCGTTGGTCAGTCGATGTTCGTCGTCCTTCGCTCTACTTCCGGTTTCTCTGGCGTCGATGAAGTTCTTGGCGAAGGCGATTCCATAGGCCGTGTTGTCGGAGCACCCAGCCCACTGGAAGCCATCGGCCAGCGTTCCCTTCAGAGACCGATCGCAGTCGCACCTGCTTAGCTCACCGGAACTGCACCTGAGGGTGATCGACAGAGCGACACCTGCCGACGAGATGGCATGGATGAACGCAGATTCCTTCGTACCTGAATCAAAGGTACCATGAACATAAGTTGCCAGGCAGAACTGAAATTATAAATCTGTAGTAGTTTCTGTTTAACGGCACTGTGTGATAACGAAGATCATTAGCGTCGCCCTCCTCCTTCATCCAGGCTTGGGACTGGCACTGTCTGGCACTAAGGCATGGACGTGCAGTGACTGAAATTCTAACTCTGATTGCAATCAGATTTTTATGTAGCGCCGCTAAACAAGAGAAAATAATCACTGACGTTTTCTCTCTAGACTAGAATGTTATAAATGTTAATTTAAGAGCTTACATGTTTAACAAGCTAGGATAAAAAAAGGTCTCCTTATCTCTAGAGCGACCTTTTTGATGTTCCAAAAAGCTCCCATGCAAATTATCAGATACATACATCTATCAACTATTCAGATCCGTGGTTTGGATTTAAGGATCTGTCATGTGAAGCACAAATATGTCCGCAGCTATTCAAAAAGCGAACACTAGGTATCGTAAAGTTAAACAGAACTCAGATTGAGAGTCGAAGCGCAAGAAGTCTAAACCATGGGCATATGTAATTAACGACTTAGTAATTGTAATAGTAATTCCGAATCTTCTACAGTGCACTTACAACCTAAGCGCAGGACACCGTGCAACGTATCAATGAGCGCAGCGTCAAGTCAGATGGGCTGTCCACAGAAGCACCACATAGACACACAATATGCAGTTGTCGAGATATTTCGATTCTTCCATTGTACGACTCCCATACCTGAGTTGGCTATTCTTCCAAAGACGTTGGTCGAAACATTGGCGACTGGACAGTTCCATCTGTTGCTCTGGAACTGATGCTGGCATTCGTCGATCGCCATGATGGCTCCCTCCCTCACAGCATCCATTGTCTCAGTTGTATTGCGACAGATGCGCTTCTGCCTCCGGTTCAACCCAGACAGACGATCGCAGTCGTCGGACTGCAGGGAAACCGAGTCTGACTTCGAAACTGTCGCGATAGATCTGCGAATCAACGATCGATCATTAGACTATCTATGCACAATGTCCTCTGATTGATACGTGTCACTGTAATATGGCACGCGGTAACCGATTGGTTACAGCGCTCACCTTGTATAATAATGCCGAATTATCGCCACTTTCTTACTTTGTAATTTGTTTCAGTTTAATCCTTCAAGTGACAATTTGAAGCCTTTCAATTATTTAAAAATAATTGGTTACTTGGTTTCCTGCTTTTGTTGTCCACTGTTTCCTTCCCCTGGGCGACTGACCACGGCTATGATTCAAGTTTGGACGTCTGGGACGTTAATCTTCATTTAGTCACCATTCCTTTGTTATTTTTATTACTGCTTAGTACCTTTTTGAGAATATTCATCGGTGTATACAATCGCGATCTCGAACTTCTTTATCATCCAAAAAGTCAAAATGGGCACGAGAACCCTCTTATTTGTGGGCTCTTAGTTAAAAAATATCAGTGAGGAAGGTAAGGGTTAGGTCCAGTTCCAGATTTCAGACGACGGCATTCGTTATCGTATCTCTTTAATTTAGAAACCACCTATCAATATAAAATGACAACAGTCATGCTGTAGCCATAGCATCAGAAGTGATACCGTTGGCGGGCGTATAGATTGCATGAACTCCCTCACTCAATATTCTAAATTCGACTACAAATTCAATGCAAGATGGGATTAAGCCCTGCAGGGCAACTTTCACCAAATTCAACCAGAGGCATAACTTTGCATTGTGACAGTAGTGTCTGGTCACCACCACTTTTAAAGATTGGGGTAAAGGTCACTGCTACCTTTGCATTTTAATCTTGCATTTAATCTTGCAATTAATTTGTAGTCGAATTTGCAAGAAATTTCCTAATATGTAAAGTGAGGGAGTTCATGCAACACATGCGCTCGCCAACTGCAGTACTTCTGATGCTACGGTATTTGTGGTAGTGAGTGATTGCATCACACAGTTTAACCAACCGTATAACAAAAACGAGAGAAACAGGAAACAACCAGCTCCTAATCACGCATCAGAAAAACGAAAAGCAGCAATTACGTAGCCAATCAATCAATCAATTTTCTTCGTTTATTCGTAACAATCAAGCAGACACGAAAGCAACTTGGAACATACAATATAACGACAAAATAAACATGACAAATGATCTTTATGTTCAGCATGCCTTATAGAATCCTATGCAAAATCAAAACGAGCATTACGAGTAGGTATACACGCGTATACTGTACAATTATGTAAGCAAATGCATTGAGTGGAAAATTTCACGGACCATTGACCAGATCGTACGCATCGACCTTATCCTATCAAAGACAACAAATCCGACGCCGCCATTATCAGTCTTCCATTAGAAATATTGATGACCTAATTGATATTCAATCAGACATGCCGACGACCACTGGCTGCAGCTGATGGCCATCGAAGCGGCGCCATCTCTCGGTGATAATCAGGATGTTCTTCTGTCGCCAATTACCATGATCAATGTGCCGCAAGAGACACGAACTTAATGTATATAATTTAATAGAAATAATTATGCATTGTATACTATACATATACATATATATGCCACATTACTGTAGCGATGAAGCATCAGTGGATGGCGCTGAGCAATTGTGCTCGAGAGACTTGCTCAAAAATAATAATTTCATTTACATATATCACATTTGTGTCACATGTACGTACAGTGTAACATATGCAATGTATTTGTGATATACATAAAACACATCTATATATAGAAGTTTGTAAGTAAGACCCCTAGGACTATATTGTAGTCCTGTTGGCCTATACACAGTGTAGGGGTTCTGGCTGTACGGCGTGGCGTCCACAGAGTGAAAGGAAAGGATGTCTGGCAAATCAGTCCATGCATAAACCGCATCACTGGTTGCTGATGCTGAAATGAATCCAAGCGCATCCACGTCTCCGTTGATGCGATGAGCTGGAAAGCCTTTTTATGGTAATTACTGTGCTAGCATGCGAGCCCACAGGGAACACATGTAAAGGACCAATATTTCCATACAGGATTCGTATAGAGTATAAAACTCATCTATATAGGGCCCATGAAAATGCAGGCAGAGTTAAGCCCAGAATATATAATATATGCATATATTTATATTTATGTGTGTGTATGTGTGTAGGTGTGTAAGTGTGTGTATAGGATTGTGTAGGTATGTGTGGGTGTGTGTAGGTGTGTGCGTGTGTGTATATATATATATATATATATACATTTATGTAGCGTATCTCGTTATCGTAACTGGGCATTATTTAGCGCCACTTCAAAATAACTCTTCAGAGGCGCCTAGAAGACAGCGGGTAAGCAAAGCCATCATGACGAACAGGTACAGAAAAAAGATCATGGCTGGTAGGTAATCGCTTCATAATGTGTTGATGAATCTCGTTTGAGAACGGTGTTTTGCCTGAGGCGTATCCGTTACCATAGTAATTAACCACCTTAGGAGCAAACTCTCCTTATATGCCTACGTGTTGCCATCCTCACGTGACATCGCTGTACCCCTCCGCAATCAGGGCAAGGCCGAACCACGCACATAAGCAAAGATCATCCGCGGATAGATCCAACATGTGAAACGGTCTCGGCAGCTTCTCGCCCTGCTTCTCCCTTTCCACAACTCGTAAAGAGGATAAACAATCAATTTGACGTATCCATTATTACTAGTCCATCAGAAAAGTTGGAATGTAGTCCTATTGGTCACGTTTACTTGTTCTTCTATACCTCACAGTTGTATTGTGTGATATTCCAATATATCAATCAAAATAAATTCATGTCGGTTTTTGATTAATTAATGTTTTTATTGGTTGATGTTTTTGATTGATCGTGACTTCAAATAATCGTCGTTCCTTATCTACGGAAATCTCTCGACTGGCTGTGAGTGTGAAGATTCGTCTTTTGGGACATCGCTTAGTAGGACATCTGAGGCATGAAGATGATAGCGCTCGACAGACGTTAAGAGTGTTACTGTATCTGCAGGTGTTTAGACATCTGAAACGAATGGTCATATGAGCGTACACTTGAATGGACAGAAATCCACACAGAGAGTAGATAACATGGGCCACAAAGCCTTGAGTTTTAGAAATTTCTTGTAGTACGGGGCATGTCGTACATGTGTACACGGTACACGTGGGGTAAACAGACTCCCAACAGAGTCGTTTAGCTTGTCAAGAAGATTCGTTGCGTTTCATTTTTCAAATGTGCACGTAAATTGTTTAGTCACAATTTTACGAGTGTTTAAACGGCTTTTGGTGATGATCTCGACACTCGGGATAATGGTAATAACTCCGTCGCTACAGAGACAATGTTGTCGAAATTTAGTTTCGTGTTGGTGAAAGAAGAAATGACTCAAGTGGTTAAAAATAGTTTAGGCTTAAACCAAGAAGAAATAGGTCTAGACCTAAAAGCAGATCTCATCCACTCTCATCTGCCTCAGACTTCTCTGTCTATCAACTCTCAGGCTTTCCATTCCATATTAAAGCCTCGCCAGTGTGTTGTGGCGTTATATTACATTACAATAAACAGTATAACAGCAAACATGAAAAATATTTCTCATTCCCATTTCTCGCTTTAATCAGTGGTTCAGTACCCGATTGGGGTGCTCGATGGTGTGGTTGTTAGCGTGCTGGACTGTCATTCGTGAGTGTTTTTTAACAATTCCTATCCTAATCCATCCATTTTTCCTTCATCCAACCTTCCAACCTTACAAACCCCGCCTAACCAGTTCCTCTACCCCCTCTCTCTTGTCTTTCTGCGAACCGGACTTTGATCACCGCTCTTTATTTCTGGGACAATCCCTCATGACACGACGCAAATAAAATGGAGCCCCACGCTTGGCTATTAAATAGAACTTTAAAAATTTGGAGTTTACTATTACGATTAATGTAATAAAGTCTACTCACAGCCAAGGCACAGAGGACACGGTTAACACATCCAAGGCTAACGCAGTAACGAGAATCCTGAGGATATTTAAATTAGCCATCGCTGTTAGATCCAGTTTGGTTGCTATTCCATGTCGTCATTTGACGTCATCTTTGAATATGGAAGCCAGCGTCTTGCGATGTTTCTGGTCACCGAACGCTGGAAAGGGTTCTAAGACGAGGGGTCAACAGGCAAACAGAACGACGGGGTCATCGGATCAACTGATGGTAGAGTCAGTCTCTTATCGATGGTAGTCTGCTTAACTGGAGATAATACAGAGATGAATCGATGTACGGCGAGACGAGGTGTAACCCTCACTACACGTGTACATCACCACATCCTCCTTCATTTCCAGTGCAAGCGGCTCTGAATAACAATGAAGACGTCTCATGAATTAGCCAATCAACGATCTACCGCCGGCTGTGTAGACGCCCCCTCACCCCACACTACCTCACGACGCTTCCCAACCGTGAGCACCTACTGCAGGTAAGTGGAAGTAGCCACTCTACCCACGGACAGCCTTTGAGGGTCAGCAACACTTGAAGTGGACTGTTGATTTTATAAACGGTAGCACACCTTTCTGTTTGAAAGGTGTTGGTAAATGTTTACCTGTGCCAAGTACGTGAGATAATTAGCACAAGACTCCATGCACCTTAGCTTGTACGTCGGAACTTAAATTGATATCTTTCAGCACGGTCGAATCAAAATTCGCTAATCGGATAATGAGAAGCAGAGAACAACCAAATATAACGGTTAGCTAACCCAGTGTGAGAATTGTAGAAAAAAGACTTGGGGGTTGGACTTTGATCCATGTGGAGTTGAATATTTTATCCGTATTTGGCAAACTGATGTCAATGAAATTTGAATGCAGCAGATTTCAACGCAAGCAGTTTTGCAAGTCAGACTCGAATGAATCAAAATCAATTCCTTTGTTGAGAAATTTCAAAAATGCAAACATGATACACTGTGGAAGTTTCTTCTCTTTGTCAGAGACTCAGAGCCAGATGACCCTTGCCGAGTGTAACTGCATGCCAATGAAAAGTGAAGGAGCAACATCGTTGATGCTATTTCCTTCAGAGAAATGTGGTTAAAACGAAATTATGTTACACTTAGGCAAGTCCACGGAATCAATGTGTGTCGTATCCCGTAAAAGAAAGCAGTATGCTAACCAGAATGAATGTAACATCTTGGGCAAAAGCCAAAGGGTCGATTTTGAAATGAGAGACCAGAATTTGGACGTTTGTATTTAATCCAATAAAGACGCCTACATTTCGGACAAACATCAAAGACAGTGACGGAATGCGAGTTGAAACTTTGAATTAGGGAACCTACAGGCTGGATTGTATTGAAGGCGATCAGATATCTGTATACATGAGGAGCCCGCAGGCAGGTCGAGGCAAATTACGACCTGCAAGTGTCATGAATCGGCTGTATTGAGATGGTTGCCTTCTCTTTGTATTGATCACATGGTTAAGAGCCACCGATTCAGTTCATGCGATCTTTCTTTTGATCCTAGCAGAATTCTTCAAAGCCGAATATAATCGGACCTGCAATTCGTGAAGCTCCTATTGTCCAACGACCGCAAATTCATTTGCACTCGGTCACACCTCGTCATAAATAATCGCTGGTTATATTTATTTGGGCGAGTTTAAAGGGATAGTTTAAAGTTTACGCTCCAAATAAAGCCATATCTGTAGGAAGCGCATTGTGAAAGCATATTATCAACTTTATTAGTGATTATAACATTTATTCTTTGCGTTATAATAATTTAGTATAATAATCATGTTGTAGCCTATGTAACTACTAGATGAATCCAACTCAAGTAGGCTATACTTCTGAGCTTCTCTTCCTTATAGCATTCTGTAGCTGAAGCGCCATAACATATTTGCCATTGGTTGATGTCTTTGTAGATCCGTATGACTATGCGCTACAGAAGCATGCACTAAGCAGCGTTAAAAGGATACGCAATAGTGTAGTTGTTAGCGTGAATAAACTCCGCCACTGCTCGTACTCTGGCAGTGCCAGTCCCAAGCCTGGATGAAGGAAGAGGGCGACGCTAATGATCTTTGTTATCACACAGTATCGTAAAAATGAAACTACTACTACTGGTTGTTAGCGCGTTATCGTTGAATCAGTCGAGAGGTCGGGGTATAAATTCCCTCCAGAGAATAAATTTATTTCGAGATTTCTGCTCCACTTGCGCCCTCTAGCCAACTCAGCTATGATGAGTACACTGACCGTACACTGTTATTGGGAATGTCAGACGGCGAGAAAGATGATTGGCTACCCTCTCTTATATGAGAGGTTATAAGACGAACGCTTCATTCTCGTTTCTGCCTCTCAAGAGGGAACTGCTCTTCAGCTTCAGCTTCTAAACTGGTTTAAAGTGACCGACACCATTATAAAAGACAGGACGTGCAGCAAAGTCGGGCTGACCAAATTTTCTTTTTTCAAACTTCATTTTCTTTTGCAAACAATCGTAGCCGTATAGCCTATCTATATAATCTCTGTGTTTGAAGACAATTGTAACCCTGTGTGTGTATGCTCTTTATTTGAAAATAATTGTAACCATATCTATATATTCTCTTTGATTGAAGACAAACGTAGCCATATATCTACGTATTCTCTTTGTTTGAAGACAATCGTAACTGTATGCTGTATGCCGACGTTCCCTCCGCTCTGCGGGAATGGGTGGTCTGGAATAGGCTTCCCTTAGAGCTCCGCTTGTGCCCTGGGTCCCTCTGGCCTATTTCTTGCTAACCTAAAAACTCTACTGTTTGAGCGTGCTGATGTCGGGAGCGCCTCTGAGTAGTTCCCATGAAGAGTGCTATATAAATTCTCGAATGAATGAATGAAAGTATAACGTGTTCTTCTGTTTGAAGACAATTGTAACCACATCTACACATTCCCTTTATTTGAAGACAATCGTAGCCATATATCTACGTATTCTCTTTGTTTGAAAACAATCGTGTCGTTGAAAACAGAATCGTTGAAAATAATCGCTGCGTCCTAAAGGTCTGAGTCAGCCCGCTGGACAACCATATCCACTATTAAACTACACTCAAGACTAACAGACTTTTTGAAAGTTCATGCTGTGTCTTTGTCTGAAGTGGGCTAATTAAGTATAAGACAACAACAGTACAGTGTTTTCTGTTTCATATTTCAGTAACAAAAATTGACATGTATGCGTAACTAAACACAGTCAACATTGATGTTTAATCAAAGTAAATGCAAATAGTAAGCAAGTAACAAGATTCTATCAATGTTCTCAAAGCAACTGCTTAGGCATACACAACCAGGCAGCCTGTCATACGTTTCCACTTAAATGCGTATTGTCGCGCATAGCCTACCATATGTATAAGTATTTTCAGTGGTGTGTTTGAGAATTTGGAACAACGGACAGTTTTTGATTCAGGTGTTTCTCACTGAGTCCATGTGCGATCCTTCTAAAGTCAAATACGCAGGTCTGGAAACTCGCAAAGTAATTTTACAGCAAATTACACAGCGCTGAAGTCGTTAGAATTGAGCTACGTCCAAAATTCTAGATAGGGACGTAAGAGCGTCCTGTTTCTGGACTCTAACGGAAAACCTGTGCTTAGGTTGTAGGCGTCGACCTTACCTTTTACTTTTAGTTAATTTATATGGAGGCATACTGATTTGCTGATGGAGTGAGTGTTCATGCAACGTATCATAAATACTACGGTAATATATTGGTATCGAGTGAACAAGCGATGAACCGAGGAGGAGACACTGTACATTTAATGCTGCGTGGCGACATCTGGGGTCTGGAGTTTAAAATCTGCGGCTCTCTCTCTCTTTCGTAGATCATTGTTTCTCTTTGTCCGTGTAAATTGACTCTATCGTTGACGCATAGAGCTGACCAACGACATGTCTCTTCAACTTCAGTGTTGGTCCTAGACGAAAAAGATTATAAAAAATTAGACAACAACAGCAACAACAAATCCATGCTATGCTTTAAACATCCTGTATTCAAACTAACACAAAATATACATTAGCAAACGTACGCAACAGACAGTGCAACCAGAGACAAAGAGAGAAAGCAGATGGTTATATATATATATATATACATATATATATACATATGTATACACACACCCATAATAATAGACAGACAGAGACAGAGAGTGAGTGAGAAAAGATAAAGCAGCAAAAAGTTGGGGAAAGAGAAAGAGAACAAGAAAGATTTGGGACATACATACTTTAACATTGTTGTACTGGAAGAGAAAGTCCCCAACAGCAACTGTAAGAAGTGCACACAGAGAGAGTGGGGAGAGGGAGAGGCGAAGGGAGGGAGGAAGGGAGAGATAGAGTTAGAGAAAAGGATAGGTGGAGAGAGATTTTGAGAAAAACGAGAGAAAACGGAAGGAGACAAACACAAGGTAGACTGAGGAACGGAGTTTGAGCGAGAGACAAAAACAGAAGTTGTTCAGGAAAGACACAGCTCAGCCTACCGTTAAAAAGCTAATGTCAGAGACAGAAAGAGACAAGCTAGCTTCTGTGCAGCGGCGGCGATCTTGTTTGACAGGTGGGGGGACATTTTGGAACTGATCTGGTCAAAAAAGAGTTTTTAACTGATCTGGTCAAAAAAGAGGTCAAAAAATTTGTTCGCAGTCATGCGCGAAAACATTTTATGACTTTTTTGCTGTTTCTTCAAAATTTGAGGGTCCGATGTATGGCGTGTCCCACCCACTGTTAAAGGTGGGGGTCTTGTCCCCCTCGACCCCTCCGGGATCGCCGCCCATGCTTCTGTGTGATGAAGATACTGTTATAAAAATACTGCGATAAAGATACTGTTATAAAGATACTGTGACGAAGATACTGTGGTGAAGATACTATTATGAAGATACCGCTATGAAGACAATGTGATGAAGATACTGTTATGAAGATACTATTATGACCATACTAGAATTAATATACCGTGATGAATTATACTACACGTGACACCTCAGATCGTGGCTCACCTAATTCTCCGTTTTGAATGGAGAAATCTCGTGGTAGAATGGACCATTTCTGTATCGTCTGAGCCCTGGACACAGCTTTCTGATTGGCTCGGTCGATGCCGGCCTGAATCGCATCGAAGATCGGGTCGGGTTCACCGGACTTGACCTTCGCGATGACCTCTGAGACGGATGTCAGCTGACTGCCAATTGACCGACACCACTGAACAACTGTCGGACACAGACGATCCTTTGGCTCAAAAGTCGTCGGATCTACTTCCGTCTGTAACAACGAAGTATCAGCAACCGATTAGTGAAGAGGCTCAAGTAGAGTTCCCTGTGAGGAAGAGACTCGGTTGTGCCAGTGCATGAAATACTTAGAAATCTCAACTTCACACTCTCCCTCAAACTGTCAAACTCTACTTGAACTGGTAAGTAACATGTCGGATATTCGAATGAGATTGTGTGTTGACTTGAGCTAATATGTACTCATTAACTAAGCCCCAATGACTATGATTACGAGACACATTTGGGCTTCCAAACGATGAATAGACATCTCAATAATTAAGAGACTCGTGTAGATTCATACATAATGAAAAGATTCAAGTGGATTTTCTATGATGATGTGACTGAAACGGGCTCCTGAGTGATTATAGGATAAAGTCTGGGCTCAAGATATTAATTAGTCTCTTCCTCGATATGGAGAGATAATTGCTATCTTCTTGTCAAATCAGACAACTGTTCAACAGCTTCCAAGACTTGGCTAGGATCGAGTTCATTTCATGAGATATTGAACACGAACAGACGCTATATAAATGATGTATTAAATTACGCTCATGATTATGACGACGACGAACATCATTACTAGAATGATGATGATGATTTCAAACAAACAGTGACAATAACGACGATGACAATGAGAACCAGCAAAATGGACAACGACAGTTACCTTAAGCGTGACGAGGATGGAGAGGAACCTTCGCTTGTCTCCGATGACCATACTGTTGCTGAGGCAGGGAGACAGCGCTTCTCTAACAGCATCTTCAATTGGAACTGGAGCCACGTTCTCACCTCCCGCCGTTATGATCAACTCTGATTACAAAGGAACGACAAACATACAGCCATTCACAAGAAGATGACGCAGCACCAACAGAAACAAAGACAACAACAACAATGGTAACAACAGCGACAACAACAGCAGCAACAACAACATGATCAACTCTGCAGCACCAACAATAGCAGCAGTAGCAACCACAGAAACAACGACAACAGCAGCAACAAAAATGGCGACATCAGAGACAGCAGCAGCAGCAACGGCTGCAACAACAACAGCATCAGCAAACAACAACAACAACTGCAACAACAACTGCAACAGCAATAGCGACAACAACAGCAACAAAAAATTGCAACAAGAGAGACAGCAGCAGCAGCAACAACAACAACAGCAACAACAACAACAACAAAACCAGCAAAAACAACGGTATTTGGGGAGTGTATCATTATGCCTCTCAACTAACTCTGCAAACTGAGTGTGCCTGTGCTAAGAATTAAATAGCAAGCGATGCTTCAGCGCGAACTTTAGACTTCTTATCAGCTTAATCACGTGATGCACTTAAACTAAAACACATCCACGCTATCTGTCACCTTAAAACCGAACGCTTTGATTTAGATTCTTAAAGCAATTCTGAAACTGTTATGAATCGATTGCGTCCTTTACCCTTGATGCGTCCGGTGATGTAGGCGAATCCATCTGAATCGATCTTTCCGAGGTCTCCGGATCTCAGTCGGAACCTGTCGTCCAACGTCTCTCTTGTCTTCTCCGGTTCATTCAGGTAACCCATGAAGATATTCCGCCCATCCAGACATACCTACATCCAAAACATACATCTACACATTGTATTGTATTGTATCTAAACATTTATAAAGTAGTGTTTTTATGAAGTACTCTATATGCAGGCCCCTATATATGCAGGCCCTAGTGCTTTCATATTTGCATATATATTTATACTTTCATACATACATACCAAAAGGTACCGTATACATCTATCTATCTATCTATCTATCTATCTATCTATCTATCTATCTATCTATCTATCTATCTATCTATCTATCTATCTATCTATCTATCTATCTATCTATCTATCTATCTATCTATCTATCTATTTATCTATCTATCTATCTATCTATCTATCTATCTATCTATTTATCTATCTATCTATCTATCTATCTATCTATCTATCTATCTATCTATCTATCTATCTATCTATCTATCCATCAATCCATCCATCCATCCATTTATCTATCCATCAATCCATCCATCCATTTATCTATCTATCTATCTATCTATCTATCTATCTATCCATCTATCTATCTATCTATCTATCTATCTATCTATCTATCTATCTATCTACATAACATATATGTAGCATATAATTATACATACATATACCGGAATACCCATATACGTTTAATATATTTATGGTTATTCGGGTATATTTAGGATATATCTAAACCAGTACATGTCTACTATATTTTGTATATCATATAATTACGCATATATGTATAGGCTGTGGTTGGACTGGGAACGCTTCCCTTCTGAGTAGCTTATCTTGAAGGGACGCTATATAAAAGCCTCTTAGTAATAATAATGATAATAATAATAATAATAATGATAATAATAATAATAATAATAATAATAATAATAATAATAATAATAATAATAATAATAATAATAATAATAATAATAATAATAATAATAATAATAATAATAATAATAATAATAATAATAATAATAATAATAATAATAATAATAATAATAATAATAATAATAATAATAATAATATGCGTGACGGCCACTTGATTGTCTTCACTTCATTTTGTACGCTGATGGGAGATTTTAATTATTATGGGAATGCTCTAATACATGTAGTGAAATATTGAACATCTATTCCTTGGTTGTTCCACTTACCTCTCCATCTCCATCTTTGTTTGGATTGGAGATGGTGACTGGGCTGAAGTCGTCAACTGGACCAACGCTCGTCAGCCGCCATTTCCACGGAACGGCAATCGTGTGAGGACCTACAGACAGATTTTAGAATCCCAATGTCACCAACGGAGCCACTGAATTGACCACAACGCTCTCGAATATATTATGGGAAGGAAGGAAACGTAAATGGTCATCTAGACAAAGGATTGCTAGAACCTTAGGAACAATGAAAGAAGCCCTTTGCATGAATGTACGTATATATGTATGTATACATGTATGTATGATGCACGATGGATGGATGGATGGATGGATGGATGGATGGATGGATGGATGGATGGATGGATGGATGGATGGATGGATGGATGGATGGATGGATGGATGGATGGATGGATGGATGGATGGATGGATGGATGGATGGATGGATGGATGGATGGATGGATGGATGGATGGATGGATGGATGGATGGATGGATGGATGGATGGATGGATGGATGGAAGGATGGATGGATGGATGGATGGATGGATGGATGGATGGATGGATGGATGGATGGATGGATGGATGGATGGATGGATGGATGGATGGATGGATGGATAGACAGACAGACAGACAGACAGACAGACAGACAGACAGACAGACAGATAGATAAAAACAGACCTGTGGTTTCACTCATTCCAAAGATTTCCTGTACTGGTATATTGATGCTGGCGAAGAACTCAAGCGTGTCCTTCATGATTGGAGCTGCGGCTGAGAAGCAGAAGCGACATCGGTCAAGGCCAAGTCCCAGGCGGACCTTGCGGAAGACGAGTTGCTGCGCTAACGACCAACCCACCGGTGTCGACCCTCTTCAGCAAACACAGAGCAAACCAGTCTAGGTATATCATAACATAATCATTAATCACCCATTGTTTTCAGCGATGGGTTAAGTCCTGTTGAAAGTACTACAGGTATTTAAAATAACATTTTAGACACCACAAAGTGTTCAGAAAATACTATTTTAGGTAGGCCTACTGTTAAAAAGTATTTTACATATAATTTAATAAAAAATATCAAGGGGGAAAATGCCGTGCATTGATCTGCTAGGTGGCGTATGAGTGAAAGTCAGGTTGCTCATAAATACTTCTGATCTACCTTGTGGTAAGTAAGTACCGTAATTGTTGAACGAAATACACAAGGCGCATCCAGAAGGAACAAAACTCCTGCTTATAAACGATGAAAATTTACCCGTTCATCGTCGACATGTTTCCTTTGAGTCCGATCTGCCTTGACCACTGTAACAGACTGCGCTTCACGCGTCCGTTCTTCCTCATGCCCGCCGTCATTTGCTCGGCCATCTTCTCCCAGACTCTGGGAACTCCGAGGAAGACGGTCGGTCGAACGTCCTTGAGACTATCGCTCAAAGAGCCCTGCAGACAACGCCACTCAACATATAGGCTACATTCGTACTTAATTGAGACTAATCGCCAAATGAACTCTATGCAAACAACAGCATATACATTCAACCAATATCATTGACTTCATACCCCACTTTCATTCGCATTCTTGCTAACTTTCTTTCTTGCTTTCTTTTTTCATTCTTTCCTTCCTTCTTTGTTTTGACTGTCTCATTACATATTTTCCCCAGTCATCATTTCTGTATATGTAAGTAAGTAAGTAAGTAAGTAAGTATGTAAGTAAGTAAGTAAGTAAGTAATCTTTTATTAGTACAAGTCAGACGCTCATACTTTACAACCACAATGCATACAATGGCAAAAGACAGCAAATAAAACACAATATTAGTAAGACAAAAAGCAGAAGCAGTATTATATACAATTTCATAATGTCTGATTTACATACATATCTATAACAAAGCATTACTAGGGTCTACAACTGGAGCCATGTTAGATATAGAAACAGGCATTAGGACTAGCATTAACAACACAGTTTTTATAGTTTTTATGTCACTCAGATCTTTATTTCTCTCTACCTCGCTCAAATCCTATCCAATCCCTATCCTATGCATTCTCTGTATTTTATTCTCAGCTTGTCTATCTCTCTTTCACCCTGTCTGTGTATCTCCTTCTCTACCTCTCTGTCTCTCTTTCTCTCTATCACTTTCTTCGTCACTGAAATTTGGAGAGGAATAGCTGTCCTGTGTTTCGATTGTTTTCTGATCTTTGCATCTCAATCAACAGAAATTCTTCGACTTCGAAACCATGTTTCAGATGAGTTTCAATCCAGGATTACTATAACTGTAAATCCGAATAAGTATGTTTCCTTCATTCTAATCTCTTTTTTATATGAATCAATTCAGAATATTAAAGAATCCAGCGACTGGAAATAGAGTCAAAAGGTGAGCTTTTCTTCGACAATCATACAAATCCGTAACTTAACTCGCTCGTAAATTATAACTTTACTGTGAATTTCATTTTAAAATATACGTGTAAATGACGGCAGAGATAGAAACTTAACAATAATCTGTGTAATTTTGTGTTGTTGGTGAGTTCTTACTGTTGTTTTTTGTCTGTTGTTGCTGAATCAATAAACTGCAATTGAGAGATAGAAAATTAAACTCTGTGCACCAGAATTAGTCTCTTGTGAGGGACAACGCCGGCACAACGTTGATCACCAGATGCAAACGTTTTATGCGGTGTTGCCATTTAATAAAACACGGCATTGTTGGATGGAGTCAAGTGAGACGCTGACCTTCATGGCATCCGGTTGTGCGAAGTAAACGGAGAGTCCGCATATGAGTGGAAGGAAGATGTCAAGGATCTGAGCAGCGATGTGACTCAGAGGCAGGTAGCTGACGATTACTTCAGCGCCCGGTCTAAGTGCCACCATTTTTGCTGTACGCACTGTCCTCCAAGTCAACTGAAATATAAGTCAACTAAAGTATAAATCAACTAAAGAAGAATCGATTTAGGTGTAGGTCAACTTAAGTACAAGTCAACTTCAGTATAAGTCAACGAAAGTGGTGTACAGTTAACTTATATAAGCTCCATTCCAAATAATGTTGACTACTGAATACTATCCAACGTACGTCTTCTCATCATGTTCAATGTTACTTCTCTCATAAGAAGACTACCAACCGGACTGCGTAGCTGCAGCTGTAGTTAGTCACTATCTTGCAAGGGGATATCGAATCACTGGGAATAGAAAATGGAGTGGAGCCATTATTGGCACGTACAGTGATTGGGGATCTTATTTAAGACATCCTTGACAAAATAATAAAATGCCGAGGATATGGGGCGATTTTGGTTAGATTCTCCTTAAAGCGACTCTATATAAATTTTTTATTGCAATTTTGATCGATTTCTAACACTGTAACGACGAGTTGCATTGGTTTCCCAGTCGTTTTTAGTACACTCTCGTCGTTAAAGTATTAAATGGCGTCATAAAATGATAAAATGAAATGCGAACATCTCAAGCAGGGCTGAGAAATGCTTTATAAGTATCGTTAGATCGGAGCTGTGACTTACATTGTCGTGGCTGAGCATCACTCCCTTCGGATTTCCGACTGTACCAGACTGTAGCAAAAGAGACAAGAGATATACATCATTGCTGTCTAAATGTAAAGTAAAATGTTGCTGTTTCCAGTTCAGCTTTCTATTTGGCATGAACTCGGTCAACTGTACAGAGTGACAGGTAAAGATACTCTTTGCAAAACCATTCTGACTGGACGCAGCGCTCGTGAATAGGTTGGTGCCCTGCGCTTGGCCTTAGAGTGGCGCTTTAGAAGTTTGGAGATTACGATTACGACAAGATAAACCAATCAAATGGCAATCACGGTTAACCTACACGAAGTTAAGTGTGTATATATATTATACATTAGAGAAGTTATATATAATGCTTCTTTGAAGCAGTGCTAATAGAGAGCGTTAAAAATGTCCGTTTAATAATAGTAACAGTAATATATAGACCTATATTAACATAATTACACGGTGAAGTACATGACAGGCGATATGTCAATATATGACAAACTTATTGTAATTAATTAACAATGTTATATATTAATGTATGCATGTTATTGTCGTAGATGGATGGACATGGTTCAGCAGGACCTCAGGCTTCTCAGCCTTAAAAAAGAAGAAACCGGAGATCGAGTGGGATGAAGACAGAGGATCCGAGTGGTTGACCCCTCCTCAGCGAGGGACTAATCCCAGCCTGAAGGCAGAGAAAAAGAAGAAGTTATTGTCATACTGTGTAGATGAGAGTGCAACATTGGTTGCAGTGTTGTCGTTCAATTCGTCTTTTCAGTTCTTCATCTGGAATTCCTTCGCCCAACTTCATGAATGCCTCCCACTGTCAACATGAACAAACATGCAATTATCATAAAACAGGGATGCATTTCAGTGTTTGCACTTTTTGAGGAACCTTATAAATCATCAAACACAGCAATTATGCCTCAACTAAGATGTCCAACAACTGAGGTGCAACTTCAGGTAAACTGAAAATATATTTGAAGCTGTTTAAAATGAATAGCCTATCATCGCAAGTGACAGATCACTTCACAAACTATGATCTAAGCCCTAACATTCCCCCACTCGACTGTACAATTGGATGAAACACAGAAACTATACACAGCCATGACAAACAAACATCTGAATAGCAGGACGGGAAAACCAGAATGTGGTGTGTAAACTGTGAACGATTGAAAAGGAATCCGTTGGTTACGAGAAAGCGCCAAGGGTCAATCCACAAGTCATCTGGACATTGTTTGCTTACACGCGAATGTTTATTCGAAATGGACTTCGACATCATTCAGGCTTGCGTAGGCAGCGTTTAGCGAGACAACTAAAAGCGCTATATTAAGTTTATAGACGCATATAATAAACACCTAGATCGTGTTAATTACAGAAGAAGCTCTGTCAAGTTCATATATATCAACTGACGTACGTGTAATACGTTAGTCTAAGACCCTACCCAAAGTTACATATCCAGTCATGAGTTTGACCCACAGCCTACAGCATAGCCTATCAGCAGATCAATTGTGTGTGTGTGTTTGTGTGTGTGACTGACCGTGTAGACGTTGTCGTAGGCGGCCTTGACCTTTCCCTTGTACTGGACGATGGCCTTGAGTTTCGGAAGTTGCGCTCGGATGCTGAGGATCTTCTGGAGCTGGAAGTCGTTTTCGACGACGATGACTGAACAGTCAGCATTGAGAGCAACGAACTTACACGCCTCTGCAGAATTAGTCGTGTAGAAACCAGCCGCCAAGCCCCTGTAGGATTCAACGATGCACGCGTCACCATAGTAACACCTCCACCTCCACCACCACCATCATCAGCAGTAGCAGCAGCTTAACGATGATGATCAGATAGAAGGAATGAGGTACAGAGGATAATACAAGGGGACAGAAAGAGACAGCTATAGCTGACTGCATTATTATTATTATTATTATTATTATTATTATTATTATTATTATTATTATTATTATTATGTTTTGCCCTGAGATACTTCATTCCCCGAAGGTCTTAGAAATTATTAATGTTATGTTTTTTGGAACGGCTACACCTCATCCGTGTCGGATAGAGCTTTGGCAAGGGAACCGCTGAACGTCACACCATCAATAGAGAGACTAATTGAAAAGATAATCCGCAGACGGGGCTGGAATAAATCTTATCAGATGGAGTTTAAGACAATGACCTTAACTGATTACTTACTCACTCACTTTCTTTTGTCGTTTCAATCCTATCCCACTAGCAGTACGTAGGCTATGCACTTAAATATAGGCGAGGCAAACTTAATTGATTATTTACTAACTCACCCACTTACCCACTCACTTACTTACTTACATATGAATACTTACGCAGATACGCATATATTTTACACATGCACAACACCATATCTATGCATATGTACATGCATCCATACAATAATGTTTAATTTACGAAATGCAAGTAGTCATTGCTCTCGATATTCCTATACAAGTGTAAGGCCTACGCCGTGGACCAATGTTTGGCTATCTACTAACCCGGCAAAAATAGCTCCAATGTCGGCGATGAACCATTCTGGAGAATTGAACCCTATGATACCCACTCCGTCGAACGGCTGCATACCAACCTGAAAACGATGAGACAATGAGCACAACGATGTCCAATAATAACAACAACAACAACAATAATAATAATAAGTGTACAGTCAATGTACTCATTATAGCCGAGATGGCTAGGGTCTGTGCTGATGGAGCAGAAATCTCGAACCAAATTTCTGACCTGGCGGAATTTGAACCCCGACATCTCCAATGACAGTCCAGGGCGCTAACCACTACACTAACGAGCACCTGTAATATTTTTGCAGTAATGCCTCACGTCGCGTAGCATGTTTTATGTCACGATGTTGTGACATATTATTTTAAATCTAGTAATGTTGGCCCCACTTGGCCGACCAGTGCTTTCAAAGTTAAATCATACGAAATCTCTTGCGTTAATTTGGCAACAGCTATTAAACCACTTTCGCTAAATAATAACATTCAAACTGTCCTGTTCAACAGAAAACCGAATAAAACTTACGGCGATAAATGACTTGGCGACACTTATAACGTCGTCAAAGTATTCTTCGAATGTCCATGTCTTCCACTTCCCATCCACCTTAGTAGCTACAAATGCAAATCGCATAATGCTAATCAACTGCAAATTGTAATTAGTTAACAGGTCTACGATTACAGTTACTAGGTCTAAAATACGTTCAATTAATTATGTAGGCGAATCACACTCAATCAGTGAACTTCAATTTCGATGCTGTAATGATTCTTGTACAATCGATTTTCTCTTTTAAATAGAACCGTCAACTCGCAGTGCTTGCTGCGGCCTCGAACTGAATTACAAGGCCTCAAACTTTAAACAAACAAATGAAAAACAAATAAAATACTAATTTCTTGTTTATATGGGATCGTAAGTATTGTTGTCTTGCCTTAAACCGTCCTCGATCCAAGGATTGGCTGCACCACAGCCCACTTTGTTCCATCCCTCTGTCTCTCGTCTCCCACAATAACTGATTAATCGGTCCACGACTTTTCGTTATCAGTCCACCCCATTTCAGTGTTCTTTGAGCCCCTGATCCTGAAACCGTGCCTTGCATAATCTCCTTCTCCAGTCAATATCCACTCTTCCGCAGTACATGCCCGAAATATGAAAGCTTCATCTGTTTGATCAATCCGAGCAGTAGCCTCTCTATACTCCCAACACCAGTGTTTAATCTAGACGTCTTTTGGGGGGGGAATTCCCCCCCCAGGATTGAAGTTTCCCCCCCAGAACTCAGCAATATTGTAAGGCAGAGACCTTTTGGGGGGAAATTCCCCCCCCCCCAGAAACCTTGTTTTCCCCCCAGAACAGGGGGACTAGATTACACACTGTCCCAACACCCATTCATTTGTCTTTCTCGCAACCCATGATCCCCCCAGAATCTGCCACATACACTTCATTCCAAATGTATTATATGTAGGCCTACCCTGAGTGAAATAACTAAATAAATAAAAATAAATTGATAGATTAAAATAAAATGAAAAAATGAAGAAGATTATTGGCTGAAGAGAGTCAAACAGACCGAGGGCCGTGTGTGTTCCAAAGCGTTCGACTGTGTTGACAAACGCCGTCATCACAGAAATCGGAGAATCTGGCGATGAAGAGGAGACATAATGATCGGTTGGACATCGCAGCTTCACTGGCTTCTGCTTGTCACAAGTCCAGACTTCATCTGCAGGCAAAACTTTGAAGTCGAGACCTATATAAGCAAAAAGCAACATTTACATCCCTTAACAGTGATGCCGGGTACTAGTCCTATTAGGGTGAGGCACGGTATAGCTGAATGGATGAGCTCGGCCTGTAAAGCAGACAGTACAGATTTGAGCCTCCACTCAGGTGGTCCGGTCTTGTGTTAGGACCTTGAGCAGTCCTTCACGCGCAGTTGCTCAGTGCCATCGATGATCTTTCGTAGGGCCGTGTGTGAACCTCTGAACTTTGGAAGGAGGCTAAATATCAAATACAATTGTATTGTACTGCCCTGTACTCTTGCAATCGTCTCGTCTGCCGTTATTAGGCCACCCAAGTGGCCTAATTAGTTCTTTGTAGTTTTTGCAATTTAGCCTGCTTATGCTGATGATTTTGCACTTGTTATACAACTGGAGAATTTTCATGATAGACACTCAAACTCAGCTATCATGTGAGATCATCAAATCTTCTACTTTCAAAAGTTTACAATCACTATGTTACATTGTCGGGCTTTTATATATCATATTCACGTTATTAAATCATCATTAGCATGCATATGCATGAAATACAGTGTAATAATTAGCATATTAAATACTAATGCATGATAATTATTATCTATGATGGTCAACAATGCATTTATTAAAGACTTTGTACTTACTCTTGATGAGAGAATAAAAGTACTGGTTCTTTGCTCTTCTTTTTCCATTTCCGATGATTTCCGCCGTCTTCAAGCTTGATCCGTTCAGGATGAGCTTTCCCTTTGCCGGGACCCCAATCGTTGCCGTCATTGTTTTTGTCGACATCATAGGTTTCGTTTCTTCCTTCTCTTCAGGTGAAACGCCTCTAATTGGTTCTTTTACCAAGTCAACGTACACTCAACTGCAGATCCTCACGACGACTTCAAGAGGCACGTCGCAATCTTATTATCAGCAGCAGCAGTTTCACTTATCGCTCAGCAACCCGCTGACACTTTGAGGATTGGCTTTAGCAGTCGAAATCCGAAGACGTTTCTGATCCTTTTATAGGGTTCTAATGGCGTGGTGTCCCCTATTTACACTCTTAGCCTTTGCCACAGCCAACAATAAACACACTTAGAGGCGACCATAGAATGAGGGTAGACAGTGCGTAGACACACACGACGCATGCTTTCATCAGCTGTTCCTTTTCTCAGTGTTCCGCCGCCGCCGCCGCCGCCGCCAGAGGTCAGAGGTCGATGCATAAATCGAACCAATCAGAGTTATCAACTGGGACATTCTCAGAAAGGAGGAGAGGCGGGAGGACAAGAGAGTTTGAAAATCAGGTTGAATGCCATGCGCCTAACATTCGTCTTTACCTCTCACATTCTATCACTCCACTAGAAAACCGCGTTCTTTCCATCCTTCCTTCTTTAATTCATTTCTTACGTTCATACTTCCTTCCTTCATTCATTCTTTCCTTCCTTCCTAACTTTCTTTATCCCTTACTCTCCTACTTTCTTTCGTTTTGTTTGCCTTCAGCATTCATTTCTTCCTCACTTCCTTGTTCCCTTTCTTGATTCCATTTGTCCTTTCTTCCTTCCTTCATCTCAATCCTTTTGCTTCCTGCTTTCGTTCTATCTGTCTGTCTGTCTGTCTGTCTGTCTGTCTGTCTGTCTGTCTGTCTGTCTGTCTGTCTGTCTGTCTGTCTGTCTGTCTGTCTGTCTGTCTGTCTGTCTGTCTGTCTGTCTGTCTGTCTGCCTCTCCCCATCTCTCTGCGTTTCTTGTGATCCAGTTTACAGACTCAAACACAGCTGGTTAAATTATTTATGTCCATCTATATTCCTCTGCCTGTCTGTGTCCTTGTCTGTCTTTGTCTTATTATGCATATGTGTGCTTCTGATTCTCCCTCTGTCTAATGTGTTCCAGACGCATCTGTTTCCCATGAGAATCTGACAAATGAGGACAAGGTTTACATCAGATGCAATTCCACTCTGTTCATTGCTTCTTCACAGATGTCTCCTGATTACCATTCGGATGTTGATGATATCCACTCTACCTGTCATTTACAATTCCACATGTTATCTCACTCACCAACTACTTGTTTCGGTTTCAGATAATATCCAGTCGTAGATGGCTAGTAGCAAACTTCTGCTGAACCTTTCTAAGTCCAAATTCATTTTCTTAGGCACAAGTTGTCAACTCTGCAAAATTGATAGGCTCACATGAACTCCTTTTTGGAGAGATTGATCGCTCTTAGATGTGCTTGCAGGTTGCAGGATAATGTTCAACTCTACCATGTCGTTTCCGACATTGTTCAGGCAATAGCCAAATCAGTCCGATTTTGCATATACGATATTCGTAGAATCAGATCTTAGGTGTCTTGATTATTGTCTTAGTTTCACTGGAAAAAGACCTGGTTTCCATCCCACTGGATTATTGCAACTCACTTTTCATCACTAAGAGTTACTTGCGAACCTACAAATGACTTAAATTTCTTTGGATGGAGTCATTACAAAGATCACTAAATATCTATCAACATATCACACTCATCTTGCATTCGTTGCACTTGTTGTCAGTTGAGCAAAGAATGTATATTTGAATCAAGCAACGATCAGTTTCTTGCAAATATTGCACTCATCCACGGATACTTTGACTCATGTTGTTCATCGTTCCAAAACTGTATTGGGTTTGCGGGCGTTGTCTGTGGCTGGTCCTATGCTGTGGAATTATTCGCTGCCCCACTCCGTGTTGTTTTCTCTCGGTTATGTGTTGATTTCAGGTCTAAACTGAAGACTTATCCATTTAAAATCGCTTATCCACCGGAGGCTGATTCTCGGGTTTCAGGACCAATTGATGTCGACCCTGCTCTCCAGTGGATTAGTATTCTCCAATGAGATGTTATTTGAAGCGAATGGAATAGATTGTGTTAGGTTAGGTAAGATGAGATTAGATGAGATTAGATTAGATTAGATGACATTAGATAAGATAAGATAAGATGATATGAGATGAGATAAGATGAGATGAGATTAGATGAGATCAGATGAGATTAGATTAGATTAGATGACATTAGATAAGATAAGATAAGATGATATGAGATGAGATAAGATGAGATGAGATTAGATGAGATCAGATGAGATTAGATTAGATTAGATGACATTAGATAAGATAAGATAAGATGATATGAGATGAGATAAGATGAGATGAGATTAGATGAGATCAGATGAGATTAGATTAGATTAGATGACATTAGATAAGATAAGATAAGATGATATGAGATGAGATAAGATGAGATGAGATTAGATGAGATTAGATGAGATTAGATTAGATTAGATGACATTAGATAAGATAAGATAAGATGATATGAGATGAGATAAGATGAGATGAGATTAGATGAGATCAGATGAGATTAGATTAGATTAGATGACATTAGATAAGATAAGATAAGATGATATGAGATGAGATAAGATGAGATGAGATTAGATGAGATCAGATGAGATTAGATTAGATTAGATGACATTAGATAAGATAAGATAAGATGATATGAGATGAGATAAGATGAGATGAGATTAGATGAGATCAGATGAGATTAGATTAGATTAGATGACATTAGATAAGATAAGATAAGATGATATGAGATGAGATAAGATGAGATGAGATTAGATGAGATCAGATGAGATTAGATTAGATTAGATGACATTAGATAAGATAAGATAAGATGATATGAGATGAGATAAGATGAGATGAGATTAGATGAGATTAGATGAGATTAGATTAGATTAGATGACATTAGATAAGATAAGATAAGATGATATGAGATGAGATAAGATGAGATGAGATTAGATGAGATCAGATGAGATTAGATTAGATTAGATGACATTAGATAAGATAAGATAAGATGATATGAGATGAGATAAGATGAGATGAGATTAGATGAGATCAGATGAGATTAGATTAGATTAGATGACATTAGATAAGATAAGATAAGATGATATGAGATGAGATAAGATGAGATGAGATTAGATGAGATCAGATGAGATTAGATTAGATTAGATGACATTAGATAAGATAAGATAAGATTAGATTAGACTAGCCTAGACTAGACAAGACTAGATTAGACCAGATCAGATTAGAAGATTACCCTTAGCCTAAAGACCCTTCTAAGCAAGCACCGCTTGGCAGCCTAAGCCTAAGGACTCCCAAGATGCGGCAGCTGATGACAATGCTCTTGACGTTGCGGAACTATGGCCTCTTTCTATCTGGCTCAGTGGTCTCGATATTCGCCTGTGTGTGTCTATGCCTGTGCGTATATGTCTTTGTCTTCCTATGTGTCTGTGCATGCCTGTTGTCCGTTTGTCTGTGCTTGTCGGCTGTCTGTGTTTCTGCGTATGTCTGTGTGTCTGTACATATGTATCTGTGTGTTCGTATATGTCTGCGTGAATATGTGCGTGTCGCGTGCTAAAATGTCCTTTGTCCCTCTGCATGTCTATGTGTGCATGTGTGCATATGTATCTGTGTCTCTCTGCTTGTCTGTCTGTCTTTGCGTCTGTCTGTGTGTGTGTCTGTGTGTGTGTGTGTCTGTCTGTCTGTCTGTCTGTGTGTCTGCGTGTCTGTCTGTCTGTCTCTGTGTGTGCGTCTGTCTGTCTGTGTGTCTGTCTGTGTGTCTGTCTGTGTGTCTGTCTGTCTGTGTGTCTGTCTCTGTGTGTGTGTTTGTGTGTGTGTGTGTGTGTGTGTGTGTGTGTCTGTCTGTCTGTCTGTCTGTCTGTCTGTCTGTCTGTCTGTCTGTCTGTCTGTCTGTCTGTCTGTCTGTCTGGGGAGCGGTTCACGTGTCAGTTGAAAGTGTATAGCTTCGTTGCATCAGATAAACTGTAAGCCGAGTGTTCATCGCTGTTCGCTCACCCGTGGTTACTTCCCTGTTCACTGTTGCCCTACTTCCCCACCCTGTGGTTTTCTTTTCAGTATTCCAAGTCCCTCTGCACAAATATCTGTTTCCAGCCAGACAGTATAGAGCTCCCTTTTATTCCCCTCACAGACTTTCTCCATCAAGCTACGTCCGAATTTCCTTAACACTCTGCAGTAGCGAACACAGAACATGTGACGGTTTTATCCCTGCCATGATGACGGACATTTAGAGATTTCGACTCTGTCATCAAGCAGAATAATTAATTTTTTTACCGGCACAAGCAGGGAAGTAAACGACGTGTCCTACAATGAGCCAACCCTGTGTCAAGAATTTGGGATGCGTACATTACCGGCGCAATGAACCATTGTCTTCTCTAAGTCCCACTACGATGCATGTATAGGCCTATGCACTTCTCTACGTGATCCGAGTCAGGAACAGGAGTCAGAAGTAATCTATACCCCTAGCGACTATGATATTCATAAAAAAAGTTGGCTATTGGTGGTTGTTTTGTCGCACGAGCCTCTTTATCGAGGACGCTTCACCGCATTAACCTCGAAATCAAAGAACCCAGTTCCCAGACCGCTTCCGAAAGATTTATCGATTTCGGTAAACGTAGAAGCCTCTGTTGGTTAGCCGGAATGAACCCATCACCGTGGAACGTGATGGGTTTATTCAATGACCCGTGTGTGAAATCGACCGAGGGCAAAGTTTTCTCGCTTTGGAATCCAGGCCTCGCCGAATAGCATTTGATTTTTGAGTCCAGAATCCACCTTGGGCGCCGAAGGGCAGGCACGTGAGGACGAGTGGGCAAAGACGAACACATCGAACAACACATAAATAAGGACTAACAACCAGGATGTGAGGAGTTCAGAAACTGGATCGATTCAGGAATTTTATAGATTGACCCAGTTGGTCTCGAAAATCTAACTTGTTATACACGTGCACGCGAGAAGAATGAGACCGACCCACCTACCGACCCACCACCGACCCACCACCGACCCACCTATCGCCCCACCACCGACCCACCTACCGACCCACCGACTGAGCATGCGGCTTAAAGGCAGGAAGAATGTTTGTTAAACGACCTGATAAATTTAGATACTACAAAGGAAGCGCTTCTGAGTAGGTATCTTGAAGGGGCGCTATATATATATCTTTTCAGAATGAATGAATGAATGAAAAATCAACTGTAAAGTGGACCTATTCATACTTTTTACTATAATGAGAGATTGCATTTCGCCGCTTCCAGATCAAATCAAATCAAATATTCTTTTCGTCTAACCATTTGACATAACGCAATTGGTTACAATCATAGATAAATAAAATAATGGAGAGAAATCTATCAGCTGTATATCGCTAATTTCAAAACTAATACAAGTCATGATATAAAACCATCGATATAAAAAAAATTTCATTGTTAGTTGGAAGGGAAAAATTGTGAAAATAGTGAAAAATCAATCGAAGACGTTCATTAACTCAGCATCGTCCACAGCTCAATTCTCAGTTGATGTTGAGCGAGGCGCCAATTAATTTTGCATGAGGACTTAATTAACACGCGTGGGCATGCAGAGCTCTGGTCCCACTTTTCCGTTATTTACTTGGGATAGTACTTCCATGTGATAGCAGCTAGACAATAATCTGTGTAGCTATTGCTCACGTACCATGTTGCTAAGGTGGGGCACATTAGCCAAATGGTTAGCATGAAGGAAACTCGATACTAAAGCGAGGATTCAAATCCTTATAAGAACCAGACCGGCAGAAAGGTACTTCAAAATGTCTGTTCTACTTGCGTCTCATAGCGAATTCAGCTATAATACTGGTCGCACACTGGAGGTGGTTGGATCTTACGACGAAGAAGAGAACTGACCACCCGCCCTTGTATGCCGAGGCTAAGAAAACTGAAGTGGTTAAAACTTCACGGCAATGGGGCACATCTCGAGGTTGGCTTAAAATGCTGCTCTTTTCTTGTTCTCTTCTATCACGTGGCACAAATACTTGTTCCAAATAGGCTAAATATGTTGACTATTGTCAAGGCCTAATTATGTTTCACACTTTCATCCATTATTTATAGTCGATCGCTAGATGTGAACCCAGGGCTGTAGTGGTAAAATTTGAGGTGAGTATACGCTACCGGTGACCAGCGGCGTAAAAAAATTTGAAGACCTGTTTTTAGGAATTCGTGTCAGAAAAATTTCTGAATTTCACAAATTCCCTTCAAATTTTCTGACTTTTTACGATTTTGAAAAAGTTGATGACCTTTTTTTTTTTTTTAGTCATTCGCCCTAAAAACCTTTAAAAACCTCTCTTTTTTGAAAAATTTTCGTTCCCAGAGGTAAGTATACGCTGTATACCCGCGTATACCCTCCTCTACAGCCATGAGTATACGCTCTCAAATTTCTCTGGAGGTAAGTATGCGCTGTATACCCGCGTATACCCTCGACTACAGCCCTGTGTGAACCATCAGATATTGAGGTACGTAATTAGACCAGGTATCGTAACTTCATAGCGAAGGAAAATATCCCAGTCTGATACCGCTGCATCTTTGATGGTTCACAGTATTTTGGTTTTCCATATCGAAATCGTTTAAGTTTACCCTATTCCTATATTCATGCACATAAGATATCTTGTGTAGCGATGTTCCATAATGTTCTATACAGAGTCCACTCCTATTTACATTACATAACAGTCCATCAAGCTGACTGATAATACTGATGGTTCTCTGCCAGTTATAGGCTGACGAAACCCAAGCATTCCTTTCATTTGGGAGTACAACGTTGAGTCCCAATCGCCAACTACTTCTTTCAATGTTTGGCGATGATGTTCAGTCTTTGGTGGCTATTAGTAAACTTATGAACTAAAACTGAATTCTTCTCTTGTGGAGAAGTAAAAATGTTTTAATTTGAATGACTTATATCTGTCTATATTGGTGCATTTCTTGCTGGTCGTAGGCTACTAAATCGATGTACAGTTTGAAATTATTTGACCCCACCACGTTGACCATATTAGAGCTAATGAGTTCACTATCACATACGAGATATTTGCAAAATCAGATCTCACGCGACTCAAACTGTCTGGTTGCACTTCCAAATGCCTTTGTTTCTAGCCGAGTTGATTACTGTTGTTTCATTTTCTGCTGCTCGCTCACTCTTCATGCTTACAAAAAGCTACGCTCTATCGTCGGATAGTTTGACTCTTGCGCCTTCTCGCGCGTTCTAGGTGACTACTAATTCAGAGTTGCGTTCGTGTCAACTTTTTCTTTGTATTGAATAAACGTATATTGGTTGAATTGAATTGGATTGAGTACAGTCCTATGTTTATGCGGATCTTCTAAATGGCGGCATCAGGTTGCACTTGAAAAACCAGAGAACAACGTAAAGTCTGTTACAATGGGCGTCGAACTTTAGAACTCAGTCTTGTGCTCATCTTCTTTGTTGTTTACGCTGTTGCTAATTGCTAGTCGAACACACTGCATCGTCTTAGTGCTCTGTGTGTTCTTCGCTTTACATTCATTCGTCAAGATGTTGACGGCGCCAGAACTTTGTCTTTAGTCTCGTAGTCGTATACCTGTTTGCAGATCATATGGACCCAGGAGTCGGTAGTTACACGGAACTACGTCGGGGTCTGTGGCAGATCTAAAACCAAGGAAGAATAACGATATGCATCATACTCAACTTTTTGTTTTAAAACGGAACTCCTATCGAAGACGGTAGCCTCCGAAGTTAACAACATTTTGATCAACAATGAGATCTGCGTTGATTTCACATGACCAATACGATATTCGATGCCGTGTGACAAAGGTCAAACTTCTCGGCCACCGTACCACATATCTGTTCAGCCATGATTTACAATGCGTCTGTCCATCTATCCATCCTTCCATTCTTTGTTTTTCCGACCAACCAGTCAGCCACTCAACCAGATATGTCACGTACTTGTGTTATTTCAACGCATGTGTATGTGGATGCGCGTTCATTATGTGTGTATACGCGTCCGCAGTGTCAAGCCTTTTAGTGGTATCTGACTCGGAGAGTCAAACGTGCTGAAACTACAAAGAGTTCAGAACTATTAAAGCTATGAATAATGCACCAAAATATGAACAAATAACCCCGTGCCTATATCTTTACACTGGCTTCCTGTTCAGCAAAGGAGTTGTTTTGGATTGGGGCTCTTAGTTTATAAAACATTGAACTCTGGCAAACCACAGAACTTAAACTCGATTCTCATTTCCTAAACTTGTACTCTCTCGTACAAAGTTGCGTTCATGTCAACTTTTGAATTGAGTAAACGTATATTGATTGATTGATTGATTAGTTGGTTGATTGGTTGATGCTTTGCGCATAATATTCCTACCCATTATCTTATTTACCTATAACTGCATTTGCAACGTACATGAAGCACGCGCGTGCAGGTCTTTCATATAAACCAGTTATGGCGTTGACACCATTATACATCTGCACAATTATGTCATCAACATATCCTGTGTATTTGGGTTAGACAGATTTCTTCGCCCTTAATAGATAAACTGAGGCCCATGCTCCGTGTATATTGGTAACATGTGACTTCTGGTTTTCTTATCATCTGTCTATTTATAGCCCTAAGCGAAGTTTCTGTTTTAACGACTTGCGAATCTTGTATTCCGAGCACGCGACGTGTCACGTGTTAGTGGAGTAAATCTTCCAATCAACATCAACGCTCAGCTATCAGTCCAAGTCTTCTGATGAGACATGATATAGTTAGTTAGTTAATTGCTGTTTAACGACACTGTGTCATAACTAAGATGACTAGCGTCGCCCTTCTCCTTTCTCCAGGCTTGGAACTGGCACTGCCAAAGTACAAGCTGTGGCGGAGTTATATGACATATAGTTTTGGTGAGACCTATAAAATAGGCCGAGAGTCTTTCGTAAGCATATAACATAGAGTCGAAGGAGAAACTGTTACAGCCAAAAATGGATGATGGACTTTGAATACTTCCTGAATTGGGCGACCTAATTTGTTATCTCTCTTGTCAACAACGATTACCGGTACTTTGGTTCTTTATAAGGACAACTGTTGTTGTTTTTGTTGTTGTTGTTGTGAAGCCTATGCTATATTTATATTCTTTTGAGTCGCATTAAGGCTATCTTTTAGAATTATCTCATTAAGGTCAAATATGGAGTCAAATATTTAACCTGATAATTTCCCTTAAAAAATAACCAGGGTCGAGGTTATACAGTAGCTATGGAGAGACGTGTGTAAGTTGCTTTCTTGGCAGATTATAACCTCTGAGTAAACGAATATTGCTTGCTTGATTGATTGATTGATTGATTGATTGATTGATTGATTGATTGATTGATTGATTGATTGATTGATTGATTGATTGATTGACGTCTTATGCCTAAATTTAATCTTTCTCGGTGACTTTCGTGCAAGCATTGATATCGTTAAATTGTACAAAGACGACTTTTCTTTGTTGTGTTTTCCTTAGCTCCGCCCCGCCGTTTTTGCCCCCCGCCTAGTGGGAGTGGCAAACGTTTACTGACTGTGGACTACTGAAACAGCTGCTTTTACGCCGAATAAATTGTTCTTAAAATTAGAATGGCGTTGTTAATGGCTCGACCTATATGCTTCATCGAAGAAACACTCTAAGAAAGACATTTACAGGCGAATATTGTCGATATAACAAACTGTACATCCAACGAAAGTTCTGAACTCTTGAGGTCACATCCTTTGCGGTAATCACGTCGACCTTCACCTTAGTGAGATTTTCGACTCGCAGTTTGTCATATCAAGTTCTCAAATCTTCCTGAAACAAGTAACCAATAGGATAAGGAAATCTTCTGCACATTTTAGGATGCATTATTTCATATCAATTCTTAATCAAATCAAATCCATAACCAATGCACTTGAATCTAATCCAACGTAATCTTCGCTAATGTAAGCTTATTGCTTAACTATGATGCAGGGCATGAGCCGACTGTCGCTTCGAGGTAGGGCTTGTGCAAGTGTTATCGTCCGTTGGATAAACAAGGTCAGAATCCGAAAGGTCAAGGAAAACAACATCAGGCATGTTGTGTAAACATTTTGAAACGGATTCGTCTCACGCCTTGACCTGAACGATAATATATAAAACTGACAGAACGGAATACGATACAATACAACTGTAGTTGATATTGCCCTCCTTCCAAAGTGCAGAAGTTGTGCACACACGACTGTATACGAAGCCTTTGTGAATTACCAAAAATGCGCTATATTAAGTGTTCTTATACATACATACATACATACATACATACATACATACATACATACGTACATACATACACACATACATACACACACATATTTATGTATACATGCACACACATACATGCATACATACATGCATACATACATACACACATACATACATGCACACATACATACATGTATACATACATACATACGTAAATTCATACACACTTACATACATACATACATACATACATACATACATACATACATACATACATACATACATACATACATACATACATACATACATACATACATACATACATACATACATACATACATATATACATACAGACATACATACATACACATACGTACATACATACATACAAGCGCACACATACATACATGCACACATACATACATTCATACAAACACACACATACATACATACACACATACATACAATGGAAGTTATGGTAGAACGGTACATAAATTCTCCAATCTGAATTGGCCTATCTTAATTAGTTCGACTTTCAATACTCTAAGATTAGAGAATATTGGGTCAGTGTGAGTGCCATTATTGGCACCAGCCACTATACGAATAGCCTTCTTTTGAATTACAATGTACAGCTAACTCATTCAGACTCGTTTTGTATGTCGAAGCTCATACCATATTGCAATAGCTAAGATAAGGATATACCAAAGAGTATTATAATTTGATGCGATTAGTGGAAGGTAGGAGATATGAAGTCCGACCTAAGATCCAAACAGTTTTAACAATTTTAGAGGAAATACTTTTTATGTGCTCCTTCCACGTGGTGCTGATCTACAAAAACTCCCAGAAATTTTGGTACAGGTAGGCTAACTGAAGACAGAGGGAATCCATTAATACATAATTTTGGGGCTCCGAAGAATTGGTTTACTTATGCGATCTAATTAAAGAGAATATAATTTGTTTTATCCACGCTAAGCGTGAGTTTATTGGCACAAAACCAATTGACAGCTGATGATAGCTCAGTATGAACAATTTGGAATAGAGGGACACAACTCTTTCTACGCGGACGGCTAGAGACCATGCTCATGATACAATAATCAAATTCCGCTGTGGTCCAGGTCTAGCTTATCTAAACATTGACTTGCACAAAAATCTTACAATAACAAAACAGATCAAGAGCTATCAGATTTAAGGTTTAATCCTTTGTTGAAGCTAACGGCTAGTAATTGAGCACATGACACAATCTAATTTATCTGATGATCAAATGACGTAGATGTCTCATCTTTCCTCGTCCAGAGGTAGGTCATCAGGTCAAGTCCTGGTTAAAACCAGTGCAAGAATACAGTTATAGTAGGACAGCTAATAATAGAGCAGATGACACAATCATCATCAGAGCTCCAATTCAAGTCTTAACTTATCTGGTAATCAAATAGCACATGCATACATACATACATACATACATACATACATACATACATACATACATACATACATACATACATACATGCATACATGCATACATGCATACATGCATACATACATACATACATACATACATACATACATACATACATACATACATACATACATACATACATGCATACATGCATACATGCATACATGCATACATGCATACATGCATACATACATACATACATACATACATACATACATACATACATGCATACATGCATACATGCATACATGCATGCATGCATGCATGCATACATACATACATACATACATACATACATACATACATACATACATACATACATACATACATACATACATACATACATACATGCATACATGCATACATGCATACATGCATACATGCATACATGCATACATGCATACATGCATACATGCATACATGCATACATGCATACATACATACATACATACATACATACATACATACATACATACATACATACATACATACATACATACATGCATACATGCATACATGCATACATGCATACATGCATACATGCATACATGCATACATGCATACATACATACATACATACATACATACATACATACATACATACATACATACATACATACATACATACATACATACATACATACATACATACATACATGCGTACGTACATACATACCTGCATACATACATACATGCATACTCTAGAACGTACGTCGTACATACATACAAACATACATACATACAAATATACATACATACCTACATAAGCACATGCATACATGCATACATGCTTGTACATACATCATACATACATACGACAGAACATTGGGGGGTCCATAGAGTAGTGGTAACATCACTGGCGTGAAGTGCAGTAGGTAGCGGGATCGCCTCCCGCAACCCTCTCAAGGTCCACTCAGCCTATCAATTCGCGAGATGACGCGTTTGTGAAAATGAGCTGTAGGACGTGATGGGCGCCTTGCAAGGCTGCCGTGTACGGTTAAAATTCGACTCCTGTAATAACTTGTGATCATCCGTTCATACTTATTTGTAATCATACTGCACAATTGTCAGTTTGAAAATATTAAACGAATATTATTATTATTATTATTATTATTATTATTATTATTATTATTATTATATCGATGGCTCTGAGCAATTGTAAGTGAAGGTCTTGCTCAAGGTCCCTATACACAGTAATTGTATCAGAGGAGGCTGGACCTCCTACACTCCGCATTACAGGCCGAGCATTCTGATCAGTCATCTACCATGCCCCAGAACTGCTCCTCGGTCGAAGGAGGGTGTAATTAACGAGCTTTTACATGCAGAGGCGTAGCGACCGCCCTCCGTAGGGAACGGAGGGGGCCCCTTCCTGGAAGGGGGCCCTAAAAGTGGCAAAAAATAACCGTAAACATAATATGAACCCTGTATATTGTGTATTACCGCATTCCAGTTTCCGCATTGTAAGGGGGCCCCGGCCCGGACGTAGGTTCGGAGGGGGCCACGTTCTTTGTTGCTACGGCTCTGTTTACTTGTATGCCTTACTCTACTTCAGCAAGCACATACATAATAACTGAATGTCACTGAGAAAGTGAGTACAATAAGGAAAAGAGAAATGCGTTGAATTGGTCGCTTATGTCGTGTGAATGCGCTCCTGAAGCCATTGCCTGCAGGAATAATAGACGCAAAGAAGTTACAGGTATAGGAAAGCCCAAGGCTGTCACAAACAGTAGAAGAGTGGCTTCGTTATATTCCTCGACATGTCTGAAGAAGAAGAGTACCAATAGAGAAGAATGGAGTCGGGATTTGGTTAATGTATAGTCTAACATTAGCATATTTTCTTCACACTAAGGAATCAGTTTGTTTAGTTCTATGTCGATGGATGGCCTGCTAACGTTTGTGTAACTATTGGCAGAGAGATAACCAGCTGTCAATCAATGTCTTTGTCAGTGGTCAAAGTGGTTTGGGTGAGCAGTGGGAACGCCAAAGAAGAGTTTAATTGGAACGCATGCGTGAGCAGTGGGAACGCAAGCAAAGAATTCCGTCCCCACAGTTCCCACCCCACTTTACATATAAAAGGAAAAGTTCACAAAAACTCTTTGTGAACTTTTCCTTTTATATTTGTCTAAGGAAATGGACCGACTACCTCGCCAGAAATAGACTACAAGAAGGAACTAAATAGGTCTTCAAATATTTACTCAGGCACCAGCACATAATATTCTTACTGAGGCGTGACGAGTCACAACGAGAACCCATCACACGTATGCATCAATATATTTTGTGTAGCGCCTCATGAATTTGGGATCTTCACAAAAGCGCTGCCACATTATGCCTTCTCACCATTAAGACTGGTGTTCGAATCTTGATGCAATCGTAAAATCCACAGTTGTTGTCATTGCACAGCA
The DNA here is from genome assembly GCA_963556255.1 of Allolobophora icterica. Taxonomy (NCBI): domain Eukaryota; kingdom Metazoa; phylum Annelida; class Clitellata; order Crassiclitellata; family Lumbricidae; genus Allolobophora; species Allolobophora icterica. The sequence continues at coordinate 68,510,468 of OY744604.1, read as the reverse complement.
AGAGACATTTTAAAGCCATCTTAAGACGCATCTTTCTAGATTGCCGTGTTAAACGCCCTTGTGCAGTTCGTAAGAGGCGTTTCACAGATAGCCAGATAGTTACATACATACAGCAATAAGCAACGGTTGCTCGACTGATGAAGCGTTGTTGTTCTGTTCGCAACAAGGCTCAGAAGGCAAAAAAGTCATTCTCTACGTTACTTGCCTTCTCTTACCTTATCTGAGTCACATTGCATTACTATACTTACTCACTTTTTATAACGTACTTTTACCCTACCCCGTCCGATTAATTATTCACTAATTAACCCTAATGACCTGACCGTTCCTTATAGGCTTTAGCTTAATTTATCTTATCTCCTTCTATAGTCTAAGTTTACCTTTCCTTGCCTTACTTTACCTTGGCGTCTGTATGCAGGTACGTAAGAGAGGCAGAAGCATTAGTTGCATGTTTTAATATGCGTCTCTACATTGGCTATGCCTTAGTAACCGTTTTGCATGTATGCATTGTATGTGGGTATGTATGCATGTACGTATGAATATGCATGTGTGCATGTATGTGTATATGCATATATGTATGTATGTGTGTATGTACATTGTAGGTGTGTGTGCGCGCGCGTGCGTGCGCGTGCGCGCGTGCGTGCGCGTGCGCGCGTGCGTGCGTGTGTGTTCATGCATAATAGTAATAGCATAGCATAAATGGCTCGACAATAGATAATAGCTTCACCTGAAGCCCCAGCATTGAAACTCCAGCAGCATATCTGAAAGAAAGGTCAACCGCTTATCAATGAATGTGCCACCGTGACGGAGCACACGACAGTCACGTTCAGTTCTTCCAAGGAGAAAAAGTGAGATACAGAACGAGAGAGATAGAGAAACAGGGAGAAGGAGAGAGACAGAGACAGAGACAGAGAAACAGGCAGAGAGGAAATACGAGCAAGACACTAGTTCAGGTCATAAGTAAAAGCTTAAAAGTTACCGCCAACATACAACAGTATAATCGTCAACCAACACGACTCGACCTAATAACCCATCCACTCTGCCTGGCTCCCCTGCCCAGAACACGACGCTTCGCCTGTTCATCAGTCATCTACGTCTACTTGATATAGGCCTAAGGACAACAGCTGCACTGGACAGCATTCCCGACCGATGACTTTCTTCTAGATGTATTGCTAATGCATTTTTGATTCTGAACATTAATATATCCCATTTAAAGGGCCTCTTCCACAGTAATGTTCGGAGGTAGCTATGTTACACCTCTTCTCAAGTAGTGAAGTGGTTAGCGTGCTGGACTGTCAGTCGAGAGGTCGGGGTTCAAATCCTCGCCAGGGCAGAATTTTTTTCCAGATTTCTGCTCCATCTGCATCCCCTAGCCAACTCAGCTATGATGAGTAGCCTACACTGACCGTACACTGTCGGTGGAAAGACGAGACGGCGAAAGAGTGGACTGGCAATCCGCCCTCATGTGCCGAGACTAAGAAAATGAAGTCGCTAACACTGCATACCCATGGCTGCCTCAGGGCTATAGCTTAAGGGACTGCTCCTCTTCTTTTCTTTTCAAGCCCATTGTTAAAATATATCCTGCTGAGTAATTCTCAAGTTCTCGAGAGACTATGGCGACTGAGGATGATTGGATTGATTATTTTGATCCCAAAGTTCTTCAGACTAAGTGCCCTCCTCTCTCTCTCTCCCTCTCTCTCTCTCTCTCTCTCTCTCTCTCCTCCTTCTCACTCCTTCTCTCCTCTCTCTCTTCTCTCTCTCTCTCTCTCTCTCTCCTCCTTCTCTCTCCTTCTCTCCTCTCTGTCTTCTCTCTCTCTCTATCTCTCTCTCTCTCTCTCTCTCTCTCTCTCTCTCTCTCTCTCTCTCTCTCTCTCTCTATATATATATATATATATATATATATATATATATATATATATTGTATATATATACCTCTATCTCTGTCTAACTCTTGAAATACTACAGTGCATAGGCGTAGACTCTGGGGCAGCCGGGGCACGTGCCTCCCCCTCCCAATAATTGAGGAGCCGGGGCAATCCCCCCAAATCGAGATGAGAATTTCTTCAAATATTGAAATATTATGTATCAATATAGACAAATTTCTTCAGAAACAGAAAAACAGAGACACAGAACTGAAATACTATCAGAAATTCATAATGAAAACAAAGACTTATTCTTTTCTTCAATATGGAACAAATTTACATTTAAACAAAACGTCCCATTTCATACGCATTAACGCAACACCGGAAGCCTCTGCTGACTATCCAGACCAAGTTTTTTCGGATTTTGGTTTAAAACAACAACAAAGAAGAAGAAGAAAACCACAAAATTTTTGTTGTTTTTTCAAGAATAATTTTCTTATTTTTTAGAAGTAATTTTAAAAACATTGATTTAATGTTGTTTAATTTTCGAAAATCGCATATGAATTAAACTGAGTTGGAGCTCTTGTTCATGCCATTTTCCATGATTTTTATGATCCGAAATCCTAAAATCTTAAAAACAACCAAAACAACAAAAACCATAAAAACAAAAAAGAAACAAAAACGACAAAAAACAACTTTTCATCTTGAAAAACTTGTTTTTTTGCACCTCTGGTCCAGACCCCAGACCCCCCAATATCTTGGACAAGTTTACGCCAGTGCTACAGTCACTGAACGACTGAATTTATGAGTAATTTTTGAAAATGAATTAAAGGCTGAAAGATCGAGTAAAGTTTTAACTTGAAAAAATATGTCTAGCAGATTTTCACGAGACTGATAAAGCAAGGTTCACTTGATAATGACACAGCAGGAATTCGAAACCTCTATGTTGCAGTTAGAAGCTATACATTAAGCCTACAGTAGTCAGTAGGTACACGCAACGATCAAAGAATGAACTTGGATACCAGTTACTTAGAATACGTGTGGCATCTTATATGACAAAAGAATTCCCTCTCACTTTCACAATGTACCCACAACTCCCGTTGGTTTAGAGAGCACACGTGTGGACTCAGCCATAATATGCTTGGCTCAGATGACAGAACATTAAATTCAACCCAAATTGACAAGTGTCTTGGGCGTTAGATATTAATAGCACCAGAATCGTGACTCTGCTCCGCTTGAAAGGTTGCAGGTTTAGTTTTGGTCCACTGACATTCAAACTCTTGGCAAAAGTGACGAACACATAGAGTCATATGATTTTTACATTCTGATAATGGTCTAGTTGCTGTTGTTGACTAAATACATTTATTTTACATAACATAAACATTGACAAACATAACATTACATTGCCAACGTCTTCGATGTACTGAATGCCCTCGATGCCATCAATCTGTGACACTGACTGCTTTTCTCTTATGATTATCTAATGTTAAAAAATAGTCAACAACGACGTAATTTTATTTAATTGCATAATTAACACTTATCGTATTACAATTATACATAAAAATACATAATAACATTATATTCCTTCCTTCCTTCCTTTTTCCTTCCCTCTTACTTTCTGCCTTCTCAAGTCCCCCATAGGCTGACCGCCTGTTCGTTTCGATGGCACGTCCCACTTGTCCAACCATCCACGATGCATCCATTCCACATAATTGTTTAGTCATCGCCGTTATTATCATCAACTTCGTCGTCATTATCATAATCACTGTCCGCCCACTTGATCACTTTATTTCACCTCGCTGCCTCGCCATTACATTACACTGCTAGAATACTCGACTACGACCTTGGCTGTGATTGATTATGTTCTCTTTTTTTGTTTCGTAAATTATTCATAGGCTACTAGAACAGCAGTAAGCTCCAACAACTAGGCGCAAACATTGTATTACTGTAGGCCAGTGCGGTTTTACGCTCACGAATACGCCAGCTACTTCGTTCCTTATTTAAGCGAACAGTCTTACAATATTTATTATTTCTGCATTTATTTAAGGGTCACTATGTAGTGACAAAGAAGCAGTTGATGTCCATGAGCGCTCGTGTGTGAAGGGACACTGTTCGAGGTCCCTGCGCCATAACTTTATCAGGTAGGCTCGAAACTGCATACTCCGCGTTACAAGGCTAACACTGAAATCACTCGTCTAACTACTCCTGTGTCACAGATTTCGTGCAGGGCTTTTAGTATTGACTGATAAGTTCAGGCCCTCATATTTACTGATAAGTACAGGCCCTCATATTTACTGATAAGTACAGGTCTACGTATTGACTGATAAGTACAGACCTTCGTATTGACTGATAACTAAAGGCCTTCTTATTGACTGATAAGTACAGACTTTCTTATTGACTGTTAATTACAGACCTTTGAATTGATTAATAAGTAGCCATAAGTTACTGCATGGAACAATACAGGCGACATTTGATCAATGGATCGACCTCCGTTATTGTTAATTATTGAAAGGCAAGACATTTCACCAGAGGTTCATATCAACACGTGAAATATATTAACCCTTCTCAGGAAAGTCACTGAGGCGTAGAGGAATAATCAATTCCTTTTGTTAGGCCCTTATTGTTATAGGGAACTACATGTATGACTATAATTGTCTTGGCATTGTGACCTAGTGACAGTCAGAACAATTTTCTGTTATTTGGTAGCTTACCTTACCTTAACGTACCATTCCTTACCTTCTAATCTTATACCTTTTATTCCGTAGCCTACCATTACCTTAATGTACCATTCCTTACCTTCTTATCTTTTACCTTTTATTCCGTAGCCTACCCCTACCTTGACTCACCTTGCCTTGCCTTTTCTTACCGTACTTTAAAAAAGACTCAAAAATGAATTTCAACTTCGGCTTTCTTGTCTCAGAACCCATAAGGGCCATCAATTTAGTATGTACGCAGAAATTCGGAAAAATTGGACCCTCCCCGTACGCACGTGTACATTTTTACACCCCTCGCCTGCTTGACACACCCCACCCCCGAACCCGTTAAACTGTGTCGGACTCACCGCTGAGCTGGGTTATAGTTTAATAATAGCAGTCAGAGGTAGGGTGGCATACAAGTGACACCTCTCCCACAATCGTATTTCTCCCGGTAGAACCTGTCTGATAGCTGAAAAAACTGAACTGTGGCTCATTTGAAGGCCAATCAATTTGAAGGCCAATATAGACAATTTTACTTACATAATCAGAAGACCCCACACACGCAGGCACATGCATTTGGGTTAACCCCCTCCATGCATACATACTAAATGGATGGCCCCTAACGCTTTCCTTGTACCCATGATAACAGCAAAATGGACGAGCGAACCTATACCCATGAGTCACCTCCTGGTCTGCGGAGCTACCTGTAGTTTCAACGCTGATTCATCTCCATGTGTTTTCGAATCGCGTGCGTGACCTTATGACCTTCGTGACGTCATCGAGGTCGATCTTGTTTATGTGCTTTGCGTTGTGCTGACGAGATCTGACGATCGCCTGCGGTGTGTCGATGTCGTCTGACACAATGGGACTCAGTGAATAGACCTGACGGAGATGAATGAGACACATTCTTTGTTGTCGACTCGTACTACTTTTTTGCTTTTGTGGAGACGCATCGGGGAGCATGAGACCTGGATGGTAACTACAGAAGTCTCACCGTATCGGGTTGATTTTCACCCATCGCCAGTTTAATTGATTTCGCTATTAAAGCGTTCTTATTAGAGATTAGATTAAACAAGCTTAGATTAGATTAGATTGGACTGGATTATGTTACATAGGATTGTGAGGAGTTAAATAAGGTAGACTCCTCGGACACCCCCTTAAACCATAGGTAGACTCCTCGGACACCCCCTTAAACCATAGGTAGACTTCTCGGACACCTCCTTAAACCATAGGTAGACTTCTCGGACACCTCCTTAAACCATAGGTAGACTTCTCGGACACTTCCTTAAATCCTAGATAGGTTTCTCGGACACCTCCTTAAATCCTAGGTTTGTTCTTGGGACAGTCCCTCTAGAGATAGAGTCACTTTGAGCGTAATTATATTTAATATAGTTTAATTATATTTAATATATTTTAATTATATTTGAAACCTAAGTTGTACTCTTACACGAGTTATTTTAATTATCTTATTGAAACATTTCAGCTGTTGAGTAAACTTATTTCTCACAGCAATTTTAAGTAGAGCATACATTTAAATTATTTTGAACTTCACCAATTTGTATAGCGCCCCAGCACAGCAAGGCTTATTTGAATATGGTATTGGTTTAGCCTATTTGGTAGATATTTTAAAATATATATTATGTTATAATCTAAGGTATATTAAACGTTGTACTCTTTCGCAAACAGAAAAACAGACAAACAGAGAAACAGACAAACAGACAAACAGACAAACAGAAAAACAGACAAACAGACAAACAGACGGTCAACATATTTTGACATCTTAATAATAATATGGAAGCGTTTTAAGCAAGAAGAGAGAGAGAGGACCCATGAGCTACCGCAATTTTTAAATTTTTTAAATATTTTAACATGTTCAATAGCCGAGTGGTTAGCGTGTTGGACTATCACGCCAGAGGTCGACGGTTCAAACCCCACCAGGGCAGAAAATTTGAATCCAAAGTTCTGTTAAACCCTAGGCAATTGAGATATGATGGTGAGATAGGCCATCCCTCATATGCCGAGGCTAAGAAAATGAAGTCGCCATCGATAGAGTTCACACAGCATATAATTCTATACAACTGAGCAGTCAAAAGACCCTACACGCTCTAGGGAACACATTCTTAAGCATTCGTATACCCAAATGACACTGCATTTTTGATTCATATGCGTTTACACACATTGAAATATCTACAAATATATATACGCAGGTACATGCATATATATTTTGATCCCTTGTACACTAAATTCTAAATTTTTCGATTCCTAAGTTGCACGAAATACTGAAATGCATTGTAAAATTTCAACAGATAAGTTGAAAAATAAGCCAGCGCGGAAGACTTGTACATTAATTTGATGACATGTAAGTTTTCAAAGACATGTGGAGTAGGAAACTTACGAATTTTAGATTGCATGGAACGATGACATGTATGATTCAATTACAACTCTTAGGTTGAAACGTCGCACAGTTTGACATCAGATACACTAAATTCCGAATTCTCGTCTCTGAACATGTATGAAATACCATCCTGTACAGTAAAAATTTAAACATTTTGAATACTGAAACGTGCTCCCATGAAGATTTGTATGCTAAACTTAAGACATTTAATGTTTCAAAGCCAAGTGGAATGAGAGTTTTAGTATGACGCTTACGAATTTGAGGATGTAAGACTGTTGAGGGAGAGAGAAAGAGAGAGAGGAAGAGCGAAAGAGAGAGAGGAAGAGGGAGATGGAGAGCGAGAGAGAGAGAGGTTTTATGATAAAAGTTCAACTTTCTAGGTTGAAAAGGCACATAATATTTGGTTCTACACTAAAATGATGCCGGTTAGGGTGAAGATATACATACCATGTCGACTTCTACGATAAACTTAAGACTTTAAAGTTTCCAAATACTCATGGAATGAGAGTATGAAGCTTATGAATTTGAGTTTGTAAGACTGTTGAGGGTGAGAGAGAGAGAGAGAGAGAGAGAGAGAGAGAGAGAGAGAGAGAGAGAGAGAGAGAGAGAGAGAGAGAGAGAGAGAGAGAGAGAGAGAGAGAGAGAGAGAGAGAGAGAGAGAGGAAGAGAGCGAGAGAGATAGAGGAAGAGGGAGAGAGAGAAGAGGTTTTAGGGTAAAAGTCCAAATTTCTAAGGTGAAAAGCGCATAATGTTTGAGTCTATACTAAAATGGTACCGATTAAGTTGAAGAGATACATGCGACGACAACTTCTGCGATAAACTTAAGACTTTAAAGTTTCCAAAATCCAAGTGGAATGAAAGTTTTAGTAGGAAGCTTGCGAATTTTAGTTTGTAAGCCTGTTGAGGGTGAGAGAGATAGAGAGAGGTCGAGGAAGAGAGCGCGAGAGAGAGAGAGGAAGAGGGAGAGAGAAGAGGTTTTAGATTAAAAGTCCTACTTTCTATGTTAGTTTGTTCACTAAAATTGTCAAATTTTAAGTCTGGCAGGCACATGCGACGATAGTTTGAATGTTAAACTTACAATTGATACTTTGCAAAGATTGTGATTGCAATGGTTTTTACACCAGTTGACAACTTTAAGACTGTAAGGTTGTTGAAACGAAGATTTTTTAGCTTGAGAAGTTCATTAACATGATAAAATTTTCTTTCGATAGATGTGTGAGACGAATGTTAGCTTATGAATTTTAGTTTGTAAGACTGTTGAGGGTGAGAGAGAGAGAGCGAGAGAGAGAGAGAGAGAGAGAGAGAGAGAGAGAGAGAGAGAGAGAGAGAGAGAGAGAGAGAGAGAGAGAGAGAGAGAGCGAGAGAGCGAGAGAGAGAAAGTGGTAGTAATCGCATGTTTAAACCGATGTTCAAAGACAAGAAGACAGCCAGAAATGATCGCGCAGTGCTAAGAATATTGTTCGATTTTCATTAGTTATATCACAACTTTGCTGATGAATCAAAACTTTGTCTTTTACCTTCGAGTGTACATTTCTACAACTTTTGCCAAATGTTGGAGCCGGTTTCGCATGAATTTGGAATGTTGACAAGTTTAATTGTTTAAAATGGACTTGTAACAATGAAATCTTTGATAATGTCGTTTATGCGAAAATGCAGACTTTAACAAACTGAGTGTGTGTGGATGAGGTGCAGAGCATAGATTTCCATATGTTGTGCGAGAAACTTTGGTGACTCGACCTAGAAGTTGCATTATTGAAATAAATCAGCTTTTAACCTACAACTCGTGTCTTTGAGTATTTAGTTATTTTGCATGCAATTGAAAAACTCCTGAGAATGAAAATATGCAAAGTTGCAGGTCTATAGAAGATCTCTCCTCTCAGGCGAAACCTCCCGTTTTCTATCAAATTGCAGCTCCAACGCTTTCATCCAAACTGCCCAAGACATGATAAAATTTTACAAGTGTACTTCGATTGATGCTTCCTACAAATCCCCTCTAGGAATAATATGTCAACCTCTGAAAATGCAACATGCATTGCAATGGAAATCACTCTGTTCACACAAGTTTGCAATCACATATCTCATACTTTATCCGTTAGAACTCTCATATGTTTCAGTTCCATCATCAAAAGATGTACAGTTTCAACTACATTTCACCCAAAAACTTAAAGTTTCCACAAATCCGCTTATTCCACGACATAGCCAAAACCGTGCGAATGCGAGCTCAGCTTGCCAATTACCTTTACTTTCCAGCGTTCAAACCTTTAAAACATCATCCCGTCGCATAGAATTGCACATTCTTTTTCATAAGTTTTGATATTTTAGCTCAAAATTTGTGAAAGAGTTCGCTAACTGGACATGTGTATGTAAAATGTTGTAAAATGTACCCGGTCCTACCATATGTCTCGATACCTAAACCTTTCCATGCTAATATTTCACCTTTCTGTATATGTTGATCAGCTAAAACACACAAATCATCGTGCAAATCTTTCATTGAAACGAAGAAAGTTGTAAATTTTCCGTCCTGGCCAGCGCTCGTGGACCTCAAAAGCTCACATTTTACTCTGCAAACCTTCATGGCAACTCTCCTAAAAGACATAAGTTTCTCACCTCGTAGGCGTCTCTGCATTCCAAAAATTGTGTGTTTGCACTCTTCTCAGCAGACTTTACCTCGTAAGAGATGTCACTTTGCAATGTCTTGCACATCTTTGTAACATAAACGGTCTCATTTTAGCTCTACATCTTGCGACTTCACATGATAAAAGTCGACATTTTACTGTAGAAAACCTTCATGCAACTTGCAAGTCCTAAGTTTTATAAGTAAACTCACAATCCAACTGAATGTGCAACGTGAAAGACGTTAGCAAACCTTCAACACCTGTATCTTTGTACCAAAAACTTGTCATTTAGCCTGTATGCTCACAAGTCCTGCGTCTTCGCAGACTAAAAGTTTGGTATGTTGGTGTGGAAATTAGCACATTTGGCTGTACAGTGTGGAAAGACTTAATCTTAGCAGCACCTATCCAGTCTAAAATGTGTAATTTTTACAATATGGACCTCCACTCTAACTGCCTCACCAGACCGTGCAACAGCTTTATGCTGAGAACATTCGTCTCACTCATCTATCGAAAGAAAATTTTATCATGTTAAGGAGCTTCTCAAACTAAAAAACCTTCGTTTCACCCACCTTACAGTCTTAAAGTTGTCAACTGGAGGTAAAACCCACTGTAAAACCCGCTGCAATCTCAGTCTTTGCCTAGTATAACTTGTAAGTTTAGCATTCAAACTATCGTTGCATGTGTCTGTCGAACTTACAATTTGACGTTTTAGTGAACAAACTATCATGGAAATTATACCTTTTCCCTAAAACCTCTTCTCTCGCCCTCTTCCTCTCTCTCCCATTCTACCTCTTTCTCTCTCTCGCTCTCTCGCGCTCTCTCTCTCTCTCTCTCTCTCTCTCGCTCTCTCTCTCTCACCCTCAACAGTCTTACAAACTAAAATTCATAAGCTAACATTCGTCTCACACATCTATCGAAAGAAAATTTTATCATGTTAATGAACTTCTCAAACTAAAAAATCTTCGTTTCAACAACCTTACAGTCTTAAAGTTGTCAACTGGTGTAAAAACCATTGCAATCACAATCTTTGCAAAGTATCAATTGTAAGTTTAACATTCAAACTATCGTCGCATGTGCCTGCCAGACTTAAAATTTGACAATTTTAGTGAACAAACTAACATAGAAAGTAGGACTTTTAATCTAAAACCTCTTCTCTCTCCCTCTTCCTCTCTCTCTCTCGCGCTCTCTTCCTCGACCTCTCTCTATCTCTCTCACCCTCAACAGGCTTACAAACTAAAATTCGCAAGCTTCCTACTAAAACTTTCATTCCACTTGGATTTTGGAAACTTTAAAGTCTTAAGTTTATCGCAGAAGTTGTCGTCGCATGTATCTCTTCAACTTAATCGGTACCATTTTAGTATAGACTCAAACATTATGCGCTTTTCACCTTAGAAATTTGGACTTTTACCCTAAAACCTCTTCTCTCTCTCCCTCTTCCTCTATCTCTCTCGCTCTCTTCCTCGATCTCTCTCTCTCTCTCTCTCTCTCACCCTCAACAGTCTTACAAACTCAAATTCATAAGCTTCATACTCTCATTCCATGAGTATTTGGAAACTTTAAAGTCTTAAGTTTATCGTAGAAGTCGACATGGTATGTATATCTTCACCCTAACCGGCATCATTTTAGTGTAGAACCAAATATTATGTGCCTTTTCAACCTAGAAAGTTGAACTTTTATCATAAAACCTCTCTCTCTCTCGCTCTCCATCTCCCTCTTCCTCTCTCTCTTTCGCTCTTCCTCTCTCTCTTTCTCTCTCCCTCAACAGTCTTACATCCTCAAATTCGTAAGTGTCATACTAAAACTCTCATTCCACTTGGCTTTGAAACATTAAATGTCTTAAGTTTAGCATACAAATCTTCATGGGAGCACGTTTCAGTATTCAAAATGTTTAAATTTTTACTGTACAGGATGGTATTTCATACATGTTCAGAGACGAGAATTCGGAATTTAGTGTATCTGATGTCAAACTGTGCGACGTTTCAACCTAAGAGTTGTAATTGAATCATACATGTCATCGTTCCATGCAATCTAAAATTCGTAAGTTTCCTACTCCACATGTCTTTGAAAACTTACATGTCATCAAATTAATGTACAAGTCTTCCGCGCTGGCTTATTTTTCAACTTATCTGTTGAAATTTTACAATGCATTTCAGTATTTCGTGCAACTTAGGAATCGAAAAATTTAGAATTTAGTGTACAAGGGATCAAAATATATATGCATGTACCTGCGTATATATATTTGTAGATATTTCAATGTGTGTAAACGCATATGAATCAAAAATGCAGTGTCATTTGGGTATACGAATGCTTAAGAATGTGTTCCCTAGAGCGTGTAGGGTCTTTTGACTGCTCAGTTGTATAGAATTATATGCTGTGTGAACTCTATCGATGGCGACTTCATTTTCTTAGCCTCGGCATATGAGGGATGGCCTATCTCACCATCATATCTCAATTGCCTAGGGTTTAACAGAACTTTGGATTCAAATTTTCTGCCCTGGTGGGGTTTGAACCGTCGACCTCTGGCGTGATAGTCCAACACGCTAACCACTCGGCTATTGAACATGTTAAAATATTTAAAAAATTTAAAAATTGCGGTAGCTCATGGGTCCTCTCTCTCTCTTCTTGCTTAAAACGCTTCCATATTATTATTAAGATGTCAAAATATGTTGACCGTCTGTTTGTCTGTTTGTCTGTTTTTCTGTTTGTCTGTTTGTCTGTTTGTCTGTTTCTCTGTTTGTCTGTTTTTCTGTTTGCGAAAGAGTACAACTTTTAATATACCTTAGATTATAACATAATATATATTTTAAAATATCTACCAAATAGGCTAAACCAATACCATATTCAAATAAGCCTTGCTGTGCTGGGGCGCTATACAAATTGGTGAAGTTCAAAATAATTTAAATGTATGCTCTACTTAAAATTGCTGTGAGAAATAAGTTTACTCAACAGCTGAAATGTTTCAATAAGATAATTAAAATAACTCGTGTAAGAGTACAACTTAGGTTTCAAATATAATTAAAATATATTAAATATAATTAAACTATATTAAATATAATTACGCTCAAAGTGACTCTATCTCTAGAGGGACTGTCCCAAGAACAAACCTAGGATTTAAGGAGGTGTCCGAGAAACCTATCTAGGATTTAAGGAAGTGTCCGAGAAGTCTACCTATGGTTTAAGGAGGTGTCCGAGAAGTCTACCTATGGTTTAAGGAGGTGTCCGAGAAGTCTACCTATGGTTTAAGGGGGTGTCCGAGGAGTCTACCTATGGTTTAAGGGGGTGTCCGAGGAGTCTACCTTATTTAACTACTGATTGGTTTAGATAAGATTGGATTGGATTGACACATCGGTGTTTCACCCAAGGCCGTAGCTAGGGGGGTGTTTGGGTGCGTAAACACCACCCGAAATTAAATAATGCACAAATGAAATAATGATTTACCCACTATGATAATTCTCCAAATCCTTAGTCGGTTTACCCGGTTGCTTTCGACTTGCTCAAGGACGAGTAAACCCCCCCCCCCACAAAATAATCCTGGCTACGGTCTTGCTTTCACCGTTTTCTTCGGTGGGACTGGGTCATATATCCTGCTAGGTAATCCGACCATGCCCCATATGATTTTGTGGGTAGGCCTACATGTTATTGAGTTGCCACTAGGTTGTCACTGGACTAATACAACTGTAAGCAAAATTGGTTTGATAAAAGTAGAAAACCGTAGAAAATCTTCAACTCAAAAAGGTAATAAACATTTGGGGTAAGAAAGATAGGTACTAAAAATTTGGGCAGTTACAAGTAAATTATGAGAAATCTGAGATAAATAAAGCTGTAATTTTCTAAAATATAATTCCCTGTTTCCCCATTAAGACAACTTCCTTGTGGCGAGTAAAACTTGGCCTTTTGCCAAAGGCTGTCGTAGGCCTATAATATTTCGATGACGTTATTTGAGAAATTTTCTCGGTTTTCCTAAGACACAGAAGATAAAATAAAAACAGAGCACACTTGTTTTTTCTTTGCTTTACAAACTTAGAGATTCATTTAGCCGCCTTCAAGAAATTTCAAATAGAAAGCTGGTCATATCGATTAGTATCTAAATGCCAGAGTAGGTCCAAAGCAGTCTTAATTTATGAAACGCCAGCGTGGAGTTGATCTCGCCAACAACTAATTAGGCCAATGAGACGACGACCAACAAAAGCATAAAATCCAGATGTAAATAAGGAACCGTAACCTCATCAAATAACCTTGGTACAAAATTCAGATAAAATAAGGAACCGTATACCCTCATCAAATAACCTTGGTACAAAATTCAGATAAAATAAGGAACCGTATACCCTCATCAAATAACCTCGGTATAAATTCAGATGAAAATAAGGAACCGTAACCTCATCAAATAACTTCGGTATAAAATTCAGGTGAAAATAAGCAAAGGTTAGGCCTACATCATCAAATAACCAGGAAATTAATACGTGTGAGAGGTATTTTATCATGATCTAACAAGGAAGCAAACTTCGTTGTAATGGAGGCTAGAGCTGCTTGTCAACAAGGAACATGTTACTGGAAAGTTCGAATAAATATGTCTAAATATACGTCTACATAAAACCCTAAACTGGCTTAAATATAGATCCATTGTGGATGGCTTGAATAGCCATTTCCTACAGGGATTAGCCAATACGTTTTTTGAGTCGGGTTGAACCCTGAAGTTTCTTAGCGCTTGCACCAACAAATGACTTTTTAAGACGTTGGGACAATGCTAAACGATCTATCTTACACAATCTTTCAACTCCACGAGAGCTGTTCGGGCCTAGATATGTATGCTCTTTGTGTTTTGTACATGCATGACTGTGTTCGACTACTCCATATTCATATACACGCATCGAATGTACGTATAGAGCAGATTATATGTAGGTATGTCTACGTTATTTTGTAGCTACTGATCACGTGACAGGTGGCACATGTAGCCAACTCCGCCACGCTCGATAAACCACCAACTATATAGTTGGTCGATGTTTTGTTAGCAGACGACTGTATAAGTGCAGTGCCCTGAGCTGAGAAAGTGCGAATGCAGTTGCGCAGTTGTTCAGGCAGGAAGTCAGCCGCTCTTCGATCTGCAGTCACTGATCGTTTGCATAATCGATTATATCGATCGATCTATCGATCTTCATTCAGATTTGATCTGTTGATGATTGCTGAGAGATGCGCGGCGTGAATTTCGCTTGTTGGGTGGTTTTCATCCAGATGATCAGCGGTTTAAAGGTCGTTCGTGGAAGTGACCCTCCTCCGCCCGACTGTGTCATACCAGAGGGATATTTCGATGGACTAACAATCGACTCCAACAAAAGACAGCCTTACTACGGGTTTGTTGTCCTTGCTCTACTAGACTTTGCATAGTTTGTGAACTCATAGTAACTACATTTCATGTGCAATTTTGAGTCTTTCTGTTGGGTTTGTATATGATAACTAGTTTTACATAAAGTAGGCTTAAATACATAGTAGGCTAAGCTTAGTCGATCCCTTATTTTATCTTCTTCCTAAAGGTTTACTTGTGTTTTTCTCTGTGCTTTGTAGACCTGTTATTCAATTTCTATCATTTTTTCTCCATAAAACAAAGAGCAGCCTTAAATCTTGGTGGTGGTGGTGGTGGTGGTGGTGGTGGTGGTGGTGGTGGTGGTGGTGGTGGTGGTGGTGGTGGTGGTGGTGGTGGTGGTGGTGGTGGTGGTGGTGGTGGTGGTGGTGGTGGTGGTGGTGGTGGTGGTGGTGGTGGTGGTGGTGGTGGTGGTGGTGGTGGTGGTGGTGGTGGTGGTGGTGGTGGTGGTGGTGGTGGTGGTGGTGGTGGTGGTGGTGGTGGTGGTGGTGGTGGTGGTGGTGGTGGTGATGATGATGATGATGATGATGATGATGATGATGATGATGATGATGATGATGATGGCGCTAATGAGGAGAGGATAAGGAGAAGAATAAGGATAAAGGGTCTAGTGTTTAGCGTCTAATCAATATTAAATTTTGGGTACAATGTACTGTTGCGAAATAAAGTTTAGTTCGACGTTGCTCTTGTTGTTAGGGATCGTTGCCCTACGAACAACACCACCGTTCAAGTGAAGAAGATGCAATGCATGCCTTACTTCTGCTGCCAAGAGCCTTGTATCTGCGGAAATTCAAATGTCAAACCAGATTTCCCAACCTGCGCGTAAGTGAAACACGAGTCTATGTCAGTTATTGAAACATGAGTAAAAATGTATATCTATGCCACTGAGACACGCTATAAACTCGGTATACTAATTGCTCGGGAAAACTAGCTCTTAGAAGACGAGGAGCTATTCGTTCAAACATATGAAATTAATCTAATAAATGAAATGATAAGCAGTAATGGATAAATGAAATTGTAACAATAAGGAATGAGATAGAAATGAAACTCATAATGAACATGACAAGATCCAGATATTCATGCGGAAATCCAGTGAAAGTATTCACCCTACGTAAATATTCACCAGCCACGCAGAAATCCCCGTCGGACATGGTCTCCAATTCGAATGCCACAAATTTGGGGTCCGACGTTTATATACTCATCTCCCGCCTGGGTATGGTCACATGGAACCCTGCTACCATTGGGCGTCCAAACTGGGTATTAGATGCATACTAAGGGAAGCCAGCCCACGCTGAATTAAGAACAATTTAGGCAGCGTTAACAGGGTTACGTCTACAGTAAAATCATCTTTGTTATCGTAATTCACGGATTTCTTTAGCGTCCATAAACAGGTCTTGGGAACCGGTTTAGAACAGCTTATTCACAGAAACTTACAAAAAACAGCATCGATGGTTCTTAAGACTTTTATTGCTTCATTCTTCAGGTGTAGAGTTAGTGTCAATGTGTTATTCCCAATGCGGAAATTCTGATCAGGTATTTATCATGGCTGAGGAGGCATTCTTGAATGTGTTCAGGCCTACTGTTTACTGAAGACTGCTTGGGTTAGTTCTCACCGCATTGTCTTTCAGATGACTTGATTGCCAGGTTGGCTCAGGGGCGGATCCAGGGGGGCCAATCCGGCCATGGCCCCCCATTTGAAATTTTTCTTTATTTTTGACATGTGTTTTATGGGCGTTTTATGATGTTTACACAGGCATGGCCCCCCCTGTAGGCGTGGATGAGTAAAATGTACACAGAACGTAGATGTAGACTGAAGACATTAAAAAGGTTAATGACTAAAAAAAAAAAAAAAGGTCATCAACTTTTTTGGGAGATGACTCAAAATTTTTGGCCCCCCCCCTGAGAGACTTTCTGGATCCGCCGCTGGGTTGGCTATACATGGTTAAAGCGCACAGATGTAGGCTCGCCTCCCGAAAGTGGCTTATTTCAGAGATTTAAATCTCTGGCCTGCACGGTCCGTACACGGGACCTTAAATAGCGTCACTTCCTTTCAAACGGGCAGCGGTGATGACGGATCTCACTCGGTCAATTCATTGAAAAAGTTAGCAAGGGCGTGGTCATACGGTCGATGTAGAAAATAGCATGTACTTTTATTGATTGTTCAAGGAATTCGACCCCACCGAAAACGATGTCCTGTTACGTCGAACACATCGGACTCGAAACAACTTTGTACGGCTGTTGTCAGGGATCGGGAGAAGACGAATTCCACGTCTGTTCAAGTACGTTTACCACTCCTACCACCTTTACCATCACCATAACCACGACCACCTCACCACAATCATCAACACCACCACCGCTTCTCTACCACGATCGCTGCCTCCACCACCACTCC
>OY744604.1:68110655-68488155 GCA_963556255.1 Allolobophora icterica | reverse complement strand
TGATTATTTTAAGTTTGTTGCAATTTGTCACTATTTGGATTACTTTTATATCTTGTAATTTGTCTTTATTTGCTTCGCTCAGAATTTTTATGTAACACATTGAACAACTGACGTAATCATATGACTGCTTAGGAAAGATACTTTCACTGAAAGCGTTTCAATTTGTAACTGAACTAAAAGTTGATACACGTCTGCACTTGAAATTATAATAAATTATAATAAATTTGCTAAACATCTACATTTTGTTATTTGTGCTGTATGTAAAGCTTTCATTATCTAGCACATTAACTCAATCTTTTTATCACGGTCCATGTAAATATATATGTATATATGTTTGTATATATGTGTTCATCATATATGTATGCGTACATGTATGTATGTATGTATGACATACATTGTATGTATACTAGGGTTATAACTTTTTTACAACCTCATGTTCCTGTAGCTTAGTTGGGTGAACTTTTGCCTAAAAACAAAGGAATGAACTGTCGTTTTCAAATCTTTTGAAAAAAGGTCACCCCGAAATCAAAAAATCGATTCGTGTATATGTCACTGTGTAATGTATTATGTAATATGCACACACAGTGCATACTAGCATGTATTATAGTACAGGAAAGAATGAGCTAGACAATTTATAATATTTGTACAATATGTTGTACATATAATACTTGTACAATGTTTTGTGCATTGTACAATGTACAACTGTGCAGTGTACATCACTGCTTATTGCTCAGAATAAATCGATGCTGCAGTTTGTCTTTCATGAAGTTCCCGCATCACTTTGATTGCGCGTTTTGGGCACTGATTACTTCTTGGTATCTGGAGTACGGATGGCTCCTGCTTCCAGTGATTCTCCAATAGCCACAATGCTTTTTTGTAAGGTTTCAATATTTCTGACAAGTTCTTGACGTCATTTTTATTGTACATCTGTTTAGTAAACCAATAGTCTGCCCACTCATATGAAACGAATCTGCATACTTTCTCCAAAGTCTTCCTTGCTGTAGGGATAAGAATGAATGCAAGGATAGCAAGAATGGCTCTTGAATTCCACCTGACTTTGCTGATGTTTGGAATTTTCTTAAACTTAACCAGTGGAAAAACCCTTTTCCTCAAAGAATCTGAACACCCGTGTAAGATGGTATAACAATTTCATGTCATCACTCCAGCATGCTTTATCGAGGATTTCTTCTGCTTCATTAATAAACTGTGCTTTCAGTTCCTCATACTTGCTCATCAGTTGAGACATAAGCGGATATTCTATGTTTGGAGACCTGGTGTTATCACCAAGTTCCTCGTCCATGACCACCCTGAGAATCCTGTCCAGAAAGTATGATACTGACAACTGATATATTGTCGTTTGCTCACACCTCTGCCTTAGAACATTCGTTGCAATTTGACAACAACTCCATTCTTTTTTCCAGTGTTAACACTGGTTGTATCAGCAGTGATCATCTTTATTGCATTCCATAAGTTTTATTCATCAAGAACTTTTGCAATTCCTGCAGCAATAGTTTGGCCTTTCCATCTTTCAGACTCAGTGCATCCACTTTTACTTCAGTTCCCTCATTCTTCAATACAACAACCTGATATTCATTCTCCTCAATGTGCTTGCCATCAAAATATAAGGACAACTGTTCCATCTGTAACTTTTCAATAGTTTCCTCCTTCAATTTAGCAGCGTCTTTGGTAGCCTAATTGCACTTTTCTTGTGTGACACTGTAGACCTATATTGCCACTGAAAAAAATTATATAAATTAACAAGTTCAGTTGTTTGCCCACAAACCTTTCTATATGGACCAATATCTGGATTCTTCTAGAAAGTGCTCAACAGTTTTAGGAACTTCCAGGTAGCTGTAAAAGTTCTAAACAGTTCCATAAAGTTTTTAAAAGTGCTACTACTTATGAGTAGTAATATTACATATACGGTGATTCAAACTTTTCATTTGGGGGTGACCTTTTTTCACAACTGAGAAGAATTTATCACTTTTTCAGTGTTTCTAAACAAAAGTTGTAAGCCATGTTCCATTTGTGATACAGGAAATCAATTTTTTGAAAAAAAGTCAAAAAGTTATAACCCAATACATTGTATACATGTATGCATGCAGGCATAGGCGCCGACTTTTAGTAAAAGGTACTGGGGCAAGAATTTAATTCCCGTGATCCTCTGATCGGATGATCCCATCACCCATCCTGCTCTGCCTTCCCTCTCCCCGAGTCCCCTCTTTCCTCTAGCCTTTTCCAGGGCCTACTATACCCCTGCAAGCTGGAATCAATCCCCTAACTGTAAACCCCTTCCCCTACCCCTACCCATATCCTTCCCCACCCGTTATCCCCTCCCCTGCCCTTTCCCCCTTCTTTATCATTCCCTCCCTGCCCCTCCCTTTGAAGCAGGGGCTCGGGGGTCCTCCCCCGGAAAAATTTTGGATTTCTACATTGCCGTAGGTGAATTTTAGCGCATTTTTGGAGAAAGAAAACTGGTTTTGGAAAACCATAGGCCTACATTTTAGTTCAACTGAACAGTTGAGTTAATTTTTGGAGGGCTTCCAGTGCACTGCAAATATTTTATGGGACAGGTTGTATAAATATGGGACAAAATTTCCAAAATATGGGACACATGTTAAAATATTGGGCAATATGGGATACTGTTCAGCAAATATATACAGTTTAAAGACTGCATTATGAATGCATATTTCTGGTGTAATGCAGCGGTAACAGGCTTCATCCCTGCCTATTACAGTGTTATCAAGGTGACAATTCTTTTTGCAGGAATATTTCAAGACTTGATAATCCCATTATCACTGCACTACACGACAATAATTGTAGCATTGACCAACTATAGAGACTTGATTACAGTCCACAGCCGATACATTGCAACAGTTCAGTCAGTAGGAGCTCTGTCAATTGAACAGCAACATCCATTTCATTAGGGGGAACCCCCCGGTGTAAGGACTTCAGGTTACCCCTTCTTTCAAGTCACCCCCCCCCCGGTAATCTGAAATCGATTTCAGATTGCCTGAACGCGATTTCAAGTTACCCCTGCGCTGTTCACATTACCCCCGGGGTAATCTAAAATCGATTTCAGATTACCTCCCGGTAATCTGAATGCGATTTCAGATTACCCCCCGGTAACCTGAACGCGATTTCAGATTACCCCCCGGTTATCTGAACGCGATTTCAGATTGCCCCCGGTAATCTGAACGCGATTTCAAGTTACCCCTGCCATGTTCACATAAGATAAAATGCTAACTATACCACCGAGCTCTTTCGAACGTCTGAGAATATTAACGTTTCCCACGGCTGACGCACTGATTGCAAGCACTGACCAGTAAACCCAGCCAGCCAGATAACTACAGTACTATTTATGCGTGTCTGCAGGTCCATTTCATGAGTTTTATGTAGTTGAGGCAGAGAGAGAGAGAACTTATCGTACATCATGCTATAAGGGGATAATGAGAGCTCAGCGATAAATATTGGGAATTATTATTAGTATTATATAAGATAATCGAAAATGGGCCCCACTAATTTGAGGGGGTAATCTGAAATCGTAGGGGGTAATATGAAATCGATTTCAAGTTACCCCCGGGGTACCGGTAACTTGAAATCGATTTCAGATTACCCCCCGGTAATCTGAACGCGATTTCAAGTTACCGGGGGGTAATGTGAAATGGGAGTAATCTGAAATCGCTACACCGGCACAAATTGGAAGCAGTCTGCTTCCTTCCCCCCAACTCCATGTAGCAGGCCCTGGCTCTTTCAACTGGGAAGAGACTAACTGCAATAATAGGGAACAGTGCTACCTCTGCTCAATCATATAGATGACAAGTACACAACAACCATGAGTATTAGGCCCCTCACCAAACAAATTTCAGTTTTCTGTAACTACTAACTAGTACTAACTATAGCTACTTTCTCTAACAAATCTATTTTTGTAGCAGTTACACATAAAGTTTGCCAGTAAGACAGACTTTAGTTACAGTCTTAACTTCTGAACTTCATGGCGAGTGTATTTTGTCGAACAGCGCATTTACTTATAAATTCGTCAAGTACTGTAGGCCTATCAATGTCCACTGCTTCCAGGTATACGCTTGATGACAGTTCAAAACTGCAATGGTGTTTAATCTTGTCTGTGTCATAGTGTTTCGCAGTTGCGTTTTCAGTTGCCTGAGACCAGAAGATGCCCTTAAGTAAGATTTATTAAGCATTTTGAAATTTTGATATTTTGAATGACCAAAAAAGTACTGGGGCGAAACTATACTTTCGCCCCAGAACCTTGGTGAGTACTGGGGCGAAAGTCCCTGTTGCCCCTGTGGAGTCGGCGCCTATGCATGCAGGGGCGTCTACACAATAGAAACCTTGGAGCAAATGCTCCATCCAAGAAATAGGAGGGGGAAGATCTGCCACTGTGTGTACCACCATTTTAGGGGGGAAGGAACGGGAGGGGAAGAAGAGGGGGATAAGGGACGTTGCTCCAATGACTTAGGGGAGGATAGACGCCCCTGTATGCATGCATGTGAGTATGTATGTATGTGGGTATGTATGTATATATGTATGCATGCATGCATGTATGTACGTATGTATGAAAATGTGAAAACTAATAAAACTTCTACTAGATATCATTTTACTAAACATTGAACTCTGGCCAGCACAATACTTTAAAAAGAAGTACTTATTCCCCAGACTTATCATTACTCAGTGATCTCATCTGATTATTTTCGTCTGGTCATGCCTAAATCAAGAACTGTTCTTGGTTAACAGGCTTTTTCGGTTGCTGGATCTACTTTTTGGAACTCTCTCCCTTTGTCTGTTCGCTCTGCTCAGTCGCATTTGTCACTTCGTTCTCAACTTAAAACTTACCTCCTTCAAACTGCTTATCCACCATAGGCTGCCTTCCTGTCCTACGGACTGATATTGGCCTGATTACGGCTTGGTTTTGGTGTGCCTTCGGGTGATGCCTTATGAACTATGCACCGGCGCAATAGAAGTTACCAATTACAATTTCAATTTCTCTAGGACTTCCTAAGATATATGGTTGACGCAGCCCAAGTTCTTGTAGGAATAGGTGGAGAAGCTGCAGGAAGCCGTCGAGACCTGTTATTCCAAATATAAGCTGCAAACTATCAACGTAGTTAAATAAGAAATTATTTATCGCCCGAACAAAAGGCTATCGAACAGTACCAGTAAATAATTAATTATGTAATCATTCCTCTACAAAGATCCTATCCTCTTCTTCTAATAATCTTGCCGCTATGTAGAGGTGAAGATCGCTTATGAAATAAATCGATCACAGCAAGTCATTCAGATCACGAACAATATAATATTATATTATAATCCCATATATTATTGCTGGATAAAGTGTATATTATACCTAGCTGAAACTTCTTTCGCAATATTCGCCGAAGCAATTATTTCTGGTATGGTGGCGTCATCTTGCGAGTGTTCGTTAGACAAAATTGCATTTTGTTCACTACTGAATTTCTCAAGCAGCACAATGCACGAACATCACGGACACGCGCCCTTCTTAAGCTCATGCGATTCTCATTTATTGTAGTGATTGCTGAAAACGTGAAGACAGATTTCTCCGCTCTGCCACGCAAGACGACTTGGTTGTTCCACCTGCCTGAACTTCCACGCTCCAGGGCAGGAGCTTTCCTGTCCTCCTGGAATAAGTTGCGACATGAACTGCTCAGCCTATCTTTGCCTTTTTTTCCCCACAAGCGCTTGAAGACCTTTCTGTTCGATCGTGGTTTCATTGCGTTAGTTCGGGAGCGCCTCTGATATTTTCTTATCGACGTCAACGGAGCTGATCCTATCAGATGTTGGTAAACGATAGGAATCAATCTGACGTTTTCGGTCGGTGTCAGTCCCAAGCTTGGAAAAAAGATGAGAACGAACACAAAGAAAATACCAAGTTGCTGAGAACAGAAAATGCATCAAAAGTTCTGAGCGAATAAAATTAGAGAAGAACGAATAGGAACTACGATGAACAACGAAGGAGAACGAGTAGAGAGCTACAAAGGAGAACGAGTAGAAACTAATAGGAAGAAAGAAAGAAAATTACGAAGAAGACTTCTAGAAATTGCAAATAAGAACCAAAAGAAACGAAAAACGAGCTAGATTACAAAGTATATTAGGCTGAGAATAGAATTACAAGAGGAAACTTCAATGACGTCATATTTGTCTTTGATGTCATAGGATGTCGATAACCTTCTGGACTCACCATCATCGTCATCATCATAATCACCACCACCATCACCATCATCATCGTTATCACCATCATTGGTCTCCCTGACGTGGCTTTTGTGTGGCGCTGAGAAATTTCGGAGATTTACATTACATTACATTACATCATCATCACCAACATCTTCACCACCACCATCATCATAATTATCATCACCACCACCATGATCTTCATCACCACAACCACCGCCATCATCACCACCATCATCCTCATTTCCTCAATTACTCTGCCACTGATACCGTCGATATTGTAGCCACAGGATGTCGTTAAACACTGGACAATGCATCCTCATGAATTGTCCAACCGGATAACTGCAGCATTCGATCCCCACAGCTCAGGTCCGCCTCGCGGTCTGTTGGCTAAGATTAGGTGTCAAATTGTAGTTACAATCGTATACTCTGCACATAAGTTCGTATAGCTACTCCAATCAACTTCATCACGACGGTATCGTTGGATAAACGACATAAAACAACATCTGATGAGTTAATCTGTAATCAAAACAGACTATATAAGGTATGGGGTTGACGTTAGCAGCCCTCGCAGCTGCTATAGGATGACTGGATATTAGGTATGGTACATTCTCCCCTATGTTACCAATTCAGGCCACTCTTTGTCTTCCGTCAGCTGCGGATTCGATGACAACTACAACAAAATATTACTTTAAAACTCCCGCAGTGGGCATAAGTACACAGCACAATATATATATACTGTGTACGTAAATAAATATACTGTATTTTACATGTATTATGTATAGACTAGAATCGTGAAAATATAATGAATAGAGTGCGGGTATGCTGGATTCTCCTTAATTCAACGTTACTGTAAATTCATTGTTGTTGTTGTTGTTGTTGTTGTTGTTGTTGTTGTTGTTGTTGTTGTTGTTGTTGTTGTTGTTGTTGTTGTTGTTGTTGTTGTTGTTGTTGTTGTTGTTGTTGTTGTTGTTGTTGTTGTTGTTGTTGTTGTTGTTATTGTTGTTGTTGTTGTTGTTGTTGTTGTTGTTGTTGTTGTTGTTGTTGTTGTTGTTGTTGTTGTTGTTGTTGTTGTTGTTGTTGTTGTTGTTGTTGTTGTTGTTGTTGATGTTTTGGCTGTTGTTGGTTATAGGTCGTTGTTAGATTACAAAGTTCTGCAGGATGTTGGCGTTTCACGGAATAGGTGGAAGTTGCAGCCTTCGTTGTTTCCAAGTTCATTAGACTCTCGTCGTTTAAGTGACGATAAGTCGTGTAGATTAGAATGAAACACAACTCTACGAAAGAACTGAGACAAATTGCAGTGGCAGGTAGAGGGCGAGAAGGTGAAGATGAAGATAGGACAAGGATTAGAAAGAGGAGAAGGAGGAGTTAAAAGAATAGGAGGAAAACGATGAAGAAAATAAGAGGTGACAGAAGAACAAAAGGAATGAGAAGAACAATAGGAGGAAGAAGAAGAGGATGTGGAAAGCAGACAAAGAAGAAAATTGAAACAGTGAAGGAAATGACGCCAGGAACAAGAAAAAGGAAAGAATTAGGAGAGTATGGTAGCAGAATAAGGACAAAAAAGCAATGTCAATAGAAAAATCGCAGCAAAAAGCTAGTGAAATTGGGGCAGACGGAGCGAACTGAGGTCCAGGAAGAGGATCAGCTGTATACTGAAGAGATTTAAGCAGAAGAGCAAATCGAGCAGGAAATGGAGAAGAAGAAGGAGATAAAGGAATGGAGAAGAAAGTAAAAGAAAAAGAAAAAATATGAGAAATGAACACGAGTGAGACGGAGGAAGATAAGGAAGTGGTGCATCAGTAAGACAGGCAGCTAGAGAGAGACAGACAGACGGAGACAGAAATCGCGACACAGAGACACAGAGACAGAGAGAGAGAGGAGACAGAGACAGAGACAAAGAGAGAATAGGAAATAAAGAGAGAAGAAGAAGAAGAAGAAGAAGAAGAAGAAGAAGAAGAAGAAGAAGAAGAAGAAGAAGAAGAAGAAGAAGAAGAAGAAGAAGAAGAAAACAAACCGAATAAGAAGGAGGAGGAGACAAAGAGAGAATAGGAAATAAAGAGAGAAGAAGAAGAAGAAGAAGAAGAAGAAGAAGAAGAAGAAGAAGAAGAAGAAGAAGAAGAAGAAGAAGAAGAAGAAGAAGAAGAAGAAGAAAACAAACCGAATAAGAAGGAGGAGGAAGAGGAGGAGGAGAAGGTGGAGAAGGAGAAGAAGAACAAGAACAAGAACAAGAAGAACAAGAATAAGAGCAAAAGAAGGAGGAGGAGGAGGAGGAGGAGGAGGAGGAGGAGGAGGAGGAGGAGAAAGAAGTAGTAGCAGTAGTAGAGGAAGTGAAGCATAGAAACAGGAAGATGGGTGAGACGGAGCAGGAGGATCAGCGTCTGTCACCGGCCGAAAATCGCGGCCGATAAATCTTCTGAGATGGGAAAATCGAAGGAAGAGGCTTTAGGACGCACTAATACTCAGTTGGCCGACCGACCGACACGAACGGAAAGACAGATGGACGGATGGACGATAAGAAGACAGTGGGACGGTGGCACAGGCCAAGCGAAAGAGAGATAAAGAGACATCGGGAAGCACTGAGAATGACAAAGAGACGGAGATCAAGAGATAGCAAGACAAAGGCCATCATGGGAGACAGAAGAGCAAAGGTAGGCAGACTATTTAAGGGGAAGAACGAAGGAACGAAGATGCAGGAGGCGAGGGGAGAGGAAGAGCTGTACATTGGATCAATAAAACCTGACGCCGCTGGGTTCTGCGCCGTTTTATCTTTACAATGTGTTTCAACCATATACTGTATTTATGTAACACTGTGCTGCAGAAGGACAATAGGATAGCCCACACCTAAAGGACACTAGGATACCCCATACTGAAAGGACACTAGACTACCCCATACTTAAAGGACACTAGAGTGGATAGCCAACACTTAAAGGACACTGGGATATCCCACACTTAAAGGAAACTAGGATAGCGTACAGTTAAAGGAAATTAGGATAGCCTATAGTTAAAGGAACCTACGGTAGCCCACACTTAAAGGACACTAGAATGGATAGCCCACACTTTAGAGACACTAAGATCCAACACTTAAAGGACACTGGGATATCCCACACTTAAAGGAAACTAGGATAGCGTACAGTTAAAGGAAATTAGGATAGCCTATAGTTAAAGGAACCTACGATAGCCCACACTTAAAGGACACTAGAATGGATAGCCCACACTTAAAGGACACTAGGATAGCCACACTTAAATGACACTGGGCTAGCCCACACTAGGATACCCACACTTAATGGACACTAGGATATCCCACACTTAAATACTCCAGGATTGCCTACATTTTAAGGACACTATAGGATAGCTCACACTTAAATGACACTATAGGAGACCCTACACTTAAGGGCACTAGAACACCCCACAATTAAAGGACACTATATATACTGCGATGTGTACTTCTGTACACTGCGGAATTTTTAGCTGAATATTTCGGTGTAGTTGTCATCGGATGACGAGCGGATGAAGACAGAGACAGAGACAGAGACAGAGACAGAGACCAGTGCCGGCCTTAGGAAATTTGGGGCACCGTGCAGAGTATACTGTACGGGCCCCCATGACACAAGTCAAAATGTTTTTAGTTGCTAATCATTTTATTTTAGTAGATTGTTGACAAGTACAAGTCAAATTTAACTAAACACGAGAGGAAGTTGACTTTTATTTTATTGACAAAAGAAAAGATTTAATCGAAACCATGATATTATTATTAAGGTGTCTTGTTCGTGTTAATTTTCTGTGACATTTTCGGGCCCCCTAGGTTGCGGGCCCCGTGCGACCGCACGGTTCGCACGCCCCTATGGCCGACACTGCATAGGCAGAGAATACCGGAATTGATGACATAAGGATTTGGCCAAGATGTACGCTACACATGTGATTACAGATGGAAACGATTGGTTCAGGGTGTGTCCAACCTCGGAGAGAAGACGGCTAAAGACAGGACAAGGCAAGATAGGACAAGACAAAACACGACAGGACAAGAAAAGACAAGACAAGACAGGACAGGACAAGACAAGACAAGTGGGGTGTTTTCATTTGAGCCGAATGATCACAAAATCCCAACGCATGCCCAAGAGTACTATTCCTGACAAGAATGCACGTAGTAATCAAGCGATTCTCTTGGCTTGCAACTACGTCTGCTTGCATTCTGGATGCGCACCTCGTCGTGATTGGTTGGGCAAGACCATTCATTCATCTAAAGCTCGATAAACGGAGCGACTGCGCTCGGATGAGGCGGAAGATGGCGAATGTTCAGTCAGCCTATGAAACGTCGAACACAAATTGAGACATCACTCGATTCATGGCTTTAACTGCGTTCGCAGGTGCAGTTTTAAGAGACGCCATAACTTCTCTATTACAACGATCGCCGGCCAATGAACACAAACAGCGCCGCTTAGACAGCGCCGAGCTAAACATAATCTACGACCGGTGGCGATGTATTGCAGCCTGTCGTTGTCATTGTAAGCCCTCTAGTGTCGGCCGGAGTCATGAGTCGGCCTCTGCAATGCATTGGAAGCGCCGCGAGAGAGAGGTCGCTCAATGACTTTCGACCGAAATAAAGCGACGATAAAAGTGACTGCAACAGACCGGTGCTAACCTGGAGTCTGGCGTCTGTTGCAGGGAGAGGGAAGAGAGGGAAGGGGGTATGCAGCAGTGAGAGGGTGAAGAGGGGAGCGGAGGGTGGATGTCTTTGAACTGGAGCTGCAGCTGGGCAGATGGCGAAAGGCGACGACTGGATTTGTCCCGTGAGTGATGATGCGCAAGACTGCTCCTCGCGGGCCGAGTGATGTTCGTTTGGGCGCTGGAGACAGCGGGAGGATTAGAGGGGATCCGACGGAGACAGGGTCATTGGAGGAGGGGAGCCATGGAAAGAGCAGAAGCTGGGGAAGAGGGAGAGCAGACAAAGAGCAAAAGCAATAAGAGAGGAGGAATAGGGAAAGAGATCAACGTAAAAAGAACTGAAGGCCAAATTGATCAAGAACAGAGGATGAATAATAGACAAAGAGGGCCACTGAAAGGGAACAAAAGTAGGGGAGGACAGGATCAGGAAGAGAGGGAAAGGGTAAGCCAGAATAAAAAAAACGGATATGAGAAGAATCGAAAGCGACGACTAATTGTTAATTGCTAATTAGTAACGTGTTTCGCGCCAGTGTTCAATGCGTAAACGCGTCAAACAACGACGCATCAAAACCAGGTTGTAATCTGATCGATATTCAGAAGACAATTAGAAAACTAATCCATCAGATCGTTGGCTGAGAGACTTTTTACATGTAGTTGCAATTAGACCGTTGAGCGCATCTGTTCAAATTCCTTGGCTACAAGATTGTTTCTGTGGAACGGTCCGATACATAACAAAGCTCAGGTCGATTTGTGGTTTCATTGCAAGAGATCAACAGCGTATGGTGAGTCGTCGCGGTCGGTCGTATATCCGGTGGGTCGGTCGGAGGGTCGGTCGGTCGTCATGATCGGTCGGTCGTAGGGTCGGTCGGTCGTAGGGTCGGTCGGTCGTACGGTCGGTGGGTCGATCGTAGGGTGGTCGGTCGTAGGGTCGATCGGTCGTAGGGTTGGTGGGTCGGTCGTAGGGTCGGTCGTATGGTCGGTGGGTCGATCGTAGGGTGGTCGGTCGTAGGGTCGATCGGTCGTAGGGTCGATCGGTCGTAGGGTCGGTCGGTCGTAGGGTCGGTCGGTCGTAGGGTCGGTCGGTCGTAGGGTCGGTCGGTCGTAGGGTCGGTCGGTCGTAGGGTTGGTGGGTCGGTCGTAGGGTCGGTCGGTCGTATGGTCGGTGGGTCGATCGTAGGGTGGTCGGTCGTAGGGTCGATCGGTCGTAGGGTTGGTGGGTCGGTCGTAGGGTCGGTCGGTCGTATGGTCGGTGGGTCGATCGTAGGGTCGGTCTGTCGTAGGGTCGATCGGTCGTAGGGTCGGTCGGTCGTAGGGTCGGTCGGTCGTAGGGTCGGTCGGTCGTAGGGTCGGTCGGTCGTAGGGTTGGTGGGTCGGTCGTAGGGTCGGTCGGTCGTATGGTCGGTGGGTCGATCGTAGGGTGGTCGGTCGTAGGGTCGATCGGTCGTAGGGTTGGTGGGTCGGTCGTAGGGTCGGTCGGTCGTATGGTCCGTGGGTCGATCGTAGGGTGGTCGGTCGTAGGGTCGATCGGTCGTAGGGTCGGTCGGTCGTAGGGTCGGTCGGTCGTAGGGTCGGTCGGTCGTAGCGTCGGTCGGTCGTAGGGTCGGTCGGTCGTAGGGTTGGTGGGTCGCTCGTAGGGTGGTCGGTCGTAGGGTCGGACGGTCGTATGGTCGGTGGGTCGATCGTAGGGTGGTCGGTCGTAGGGTCGATCGGTCGTAGGGTCGGTCGGTCGTAGGGTCGGTCGGTCGTAGGGTCGGTCGGTCGTAGGGTCGGTCTGTCGTAGGGTCGGTCGGTCGTATGGTCGGTGGGTCGGTCGTAGGGTGGTCGGTCGTAGGGTCGGTCGGTCGTGTGGTCGGTGGGTCGGTCGTAGGGTGGTCGGTCGTAGGGTCGGTCGATCATACGGTCGGTGGAGAGACTCTATGAGTAGCTAATAATTTCGCCATCTAGTGAATAACTGTGGAAATGGAGTTGCTGTACGCCGTCACTGGAGAGCGCCTCAAGGGAATCACAGCCGATAAATTTGCTTGTTAGACGACGATCGAGTGAGGTCTGTCTGCATATCTCCGGATCTGATTCTTTGTGCGTCTCTGCGTGTCTCACAGTCTGTCTGCCTGTATGTCGGTCTCTCTGTCTGTATGAATACACACACTTTAGCGTCCTTGCAGGGTTCTTAAACAGGCGCTGCACAAATATATAAATCGTAATTCCGCGTCTTCGTATTAATGACACCAAATAACGGATTTCTTAGAAACCTTAAGTCGAGAATAGGAAATGAAGCACAGCCAGCTAAAAATCCTTTTAAAAACCCGACAAATCTCAGGTGGATCCGTCGTGTGACTGTTTCTTCAGCCGCTTTCTGGGTCTCGGTTTCATCTTGTCCTGGGTTTTTTTAAAGAGTTCTGCGTGCTGTCTTGTGCCAGGGTTGAAGATGAAAGGCTTCTAGGTAGATATCAGAAGATACATCTGATGAATGATGAAATCAAGAAATGAATGAATGAATGAGTGAGTGAATCAATGAAAGAATTAATCAATGGGTGAATGAGTGAATGGATGAGTGAATGAACAAATTAATTAATGAGTGAAAGAATCAATGAATGATTGAATTAATTAATTAATTAATTAGTCAATGAATTAGTGAGTAAATGAATGAATCAATCAATGAGCGAGTGAATGAATGAATTAAATATTGAATGAGCGAAGGAATTAATCAAACAATCAATCAATAAGTGGATCAATAAATGAATCAATCATTGAGTGAATTGGTCATTGAGTGAATTAATCAATGAATGTACCAGTGGTCAATGATGCAGTCTAGTTGGAAATGTAGGTCTAATTATTTGAAAACTGGTTTGTACTGCACGCTATTGATATAGACACCAATTGTTACATGGATATTATACAGATCAAAGCTTAATAGAGACAGCTGGACGAAAGGACAAACAGCTGGACATAAGCGCATAAGCAGACGCACACAGGAGTGAAAAAAACAGGCGGACAAACGGACTAACAGATGGACAGACAAGCTGACGGACGGAACGACGAACCGACGGACAGAAGGACGGATAGAAGGAAGGACATAAGGACAGGCAGAGGACGAACAAAGCGACAGACAGAAGGACGGTCAAAAGGACGAAGGACGAATATAAGGAAGGACATAAGGACGGACAGAAGGACGGACATAAAGACGAGCATAAGGACGGACATAAGGACGGACATAAGGACGGACGTATGAACGGACAGAAGGACGGACATAAAGACGAGCATAATGACGGACATAAGGACGGACATAAGGACGGACGTATGAACGGACAGAAGGACGGACATAAAGACGAGCATAAGGACGGACATAGGAACGGACAGAAGGACGGACATAAGGACGGTCAGAGGGGCGGATGAGTAGGTATAGGTGGATGGCTGTGTGGATGTAATGTTCGTGTTTACATCGTGTGTTATCAGATCGTCGAATGATATTAATGTTCATTGATAATAAATCGCCGTCGCATTCATCGCACTGAACGAAGGAGACAGTTGCACCAGATACAGTGACAGCACCAGCACCAGCGACATCAGCCGAAACACCACCACCTCCACCTCCACCACCTCCACCACCGGCTGGCTCTCCGCCGGCGACTGGCGGCTGAGGCTGAGCAGGGACAGGAGGAGGACGGAGGAGGATGGGGAGGAGAGAGAAGCCGAGCAAGTGATGGACTGAAGGCGATCGGCGACGGTGGGTCATTCGGTCAGACTAAGCATGCGTGGCAAAAGGACAACAGACGACGGACAACAGACAACACCTGCACATCTACAAGTTGTCTATCGGAAGCAGACAACGGACAACAGACAACGTCTGCACATCTACAAGTTGTCTACTGTAAGCAGACAACGGACAACAGACAACGTCTGCACATCTACAAGTTGTCTCTTGTAGGCAGACAACGGACAACAGGCAACGTCTGAACATATACAAGTTGTCTACTGTAAGCAGACAACGGACAACAGGCAACGTCTGCACATATACAAGTTGTCTCTTGTAGGCAGACAACGGACAACAGGCAACGTCTGCACATCTACAAGTTGTCGACTGTAAGCAGACAACGGACAACAGACAACGTCTGCACTTCTACAAGCTGTGTACTGTAATCAGACAACGGACAACAGACAACGTCTGCACTTCTACAAGCTGTGTACTGTAATCAGACAACGGACAACAGGCAACGTCTGCACTTCTACAAGTTGTCTACTGTAAGCAGACAACGGACAACAGACAACAAGCTGTGTACTTTTATAGCAACAATAACAATAACAACAGCAACAACAGCAACAAGACTTGTTTTAAGTGGCGTTCAAGGGTTTGTTCGATTGAAACCAGTTCGAAGGAGTTGATTCTGTCATCGCCCGTCAGTGTCGTTTGCCTAATTCAGACTCCGTTTAGGCTCAACTGTCCAGAGCCAAAGAAAGTGCCTCAGTCACACAAAGGTGTGAATACATTGACCTTAAAACAGTCGTCCGGTCAGAAAGAAAGGCGGACAGACAGGAGCACATACATCGACAGATCGAGACTTGTTGTGATCGAACTAAAGAACAATGAGGACCGTTCTGACCTGCGTTCTTCTTCAACTAACTCTTCAATTCGTTCTCATCGTCGCCTATTTAACAGGTGGGTGTCAGTTTAAAATTCATATACACATACATACATACATACATATATGCATACATACATACATGCATGCATGCATAAATACATACATGCATGCATACATACATACATGCATACATACATACATACATACATACATACATACATGCATACATACATACATACATACATGAATATACATATATACATGCATAAACTGAAACATACATATATACATGCATACACATACACGTAATACAGTTCAGTCTGTCCCTTTGATCTGCGATTGAAACCCAGCTACAGACTCAGATCATCTTACGGCTTTTACGACGACAGTTAGCTGTCGCTCAAGACATTTGTAATGTAGGAACAGATTTACATAGCATCTTTCGAACACTTCCCAGTGTGATCCGTTATGATTTCTATAGCGCTGTTATCGTACAAATCACAACTGATAATCCATTGGAGAAACAGGGTCGAAATCCAATAGATCAGGAAAGCCAGAAACCAGACTACGATGGACCTAATTTCTTGCTCATTCATTCGTTCATTCATTCATTCAAAAGTGCTACCTGCATGGCTATCTAACTCTTCTAAGCAAGTGCGACCTCAGGTAACCTGAAAATCTGTGTTGAGCTCATCCAATTGAAACAGAAATAATGAAAATGACTTCTGTCTGGAAATTATTTATGTCTGGGTATTACTTCTGTCTGGAAATTACTTCTGGGTGGAAATTATTTATGTCTGGATGTTACTTCCGTCTGGAAATTGCTTCTGTCTGAAAATGACTTCTGTCTGAAAATGACTTCTGTCTGAAAATGACCTCTGTCTAAAAATGACTTCTGTCTGAAAATGACCTGTCTGGAACGACTTCTGTCTGGAAATGACTTCTGTCTGGAAATGACTTCTGTCTGGAAATGACTTGTGCCTGGAAATGACTTCTGTCTGGAAATTATTTATGTCTGGATATTGGTTCTGTCTGGAAATTACTTCTGGGTGGAAATTATTTATGCTTGGATAATACTTCCGTTTGGAAATTGCTTCTGTCTGAAAATGACTTCTGTCTGAAAATGACCTCTGTCTGAAAATGACCTGTATGGAACGACTTCTGTCTGGAAATGACTTCTGTCTGGAAATGACATCTGTCTGGAAATGACATCTGTCTGGAACGACTTTTGTCTGGAAATGACTTCTGTTTGGAAGTAACTTCTGTCTGGAAATGACTTCTGCGTTTTTAATGACTTATGCATGATAACGACTTCTGTCTAGAAGTGACTTCTGTAATATGATCTGATGAAATCGAGCGTCATTTCTATAAATTTCGCTCGATTGCATCACATATATGACAGGAGTGATTTTGTAACGGAGTGTGGTGCGTTTGATTTGACTGTCAAAACGAATCATTGCTTCCGAATGAAGCGACTGAGTCAGAGTCTTCGAAGTCATCTGTTGCTTAGGCTCCTTGCAGACGACGCTCGTGCGTAGAGTCTGTGTGAAGCACAAGAATAAAGTCGAAAGAAAGACTTCCTAAGCCACGCCATAGTTCAGAAGAAGTCTGAAGGAGTGGCACAGTGGTTGAACGGATAAAGCGTTTCCGTGTCACCTTTACGACCTGGATTCGCATCCCTGACCCGCGTCGTACGATTGTATTGTAGAACTGTGTGTGGCCACCGTGACCATCGTTTCGACCTGAGTGTATCCTTATATCAAATACAAAATCGTTTTAGCTTACACATCTCAAACTAAGGGGGCGTGGTGGCTCAGTGGTAAGTTCGGCGCCTTGTGACCGGAGGGTTGCAGGTTCGAATCCCACTCTAGCCGCTGCGTACGGACCTTGGGCAAGTCCTTCACTCGCGATTGCTCGTGGCGCTTCGGCGTGAAAACTCCGACACAGTATCAAATGCTGTAGTCGGGAGCGCCTCTGAGTAGTAGTTGACTTCGAGAGGCGCTATAGAAATATCCGGAATAAATAAATAGACAAAAGCGACGAAGGGCGTATTATATGTAGGTATGTATGTGTGTAGGTATGTATATGCTTGTATGTATGTATGTATGTATGCATGCATGCATGCATGTATGCATGCATGCATGTATGTATGTATGTATGTATGTATGTATGTATGTATGTATGTATGTATGTATGTATGTATGTATGTATGTATGTATGTGAAAACGCATTGCTTCTAAGATCGTAATGCTTGCGCACATTGCGTTGCAGACTGTGCTCTGTCTTATCTCAGAGAATTATTTGTCTCCGTCTTATCTCACAATTCGATTCAAATTTCGGTGTGACCATGCGCGCTTCACAAATTTAATCAATAATAATAATAATAATAATAATAATAATAATAATAATAATAATAATAATAATAATAATAATAATAATAATAATAATAATAATAATAATAATAATAATAATAATAATAATAATAATAATTTGTCCCCAAGGGATCATATGTACCTTGGGGCAAAAAAAAATAATAATAATAATAATAATAATAATAATAATAACAATAATAACAGTAATAATAATAATAATAATAATAATAATAATAATAATAATAATAATAATAATAATAATAATAATAATCTTTTCTTTATTCAAGCGTCTGCTAACCGCACTGCGCTGTACAGTGAACATACATATAGTAGAAACGGCAGCCACACAGGGCGCCTTACGTACATGTATACAGTAGAAGCACACGAAAACAGTTTGCGATGACTTTCGGAACTGTTGCTCCTCGGGTACATTGTCTCCGGGACTCAAAGTATTATAACACAGCGCTTATATAGCGCCTTTTGTCTACCTGACTCGAGTGTTATTCGTTGCATGATCGGAGTCGGTATTTCCTAAGAAGCTGATGGCGGACGGTTGACATGAAATCGTCTCTCAAGGACGCGTCTCTCAAGGTCTGGTTATAACAGACGATGAACAATGGAGCCAAGAGGGACACGCCAGAAAACGAGAATCACGCACGTGTACGGACTGTTCTTAGAAGATAAACCATCGAAGCAAACGAACAGAGAATGAGACGTGACAAGGACTCGAGAAGATGAAAGAGACAAACGAACAGGCGATAAAATGACAATTAGGCGGCGAGATAAGGAAATATATGGCTACAGGTTGAAAGTGACTTTGAGAAACACAGAGAAAGGTAACACGACCGCTTTCTGGAAACTCATCGTGTCAACTACAAACGACTTCCTGCTAATACCTGAACGTTTACTTATCAGGTCATGTATACACCTTATACGAAATAATTTACTTACTTACTCACTCGGCACTGCCCTTTGGCCTGTACATAAAAAGTCATCCCTAAAGTCTAAACCTTGGGACGTTGGCGCGTGTGTAGTTGGCCCTTCTGAGTATTTTAGGCATGTGCACTGTCGTGTACGGATCGTGATAGGACGAGATTTAAATATATGTGTGGAGAGATGCCAGAGATGCAGAGATAACAAAGAGATAAACAGACAAAAGGATAATTACACAGCAAGACACAGACATACAGTAACAGGTCAAAGTAGGCATCCAGTAGAACAGAGAAATAGACGAATATATATATATATATATATATATATATATATATATATATATATATATATATATATATATATATATATATATATATATATATATATATATATATATATATATATATATATATATGAACCCCTCGAACATGACGCAGCGCTCGTGAATAAACTGATGCCCTGCGTTTAGTAGTTTTTAGTTGCGCTATAGATTTCCAGATACAGAGACAAACATATAAACAGACGGATGGCAAGAGGCATTTATGCATCGAAACAAAGACTTACAGTAACAGGCGACAGTAACAAAAGAGGCATTCAGAGTAAGAGATATAGAGTGACAGAGTGTGATACGGGCGCTCATACATAGACAGTCTTGACGGTACAGGAATTGGAGAATCTTCTGCTTCCTGTTACAGACGTCTCCATCGCCTTAGGCACGTCTCCATGTTTCCGTCTGTCAGTCTATCTGTCCTTCTACATGCCTGTTTGCATGTGTCTATCTGTTCCATTAGCTCCTCTGTTATTCTCTCCTTGTATCTTTATCTATCATTCTATCTTTCTGTCTGCCTCTATCTTCTTCTCCATCTTGATACATGTATCTTTATATACGTGTCTGCGTATTTGTATAGATCTACGTGTGTGTATGTTTGCGTTTATGCGTATATATGTGTCTCCCGCTATAGGAGCAAAAGTATCAAATCATTGCTGGACTAAATATGCCCTGAGGTTTGCTGATGTTATAGGAGCAATGTGCCAAATTTTATCTCAATATGTCCAAAAAAACCTATAGATGATCATCTAAAAGCTGGTTTCCGAGAAAATCGATTTAGAAGTTAGCATATATTTAAACCACTCTATGTCTATCTTTGCCCGAATAATGTTTATACTAAAATGCGACTAGAAATTCTACCAATTCAGAGCCAGGAACATATTACTCAACTGAAAAGGTGCCAAAGGTATCTTAATTCCGATTACATTTGCCTTAGGCCAAGTCGCTCTAAACTGCTAACAAATGGCACAAAAACAAAAAGTTGAGTAGCAATAATTTTATTGTGACTAGCAAAACATGTCTATTATTTGTTAACATTAACCACAAAAGCTATACTTTACTTATAAATCTACAATAAAACCTGTAGGCCGTATAGCAACTTAGTTTTACTCAAAATGAGGTAAATCAGCGTAAACCTTTGAATATTTCAACCCAGCGAGGCTTGTACCCTTGATACACTTCAAAAAAGAGAGTAAGTAAAATAATAACGGGGAGATTTGGCTGAAACCCACTTATGGTACCTTTTCATGTGTAACATTTTTGTCATAAAAATAAGCTATACTTAATATAAAATAAATTTGATTTCCAAGTATTACTTGGATCCAGTGCAAACTCAGACTCCACATGATATTCTCAGTGAATACTTTCCTCAGTTGTTTTATACATCTCCTCCCAGCGGGTCACAAACTATTAACGTATTTTTGGTTGACGTTTCATGGAGGCTATGAGTCACAGGTTTTCAGAAACCGCGCTTGCGCAATAACGGAACGTTCTGAAAATACCCATGATTGCGTTTCAGCGGGTTGTCTCTGGGCGTATGACGTTGGCGAATAGTCATGGACAGGTCCAGTTTTGTCTGCTGACGAGACAGAAAATGCGTATATATAAGGCGGTTGCAAATGCATTGTTGAGATAGCGGTTAAGGATTTGTCGATGTTTTGAGTTACAAATGGTGTTAACAGATTCCTGCCTTTGGAGAATTTTTGTTGAACTTTGAACTACTGTAGTCATTAAATTGTATGTTAATTAATAATACTTAACGAAATCAAAGACTGTATATGTCGAATCTCGAGTTAACGCTACGAAACAAATAGGGTGAGGTGACGGTTCGAAGCCTGACACTTCGGAAAGCGTTCACACACACACACACACACACACACACACACACACACACACACACACACACACACACACACACACACACACACACACACACACACACACACACACACACACACACACACACACACACAAACACACACACACACACACACACACGTACATACATACATACATACATACATACATACATACATACATACATACATACATACATACATACATACATACATACATACATACATACATACATATATGCATATATATACATTACATATGTATGTATATATACACATATATAGATAATTAAGCACAATGAAAGTGCATATAAATTATGCGTACTTGTCAATGCTTGTGTTGTCTGTGCGTGTAATTTTGTAGCTCCTGTTGTTCTCAGTCGAAGTCGTTCTCTGTAATTGATTCCTTGTATTGCTTTCCTGCAGCGACGTCTCTTGTTGTTGCGTTCTGGCTTTGTCCGTCCGCCTGTAATTGTGTCTGTCTGTCATTTTGTCTGCCCGACTGTCTGTCTGTCTGTCTGTATGCATGTCTGTCTGTCTGTCTGTATGCCTTTGTCTTTCTTTATGTGTTTCTGAATTTCCGCCATGTTGTTTGTATACAACAGTTTGTTTGTCTATCTGAAAGTCTTCGTGGCTACGCGTTTTTGTCCGTCTGTGAGTTCGTTTCCGTAACGTTGTCTGTCTGCCTGTCACTCCTTCTGTCTGCTTCTCTGTTGCTGCCTGTGTGTCTGCCAGTGAGCCTGTCCTTTGTCGTGTGGCTTCCTGTGTATGGCTTCCTCTTCCAGTCTCACCGATGTACAGACAATTAAGTGGCTTTCTTCAGACTTATAAGGAGACGGAAAAAGAATCGGAGGAGGAAGGAAGAGGAAGGAGGAGGAGGAGGAGGAGGAGGAGGAGGAGGAGGAGGAGGAGGAGGAGGAAGGAGGAGGAAGGAGGAAGGAGGAGGAAGGAGGCAGGAGGAGGAAGGAGGAGGAAGGAGGAGGAGGAAGGAGGAGGAGGAAGGAGGAAGGAGGAGGAAGGAGGAGGAAGGAGGAGGAAGGAGGAGGAAGGAGAAGGAAGGTGGAGGAAGGAGGAGGAAGGAGGAATCGGAAGAAGGATGGTTAGAAGGAGGATCAGGAGGAAGCTCAGAGGGAAGACGTGATGCAGGAGTTGGAGTTTGCGTTTGCAACGATTCTAAACCTATTAGGCCTGCTTGTATTAATACTAAATGCGATAAAAGTGGACCACATAGGGATTACACGCGCTGAGATTGAAAGTGGCCTAGGTGCAAATTGACATGAGGAAGATATGTAAAAACGGGTTAAGAGCAAAAGACAAGAGGGATCAGGAAGCGAACAACAACAGAATGATTTAAGACAAAGAGGAAAAGCAGTCAATCCATTAATTGAGGATCATTTTACAGAAGAGGAGACGGAGATGGATGTGACAATGGAGGATTGAGGAATATTGGAAGAGAAGGTACAGTCATGAAAATGAAAAGACCGTAGTAGGTTAGGATTACAACAAAGAAGGAGCATTCAACGAGGATAAGTGAAGTAAGTAGCAAATGTATTAGCATCACGTATGTCCATCAGCTGAGGGAGGAATCGTAGGCGGATGGAATAGTCTGCACATGGAGTAGTAGTAAAATACAGCACAATAATAATAATAATAATAATAATAATAATAATAATAATAATAATAATAATAATAATAATAATAATAATAATAATAATAATAATAATAATAATAAGACGATTTATATAGCGTCGCACAGAAGAAAAGGGGGTGTTTACGTGAGTTAAAAATGACAGTCATGTGACACTTTAAGACGATAGGTCTTAAGCTATGATTTGAATGACTCCAGGGACGGCGCACTCTTCACATGATTAGGAAGATTGTTCCACATAGTGGATCCAGCGACAAGAAGGAACAGTCGCCAACCTCATAGAAGACTTGTAGTTGGTTTTCGATGAGGATCATAGCCGTCATCTGTTCCGGTTGTCTGATACCCATAGGAGTAGTTGTGGTAGTGGAAGAAAAGAAGAGCAAATTATAATTATCACTTTCAAGAGATATAGCACAAATTTTCTGGAGTTAACCTTACATACTTTAGCTACAAAGTTGTCTAAGTTATTTGTGCTGCACATACGAGAGTGTGCTCTTCAGCGTGGTCATTTTCCTATTTAATACGATATGCTTAGACCCCGTAGAACGGATAGTTATCCCACGTTGTGCGCTTCGTAGCTCCTCTGGGGAGGCTCCTATTGGGCGCTATACAATGACTTCTGGCTACATTTCGGCGTCGGCCTAGGTTTCATTACCCTGCTTTTTGTTTATTAATTCCACATAGTAACTTAAGCCGTCAAGTTGGTTCTCGCCTTGCTAATGTAATTGTAAGTAGGTGTCCCTACTAGCGGGAGTCTTCCCTTCTGGGCCTACCTTTGCTACCATCTTGATTTGCTTTAGCTGTTGTACTGCCTTGTTATAATTTTGGTTTCAATAAAGAAATATGTTATGTTATGTTATGTTATGTTATGTTATGTTATGTTATGTTATGTTACATTAGGACTACACAGAAGTCCTATTTGTCGAAATTTTCAACGACTTCTCGGCGCTACATCATCTAGATTCTATCTTCCTTGGAAATTACAGTTGCATGAGTGACTACACGCTCCTAGTATCAGCTATAAGCTACAGACACTAAAGTTTAGAGTATAACTACCCAATGGACAGCAATGTCTGGAAGCTCTAAGCAGTCAACACGTAGGCGGTTAATTTAGCCGGAAATTATGAAGCCTTTTTCAATAAATGGACAATTCTTTGTCTGGAACAGCATACAGTGAATGTGTGTTGACATCGGACCACGTTTGTCTATTCTTACTCCCGTGTATGCACGTTAATTGTTAGCCGACGTTAATTTATAGAGTCGAGACTATGAAAAAGAGCAGCTACAGGCGAATAAAAATGTCTGGTGAATGTCGCCATAATTGAGCGACGCACTCTGTGCATTTGATTGTTCCCACACAGACTGTTTGTCTGCAGACTACAACGTCTGTATTCTGCGTGTTATACATACCAGACACTGGACGCGCATTTGTGGCAAGCTAATTCAAGGAGTAATGCATGGCCAGCGCATGGTGCGTACTTGTGGTTTGAATCGACCCACGGTCTATTTCTACGACAGCGGATTCACAGTGAATGCACGCGAACTGACATTAACATCTCTGTGTCACATTAGACAACGCAGAGCTTCGCTTTCAATATAGAAAGTCCGACGGAGCGGCAGATTCCGCGCTCCCTCCTTCCGTTGCAACAGCCTACTCTTGTCGAAGATTTGCCTATCGGGTTACTCTGAAATTGAGTGAATTTCGGACGAATTGTGCTTCGGTACTCGATGCAAAGTTATCAGATTGGAAATGATCAATAAATATTTATGGGAAATAATAATATAGTCGATCAGTATTATTAGTCTTATCTGTATGGCACTACTCCCTGTGGAATAGACAAGAGCAAAATTCGTTTGACGCTTGTGTAGCCGTATTGAACATTATAATACTATGGAACTGATGGCTAATAAAGAGAACAAAAAAAAAACAAAGGATAGATAAGTATTCTGGCTTTGAATATTGAATATACATGTACACCTCTCCTTCGTAATAGTAATTGTAAACTTCAAATTTCTAAAGCGCTTCTCTAAAGCTAAGCGCAGGGCACAAGCTTATTCACGAGCGCTGCGTCGTGTCAGAGCAGAGATGTAGGCCCAGGCTTAATGTGAAGTTCTGAATACGGTTGCCAGGGAGACCAGAGAGAGGAGGTGCAGGAGCTGCAAAGGCAGCTTTCGTTGAGGACGATAGAGTTTGGAAGGTAGAGAATTGGACGGAATTGCAGCGAACCTTATGAATTCGTAATAATAATAATAGAAATCAT
Source organism: Allolobophora icterica (assembly GCA_963556255.1). Lineage (NCBI taxonomy): Eukaryota > Metazoa > Annelida > Clitellata > Crassiclitellata > Lumbricidae > Allolobophora > Allolobophora icterica. Next base: position 68,463,305 of record OY744604.1, on the reverse strand, counting down.
TAATCATAATAAAAGTCTATTAATATTAATATTATTATTATGTTTTTAGTCCAGATGATGAAATCCAGAGGATGTGGAAAAGTACTCTAAACAAGGAAGAATGCAATATTGATATTATTATTTTTATTATTCGACTGTTTTTTATTCGAAGCAATAATAATAGTTATTGTCAATATTTAATATATTGTTATAAATTAATAATTATAATCAGAACGAGAAACTGAAGAGGAGAAGAAAACTAAACATAACAAGGAAAGTAAATTCTTGTGCTTCATCGAATATGACCAATTACCTTTAGGTAAAACGCTAATATTAATATATAAAATAATAATTATTATTATTCACAGTTTGCCGTTTATAGTAATCCTCGGCATTCTATTTATATCTGACACGAAATCACACTTCAACCTCAGGTCGAAAAAAATAAATGCGTTGCAGAAACAGCACACCGTTGAGGTCAGGGATCGAACTGATCGATCTAGCCGTTCTCCCCAATGCAGACCAGCGAGCCATCTGAGCCACAAGAGCCATACGTCAGGTCGTCCACTGTACTGACGTCTATACTCAGTTGCAGTACTCGGATTAATTGCACAATAAACTGCGTATCTGGCGCTGCAGACGCGATCGCAAAGTGCGCCCGAATCGTCCCGATTGGAACGTGTCGTGCCATCCGCAAGTGACCGACCAGGTCGACGCCCGTGTCGCTGCACTGGCAACGCATCTAATGAAGCGCTATAAAATTTATCAACTTCATTTTATTGTGCGGCCGCCGCCAGCAGCCTGTACCGTGTGCGACTGCGCACGCGTTAACAGTACACGCCCGATGAAAGTTCCGTATTAAGGAGACGTCGGTATTAAGACGTGGGATTGAAGGGTGAACGTAGGGATGAACCGAAGAAAGGAGGGAAGTGGGAAGAGAGGGATGAAGGGAAGAAGGTTGGAGATAAGAAGGCAGGAAGGGAAGACGATAGGCAGGGAAATAGGCGAGGAAAGACGGAGGAAGGAAGAGGAAGATGTAGAGAGAGGATTGTGGAAAGAGAGAAGAGAAAGAAGGAAGGACAGGAGGTAGGGAGGAAGAAGGAAGCTAAGGAGAGAGGGAGGCATGGACGGAGGCAGAGAATCAATGAGGACAGGAAAAGGAAGAAGAGTGTGGAGAATGAACGAAGCTCTACAGCGAACAGGGTTTCTTTGTGTCTATTGGCTTCTCGACTTCATTGTTTGTTAGCTTCTTGGCTTCGTGGTTGTGAGGTCTCATAGCTTCTTGCCTGCGTGGCTTCTTAGCTTTGCAGATTCGATATCTCATGGTTTCTTTTGTTCATGGCTTGTTAGCTTCTTCGTTTAATTGCTTTTTGACATCATAACTTATTCGCCTTATGCTATCATTGCATCATCGCTTTTTGCATTCTTAGGTTCTTGGTTTTGTGGCCTCCTGATTTCATGACTCTCTCACTTATTGGTTTCTTGCATTCTTAGCTTTTTCACTTCGCGCATTTTGGCTTCATGACTTCATTACTTCGCGGTGTCATGGTTTCTTGGTATTATGGCTTCTTGGCTTCATGGCATCTTGGTTCTTGGTTCCTTGGCTTACTGGCTTCATGGCATCTTAGTTCGCAGTTTCTTGGCTTCGTGGCATCTTGGTTCTTGGCTTCTTGGCGCCTTGGCATCATGGCATCTTTCTTCATAGTTTCCTGGCTTCAACGGCGGCGGCGACTGACGATAATGAAACATAAAGTGCGTCACAACATCCCGTCAGAACGATGATCTACGACTGACCGACGACCGACGTCGCCTGAAGCAGAGACAGAGACACAGAGACAGAGAGGAAGAGACACAGAGGCAGAGACAAAGGTACAGAGACAGACAGGAAGAGACAGAGACAGAGAGGAAGAGACACAGAGGCAGAGACAAAGGCACAGAGAAAGGCAGGAAGAGACAGCGAGGAAGAGACACAGAGGCAGAGACAAGGAGGAAGAGACACAGAGGCAGAGACAAGGAGGAAGAGACACAGAGGCAGAGACAAGGAAGAAGAGACACAGAGGCAGAGACAAGGATGAAGAGACACAGAGGCAGAGACAAGGAGGAAGAGACACAGAGGCAGAGACAAGGAGGAAGAGACAGAGGCAGAGACAAGGAGGAGGAGACACCGAGGCAGAGGCAAAGACAAAGGCACAGAGACAGACAGGAAGAGACACAGACAGAGAGGAAGAGACACAGAGGCAGAGACAAGGAGGAAGAGACACAGAGGCAGAGGCAAAGACAACGAGACAGAGAGGAAGAGACACAGACACAGAGGCAAAGGCACACACATACAGAGACAGAGATTGAAGCAGACGTAGCGACAGAAATTGAAACAGATCAACAGAGAGACAAAGATGAAGGCGGACGCACGTAGGACGAAGCAAATCAAGAAACAGTCGGTGGGCATTTATCAAAAGGAAGCGGTGGGCATACAGCGGGCAGGCATTGGTCAGTGGATTGGAATCGGACGTTATGGCGCTGCACCCCCTGTCTGTTTCCTTTGATTCGTCGTCTTCTGCAAAGTTGATATGCCTGTCGCCTGCGGGATGTCTCTTTCTCTTTCTCTTTCTCTCTTTCTCTCTCTGTCTCTTTCTCTCTTTCTCTCTGTCTCTGTCTCTGTCTCTATCTCTTTCTCTCTTTCTCTCGTTCTCTCTGTCTCTCTCTGTCTCTGTCTCTCTCTGTCTCTGTCTCCCTACCCTCAATTCCATCCTTTCCTCCCCCTCTTCCTATCTTCCTCCCTCCTTCCCTCCCTCTCTCCTTTCCTCTCTCTATCTCTCCCTTTCTCCCTGCTTCTCCACTCTCTCTCTCTTCTTTTGTATAGTTGGTCTCGTGCTTAGCAGCAATTGTACTGTCGTTTGGCTGGTAGTGGTGGTGGTGGTGATGGTGGTGGTGGTGCGACTTGGAGACTGTGAGTAATTAGCTGGCTTCTATTCATGTATTCATGACTTCAAAACAGTTGCTTGATCTGTGTTTCGCTGTCGAAGAACATCAAAAGACTCACGGGAACCGCAAAGTCGTCACAGACATACGTACAAACGAACGCACATGCAAAAAACATACAGACATTCATATATACATGCATGCATACATGCATACTTGCATACATACGTCCTTATATACATACATAGATACTTACATACATACATACATACATACATACATGCATACATACACATACATACACATACATACACATACATGCATACATAAATTATACATACATACATGTACATACATACAATGTCATACATATATACATACATGGAATGTCATGCATACATGCATACATAAAGGCCTATGTATATACAAGAAATAGGTTGCCGATACAACAGTAATCATTAAAGCTGTTGGATGTTAGCCACAGGCATGTGGGGTTCATCTTTCTTCGCAGTTTCTTTATTGGCATTCTATTGATGATGAATCGGTTTACAACATCTGCTTCTTTAAATGAAAAAGAAACATTCAAAGAGAATGTCAGGTCAATAATCTCTCAGCCAGTGGCGGCGCCAGACATTTTTTGTAACCAGGGCATAGCCAGGGCAATCAAACAAGTAACCAGTGCAGAGGGCGATTTATGGAGAGAGCGAGCTTAAATGGTGACCATATAAGATCGCGCTACCGCTCTTGCCATAAATCCCCTCAGCACTTAGTTGTCTATAGTCAGAAGGTCAGATGGGCGAAGCCCCCGGAAGCTGAACGCTTTTTGACATTTGTAAAGCAAATTTTAACATTTCAGTGAACTAAGTGAATTTATATCTCAGGATATAAGAAATATGCCCGAACAAATTCTGGACAGGGCAAAAATTCTGGCAGGGCATCGACCAGGGCCTTTTTTTACCAGGGCATTTGCCCTGGCGCGCCCTGGTGTAGCGCCTCCCCTGCTCTCAGCTTCCTCTGTATATGTATGTTTAGCTTCGAATTGCGACGTACAACACTTTAGACGCTAACGGTGTTAACTAATGCAGAGCATCAGTTATACAATACAATGCAATACAACAGCATTTCATATTACCCTTCTTCCACATGAGTGCACACACGATCATACTACCAAGCGCCGATGGTGTAGAGCAACAATGCGTGAAGGACCTGCTCAAGATCCATCCACCGTGACCACATCAGACGAGGCTCGAACCCCGTACTCTTGGCGTACTACAGGTCGAGCTCCCTAACCAATCGGCCGCATAGTCTCATAATATCATGACGGAGTTTTCCGCGTGCAACGATTCATGACGACGTCGGCTTGCTTCAGCAAAATCGGTCAGGCGTATAATTTTAAATTTCCTAAATCACTTTCTGTCGGAATGTCTTTGACTGGAGAATTATTCACCCGGTGATTGACTCACGGAAGATGTGTCGGCATCATTTATAATGTTTCTTTTAAAGTCGCAGCTGTTTTTTGGTTCTACGAATTCATCATTTTCTCCCTATACGTTGATCAAAGATGTTTGATCATGTTGCGCAGTTGGTGAGTTGGCCAAAGACATTTGCAGTAAGCATTTAGAGACCCTCCTTTTTCGTATAGTCCTCTCTCTTCCCCTACTCATTTCTCTTCCTCTCCTGTCCTCCTCCTCCTCCTCTTTCTTGTCCTCCTCCTTCGGAGTATCTCTTCTAATCCGATTATATTTGAGTCGGGAGATGAAAAGAAAGAGCATCGCCCGAAGATAAAAAGACACCGGCCTCTGTGTATGGCTGCGTCTAATTAGCAGTGTCAAGAATTCCGTACAGATGACAAGAATTGATGATGGCGATGCAAGAGAAGGAGGAATCAACGGCAGAGGAGTAGGATGAGAAGGATTGCAGAGAGGATGACACGAGGAAGATAAGGAGGAAGACATAGGAAGAGGAGAAGGAGGAGGAGGAGCATTACAGAAAAAATGATGCAAGACATGAAGAAGCTACAGAGAAGAACGAGAAAAAGAGATCATGAAGAAGAGAGGGGTAGATGATGAATGGGAAAAATGAAAGGATGGAGGGGAAGACAAAGAAGTAGGGTAAAGAGGAGGAAAATGATTGGGTGAGGATAAGGACAAATAGAATAAGTGGAGAGGAGAGAAAACAAACATACGCACATACATCTAAGCATGCATACACACACATACGTACATACACACATACATGCATACTTACATAAATACTACAAGGATACATACTTACGTACATTCGGACAGACAGACACGGATGCCTAAAACTGTCGACCACTTCAGAAGCGTCCGTTATTTCGACCCAGTTAGTAATCCTTGTGCAATGGTCAACATCGATCCCGACACTAAGCACCTGTCAAGATATCTTGTGAAACCATTTCCAGTGCTAGCATCATCATCGTCTCTTTCATCTGAGATTCATGACATTCTCCGCAACCACCGCTTAAGGTCTTCGCTCTCAACCTCTTCTACCATCAGTAACGGCCTTAGTCGTCATGATCTTCAACTATGTGGAGGAGGAGGAGGAAGAAGAAGAAGAAGAAGAAGAAGAAGAAGAAGAAGAAGAAGAAGAAGAAGAAGAGGAGGAGGAGGAGGAGGAGGAGGATGATGATGAAGATTAAGGTGATGATTAGGAAGAAGAAGACGAAGAAGAAGAAGAAGACGAAGAAGAAGACGAAGAAGAAAAACAAGAACAAGAACAAGAAGAACAAGAAGAGCAATCCATTTAGCTAGCCTGGGAGGCAGCCGTGGGTTGGAAGTGTTAGTGGCTTCATTTCTATTAGCCTCGGCAAATGAGGGCGTTTGGCCAGTCCTCTTCCTCTCTGTCTCATGTACAGTCAGTGTACTTACTCATTATAGCTGAGTTGGCTAGGGGGTGCAGATGGAGTAGAAATATCGTCGTCGTTCCGCCCTGGCGTGGCTTTGAACCCGCGACCTTTCGGTTGACAGTCCATCCCATTAACGAATATGTTCGCTGGAGATGTCCTCCAGCGAACAGATTCTGATAGGCCGAATCCAAACAGACTGCGGCGGATTCGACGGCTCAGGAAGTCAGCGACCATGAGCAAGGAAAGGAACGAAGAAAGAGAGAGCAGATGGAGGAGCAAAGGGAAAATGGAATGGGAGACTGGGAGTATTATGAGGAGGACTTGAGGCTGAATCGATTGGCAACAGTTACTGTTTGGGAATTCTCTCGAGACAATATCCGTATCGATTGCTATCAATGCACATTCGTCATATGATATCTGACATACAGGCAGGCGTCTATTAATGATGATTATGATGGCACTGGTGATGGGGATGATGATGACTACGACGACGAGGAGGATTTTGATAAGGATGATGACGGTGATGCTGATGGTGGTGGTGGTGATGATGATAACAATGATGATGATGATTATTATGAAGATGATGATGATGATGATGATGATGATGATGATGATGATGATGAGGTGATGATGGTGGTGATGGTGATGATGATAACAATTATAATGATAATGATAATGATAATGATAATGATGATGATGATGATGATGATGATGATGATGATGATGATGATGATGATGATGATGATGATGATGATGATGATGATGATGATGATGATGATGATGATGATGATGACGGTGATGATGGTGGTGATGGTGATGATGATAACAATTATAATGATAATTATAATGATAATGATGATGATGATGGTGGTGGTGGTGATGATGATGATGATGATGATGATGATGATGATGATGATGATGATGATGATGATGTTAACGACGACGACGACGACGATGATGATGATGGTGATGATAATAATAATCTTAATGATGATTATGACGATGATGGTGATGATGATGATCACGACGACGATGATGATGATGATGAAAAATTTAAAGATGATAATGGCATGTTCGCAGTGGCGACGATGATGACGACAATGACGCTTTTGATGATTCGCGGAATCAACAGTTGCTGCTGCAGGCGCTGTTGTTGGATGCGTGTTTATCTGTTTGGATGGGGATGTTGATGGTGATGGTGGTGCTGACGCTGGCGTTGGTACTAATGGATCACAGATGAGTTGCCATGCAAACAGTTCAATTGCCCATTGCCCTCGTTTCTCCATCAAGAGGGAAGAGAGAGACACAGGACGACAGGGGAGGAACAGACAGGGAGGAAGATAAAGAGGGAGACGGGGAGGACAATAGGGAGAGAGGCAGGGATGAAGACGGACTGAGGAAGAGTGGATAATGGGGAGTAAGACAGGCAGGAATATAATGAGGCAGTCAAGAGGAAGATATGCAGGGAAGTATGGATTATGGTAGGGAAGCAGTTAGGAGTGAGGAAGAGGATGATAAGCAGAGAGGGTTAGAGGGAGAGAGAGAGAGAGAGAGAGAGAGAGAGAGAGAGAGAGAGAGAGAGAGAGAGAGAGAGAGAGAGAGAGAGAGAATGATAGGTCGTCCACGAAGGTATCTCTATATATATATCTCTCTCTGCCTTTCTGCCTCTCTCACTCTCTCTCTGTGTGCTTCTCTCTCCTTCTCTCTCCTTCTCTCTCTCTCTATCTATCTCTATCTCTTACTCTTTCTCTCTGCCTCTTTCTCTGCCTCTCTCTTTTGGCTCTCTCCCTGCCTCTCTCTGCCTCTCTCTCTGCCTCTCTTTCTCTCTGCCTCTTTATCCCTGCCTCTCTCTCTCTCTCTGCCTCTCTCTGCCTCTCTCTGCCTCTCTCTGCCTCTCTTTATCTCTACCCCTCTCTCTCTGCCTCTGCCTCTCTCTCTTACTCTTTCTCTCTGCCTCTCTCTCATCATCTCTCTGCCTCTCTGTCTCTGTCTCTGTCTCTGTCTCTCATTGTGTGTGCTGAACATGCATCTTGCGTTGTAACAGCTTAATAGCTCTGAGATCACTCTGAATCGTGGCTCTACAGCGACGATGAATGAAACGGAAGGAGACAGGAAATGTCTGGACGGACAGAAACGGTGACATGGATAGGGATGGAGCCAGCGACGGATGGAGGGAGGGAGGGAGACAACTCGTGTCATCAGGTGTGGGCGTGGAGGTAGTTATGGATTTTGTCACTGGAGAGAGTGAGAGAGAGAGAGACAGACAGACAGACAGACAGACACAGACAAACAGACAGACAGACAGACAGAGACAGACAGACAGACAGAGGCTGAGATATATATATATATATATATATATATATATATATATATATATATATATATATATATATATATATATATATATATATATATATAGAGAGAGAGAGAGAGAGAGAGAGAGAGAGAGAGAGAGAGAGAGAGAGAGAGAGAGACAGACAGACAGACAGACAGACAGACAGAGAGAGAGACAGACAGAGAGACAGAGACAGAGACAGAGACAGAGACAGAGACAGAGACAGAGACAGAGACAGAGACAGAGACAGAGACAGAGACAGAGACAGAGACAGAGACAGAGACAGAGACAACAGAGACAGAGACAGAGACAGAGACAGAGACAGAGAGCGAGAGAGAGAGGGGGGAAGGCAAGCTGATCTTGAGAGAACTGTTGACGCATTCGGCTTCGTCAACACACGACCATTAACGCATAGAATAGGATTGTACACATGCACTGCTCGATGATGTAGCGCCGTCAACTACGATAAACAGAAGCGTCGAATCCGTCGACAACCCATCTCGATCGGCAGCCGAGCCTGATGGCTAATAATTCCATGTTTGTTCAACGCCATTAATGTATCAATACGCTTCGTGTTTGCTGAGTTCGTGTCGAAACGAAAGAGTTCGTGCTTTCTGTGCGGATCGATTGCGTCTAAATTCTGAACCAATACAGCCACCTGTTCAGGTGTTGAATAAGCTAATCGTCTACCGTCTCAGTACCTGTGGGGTGGGGTTGGCATCTGAGGCAATAAAAATCTCGTTGTTAGTGATCCGAGATGTTGCGTACACAATGAGCTGGTTGGCAATAATACCAGGACTTTTATATCAGCTAATGTTTAATTCATCTACGTGCTTCTCGTAAACTTTGCCCGTGTTCTGTTTCTTCCCTGATTCGATTCATGTAAAATTACCTTCATGCTCGTCTTTCCTGTTGTTTTTGTTAATGTTGTTACTGTTGTCTTTGTTTTTCTTCTCATTCTCCTGCTTCTTCTTTTTCTTCTTCTTCTTCTCCTCCTCCTCCACCTGCTCCATCTCCTTCTCCTAATCCTCCTCCTCCTTCTCCTCCTCCTCCTTCTACTCCTCCTTCTCCTCCTCCTTCTTCTTGTTCTTGTTCTTGTTCTTCTCGCTCCTTTCTAACTCACTCACTCACTCTCTCTCTCTGTCTCTGTCTGTCTGTCTGTCTGTCTGTCTGTCTCTCTCTCTCTTTCTCTCTCTCTGTAAACTCCGCCCATTTCTCTTCCTCAGTGATATTTTCGTTAACGAAAACAAAAATTAGAAGTAAAAATAAACGATTTTATTAACGAAAACTAGAAGTAAAAGTAGGAATTATTTTAGCACCAAAAACGAGATTAGGTATTGAGTTATGAATTATTTGCCGAACAAAAATTATGAACGAAATTAGGAATTATTTTCAGAACTAAAATCATTTTACTTCTTTTTGGCACTTAAGTTGAGACGAAGGTGAGTAAAATCGTATGAGATGAAGGCACTGTGCATAACATTCTCGATATAATACAATATCTTTGTTCTTCGTTGATTAATTTTGTCCCGCGTGCGTACCAACCACGTCTGTTTTGTACGCAGTTTTATTTCGGGTTTGATCGTTAAATTGTAAAATTATGAGTTTATCGAGAATGTTGTCCGGAAGGAAGCAGGATAGCCCGCTTTGAGATTTTTTTCCATTTTGACGAAGCTACAGGCAGATCTACATGCCAAGTACCAAACAGGATCGTTATTTGGGGGGACATAAGGGAGAATGATACTAGGAATCCTCTTGCTTTCTGGAAGGAAAGGCGATCTTCATGCAGCAAAATTGCACCCATTTCTGAGGATCTTTTATGAGCTCCAGCCTCGCAGAGCTTTGTGGAAAGAATTATTCTGGATATGGAATATTGACTGATGGACGAAGAAATCGCATGAAAATCTCTGGAAATGAGTGTTCTTGAACTTGAACGAAGACATCTTATAGTAATGTTAAAATACTTTTTACAACACTGAAATTAATAATTGTTTGGAAAACTAAAATAAAAACTAAAATTACTTGAGAACTAAAATAGGAACGATAGGTAAAATTATTTATGAAGTAAAATTCGAATTAGAAGTTAAAATCTAGAACCCCAGCACTGCCAATTCAAACTGAATTAGGAATTATTTTGAGAAGTAAAATCATTACTGCTCTTCCACCTGTATCCTCCTCCTCCTCCTCGTCCTCGTCCTCCTCCTCCTTCTCCTCTTGCCTTCTTCTCCCGCCTCCCCTCTTCATCCTCCTCGTCTTTCAACGCTTACAGCTTCACCGATTCCTCCTCTTCTTCCTTTTCCTTCTTACTTCTCTTCCTTCTCCTCTTTCTCCTTCTCCTCCGCCTCTGCCTACCCTCTTCATCTTCCTCTTCTTCCTTCTGATTTCCATCTATAGCAGTCCTCTTCCTGTCGTCTTTTCAGTCTGATTCAGTTGCGAGCGAACATGACCCACTCGCTTCCTCTGAAGTCATCTTTAACTTCATTACAGTTTCACCCGACTTCCTTGTCTTCCTCTTCTTCTCTACTTCTTCGTTGCATCTTCCTTCGATCTCTCTTTCGTCTGCTGCTGTATCCGCTGCCGCAACAGCTGCCACAGCAGCATCGTCGAGCGGGACGTGTGGGGAATTGTGACGAGACTGTGGGACATGTTTCGTCAACCGAATTGAATTCGAAGGCTTAAATTCCGTTGACTATACTGAACGCCAGCCGCTGCAATCGGCGCCCGAGGCCATCCCGCCTCCGCCGTCACCGCATCCCTAAACAAAGGCATCTTCTGAAGTAGAAGGAGAAGATAACGCGGCGAAGATGATGTTGATGGCACTGACCATGATGCTGAGCGCCCGTTGGTTCCTTAGGCTCCGAGCTAAGGATGGAGTTTCAGTGGAAGATGTTGTCGTATGGTAGAGGTTAAGTCGCGGAAAACAGATTGGCACGACAGGACACGGAGGCTTACAAGCAGACAGACATAGACTCCAACACAGAGACATAACAGTGGAGGAGGCAGATAGCCAGATAGAAGGACAGAGACATATGGAAAGACACAAAAGGACACAGAGTATTCTATCAACATGCATCTGCCTTCCTATCTGCCTGTAGGCTTGTTTTTCTCAGAGGCGGCGATCCCGGTGGAGGGGGACGTTGCTCCACCTTTAGCAGTGAGAGGGCATAGTATACAGTTGTCCACCAGATTTTTAAGTAAATATTTTGCTTGCTATTTTAGTTAAATAACTGCTAAGTGGAAACTTGACGACTGACACCAGGCAGCTGACACGTCAACAAGTTGTCACCAACAACTATCAAATTAATGAGTCTTTTTTATTATTAATCTGTTTATATTGTTTCGCACTATTTTGCTAACTAATAATAACCAGTTGACATTAGATATGAATTAGTTTGCATGTGATTGTACAATTTGATGAAAATATTTATCTACACGCCGTTACAAAGTGCCTGTTTTTTACCGCGTTTCTCGTGCACAAAAAGAGGTCACGCGCGAATAAATGTTGACATGGTTCAAAAGTGCCCCCCACCTGTCAAACAAGATCACCGCCTCTGGTTTTTCCTGTTGCCCTGCATGTCACTGTCTGTTATGGAAGCAGGCATACAAGAGGAACAGGTAAACGAGGCAGTAGAAATACAATTGGACGTATGACGAGGTGGAGATACAAAGAAAAACAGGCAGACTGACAGACAAACAGACAGACAGGTATAGAGACACATTGTAGATGTAAATCGTAATTATATATTTATATAGCGCCTCGTCAAGAGACACTCATCAGTGGCGCTACTAGCTGAACAACACAAAACAATGATCAACCACGCAGAGGCAGAAGGACAGACAGAAGAACAAGCAGCCGGACATCGAGACAGACAGGACGGCGGTTGCCCCTTTTGTCCTTCTACCTTTCCCTTTTTCTTCTCGACTTAAATCAGCACCAGAAAGGGAAAATCCATCAACCAGCGTAGGACTTCGACTTTTTTCTTCATAATCAAACGCACTAAGACACACGGATAAAGACACACAGGTATAACCACACAAAGGTATACATAGCGACGGTGACAGAGAGACGTACTTAGAAATGGAGACGGATTGAGCGAGCAGGGTACCAGTCGATCAATTATTTAACGAGGTCCTAAGCCTTGTCTTAGGCAAAATCAGACGTGATAGGAGACAATCCGTTGGGATGCGTAGAGCAGAAACAGCCGAGTCCTCTCAGCGGTTTCATCCGCCTGGGGATCTCTACATAACCGTCTACATGGCTGTCTTTCTGGATGTCTGTCGCAATCCTCCTAACCTTTTGGTCTGTCTGTCTCGTCGTTTCTCTAACTGTCTGTCTGAATGGCTCTCCAGAGCCCCTAAACCTTGTACCGGTAATCTCCGTGGTTGTTCATCTCTCTGCCTGTATGACTATCTGCCTGACTGTCTCTTCGACAGCACCTAACCTTGTAATCTTCATGGTTGTCGATCTCTCTGTCCGTATGACTGTCTGTCTGTCTCTATGCCTGTCTGTCTGTTTGTATGACTGTCTGTCTGCCTGTCTGTCTGACTGGCTGGCGATGTGATTATCTGTCCGTCTTTTCTAAATCTGATTATCTGTCCGTCTTTTCTAAATCCCAGAAAGGTGCAATCTGGGTGTCTTGATTGTCTCACTGGTTCTTTGTCTGTCTGCCTCGCCTTGTCTGTCTGTCTCTGTCTAATAGATACGGGGAGGGGAGATTCGTATAACACGAGATGCCAGCAACAGTTTCTGTCTCCACTTCTTGTCCTTTTCTCATCCTTCAGCACCCATACTAATTTTCTCTCCCAATTGCTATTCCTCTTTGTTCCAACTCCTCCTCCTCTTCCTTACACATCCTTCCTCTTATTGCTTCCTCCACCTTCCTCCTCCATTTTATTTCTCCTTTCTCCTTCTTTCTCCTACTTTCTCCTTTTTCCTGCTCTTCCTTCATCCTTCCTTTCCTATTACTTCCTCCTCCGTCCTCCTGTTTCTGCCTCCATCTTCATTTGTCTTCCTTCTTTCTCCTCGTTCTTTCTACTTCATGCTCCTCCTTCTTCGTCCTTGTTCTTGTTTTCTTCATCCATCTCCCTCCTTCCTTTCCTTCTGCTGTCTTCTCCCTTTATCTCCTCCTTTGTCTTCTTCATTCCTATTTCCCTTTCCTCCCTCTTCCTCACCTTTCTGCCCTTCTTTTTTCTCCTCTCTCCTCCTACTTCATCCTCGCCTTGCATTCCGTTCGCGGACACTTTGCCTTCGTGTTGTTCCGCGTCCGTTTTAAGAGGAATTTATCTACATTCTGATGAGTCGAATGAATAGTGAAACATCGAATAGCACTAGCGAGATAGACAAGGAGGCGGTCAGACCAGAGGGGTAGGGCTCATCACAGACAACACTCCCTGAAGAATGATTCTGACCCGAGGGAGACGGGACAGAGAGGGGCAGAAGGCTGACCCGAGGGAGGCAGGAGGTAGGCAGAGATTTCTTTTCAGCAGGGGCGCCTTTACAGAAAATGGGGCTTTGGTGCAAACTTCTGAACTTGTAGACTCAGAGTCTGAGACTCTGGTGGTGTTTTGGCTATCATGTGCAAAAACGAAGTTGAATTTGAAGCCGTTTTTGTGAGTGTTATTGTCACTGTAATTATGATTAATTATAAAGCTATTTTCAAGGAATGTGAAGTTATTTGATTAAATGATTTTAATATTTTTTAAACGCAAGAATATTTTTAAGTGTACAGCACCCGTTTGTTTAAATTACTGGTTAACAATACTAAAAAAAGTTTAATTACTTTCAAACACTAAGAGTGACTACAAAATTTTTATTTTTATAATTGAAAAAAATATTTTCATTCGTTTGGGGGCCCCCGAGATTTTTGGCCCTAGGCGCGCCTAGTTCGACTCTGCTTTTCAGCGTCTTCTTTTCGTCTCAGCAACAAATCGTCTCCATTTCTATTTCATTAAATTTTAATTTCCTTCCCGCTGTCTGCGTAATTCGCAAAGCAACATGTAGTCAGTGCTTGTGTACTGCATCACAAGGCAACAGGTGTTGGCCAATGTCCATGCACCGTCAACGATTGCCCTGATCGCTAGACCGATCAGTGCATACAACCGGTTGAAACCTGTCTATAAGTCGTTCACTGTCTCCATTGTGTTCTAAGGCCTTGATTTATAGGCATTCAATGCAGGTTAATCAGTAGAAACAGGTGCCATAAATACCACTACTACCATTACCACTACTACCACTACTACCATTACCATGAACTGTTCGTACTCTGACAGTGCCAGTCCAAAGCCTGGATAAAGGAGGAGGGCGACGTCATTGATCATGTTATCACACAGTTTCGTTAAACTGAAAACTACACCATTACCACGGCCACTACCACTACTGAAGTAGTGATGATGATGGTGTAGCGGTATGCTATGTGCCTTGTAAAAGGAGGGTCGCAGGTTCGAATCTACCTCGGCCCACTGCGTATCGACCCAGAGCCATCGAGATTTTGTCGTATGATCGTGTGCACTTCTGAACTTTTATCGATTACAATGCAATTGTAGACTTCTATTATAATTGCAGTCAATAATAATAATAATAATAATAATAATAATAATAATAATAATAATAATAATAATAATAATAATAATAATAATAATAATAATAATAATAATAATAATAATAATAATAATAATAATAATAATAATAATAATAATAATAATAATAATAATAATAATAATAATAATAATAATAATAATAATAATAATAATAATAATAATAATAATAATAATAATAATAATAATAATAATAATAATAATAATAATAATAATAATAATAATAATAATAATAAACCGTAATAAAGCAGCAATAATAATAATAATAAATTAATAATCCAATATCCTTATTTCGGATTCTTTTAATACGTCAGAAGTTTATGCCTTTTGCCATGTTGCACCGACAACACAGTTTTTACTTATAATTTTTACTGTCATAACAATAACCACAATAGCAATCGTTATTCAGATTTTTATTTAATGATTTTTTAATTTCTCGGGAAAATGCTTCGCCTTTGGCTTTTTTTAGCTATTTACCTGGGTCAAGGATCGACATGAATCATTCTTTTTCAGCTCATTCTTTATGTATTTTGTGATTTACAGCAAAGCGATCCGTCTTTATTCAACCTGAATGGCCCAAGAGGCAGGCAGTGTGGGTGTTGGGTTGGATGATGTCGTGCGTACGCCTTGGTCGAAAGGTCATCCTACCATAAGACTGAACCCCTGAGGAACCCAGTTGACAGAAGCACTTTAGGCAGAAACAAATTACCCTTATCTGCTCTGTATATGGCGATTGTAAATCGCTTTCGTTTGGCGCCTTCCTTAATGAGGATTGGTGCGAGATGCCATTATCGCGAAAAGAATCGATCGCTAACCGTGCGTGTTGGGGATATTCGTAGCGGTGCAAAAGGGTCAATCAGTGTTTAATCTAGTCCCCCTCTTCTGGGAGGGGAAACAAGGTTTCTGGGGGGAACCAACCATACTTGGAAGAGTTTCTGAATTTTTAAAACTTTCATCTTCAAAAAAGTTTATGACTTTTTTTAGTCATCCGTCCAACTTTTCACACTTTTCCTATAGGAATTGCTCTCTCAAAAAGGTTGATAACCTTTTTTTAGGATTTCGTGTCTCTCGGAGGGGAAAACCATGTATCCTGGGGGAATTTCCCTCCCCTAAAAGGTCTCTACATTATAATATTGCTGGCCTCTGGGGGGAAACATCAATCCTGGGGGATTCCCCCCCCCCAAAGACGTCTAGATTACTCACTGAAGGTCAATCCATTCCTTACTGATCAAATGGGTTAACTTCCGCTCACTAACCAAAAGTGTGCGCCACTTCCTTCTCGTTCATTAATGAACCAGATTCAATTAATTGAATAAAGTGATAAACTTACCTTAATTACTTCGGAAGGTCGTTTTCTTGTAATTGTGATTGTAATTGAACATTTGCACTGCGCCGCACAAGGAGCAAAACAATTCTGAGCTAGCCTTTAATCAGTATAATGTGATCTTAAATGTCATTATGAACTATGCTAACACTATTACTATTATAAGAACTAGACTATTACTCACCTGTATTACACTATAATACAGTACAACTGTTATTTGATAATGTCCTCCTAACAAAGTTCAGAAGTGCACATTGAAGCTAGGCATCCACCAAAAGCCATAGGTAGACAGGAAGAGATAAGTTTTCAGTTTATAGCGAAAGACAGTCTCGCTAAGAGAGTTGCGAACATGAGGTAGAAAGTTCCATATAGAGGAACCGGCAACTGTGAATGACCGCCGGCCAAAGACTTGTACCAGGAACAACATATTTTCCAGCAGATGCTGATCGATGAGAGGAGTGACCTTAAACACAGTCATTACGTAAAAGCGTCAGTATCTTCCTCACTGGTTAAATGGGTAGATTGCCCCCGCCCCCTACTGTTTGGAGTATGGTCTGGGAATTTATAAGGCGCCATATATCCTCCTCCATGGGGTGTATTTTCCTCTGTGCATTTTGCTCCTTTATTGCTATCATCGATAACTCGCTAAACTAACCTTATGCGTTTCAGACAGCGACGGAGGACGACAACTCCTTTATCGTAATCACAACAACGACATCTATAACAGTGACTACAACAACGACAACGAATTTGGCGCTGATGCACGCGAAGACGACAACGACGTTGACGACGACGACGACGACGACGACGATGAAGATGATGACGAATATGATGTTCGACCAGTGTTCTCACCGACAGAAAAGAACCTGACTGTGAGTCTTGGAGAGGATGCTCTTCTCAGATGCAGCATCAGAAATCTCGGTTCCAGAACGGTGAGCTGTTTATTCTTTAGAGGACCTGGTGCTTCATTAATGTTAACACGAAGAAGAAGAAGACGAAGACGAAGACGAAGACGAAGACGAAGACGAAGACGAAGACGAAGACGAAGAAGAAGAAGAAGAAGAATAAGAAGAAGAAGAAGAAGAAGAAGAAGAAGAAG
The DNA here is from genome assembly GCA_963556255.1 of Allolobophora icterica. Lineage (NCBI taxonomy): Eukaryota > Metazoa > Annelida > Clitellata > Crassiclitellata > Lumbricidae > Allolobophora > Allolobophora icterica. The sequence goes on along the minus strand of OY744604.1, from coordinate 68,446,186 downwards.
AAGAAGAAGAAGAAGAAGAAGAAGAAGAAGAAGAAGAAGAAGAAGAAGAAGAAGAAGAAGAAGAAGAAGAAGAAGAAGAAGAAGAAGAAGAAGAAGAAGAAGAAGAAGAAGACGAAGACGAAGACGAAGAAGAAGAAGAAGAAGACGAAGAAGAAGAAGAAGAAGAAGAAGAAGAGCAGTCCCTTAAGCTAGCCCTGAGACAGCCATTAGTATAAAATGTTTGCGACTTCATTTTCTTAACCTCGGCATATGAGGACGGGTGGCCAGTCCTCTCCCTCGCCGTCTCATCTTCCTACCGACAGTGTACGGTCAGTGTACTCATTATAGCTGAGTTTGCTAGGGGGCGCAGGTGGAGCAGAAATCTCGCACCAGATTTCTGCCTAGGTGGGAATTTGAACTCCGACCTCTCGATTGACGGTCCAGCACCCTAACCACTACACTATGGAGCACCTTTTATTTAAGCGATTATTAAATATACCAATGTTGCACTGTAGGTACGTACATATTTGTATTTACAGGCATACACTGGTTACCCATGATGCGAAGAGGAGATGTGTTTAAGATCCTTAACCGTTATTGTAATTGCAAATTTCTCAAACGTAAAGCGCTGCTTGAGAGCTAAGCACCATCCTGCGTCGTGTCGGGGAGTAGTGGGGTTGTGAAGATCAAAGACGGGGTTGCCAGAAGACCAGAGAGAGAGAGAGATGGAGGCAGAAGAGCGGCTGAGTCGGGTGTCGTTTAGGATGAGAGAGATTAAAAGGCGGCGGATTGGATGGATTGGAGTAGGAATTCTTGAAGAGGTGAACTTTTAACCCTGATGCGTAATTGCCTCTGCTCCTCTGTTCCATCTTGTAACAATGGGTCACCTGTTTCAGTATTACCCACTCTGGTCGCAGATTTCTTCGCTCTGCAGCACACGGTGACCTGGTTGCTCCCTCATCCCTTACTTCCACAATGCAGCGTGGTAGGTTGGGCGACTGGTCGTCTTCGCCTATGTAACAGACAGCATTGCAACTTGTGACACAAACGTCTTCTCCTGACTATGGCTCTGTTTCGTCACTGGTTGGAAATAATGATGTCGTATCTGACTGGTCTTGTGTGTTTTCAGCTCGAGAGCACCTCTTAGGAATTTTCTTGAGAAGTTTATATATACTGAAATGGGTTCTAGGACGTTTGGTCAACGGACGATTGGTCAACGGACGATTGGTCACGGACGATTGGTCAACGGACGATTGGTCAAGCGGACTGTTCGTCAAGGGGACTGTTGATCAAGGGTCCTTTCGTCAAGAGGACGGTTGATCAAAAATTTAAACTTTCGATATTAGAGACGCTTTTAAAATATGCCAGTTCTCTAATCAGTACAAACCACTGATAAGAGAAATCGACGACAACTAGGCCTAATTATCCCTATACAGACGTGACCAATTAAGCCATTACAAAACCAGACATCTTTACATGCACAGCAATGAAGACTTCGCAAAGCGTAGCTCATACACAAATAAAACAAATATGGAGTGATACGATATACGTGAATTTTAGACGCTTTTAAAATATGTCAGTTCTCTTATGAGTACAAACAACTGCACTGGCACAGATATACGATAACCCTTTGAAATGGACGACCACTAATTATCCATAAACAGACGAACCGACCGATTTTTTGATCAACCGTCCACTTGACGAAAGGACCCTTGATCAACAGTCCCCTTGACGAACAGTCCGCTTGACCAATCGTCCTTTGACCAATCGTCCGTGATCAACCGTCCGTTGACCAACCGTCCTTTGACCAAACGTCCGCATACCACTGAAATGTACAATTACGCTGACGATACGTAAACAATGGCATTGCTTAATCAAGCAAAGCAACATTCTCTTTCTTGTTCCTTTCGTACATTACTGTACGTCCTATCGTAAGATAGGGGCCTATCGACCGTACTAATCCAGAGCAGAGGTTTACCTGACCCATACGCATATAGATGTTGCAAACTTGCAAATCATATAGATTACAGCGGTTCCCAAACATCTGTGAATATCTTGGCAGTTTCGGTACCCACTGTGCATAATTAAGCATTGTGTACTAAAATTATAAATTGGTATCGAAATATGCGGATCTTCGTATAGCGCTTAGCCTTAGAAATTTAAAGCATGTAAAAGAAACTTAGATAAAAACAGTTTACAATTTATTGCAATCCAACTAGTTGTAGCCCAATTATTGCCAAATGTTATTGCTGCAAGAAAATAAATGTTTTTCGAAAAAATTTTGCGACCCATTTGCCAGAGCTTCGCGACCCACTTTTGGGTCGCGACCCACAGTTTGGGAAACCCTGAAGAACACGCATGTATGTGTATATGAATGCATGTTAGAGTGCCACCCAGTTCAGAGGCGGAGCTGGTTTCGTTTCCGAAACGATCATGGCTGAATGGTCAACCTCTTGACTTTTCACAGGTCTACATTCTATAGAAAGCATGCGACAAACTCGTGTCCTCTTCTGGACCATACTAAACAGCCAAAGAATACAATCTATAGGCCCTACATGAGTATTTCATTTTGTAATGTCACAAAGTTCAAACTTTGTAAACGTATAGTTTGTAGGGGTTTTATAGCTCACTTAGATTTACATAGCACGTTTAGTAGACCCGTGCATAGGCGTAATTTGTGGGGGGTACGAGGAGTACCCATACTTTTTGGACTGGGAGATACCGTACCCCCACTTTTTTAACAATGCCAATCAATATTTTATTATTGTTCCTTCCCGGAGATCGCAATCTCCTCCTTGCTTCGTGTATGTAAGAAATTGGTACCCCCAATTTTTAGACCAAAGTTACGCCTCTGGACCTGTATGCTATTGTGTGCATCAGTCATGTTGCACTTGAACAGATAACGCTGGAATTAAAAAGTTAAATTATTTATTTGCGTGCTTGTTCCTTTGGTGTCTGTTCGTCTCTCTCTCTCTCTCTCTCTCTCACTCTCTCTCTCTCTCTCTCTCTCTCTCTCTCTCTCTCTCTCTCATTCTCTCTCTCACTCTCTCTCTCTCTCTCTCTCTCTCTCTCTCTCTCTCTCTCTCTCTCTCTCATTCTCTCTCTCTCACTCTCTCTCTCTCTCTCTCTCTCTCATTCTCTCTCTCTCTCTCTCTCTCTCTCTCTCTCTCATTCTCTCTCTCACTCTCTCTCTCTCTCTCTCTCTCTCTCATTCTCTCTCTCACTCTCTCTCTCTCTCTCTCTCTCTCTCTCTCTCTCTCTCTCTCTCTCTCTCTCTCTCTCTCACACACACACACACACGCACACACACTTTCTATTTTTGTGCAACTCTGCATAGAAGAATCTAGATGGTTCCTCCTGAGTTCTTCCTTTGACACCGAGTCATGTCAACCTCATTGTTTCTACAATTTCTAAGCTGTTTGTGATCGATAAAGTGGCTTATGCGCTTCTTTAACTTCCCCATAAATGGCATTAGCTCACTTCAGTTTAATGCCTAGTACAGGTAAGCTTAACGGTGAGTAGCAGGTGGCATAACTACAGGTGGGTGTGATTACAGGTAGGCATAAACACGGGTCTCGTGATACATGTTGTTCTGGCAGTGGGTTGGTCGGTCCGTCTGTCGGTCGCTAGGTCGATCGGTCAGTTGTACGGGCAGAGCAGTCAATTTGACTCAATTACATAGTGACAGGATGGTTAGTGAACCTATGGCGTCGTGTGAACGACATCCTTCGCTGGTCTGCGATGGATAATGATTGGTAATGCAGCGATAATTGGGCCTTGGGTCGAGCTGTGGGCGCCAGTTGTCAGTCTAATTATTGGACCATAGATCATTGGTCAGACGGGTCCATTACGAGGATGAACCACCGCCACCACCGCCGCGACCATGGCACTACGCTGCAGGCACCAACAGATGATAGGGTTGGGCGCTGAGGCCTCGCTGAGCGTCTAAGATCACGCAAGAGCCACTTAGCGATACAGAAAGAGACAGAGAGATAGAGACAGAGACAGACAGACAGACAGAGAAAGAGAAAGAGATGGAGAGAGACATAGACAGAGAAAGAAGAAGAGAGACAGAGAAACAGAGAGAGACAGATAGAGTAGGTATCAGAGAGGGATAAAGAATTTAAGGCAGAAAGATAGATCTAGGCATCAGATAAACAAAAGCGTTAGACAGAAACGAATAATCAACCAAGAAGACTGACTTGCTGACTCACTCACTCACTGGCTCACACGCCGACATACTCACTCGCTGACTCACGAATTTACTGACACAGAGCCAGACAAGGCTAGGGAAAATACGAACCAATTTTCCTATGAATCAATTGACAGAGAGTCGTACAAGGAATGGAAAAAGAGTTGAGCCAATTTCGAATGGGTTAACTGACAGACAGGGAATGGGGAAAGATATCAGCCAAATTCCTTAAGAATTAACTGCCAGAGAGCAGGCAAGGAGTGGGGGAATAGATGAGCCAATTTCCCCATACAAAATGCGTTTATTTAGGTCAATCGTGATGTCATCAAGCATAACCATAACTGTGGCGAACATTGGTTTACCATATAAATATGTGCTGCATACAATTATACACAGTGCTTTTTTCTACAAAAACAACAGTCCGGAACGAAACAATAGGTTCCGGAACTGAACAATTATCGAAGGGCTAAAATCCCCAGAAAATGGGATTGGGGGTTGAGAAGAGTCTCAATAAACACTGAAAACAGTTGACAACATTGAAATGAAATTAAAATAACTAAATTATTGTTTTTACCATTAAAATAAATAAATTCTTTTTCAGTAGCTGAAAAAAAGGTATCGGTGTCGCGTGACAGACTATCCGTCCTAAAACTATCCGGGCCATTCCGGGGATGACTAAATATATCCCCCGGATGGAATATACTGGCATAGAGTATCCGGGGGATGAACCATTTCTATCCCCCATCGTGTAAAATCATCTCCCTGGGGAAAAAAATTCACAGGTATAAGGTATTATTGAAAAATGCGTATAATTGATAAATCTATGCTGTAATCAAAATCCAAAAGCAAGTGACTAAATGTTCTAAGCAATGTTCAGAGCAAATCAAACCGAAGTTACAGTAGGAAGGATAACCACAAGCGGAAGTGGTTTTCTTCCCTTCTCTTGAGAGGGATTTTGGGGAAAGACAGCATTACCTTGTCGTTGAAACATTTCTCAAGATATTTTCACATTTCTGAAGGCTCACGGAAGTCAACATTGACAACATCCATCGTTGCAGAACTGGAAGCAATCTCAAAGGCATAGGTAGCTGCGTACAACCCACACGAAGAGAAGTCCATTTGCTGCTGGCAGGGGAGGCCTTTATAATATGTAGGTTCCCTGATGTGGTTAGGCGCCTTGTGTAGAGCTGACGCAATTGTCGGCCGAGATTTGCCGAGATACGAATCGACCGATATCAAGGGCGAGCTACCATTTCACCCAATTACACCTTAGTCCCTTTTAATGACACTGTCGTTTGTGATTGCTGTAATTTGTCATCCTTGTTTTAGACACATCCATCGCAACAAGCCTTTCACGCAAGTAATAATGCGAAAAGACATTGTTTAATTTGCGTGAGATTACAACACCACAAAGAACACAAATCTAAGTGAAATTTGAAGATGTAACTGAAAATATGGGTTCTGTGAACGTTTAAGAAAATATTCGTTGCACGATAAAGACGAATTTCGCTTTGATAATTTTCTCTCGACTTATTGTATACATTAACTTTGAATAAGCGTACACTGTGCTGCTGTCCCGATGTGTTTTGTCATACTGCTCTTGTCTTGTGCAATTGTTTGTACAATGGTAGCACAAATGATATATACAACGTTCTGCAGACAATCCTGTGAGAGCTAGGACTCCTGATATTATGTTCATTTATGTGAATTGGGATATACTGAAACATTTCTAAGTTAATGAGAGTGAAAAACGTAGGTGCAAGTCAAAGCAAGCTTCTGCTTCTTTTTCCTAATACGTTCATTACTGCTAATGCGCTCTCTATCGTAGGGATTTCGACCGTGATAATCCCAGACTGAAGCTTTCGGTTTCACTTTGATCTAGACTTTCGGTTTCACGCAGAATCGACTGCAGGGTGAAGCCCAGTGCATCTTAAAATGATGCTATAGAAACTGTTACATTGGATTTGATGAACCAGAAATCGTCGGGGAAATGTAAGATGTATCATCTAATGTAGTCTATTGACTTCGATAGCACCGCTACCACACTGCACTGGGCAGCAATCAATTAACCAACCAATCAATCAATTAACCAATCAATCAATCACTATATTTAAATGATACGACGTCTTATCATATTAACTAAATTCTATTCTGTTTAGCTGTCTGAGTCTAGACTAGGTCTTTTCAATTAGAGGGTACTTCGATCCCTTCAGGGCCCTTTCTTTTGTATCCACTGCGTCTAAATTCATAATACTTGTACTACTGGTTGGCTGCAATAAAATCATTTATTGACTGATTGATTGATTGATTGACTGACTGACTGACTGACTGACTGACTGGCTGGCTGGCTGGCTGGCTGGCTGGCTGGCTGGCTGACTGACTGACTGACTGACTGACTGACTGACTGACTGACTGACTGACTGACTGACTGACTGACTGATTGATTTCGTCAATTTTGATTACCGTTTTACTTTCCAAGTTTCATCACACCTATTTACTTTACAAAGTCTATTAGGCATCACTCATGCTACTGAGGAGACAGAGGATGCTTGGAGGAGACAGAGGATTATGGAGGCGGAAGTGGAAAAAGGGAAAGAAGATGAAAGGGAAACTGACAAGACAAACAATTGAGAAGAAGGAGACGTAAGGAGAAGGAATTGGACAATTGTCCAGAGCTGCTGATGCGGTTGTTGATGCTGCTGGTGACCGTTCCGATTAGGATGACTGGAGATGCTGAAACGCATGACTGATTATTGGCTGGCAGGTTGCGAGTGGCTGCGTCGACTGAATTATTCAGCTCAACTTATGTCGTCTTCATTTCCATCGAAATAGTCCTAATCACCTACTCGGCTGTCCCAACCACCCAGACTGTCCCCCACCAATCCACTCGCCAATCTATCTACCCTCAAATCCAATCGCCCATCCATCCACCCACCAACCCATCTACCCGCCCATCCACCCATATACCCGACCATCCATTTACCCAAACATCCATCCACCCATCTACCCGCTCATCCATTCATCTACCCGCCCATCCACTCGTTCATCCATCCACCCATCCACCCGCTCTTCTACTTGTTCATCCACCCACCCATTCACCCACCCCATCCATCCATCCATCCACCCATCTACCCACCCATCCACCAACCCATCTACACACCCATCCATCCACCCATTCACCCACCCATCTACCCGCCCATCCTCCCATCCATCCACCCAACCATCCACCCAACCATCCACCCATCCATCCAACCACCCCACCTACCCACCCATCCCCCAATCTATAGTCCTGTCGATGGCCATTGCTCTCCTTTCCAGCCAAGCACAGACAGTCTGCGTAATTCACGGTCACTCGGAGCGTCCAGCGCTAATGCTGCCTTCCTATGGAATCGGAGAACTCGAATGTCCGTGTTAAGTGGAGACTTAGGCTGAGACGACGGCGTTTGCGAAATCCAGCTAAGACGAAACCTCAAGGCTTAAGCAAAAACCATGTCACCACGGTTGCAGCTATTCGATAATTGATGACGTTGTATCAGAAGACAAAGCCATTTGTCTTCATACAGAGAGAGAACAATGACATGGAATGTTGTCAACAGGGCTCAATGACCGACATCTATTATTCATTCATTATTCATTCATTCATTCATTCATTCTCTCGTGCATTCATTCGTTCAGTCATTCTACGTGCAAAGTGGTATTAGTAATACTGCTCTTTGCTGTATTGTTGTTACTACTACTACTACTGCTACTACTACTGCTGCTGCTGCTGTTTTTGTTGTTCTTGTTATCATTGCTATTATTATTGTTTTGTTATTATTTTTATTATCGTTGTTGTTATTATTATCATTTTATTCCCAAGGTACACATGATTCCTAGGGAGTTGAATAGTTCCGGAGATTTGTAAATAGTCTGGGTTGGCTAAGTTAAATCTATTATTATTATTATTATTATTATTATTATTATTATTATTATTATTATTATTATTATTATTATTATTATTATTATTATTATTATTATTATTATTATTATTATTTACAGACCACGTGTAATAAGGTGATAATGCAGAAATTCTGGCGACATAAATATCCATATGGTTACGGAAACCAGTCATTAAATGTTGAAACTAAGCCATCAGGTGAGAAGGTGATGCTGTTCCGAAGTCATTAGCGATTGATGCATTGTTTTTTGTTCCCTTTTACAACCGGCCATAAATTAACCTGATCGGTTCGATCGCGTTTTCCTGTGATCAGTAGAACAAGACTGGACAAAAGACAGCGACGCTAATGGCTTCCCATAGAGAGCGACGCTGGCGTAGTTCGGACGTGAAATATGTATGTCGCGCCGTTTCTCTCCAAACCGAAACAAACAAAGGCGCAAGTTTATGGATGTCGCCAACGACTTTGGCGTTTACAAGCAACTAAACACGATGAAGTAACACAATATATAACTCTGAAATATGATTATGCATGCATGTATTATGTATCTGGGCAGGTGTATGTATGCATACATGCATGCATACATACATGCATGCATAAATGTATGTATGTATGTATGTATGTATGTATGTATGTATGTATGTATGTATGTATGTATGTATGTATGTATGTATGTATGTATGTATGTATGTATGTATGTATGTATGTATGTATGTATGTATGTATGTATGCATGCATGTATGTATGTATGTATGCATACATAAAGATAGGTGGGTATATACGTATGTTTATATGTCTTTCTCCGAGTTGAAACCAAATAATATTTATAGTAAAAGGATAATAATAGTACTAATACTATTAATAATAATAATAATAATAATAATAATAATAATAATAATAATAATAATAATAATAATAATAATAATAATAATAATAATAATAATAATAATAATAATAATAATAATAATAATAATAATAATAATAATAATAATAATAATAATAATAATAATTATAATAATAATAATAATAATAATAATAATAATAATAATAATAATAATAATAATAATAATAATAAAATTAATGGAAAAATTGGAAAATTAATATTAAACTCAGGATTTTAAAATAAAATAATATTAGAATAATTTTAAATTGTTTAAATTTTAATTTTCTATGTCAAAGTAAAAATTAAAAGTGCAATTTAATTTGAAGTGAATCAACAGAAGAAGGTAACTAACAGAAACTTAATCAATTGTGTGAAATAATAATAGGCCCCTAACTAACAGAAGCTTAATTATCATTAACAAAAATTACAAATAATATAAAACTAATTATAAAGCACGCCGCCAGACCACGAAACTGGAAGCGTTCCTTAAGCAGCTTCTGGCTCAACACTGCGGATCGTTAGTGGTAAGAATGTTCCAGAAGGCTGATCCGTTACACGGCAGGGCTTATTGTGACCCCGAGTTATTCACTGAAGCGCTGGACTAATAAATCCCGACGGGTCTCATTGCGTTCTATTCGATGTCTTGGTTGACTGGAGAGAGTAGACAGATACTCCATAGTCCCCGCGCTGTGATTATCGATACCCGACCATCGAGGAGGATCGTGAGTACTTTGTTTAGTAAATGAAAATGTAAACGTCTCTCTGTAGCGAATGTACGGCCTCGCTCCTGCTCATTTCTCAATGAATCGATCGGGTGAGATCCTTTAACACAGCTGCCGGTTTGAATGGGCGACACGTCATTTAAGACACAGTACACAAAAGGAAAACAATGGACAGTTCACAAAAAGAAAACAATGCACAGCACACAAGAAGAGAGCAAAGCACAGTAAGTTACACAAGAAGAGAGCAAAGCACAGTACACAGAAACCATGGACAAGTTGTTCGTGCGCAGGTTTAAAATATTGGACGCACACCGCTTGCCCGCTTTGCAACCATAATATTATAGATATAAGTAAGAAAATTGAAATATATCTGCCATATAAAGAGTAGTGAGTAGTGACAAGCGTTACAAAAATTTCAATTTAGATAACCTCTAATGCTTTAACATGAAAAATATCGATGCGATGCCTATTCCTTGTGTGGAGTTGATATGGTGGATGGACGCACGTGCGTGTCTCTGCGGGCGCCTCTGTTCGTGCACCTTTGTGTCTGGGACCTTGGGTCTATAAATGAAAGATTACTAAACGGGAGTCCGTCTAATAAACTTACGCAAGTGGAGTCTCTGTCACCAATAATTCAGTAGAGGTGTAAGTCTTGAGACACGCTGGCTCCGGTCCATGACTTTGGGATTCGTCCATCGCCGGCTAGGAGGCTGAAAACTCGGAAATAAGTGTCTCATCTACGCTCCACGTGGATCGAACAAGTCCTACATAATTACTGTTCTATCGTGTCAAGTTTCCCTTCCCAAGACGTAGATATCAAATGTAGGAGCCGATGCCGCTGGAGCCCTCTGGTGGTTGCGGATGGTGGCCGCACAAGTCGACACCTACCTACGAAAGTGTACTGGTGACGTTTCAAGGTCACGTGACCAAGGTCAGCCGCAGGAGAAGGGTTCTCAATCGTAATCGTAATCGTAATCTCCAAACTTCTAAAGGGCCACTCGAAGGCCAAGCTCAGGGCACCAGCCTATTCACGAGCCTTGGACAACTATATGAGCAATTTGTCCAAAGTCACTACGTAGTGGTTTGAAATAGATTCGAACCTGCGACCCTCCGATTACAAGGCACCGAACATACCACTACACCACCGCGACGACTGACTCACGGGCACTCGTAGGCCTACTTGCAAGTTCTTTAATTGCGTGCTTAATTGACAGATTGCTAACTTCTTTCACGAAAAATATTATTAACTTATTATTGACGTTTCTGTTCGTAAATGAAAGACTGGATCAGTTCTTTACTCACGCTATGTTAAAAAGAGACACGATATTTCCCGCGAACTTGTGTGACATTCTCTTCATTGGTGAGTCGTTATATGAACTGTCACCTATTATATTACAGTCTGGAGAACCCTATGCTCATCTGGTTTGTTTTATTCTGTATCTATTTGTCCGCTTTCTAATTCTGTCTCTCTGTCTCTCTCTGACAATGATAACAAGAGAAACATAAGCATACAGAGGAACCAATGCAAACACAGACATATACAGCGACCGAGGACTGACAGACAGATAGTTGTGTGCACGTTTAGACGAACTGTCAGACTGTGACTTGTTTTTCTGCTGAGTCTAATCGCTCGGTACATCTTTCAATCTATTATGTTTTACGCTGACTGGTTTAGTTCGGAATAATCTCCAGAATTACCAGGTCTCCTCTTCTCCTTTATCTTCTTCTTTCTATTCTCCTCCTACTCCAATTCTTCTCCTTCTCCTGCTTCTTCTCCTCCTCCTTCTTCTCTTGCTTCTCCTCCTGCTTCTCCTCCTCCTGCTTCTCCTCATTGTCCTTCTACTTGTCCTTGTTCTTCTTCTCCTCCTTGTCCTTCTACTTGTCCTTGTTCTTCTTCTACTTCTTCTTCTTCTTCTTCTTCTTCTTCTTCTTCTTCTTCTCCTCCTTCTTTTTCTCTTGCTTCTCCTCCTCCTGCTTCTCCTCCTCCTGCTTCTCCTCCTTGTCCTTCTACTTGTCCTTGTACTTCTTCTTCTACTTCTTCGTCGTCGTCGTCTTTTTCTTCTTCTCTTTGTCCTTCTCCTGCCTCTTGTTCTTCTTCCACACTTTCTCCATCTCTTTTTCCTCTCTTCCTACTCTTCGACCTCTTGTCTTCTTCTTCCTCCTGTCGCCTCCCACTCTCCTCCTCCACCTACCTCTCCTCCTCTGTCCGGAAGGTGTCATATCTCGGCTGGTATCTCATCAGGCTGATGGGCGAGATGAGCACGAGACGACATTTGTTTCTGGGGACAGAGTGGAGAGAAGTCTGTCCCTTGATCACTGATCAGTTGTTGTTTAACACCCCTGGATTACTTACTGTCCATATACGACTTCTCTGTATTATTCCACCTATCTCTTTATCTCTTGTTAGTGCTCTGTCTGTCTGTCCGTCTATCTCTCTCTCTCTCTCTTTTCTCTTCTCTTCTCTTCTCTTCTCTTCTCTTCTCTTCTCTCTGCCTCTACAGGTCTCTCTCTATCAACTAACTGTTTGTGTCCTATTATCCGCATCTTTCTTCTACCTCTTGGTATCTGTTTAGTCTTCTAACCCATCTTGATCCTGTTTTATTTATTCCTCCTATTATAATTATTGTTGCTTTCAATACAGATAATACTAGTAGTAATAATAATAATAATGATAATAATAATAGTAGTAGTAATAGCAGCAGCAGCAGTAGTACTAGTAGTAGCAGCAGTAGTAGTGGAAGTAGTAGTAATGTAGTAGTATTCCCCTCAGGTCCTCCTACATGACCCCCTTTTCCCCGTATTCCATCGCTACCGCCTGCTCTTGACAACATTTGGATAGAGCAAAAATTCATCATAGAAAGCCAATATTTCTTAAAATATAGGCCTGTGTGCATTTTCTGGTATGGTTAGCGGTAGAATGAGAGACAATGGAAAAGAGAGTCATCGAATGAGACAACGAATGATAGACACAGATACTTTGCGGACTGCATGGCGTTTTGTTTTTCCAACCGCCTGTGGTTGACTGGAATTGACGGCAGATGGAGTTGTTTATTGTTTTTCCGGCTGATCTCACCCCCACTGTTTCCACTTAATTGCGATAATGATGCTCTCACCACTCCCTATCCGTCTGCCTCCGTCCTTTTCCCTACGTTCGCTCCACGTCTCCTGGAGTCTCTTGTCTCCGTCGTTACCTCTACTCGTCGCTTCACGCCCTGTTTTCTTCATGCGAAATCTTTCTATTGACGACCAACTACACATAGGCCTATATGTGCGCACGTACGTATATATGTATGTATGTACGTAAGAATCTGTGTATGTACGTATGTAGTACTGTATGTATGTATGTATGTATGTATGTATGTATGCATGTATGTATGTATGTATGTATGTATGTATGTATGTATGTATGTATGTATGTATGTATGTATGTATGTATGTATGTATGTATGTATGTATGTATGTATGTATGTATGTATGTATGTATGTATGTATGTATGTATGTATGTATGTATACGTATGTATGTACCTACGTTAGCATTTGTGTATAATGTGTTCCTACAACTCATGAATCATGCATACATACATACATACATACATACATACATACATACATACATACATACATACATACATACATACATACATACATACATACATACATACATACATACATACATACATACATACATACATACATACATACATACATACATACATACATACATACATACATACATACATACATACATACATACATACATACATACATACATACATACATACATACATACATACATACATACATACATACATACATACATACATACATACATACATACATACATACATACATACATACATACATACATACATACATACATACATACATACATACATACATACATACATGCATGCACACACAAATACGATGTGTAGCTGTGCGTTACTCTGCATCTCACCGTCCTCCACAATATTCCCAGCAATTACGTAACGCCTTTTAATAGTTAACTTACTGAAATGCACTACATAAGTGTTTCATCACAGTGCATTACCGTAGTAACAGTGATGCTTGGCTGCTGCTGCAGGTGACGTGGCGTCGGTTGCTAAGCATCCATCCGATGACAATCGGAGTGTTTACGTTCGTCTCTGATCAGAGAGTTTCCATCGATCACGTCCATCATGACGTCAATCTATCGACCGCCTGGAGTGAGTGGAACCTTCGAATAAGGAACATCAGACCATCGGACGACGGGACCTACCAGTGCCAGGTCAACACCAAGGACGACCAGAAGAACTTCTACAACGTCCATCTGCACGTCACCAGTATGTGTTGAAATATATATGTATTGGTCGACTCAGCCTTCCACTCCCTAGGGGGCAGCAGCAAAGTGAGCGGGCGCCTTAAAGGCTGCCAGGACGTGTGTTAATTGAAAGAAATGGTTCGATACCCGTGAGCTCCCTGTAGGTTGACTCAGCCTTCCACTATCTAAGGGACAGCAGTAAAAAGTCCTTCATTCACTGCTCCTCAGCGCCATCGATTGATGCTTGGTTTAGTGGTGCTTGGTTTAGTGGCTTGATAGTGGTGCTTAATAAATGCTTACAAATAATAAAGCCATCCACGCATCTATACTTCTTCGCTACTGTAGATTAGCTACAGCTCGCACAGTCGTGTAAAAACTACTATTTCCAAAGTATTTTTGAAACTAACAGCTAAAATTTCAAAATCTCAATTTGTAGATACCTGCCCTTTTCCAACTATCAGGGCTCTGTCAATCGGCGCAAAACCAAGTCAAGTTCGCAATAGGCTGGTTGTTTTTTTCCGTTTTGTGCTAAGCCAGGACTGCGAGAGACAGCATACGTGGTCATACCGGGAAATTCAGGATGGCTTGGACAGTCCGGTTGCAGTCCTTAGTGAAATTATACTGTGCTGTGTTTGTAATTGCAAATTTATATAGCACCACTTCCACAGAACTGCCTTCCCCTAAGAACACAGAACTATGGAGGAATATGAAATAAGCAAAGATCAACGACTTCATGTAGTGGATTGGTAGGCAACTGACTCCATCACCTACGGCCCACCCACATCGAAGGTTTTCCGCTGAGCTGTGGAAGTTTCTGTCCAGGGGTCAACCAGGTTACTTTACACAGCAGAGCGAAGAGATCTGCGATCAGTAACGGAAGTCTACCGAGACAAAAAAAACCTGCAAGACAGTTACACATGGGAATCTCGCATGGACAACGAGGGCAGTTTCTTCTACGCAAAATTGGATACACAATTTACACATGTATAAACCAACCTAGGCATACCACACATGTACATTTAAAAACCAACCTAGGCATACCACACATGTACATTTAAAAACCAACTTGGGCATACCACACATGTACATTTAAAAACCAACCTAGGCATACCACACATGTACATTTAAAAACCAACTTGGGCATACCACACATGTACATTTAAAAACCAACTTGGGCATACCACACATGTACATTTAAAAACCAACTTAGGCATACCACACATGTACATTTAAAAACCAACTTAGGCATACCACACATGTGATAACGCTGACGTTCGGATGTTGTTGTTGCAGTAATCCAGGTAACTGGAACGGAGAGCGTTGAGAAAGGTAAATCGATCCACTTGTTATGCAATGCCACCGGTCGACCGGATCCCCCACACAACGTCGAGTGGTATAAGAATGATCGAATGATCGAATCAGATGCCAGCGGAGGAATCATAATCACGAAGAAGATCGAGACGAAGCTCCTGGTCAGCGTCCTTGTCATCAAGAGGAGCAAGGTCACGGACGCCGGAGAATACCACTGCCGCAGCTCAGAACAGGACGTTGGAAAGATATCCGTCTACATACAAAATGGTCATCTATCTATCAATCTATCTATCTATCTATCTGTCTGTCTGTCTGTCTGTCTGTCTGTCTGGCTGGCTGTCTGTCTGTCTGTCTGTCTGTCTGTCTGTCTGTCTGTCTGTCTGTCTGTCTGTCTGTCTGTCTGTCTGTCTGTCTGTCTGTCTGTCTGTCTGTCTGTCTGTCTGTCTGTCTGTCTGTCTGTTATCTAGCTATCGAAACTGCATAAAGACTTGGCCGCTTGTCTGTCAGTTTGTCTTTCTGTACGTCTTTGTTTGTTCGTCTGTCTTTCTGTCTGTCTGTCTGCCTACCTGTCTGTCTCTATGTCTGCCTGCTGTCTGCCTCTCTGTCTGTCTGCCTGCCTGCCTGTCTGTCTGTCTGTCGCCTTTATCCCTCAGTAGACGGAGGATACCTTGAGACCTGTGTCGTTCTCAGTGACCCGCGTAGGCCGTCTGTCGTCAAATGGACTCGTTGACGATAAGGAAACGGAGAGTCTCATAAATACTTAAACGGCTCCAGATTGATGAGCGCGGTCTCAACCGGCGCTATGAAGCCACAGGGTCGTCGGGCCTGCACTATACCCTGTCGGATGGCACTCTGATTAAAAAGCCTTCGCCCCCCAACGGCTGCTTTCAGGGTTCGACGACGGTATCGCACTGACCCTCTCGAGGTGGTCCGTGCGATTCGCTGGCGAGTCCTGCACTTGATGATTTCCTTATGGCCTGCCTTACAGGTTGCTTTACGTCCTACGCAGAAATAAAGGCGCTATAAACACGCTGTTACAGTAGTCTCTTGCACCTTTTGTCGTTGTATAACGACCCTGTATATCTCTGAGTGCAATCCGTTCGCATGCCTAAATAATGAAGTGACGAGAGAGCGTCGAGATTCCCGTGTATTATGTCGATGTCTCCTCTGTCAAGCTATTCGACCCATCCAGTCGCAACTTATCTCCGTGTCAGCCGACTGGAGATGGTCAAGGGGTGACAGGGTAGAGGAGGACGAGGACGAGGACGAGGAAGAAGAAGAGGAGGAAGAAGAGGAGGAGGAGGAGGAGGAGGAGGAGGAGGAAGAAGAAGAAGAGGAGGAGGAAGAGAAGGAGGAGGAGGAGGAAGAAGAAGAAGAAGAGGAAGAAGAAGTGGAGGAGGAAGAAGAAGAAGAGGAAGAAGAAGAAGTGGAGGAGGAAGAAGAAGAAGAAGAGGAGGAAGAAGAGGAGGGAGAGATACTCTTTCATATAGCAGGAGATGGTCTAGGGGTGAAAGGGTGAAGGAGGAGGAGGAGGAAGAGGAGGTGGAAGAGGAAGAGGAAGAGAAGGAGACCCTCTGTCAGATAGCAGTGGCTCATAATAGTAGACCAGAATGAAACGAGAGCCTTGATATGGCATGTATACATTGTCCCATAATAGAAAAAAACGAAGTCGATGTAAGGGAGTAGGCACAATGGAAAATAACAGCCTGTAAGACAATGGTCTGTAATAATGGACTTTAGAAGTCAGGTACAGGGTGTCGTTGCATACAGGAGCTATTATTGTTCAGTATACGATATGCACTGGCATTAAGAAGGCGAGGGACATTAGACGGCGAAGAAGTGGAGGAAGACGACACGAGAACGAAGAGGAAGAGCAGCAGAAAGAGGAGGAACAGGAGCAAGAGAGGAGGAACAGGAGCAGGAATAGGAGGAACAGGAACAGGAACAGGAGCAGGAAGAGGAGCAAGAGGAAGATGAGCAAGAGGAGCAAGAGGAAGAGGAGCAAGAGGAGCAAGAGGAGCAAGAGGAGCAAGAGTAAGAGGAGGAAGAGGAATAGGAGCAGGAGCAAGAGGAGCAAGAAAAGGAGGAAGAGGAGGAGAAGGGGAAGAGGAAAAAGAGGGGCAGGAGGAGCAGGAGGAAGAGCAAGCAGAGGAGGAAGAGGAGTAGGAGGACGAGGAGGAAGAGGAACGAGAGAAGGAGGAAGAGGATCAGGAGGAAGAGGAAGAAGAGGAGCAGGAGGAGCAGGAGGAGCAGGAGGAAGAGCAGGAAGTAGAGGAAGAGGAACAGCAGGAAGAGGAGGAGGAGGAAGAGGAGGTGTTTGGGGCTTCGATGTTTCTCGGAAATCAGTTGGCAACTTTGCCGTGTTATTGGTTCATTGCGTATGGACGTGTGAGATCAGGGGCATGCATATTTCAGACGGGGTTGTTAGTCAAGGGTTAGCGCCAGGCGAACGAACATAGTTCAATGATTCAGCGACAGATAAAGGACGACATCTCAATGGCTCGATGCTCTTTGTCATAGTGCCAGTCGCATCGTCACTGTCCCGATACACACTGATAAATGGACGGACGGACGGACGAAGGAATTGAAAGACATACAGACAGACAGACAGACAGACAGACAGACAATTGTAATTGTAAATGTAATTATAAATTCATATGACGTCCATTGAAGATGGATGGATGGATGAATGGGTGGGTGGGTGGGTGG
Source organism: Allolobophora icterica (assembly GCA_963556255.1). Classification (NCBI taxonomy): domain Eukaryota; kingdom Metazoa; phylum Annelida; class Clitellata; order Crassiclitellata; family Lumbricidae; genus Allolobophora; species Allolobophora icterica. The sequence goes on along the minus strand of OY744604.1, from coordinate 68,428,154 downwards.
GTGGGTGGGTTTTATGGGTGGGTGGTTGGGTTCCTAGGGTATGGGTGGGCGAGTGGGTGGGTGGGTTTGGGGTGGGTGAGTTGGTGGGTGGGTGGTTTATGAGTGGGTGGGTGGTTTGGATGGATGGATGGATGGATGGATGGATGGATGGATGGATGGATGGATGGATGGATGGATGGATGGATGAATGGATGAATGGAGGAACGTAATTAAAGAGTTGCAGTATATAACTGATTATTTTTCGTACATTAAACATACCTATGTTCTGATTTTGTATTTCTTGTTGTTCTTTCTTTTTCATGCAATCGTTCGTTCGTTCGTTCAGCTCCTCTCGAAAAACGAGGTAAGAACACAAGTCAGACTGTTTTAAGTTTTCTTTCTAGTGACAAATCGTCGTATTTAACAGTGACAAGAATAACAAAAATGGCGATAAAATCAAACCTATCTGCGAGATTTAAGAATTTCATATGTAACCCGTATGACAATCTAAGTTCAACAGCGATGTGGGGTTTAGAAAAACGGATAGGGGGAGAAAGAGTGAAAAGAAGAAAGAGAGAATAAAGGTTGAAAGGTTGGTATGAATGCAAATAGGAAGAAAGAAGGAAGGAAAAAGAAGGAAGGTAGCTGGAAGTACATAAGTAAGTTAATATATAAGGAAGGAATCAGAATAAATCGAGTTTGAGAGAAAAAGATAAAGGAGCGTGACTAAGAAATCCGATGAGTGAGAGAAAAAGGGTGAGGGAGAAAACGATGAATGTACAGGAGAAAGTCTGAAAGAATGGAAACGGACAGAGAGACAAACAGACAGACAGACAAACAGACATACATACATAAAGACAGACAGACATCAGGTGCATAAGGAAAGAAAGAGTTGTCGTGAAATTCAATTTGCATCTGAGTTTCTGTCGACCTGTCATCATAAGATCGGTAATTGAAAGCGACGTGACCGACTCGGCAATTAATTGGCCTCTGATCCTTCATCCAATTAATGCTCCTCCTTTGCCTATTAGACAAAAGAACGGTCTCTCGATCTTAGGATTTATATTATATTAACAAATAGTCTTTTTAAGACTTATATATTCTCGCAGTCACTTCGTTATACTCTTCAACACAGAACCAAACGTCAAACTAATCCTCTTTTCTGGGTTCCTGTTCATGTTTGCGGCCATATTCTATATTTGTATGTATATGTATGTACATATATATGTATGTATGTATGTGTGTATGTATGTATGCATGTATGTATGTATGTATGTGTGTATTTATGTGTGCATCCATGAATGCATTTAGACCCTATATGTTTGTATTTATATGTGCACTGCATGTGTGTATGTGTGTATTTATGTATATGACATTGTATGTATGTATGTTTTGGTCTAATTCTGTCATTTACAGTCTCTTACATATAGCTTTACTTTATCTAAACGTGTTCCACTGGCGTAATAGGACAGCCTAAGACATGTACACGAGGATTTTAAATGGCGTGGCTCCTATTCAAATGCGAAGGATTTCCCCGATCAATTCATTGAAAAATGAGCAGGGTCGAGGTCATACGGTCGCTATATAAAAACGTTTGCATTTACATGTATCGCCAAATGTCATTGCGTCTGATCGAGTTTAGCGAAACGAACGGTTATTGTATAAACGACCTGTAGGTTATCTCCATTCTTGGTACTGAAACTGTTTCACTTGCTAAGGCGCGTTAAGTATTTCTGCAGTACGAAAACTGGTAGCCTACAAACACAGAATAAGTTCTCAGTGAACACTAAAATAACAACTGGCAGTCATCAAACAGCTGTCGGTAACCAGTAACATAATCTATCTGTACGAAAGTTTGTATGTGTGTGTAACTGTGTATATATTAGGGTGTGCCCATCTACTATGGAAAAATTTAATATCATTTATTTAACTTTCCCCAACCCGCCATTTGGTGATCCATGATATAGAAACTCTATTGCCAAATTTTTGTAAAGATGCAATAATATTTAGAACTTGCACAAGCCAGTTGAAGTTCTTCCAAAATAGGTTTTCCAGATTTTTCAGGAAATATTTGTAAATTATAACTTCATCACGATAACAATGGTGCATCTTCTGAGAGCAACACATCCGATATATCATCAGAATCTGAGGTTGGACCTACAATGCCAAAACTTTCATAACTAAAGTTTAGAGGAGAGTCAAAGTAGTTACACCTGAAGAGCTGCACTTAATGCACTTGATACTAGCCATAGAAAAGCTGCTTACTTAATTTCAGCAATAGCTTCTACAGGACAACTCCAGCAAGATGTTGAGGAGCTCATTTTAAGTCCAAGTGCTATCCTCAGAGCACGAATAAAACATCGTGAACTTTTTACTTCAGAAATCAAGGCTTCCTTTGATCCAGTTGTGCCACTTGTCTTACACTGGGATGGAAAGATAATGGATGATTTCATTGGTTCTGGACAAGAATGAATTGATCTACTTCCAGTTTTGGTATCATGAAAGAATAATGGTAAAGTTACCCCCTGTCCCAAAACTTCACAGTGGAACAGCGGTTACCATGTCAAGAGCAGTTGTGGAAATCATGGATAAGTGGGGATTGCGAAATCGCATTAAAGAACCTTGTTTTGAAACTGCTGCGTCAAACGCTGGACTTAAGGGTGGAGTTTGTATTTGTTTAGAGACTGAGCTTTTCCAAGAACTTCTGAACTTAGCTTGTCGTCATCATGTGTCAGAGATTATGCTAGAAAATATTTTTAGCCTCCATGATGTTACGCAATTTCCAAACCTGGAACTGTTTGGCCATTTTAAAGACTTCTGGCCAAGGGTAGACTAAGCTTCATTTTGAACAGCGATGGAAGACGAGAGTAGGCCTATGTAGGATATAATTGCTCCATGGAAAGACGGTGTTATTGAGTTTGTTGTAATCCAACTTGAGAAATACCAGCCAAGAGATGATCATGGTGAATTGCTGGAGCTGTCGATTTTTTAGGCGGCCTTCCTGCGCGTGTAGTACATTTCAGATATCCAAGAGCTACAAACCATGCTCGCTGGATGGCTGGGGCCATTTTGTTCTCTAAAAATATTGCTATTCCGTAACCAATATGAACCTTTGCAAGCAGGGTCAATCGGATCAAGAAAAACAGTGACAAACTATAGTATAGAAACATCTGAAAGATGTAGGCCTATGCCTTTTTGTTACTGCGATTTAGATCAAACGCTGATTCCAAAGTCCGTTATCAACTGCAGCTCCAAGAAATTATCTTGCCTTGCTCTGCGCACTGTCGTGACTGTCGTCATATCATAACAAGAAAGTGGCGATGGCTGCTACAACAGCATTCAATCGCCATTTGTGGTATCTCTCTGAAGTCTTGGCTGGATTTGGTGTTTTTGACAACAAAGTCACAGTTCTTCGAAGGAGATGAATTGTCAAGACCCTCAATGAAAATGAAGGATCTGAGGAACTACCAAAATGCATTCTACCTTTGCCTGAATTATCACTAACAGGATTACATGATTTGGTCACAAAATCTACTGTGAGATTTTTAAGATCCTTGGCTAGTCTTAATCAATCAATCAATCAATCAATCAATTCTTTTTATTGGTCCAAAGAACACAAAACAATAAAAAATTAATACACTGGTTCATAAAGAGCGTGTTCTAGTGGGCACAAAAGGGGGAAGCCCAGAAGGGACGAGAGTCCCGCTAGGTCAGGGCCACCTATGTAACACAAAGATAATAGTGATGCATCGCTGACTAGCAAATAATATCTCAGTCAGAAATCATTGAACATAATTATGTGGATAGTCTTATTATAATAATAGTCAGTATGATGATTTTATCTTAACTATAAAACTATAAATCTTAACTACAAAATAGTTAACATTAATCACAATACAAAACAAGCTGAACCCGAAATTTTAAATAACATTTATCAACCAACGAGTAAGCTGCTTTTTAAACAGGTTTCGGTTGGATATGTGTCGAAGTTCATGAGGCAGTTCATTCCATGTACGGGGACCCAAACATTTAATTGAAAACTGTCGCGAGTTAGTCCGAGCGTATCCACTTCGGTATGAATTTAAGTTCCGTGTAAAATAAGAGTGAAAGTCCGAGGTTAAATCAAAGTAATTGTTGAATGCACTTGGTAGCATGTTGTAAGTATATCGTTGCATGAATTCATTGATCTGTAAATTGTTGATTTGATCAACTCTCAGCAGGCCCAATTGTTTAAATGTATAAGAAGTAGGAGAGTTATATGGAAGGCGCGTTATAATGCGAACAACTCTTTTTTGTAGGACAATGATTCTATTAAGACGGGAAGTGTAGTTTGAGGCCCAGATCATGTTACAATAAGTCAAATAGGGATAGATCAAGGTAAAGTAAAGAGTACGTAGAATGTTGGTTGGTAATAAGTAAGCTAATCGCGATATTATACCTATATTTTTGGCTATTTTCAATGATATTTGGTGTATGTGGTCATTCCAAGTAATGTGTTGGTCCAGATAGACGCCCAGAAATTTTACAGATTGCACTTGTGGTATGACAGTATTGTCTATTAAAACCGTGCCTTTTAAATGTGGAATTGGTTTCCTGTGGGAGGAAAATAAGATATAGTTCGTCTTGCTTACATTAAGTGACAATTTGTTTGCTTTAAACCAGTCAGATACGGATTTCAACTCGTGATTTATCTGGTGAAATACATTGTCATATAGCTTGTGAGAAATAAATACATTAGAGTCGTCTGCAAATAATATGAAATGGAGAAGAGACGACGTATTAGGGAGATCATTAATATATATTAGGAATAATAAGGGACCCAAAATAGAGCCTTGCGGAACTCCGAATCTAATTTCTTTAAAACTGGAGAACGTATTGTTGCACTTTACTTGTTGTTTCCGGTTGGTAAGATAGTCTTTGAACCAAGAGAGAGCAACACCCCGTATGCCATAGGTTTCAAGTTTTTTTAGGAGTATATTATGGTTTACAGTATCAAATGCCTTTGAGAGATCTAAAAAGATACCTATTGCATATTCGTTATTGTCGATAGCCTGGGTTATTTTATCCTGTATGTTCAGGAGAGCCATTGAGGTGGAGTGTCCTGATCTAAAACCATATTGGGAAGGGTAAAGTATATTTTTAGTAGTAATATAATTGTATAATCTTTGATACATTACTTTTTCAAGTAATTTTGAGAAGTAAGGCAATATAGATATCGGTCTATAGTTTGTGGGATCCGCTTTATTGCCCTGTTTAAAGATCGGAGTTATTGTTGACATTTTCATTCCATCGGGTACAATACCAGTTGATAATGAACAGTTTATTATATCCACTAATGGAGTTATAATGAAAGAAAGGTTTGGACTAATAATACTAGGATCCAAATGATCAGGACCAGAGCTGTGAGTCAATTTTAGTGTAGAGTTTAGTACCAGAAGTTCTTCAGGAGTTGTAGGATTGACAAGCATGGAGTTAAGAAGGGAAGGTTTCATATAGGTCATAAAAGTTTTGGCAGAGGTGGGGATTTTGGCTGAGAGGTTTTGTGCAATTGCAGAGAAGTAATTGTTAAATTTATCGGCTATAACTGCATCATCCGTAATAGTTGAACCATCTACTGTTAATGAAGAAACTTTAGTATCCTGCGATTTAGATTTAATTAGTGAGTGGATAATTCTCCAAGTTTGTTTGATATCTTTATTATATTTAGCAAATTCTAGTGCATAATAGCTTTGTACAGCTTTGCTTTTAATCGATTTAAATTTATTTCTATATACTATGAATTTATTCTTATTGATTTCAGTTGGATTCTTTATATATTTTAGGTATAATGTGTTCTTCTTATTACATGATTTCAATAAACCCTTGGACATCCAACAGTTTTTAAAAGTTCGACGATTCCTTTTATCAAATCCAATCAGTGGGAATGCCTTGTTATACGCCTTAGTGACTGTATTGATTAGTGCATCATAAGCTGCGTTAGGTTCATTATCTGTGCAGAGAAGTGAGACTGGTGTGAAATCCGCTTGCAAGAGAAGCGTTTTAAATAACGCCATCGAATGATCATTAATAATTCTAGTCTTAAATACTGGTGACTTTTCAGGTTTTCCCGAGTGAACAGTAAACCACGTTACAACAGGTAGGTGATCTGATATGTCAGAAACAAGAATAGCGGAATTAACCGTCCTTGGCCATAAATTAGTAAGTATGTTATCGATAAGTGTGGAAGTAGTGGCTGTTATCCTAGTTGGTTGGAGTATTGCAGGTAGGAAATGATAAGAGCAGAGGGTATCCAGAAAAGTATTTGTTGGCGTATGCTCGTTATGCTTTAACAGGTCTATGTTAAAGTCACCCATCAAGATTATGTCCCTTTTTGTTTCGGTTAAACTCTCAAGTAGCTGATTAAATTCCTCATTAAATACTTGCAGAGGATTACCTGGCGCTCTATAAATAACACCTAGCGTAAGCGGCGCATTATTTAGCTGAGGAATACGAATGAATAAACTTTCGTATGATGTGTGCGAGCAGTTTGGAGTGGGTTGGGGTGCTAGCTGGTAATCTATGGTTTCTTCGACAAAGAAACCAACTCCTCCTCCACCACCACCTGTATCTCTAGGTGTATGTACGAAGTTATAGCCTGGAATCTGGACAGTATCGGCTGAAGTCTTGTCTAGCCAAGTTTCAGTTACAGCTAGAATCTCTATTGGTAATTGTTCAAGTAACAGTTGTATATCCATAGTTTTACTGGCAATGCTTCTACAGTTTATGTGCATGAGTGAGCATAGATTCGCTTCATTATTCAGTAGCGAGGCAAGTTGCAGAGGTGTGTTGTAACCATGATCAATCGGTCTTTGGATAAAGTAATTATCATCTGGGTCCAAATCACTATTGTTCACTAGCGGTCTATAAGTCTGTTCCTCGGTAAACAGTGACAATTTAGGACCATCCTTTGTTATATGTACAGTCACAGAGGTACCTGTGCCCTCCCCATTACATTCCATGTAAACTTCATCATCAATTATATTATTAAAAGGCAAAGAACTTGCTATGCAACCTTGGCACTGCCATGAATCAGGAGCATTAAACTGATGGGGATCACTTATGCAGCAGCTACAGTGGTAACAATTCCTACATAAAGTACAAAAAACGCGGGTTTGCGTAAGCAATATAGGGTTCATGCATGTTGAACATGTAACTATAACATCCATATCAACAAAAAAGAAAAACAAAACAAGAACTTAAGTAACCAGCGAAAAGCTCGTGAATAGAGCAGAGGAGCCACGATCAACGGATGACGAAAGTACAAGGAGTTAAGTTTATGACACAAGCACAGTTAAAAAACAACATAGAACGGATCTTACTCGATCCTTAGAGAGGAAAGTAGAGGAAACACAGCTGCCGAGTTGATTGTGACTGAGGTAGCAACTGGTCAGATGTCCTCAAGTGAATGAGGATCGTTGAGTGGTTCAACTGGATCCTTGGGAAGGAAATAGAAGAAACATAGCTGCTGAGTTGACAGTGGCTGAGGCAGCAACTGGCTAAACGTCTTCAAGTGAATGAAGGTCGTTGAGTGATTCAACTCTCCTAGGTTTTTCGTCGATAGAATTGGTTTTCCGGGTAAAGACGATTCCACCGGACGTCCAGGTCGAGTGAATCTTTTTGTCCCGGACCATCTTGCGAGCCAGAGCATGAATATGCGCGTTTGTTTTAGTAAGATGTTCATTGATATAAACTTGAGTCTCCTTTATGTTCTGAGGTCCTGATCGCAGAGATTTTCTGTTGGAGTAGACCAGGTTTCGAGCATGACGCGAGGAGAATCTGATCAGGAGCGGACGATGTTTGACGTTGACTCCAGATGCCATTCTATGGGCGTATGAAATATCAGATTCGCTGATGTTTAGACCCATGCGAGTACAACAGAGATCCATGATCGAGTTAAGATTTTCCTCGGTGAGCTTCGTTGAGGGTTGAGCGAATCCCGCTGAAGTTTGGTTGATTGGCGGTTCTGGGAGACCGTGTATTACAAGATTATCCAACCTCATTGAATTTTCCATCTCGTTTAAACGACGAGAAAGGGATTTGTTTTCGTCCTCAAGCTTGGACATTTGTTGGTTGAGCTTCGTCGTTGCAGCTGTGATGAGCTCAGTTGTAAATTTCTCCATTGCTTGCTTAAATGTAGCCATAAAGTTATCAGTGAACTTGAGAAACATTGCTTCCATGGTAGAATTGAGATCTGTTGGTAAACCTAGGCGTGTCGTTAGCGTGCTAATTACACGTTCATCCTGAACCATCTCAAGCAAGTCTTCAACTTTCATTACCTTTTTAGACATTCTGATGATGTATGTTGAAAAGTGTTAGAAAGTGTAAAGTTTGTATCCAGAGCTAGTTCAGGCAACTTAGATGTCTCGGCGAAGTCGCTTGATAGTCCCGTGTATTTGTTTACCTCGAGTGATTGGACCGTAACCGCCTACCACTCAACGTGTCACTTTCGTTCGTTCGAAACTCAGACGTGAGAAGACATAAAGGAATAATTTATATCCAAGTTAATTCTAAAGACAACATTATCCTCGGCGGTTGAAATTCGAGTTTACGTACGACTTTTAAACATAAATTTAAACGAATTTCGTCGACCGCAACCGTTCACTATGTCTTAGTCAGCCGCCATCACTTCGTGCAATGTAATTCAATGGGAACTCTACGAAACATACAGAAGAGACCAGGATAGTGTTCAATCGATAAGAGTACTTAATCACTTGGCCGAACGAGGAGTCGTTCTTATCCAAGATTTAACTCTTCCGTAACATGCAATGAAGAACAAAAGCAGTCCTTGCTGCAAGTGGTAGAAGATCACAGAAATAAGTTTTCAGAACCAATGAAGGCTAGTGTCTTAGGACGAGTCAGGCCAGTTAATGTTGTTTGACTGAAATAACTAACTAGCAACTATAACTAGTATAATCGTATGTCGTAATATACTAAATATAGTACTATATACAATACATTATACAGTAACAGTGTGACACAGTATACAGTATTAATATACAGTATACATTAGACTCACTAGTGTAATACAAACAGTATATTCAATTCATTTATTAAAACGTTTTCCGGTATAGATTTTCATATAAATAAAACGAAATTCAAAAACATTTTGAGTCGTTTGTGCAAGTCCTAAATATTAAAATAATCTGTTCAAATTTTTACTGACGTTTTCTAACAGCTTGTATCATGCAATTATAATGGGTTGGGGAGTAAGTTTTAGCCACTTTCATTTTTTGGGAACACCCTAGTATATATGTATGTCTGTATGTATGTATTTGTGTATGTATGTATGCGTATATGCATGCATTCAAGGATATGTATGTGTGTATAATTATATAAGTATGTCTGCATGTGTGTATATTAGGGTGGTCCAGAAAAATGAACTTGCTCAGAGTTGCGCTCCACAACCCTCTTTTTGTTCTATGACTGCTCACTATTACTTCTACCAAATTTGAGGGAGATTGAAGGGTATTTAGAGGTCGCTCAAGGTCAAGGTTGTTTTCACCATTTAAGCATGAAAACGGTAATCTGCATTGTAGAACAGAAAATAGAATTTGAGTTGAATTAAAACATATATTGCAGCAATTAAAATAACAGAAGGTTCCACAGTGTTCAATGTTGCTATGGACGCACTAGAACATTTTACTTTTCTTCAATTACACCTTCACTGTCTTCTGTGACCTTCATCAGCATGACCTTCGAGCAGGACGTTTCACGAGAATGGACTGATTCTGCTGTTCATTCCGTGTCAGTGATGAATTGTACTGCTGCATAAAAGCAATGGCTCTCTCTCTCTTCGTAATAAAATTTTAATATTTCAAGATATTCTTCTGTCGTTTTTTGGGGGAGGGGGGAAATGCCCCCTCCTCAATTACTGCAGTCACGTACCCCGGCTGCACCAGAGTCTACGTCAATGGACACCATAGAGTCCTTTTTTGGCATTATTTTTGAATAAACTTAATAGCATTTTATAAATTTCAAATAGAAATTAAAAAGCGAATGACATTTTACTTTTTAATTGCTAGGAGCCTATATTTTAAATCCTTTTGGGGGTTGTTCCCGTGGTCCGATTTTGTCGGATTCTGGATATGTTGTTCAGCAATGGTTTCTGAGTAGGAAAGCGTTTAAAAACCTTCAGAAGCAATATTGCCCATGTCTAATTGCAAATTATTCATTATTGTTATTGGTATTTCCCAATCCGCCATTTTGAAATTCACTTTTGGGGGTTTTCCCGTGGTCCAATTTTGTCAGATTTTGGATATGTTATTCAACAATGGTTCTTAAGCAGGAAACCGTTTAAAAACGCTTCAGAACCAATTTAGCCTAGGTCTAACTGCAAATTATTGGCACTAGTATTGGTATTTCCTAGGAAACAGCAATCCGCCATTTTGAAATTCACTTTTGGGGGTTTTCCCGTGGTCCAATTTTGTTGGATTTTGGATATATTATTCAGTAATGGTTCCTGAGCAGGAAACCGTTTAAAAAGCTTCAGAACCAATTTAGCCTAGGTCTAACTGCAAATTATTGGCACTAGTATTGGTATTTCCTAGGAAACAGCAATCCGCCATTTTGAAATTAAATTTTTGGGGGGTTTCCGTGGTTCAATTTTGTCGGATTTTGGATATGTTATTCAGCAATGGTTCCTGAGCAGGAAACCATTAAAAACCTTATGAGGCAATTCTAACTGTAAATTGCCTGGACAAAAACAGTAAATAATTTCCACAAGGCCGTATGTGGTATTATGAAGAAAATGTTGGGGGCCTTGAGCGACCTCTAAAAGTGCTCCAATCTGCTTCAGATTTGGTCTAAATCTTACTTAGGTGAAGTAGAACAGATTTAAACTTGTGGAGACTAGTTCTGCTAAAGGTGAATTTTTACCATGGTCTCATGGACCACCCTAGTGTATATGTATGTCGGTATGTATTTGTGTATGTAATATGTATGTATGTATTATATATGCATGCATTCATGAGTGTATGCATGTATGTATTTATGTATTGTATGTATGTATTGTATGTACAGTATGTATGCATAGTATGTATGTATGACATTGTATGCATGTCTGTATGTATGTCAGTGTGTATGTATATATGTATGTATGTATGTATGTATGTATGTATGTATGTATGTATGTATGTATGTATGTATGTATGTATGTATGTATGTATGTATGTATGTATGTATGTATGTATGTATGTATGTATGTATGTATGTATGTATGTATGTATGCATGTATGTATGTATGTATGTATGTATGTATGTATGTATGTATGTATGTATGTCAGTCTGTGTATGTATGTATGTATGCATGTACGTATGTATCAATGAATCAATCAACCAAGCATTTATATAGCGCCCCCTCTAGTCAACTATTCAGAGACGCTTCCAGCCAAACTCCGGCGAAAGAGAAGTCTTTAGAGCAGAGAAGAAAGCGGTGGACGAATATATATGTTGTATGTATGTCTGTATGAAACATTTTGTGCTCTCATAGTAGAGCTATTCAAGTATCAAGATTTGCAAGGGCAAGTCCATGTAGCTTTTATAAATAGTGAATGAATGAATGAATTAATTGTTCAATGACACCTTTTGTGCATTGATAGTAGCGCTATATGAGAGTCAAGTTTCGCAAATCAAGCGCAAGTCCTGATGAACTCAAAGAGTTAACAAATAATCGCGGTACTAAGTCAACAGATCCACCAGGTTGCTTAGCGAACCGATATCATGCATACAATTCAATTGTTTTCACTCTTGCTTCAGAATGTACAGTTCTTCTGGTAAATCTAAAGCATTCTTCTCATTTCAGGTACTTCAGCGGAGCAGATAATGAGCGGAAATACGTCACCGATGATCGTCAACTTCCGGTGGTTCTGCTGCGTCGTCTGCTTTGCGATGGCGCCGCTGTTGCGATGATCGTTGTCAGATGGCGCTTTTATCACGGTTCTTATTGCTGAGTCTTTCATGTCGAACGTGGCGCCGCCAAGGGACAGGTATCGAAACGAAGGAAGACCGAACTCTGCATCATCGCACCTGCTGCTGAATCAGCATCGACTGAAAAAAATCGACGAAAGAAAGAAACAACTGGAAGAGGAGGGAGGAGAAAGATGAAGAGGGAGCGGCAGGAGGAGGAACTGGAAGTGGAGGAGGAGGAGGAGTAAGAGAAAGAGGATGAGGAGATAAAAGAAGAGGTGGAGTAGAAAGAGGAGGAGAAAGAGGAGGAGAAAAAGGAGGAGGAGGAGGAGGAGGAGGAGGAGGAGGAGGAGAAGAAAGTGGAGGAGGAGAACGAGAAAGAGGATAAGGAGATAAAAGAAGAGGTGGAGTAGAAAGAGGAGGAGGAGAAAGAGGAGGAGAAGGAGGAGAAGAAATAGGAGGAGGAGAACGAGAAAGAGGATAAGGAGAAAAAGGAATAGAAGGAGGAGAAATAAGAAGAGGAAGAGGAGTAGAAGGTGGAAGATGAAGAGGAGGAGATAGAGGAAGAGGGGAGGAGGAGAAAGAGGAGGAGCATGAGGAGGATTAAGACAACGAGGAAGAGAAGGAGGAAGAGAAAGACGAGGAGGAGAACGGGAAAGAGGAGGAGGAGGAGGAAGAAGAAGAAGAGGAGGAGGAGAAGACAGCGCAACTAAGCAACCTCAGCCACTAACTATCACCCATTGTCACTATCATCGTCACCATCATATTCAGCAGCATCAGCAACTGCAGCTGAATGATCTGCTGGATACAGAGAATGACGCTGACTCTTTAGTTCGCCGCTTCTAAAGATGAGAACAATTGATGACAGCTTAACAATGACCGACATCATCATCATCATCATCATCATCATCATCATCATCATCATCATCATATTTATCATCAGCAGCAGCATCTTGATGCTGAAAACATCGCATCTGGAACGACTTCCTTCAGGGTTCCATTAGGCCTACTCAGCCGAAAGGAATCGGACGAAAGGGTTCTGATGGAAGTCCAAGGCTGCCTCTCATCACTATTTGATGTGGAATTGTCGGACCCATTGATTTTACAACGAACGAATTCTAGTCAACAACCTAGATTTCTAGATCTCTTAGATAGCCGACTCTCAGCGCCTTTGTGCGTTAAGTTATAAGTGCGCATATATAGCACATGCATATATACATACATGCATAATGCATACATACACACATATATGCTTACTTGCATACATACACTGCTCGCACTGCAATCATGCAACAGCGAGCTTTCTCTGTTGCCGGTTCCACAATTTGAAACGGGCTTCCTCGATAATTACGGTCTCTCTGCTCTTAAGGCTGTTCTCTTTCGCCGAGGTTGGGCTGGGAGCGCCTCTGAATAGTTACCTAGAAGAGCGAGCTATATAAATGTGTAGTTGATTGATTGATGCAAACATACTTCATACATACATACATACTAACATACATACATACTTACATACGTACATACAAAATGCATACACATATACATACTTACTTACTTACATACATGCATACATACATACATACATACACACAAACATACATGCAAGCATACATATACATACATACATTCATACATACATACATACATACATACATACATACACACATACATACATACATACATACATACATACATACATACATACATACATACATACATACATACATACATACATACGTCCATACATACATACATAGATAACATAACATAGTGTAAATAAAATAGCATATATACAGAACATGCTACACACACAAATGATACATATTATATACATAATATATAGATATATACATGTATGCAGACATTTTCAGATCTACTCTACATATTCCACACTTTGACGTAAACGCTTTTAATCAGAAATTGTCCGATAGTAAAGAACAATCATCACTTGAAATGGAGTCAGTTATCGTTGACTTTCGCAGACATGTCTTATCTCATAGTTTGCAATGAACATTCCTCGTAGTAAATAGTCAAGATAACCGTTGTACGTGCGTTTCATAGACGTATTTTTAGTTCCGAGGTAGGGCTATTTGATAGGCGCCATGTTAAGTGTACGGTGTCATGATACATTCATACTTACATGCATACGTACGTACTAAATAACTGTCCAAGTTTCTGAACGCGGATACGATTTGTGACTGGCAACGGCAATGGGAAGAGGTGCGTAAGAAGAAAAGGAGAAAGAGGAAGAGGGAAAGAGAAAGAGGAGGAGGAGGAGGAGGACGAGCAGGAGGAGGACGAGGAGGAGGACGAGGAGGAGGACGAGGAGGAGGACGAGGAGGAAGAAGAGACCGTAAGACGTCGGCAAAGGAGCGAAGTCTATGGGGAAATGTATATCAAATAGAAACATTTGAAACAGGTATGCCTATAACCAGCGGGCCCGTGGAAGATAAAGTTCCCTTCCTTTACCAATGGGACCCTATAACATATAATTAAGATGTATATATAATGTTAAATATATATAAAATTATATATATATTATTTTATTATTTTAACCACGTATACAAAATGAACCAAAAACTCAGCGCTTTTGGTTGTACTCAATCTTTTTGAAAACAACGACAGAACAGTCAAAATCATTCTATAAAATTGGAGATTTGAACCCGAGACCTTCTTCGTGGATGAACAAAAAGAAGTAGGCGTTCGAGATGAGAATGTCTCTTTTCCGTAGGAACTGCATCTCCCTCGGGTAAGAACAAAAGTCACAAAGAAAAATATAGACGTATAAAATTGAAAACTTTCGTTTTCGACTTAAAACTAACCTCTTTCAAATTGATTATCCACCATAGGCTGCCTCTGTCTAACGGACTGATCTTCTGGATATTGACCTGATTACGGCTTGGTTTTGATGTGCCATCAGTTGATGCCTTGTGCATTAGATACTGGCGTGATAGAAGTTACTAAATAATAATAATAATAATAATAATAATAATAATAATAATAATAATAATAATAATAATAATAATAATAATAATAATAATAATAATAATAATAATAATAATAATAGTATGAAGTATTTAGGCCTACGACTTCATTTTATTAACCTCGGCAAGTCGGCATATGAGGGCGGTTCGCCAATCCTCTTTCTCACAGTTTTATCTTCCAACTGACAGTGTGCGCTAGTATACTCATTATAGCTGAGTTGGCTAGGGGTGCAATTGGTGCAGAAAACTCAAAACAAATTTCTGCTCCCCCGACCTCTTGTGGTTGATAATACAGCACGCTAGCCACTGGACTATCAAGCACCCGCATTAGTAGATAACTAAACAGATAATGCTTATAAAAGTGTTGATCTGTCGAACAATGATTGGAAAACAGGACCTTTTGACGACCATTCTGCTACGAACCTTCATGCTTTTGCTCAGAATCAGACGACGCCGGAAGTTGCGGTGATTGTTCAACCACACGATTTTAGCCAATATTAGTTATTGCTTTAAGTCACGCACACACGCACACACACACACACACACACACAAACACACACACACTCACACACACACACACACACACACACAATCATTGCTGGTCATAATTACCTCTCTTTGGTCCGGTCGCATGTCTCATTGCGTTGGTCAAATGTGAGCAGAGGAATGTTATGAACCATTTATTATAGTCAGATGGCCAACTATGAGAACGTGCAACACGTGTCTTCTCCAATGCGTCTGTTGCGTAATGGAATGCGTTCATCGTGAACTCACAGCCTAACATGGAGCACAATGGCCTACACAACACGGGCCCAAAGGCCTACACGGCAGGGGCCCAACATTGTTTAGGTCCATAGGCCTACATGGTATGGGTCATAGGCCTAGAAGGCTTGATTCTATATAAACTCCAGTGTGGCTGTAGTTGACCAACGTGGAGTAACTCGTGTCGTCGACAACTCTGAGGGTCTTAACAGCCGAGAGAAGAACATCAAATATAGAGGCCCACATCATGAATTGTCTCGTCGTTCTTGCTCTGTGCTTTGCGGCCGCCTTGGCAGGTGTCCCGGACGGGTACGCACACGGTCGATACGCCTTCTACGGTCGCTACGCTGGTAAGTGCCTTCGGGGAAGAGAAAAGGACTTCAGCTGAAATAGTCAATTAAACTCATTGATTGGATTGGGAACTGCGAAGGTTCAAGGTACACGAGACCTTATAAATGTTGCATTTGTATGAAAGCTCACCTGAAAGAAACATTTTTGGCGCATCAAATGATGCCATCTGAAGTAACGGTGAATCGGAAGAGCCATTGGCTCTGTTGGGGGTCCATAGAGTATAGTGGTAACATCACTGGCGTGAAGAGCAGTAGGTAGCGGGATCGCTTCCCGCAAACCTCCCAAAGGTCCACTCTGCCTATCATTCGCGAGATGGCGTGTTGTTAAAATGAGATGTAGGACGTGACGGGCGCCTTGCATGGCTGCCGTATAGTTAAAATTAGACTCCTGTAATAACTTGTGATCATCCGTTCATACTGATTTGTAATCATACTGCGTAATTGTCAGTTTGCGGACGGGCGACTCCCGCTTCCAACCAGAAAATCTCAGTCGCCATTAGGATTCACTTCTCTATGTCTGTGTTTTATGCTGAGGCTACTTCGAATAAGTTTCGCTTAAATGAATTTTCGAAATTATCCTCTATTTCGCTGCTAAATGAATATTAAGTTAGCGACATAATCTCATGGAATGTTTGTCTCAGTCATATCTAACCTAATCTGGTAGCTTCGAAAGCGCCATTAGCATAATACTCAAAGCATCAACCGTCGGTTGCTGCAACAGAAACCGGTCATCAGATGGAGAAGCTAGGTCGAATTCCTAGAGATCGGGATAACTGGAAAATCAAATCAGCAGCTGATAATTCAGCGTTCCTTAACACTGGAACAGACTCAGCAAATCAATATTTTAACTTGGTCAGAAATTTACTCAGTTCTAATGAACTAATCGAAGTTATTGACGAACGCTGCGTCAAATCAAAACGGCTGTCTAAAGAATAAAGATCCCGATTGAAGAACAGAACCAAGACCAGAGAGAAGAAGATTAAATTAATGAATTATCAGTAATATTAAGGCTATGTGAAAATGCTTTTGCTACGAATGCTCGCTATTAAATTCATATGCGGGAGCGATGCCTAGAATAGTTAGTTTATAGTTGTACATGGAATCAATCGAAATGTCTTCATAGTTTAGCATAGTGGTAGGGCTTAATAGAACATATCAAAGCCTATCTGAAGCGACACTGCTTCAGTATTATGCAACGTCTATTTAAAAATATATACATACTTTTCTGCATGCATTTCACTTCGACGTTTATTGCTTCGTGAGAACCTATTGTTAGAAGTCCTCCTAATCGTATCTCGAAGTTTCTAAAGCGCTGGATAAAGCTAAGTGCAGGTCACCAGCTTATTCACGAGCTCTGCGACAAAGTAAGAGTGGTTCAAAAAGAGATGAGGAGACAGAACGAGAAGCTGTTACTGTGGTTTGTATTTAGGCTGAAAGAAATGTGAAGGAGCGGAGTGGATGATAAAGGTAAGATTTCTGGAAAACGTGGCGTTGATGAGGGCAGTGAATTACCTGTCATCTGCATAGTAGTCTCCTGCTACCTGATTGTACAATAATAGCACTCTCAATTAATTAACGGTAATTTGTTTCACACTACAGGTAAATGCGGCAACGATGGTTTCTACTACAAGAACGATTACTCATTCGTCATCTGTTCGAACGGCAATGCCTATGACCAACCGTGTGCCCCCGGATCACGCAACTCCGGCTACGACAGATACCATCACGGTACCCACTACTATTACCGCGACTTCTGTGATGTCAACCTCGTCGACTACGGAGCTGGCATTCCACACGGATATGGTCACCACGATGCTGGTTATGGATATGGTCACGACAGTGGATATGGTCATGGCGCCCGATATTAATCAACACATTTCTACCTCTGGATTTTATTAAAGTTGAAGAGCAGATATTGGTTGCTAGAATATTATATGCATTTGCGAGTTTCGAATGCATTAAGAAATCGAACTTTTTGTTCCATTTTTTTACACCGGCCTAAGTTGGTCTTAACTTCACTTTGGACGGTAATTGGAGTTGCTTTTGGCTTAGCGTTATTTAAATATCCACATACAGAAATTCAAAGTCACCATAATAAAACAAAAAGAATAATAAGATGAGATAGTTCGAATAGAACACCACAAACGCTGTGTTTCTATCTATCTATCTATCTATCGAACACCACAAACGCTGTGTGTCTATCTATCTATCTATCTATCTATCTATCTATCTATCAGACGATTCTATCTATCTATCTATCTATCTATCTATCTATCTATCTATCTATCTATCTATCTATCTATCTATCTATCTATCTATCTATCTATCTATCTATCTATCTATCTATCTGTCTGTCTGTCTGTCTGCCTGTCTGTCTGTCTGTCTGTCTGTCTGCCTGTCTGTCTATCTGTCTATTTTATCTATCTATCTATCTATCTATCTATCTATCTATCTATCTATCTATCTATCTATCTATCTATCTATCTATCTATCTATCTATCTATCTATCCATCCATCCATCCATCCATCCATCCATCCATCCATCCATCCATCCATCCATCCATCCATCCATCCATCCATCCATCCATCTATCTATCTATCTGTCTGCCTACTTACCTGCCTGCCTACCTACCTACCTGGTGTGTGTATTGATCGGACTATTGTTGTGAATAAGTGAATAATTAAAATGGAGAGATTGTCATAAGAAAATCAGACTGGAATAAACAATAAACATAGGCCTACCTACATAAAAAGAGGCTTCAAACAGGTCTTAACTGAGTATGGATATAAGGCTGAACAGATTAAAAAATTGAGATAAACTCCTAAAATGAGCCGAGTCGCAATACTAGAAGCTCTGTTGAAAGAGTAGCTCGCTCTAGGAAAATGTAAAGGAGGCTGGTATGCAGCGGCATAGCTATGATATTTTGCGTATAGTCGACATCGCATCGAGACACTATGACGTAGCCATCTGGCGAATTAAAAAGTGCTAGAGTAGCGACCTTTCTGTTCGCCAGATGGACGTTTGCTTACAGAATCAAAAATGTGGCTTCGAGAACATTGAATAGGCCTATCGTGTACCTAAGAATGGCGTGTACGGCTCCCATTCAAACGGGCAGCGGTGGTGGAGGATGGGACCGATAAACTGAGAACGACCTATGTATCTTGTGTATTGACGGCGTCAATTGGCTGTTCCACTCGTCTTTTCTGGCTATCATGTATTGGTCGTATACTACAGCAGTAAAAACAAGTGATCTAGATAGATAGATACGTGTATAATACGTATACGCTTTGCGATGAAGCGAATTGAAAAGGCTATCAGAATATGAGTAATTGAAGGCACGTTTTCTTTATGCCTATCGCTCCTGCCTACAGGCCACACTGCTACATTCAACCAAAAAGGCTTGATATGGTATTGTGTCCTGATCTATTACAATTTCGTAAGGGCCTATGCCCGAAGCATTCCGCCGCAAGTGAAAAGCTGAATACTTTTAAATAGATACCTACTCATCAAAGCATCAGCATTGTGTCGTGACGATTCCGAGTAATAGCCTACACAGAGACATAATCACTGGGAGAGGGGGGCGGTCAGAGAGAATTGTCCAGTAACCCATGAAGCTATAGAATAAAGACCGCTTCGGGATGCAGGGAGTCTCCTGGACTCATGCTCTTCCATTAGCGGGACTTACGAATTTGTTTCGACACGCCATCTATCGATACTACGTGTACTAATTGAGATTCCGTCTGCCTATAGTGGCCTATGCCTAAAATAAGGATTACGCTAGACTAGGCCTACACTCTAGACTAGGGTATACATCAGACTAGACTAGTGTTTTAGTTTTCGGGAAGGTTTATGGTTCAACCCTATAGATGCTCCTCTTCTAACCCCCTCACCAAGTAACTGAAAAGACGTTGGGGGTCAGGAAACTAAAATATCTCATGAGTTGTCGATTTTTTCGAGTGCAACACATTAACAACATCAGATTTTGATTTGAATTTGTGTACTTTGGTAATCTATAAAATGTTCCACACCTCCAGCTCTGTCTCAACAACTAAAACAATGGACTAGACTAGGCTACATCAAATGTGTAATTACATCACATAAGTTGGAGATCAATTTCAAATCGTTGAAAATGAGTAAATATCAGCGAATGATTCGCCAAGAAAGCCGAAACAAAACAGGTTTTGAATATTAGTTTCTCGTTTATTTCTGTTCAATTCAAATGTCTAAAAATACGAACAGATCTCTTGTAGATGTCATCAGTAATTAATAACTGAATTTTAATGACCAGACTAATCTTCTTAAACTGCTACAGTTCGACAAATAAACACGAGACAGTTCATTCGCATATTCTCGTCTATTTACATAAAATATTCAGTAATTGAACATTTAATAAATGGAGTTCTTTACAAAATGACTGTAGTAGAGTTAGCTTTGCGCGAGGTAGATGAACGAACGGCAGCAAATACAGATCCAAACACAAGGGCACACAGAAGGACAGAAAGACAGAGGCAGAACCCACAGACACAAGGATAGAAACAAAGACAAAGGAATAAAGAAAACGACAAATTAGAGACACATACACACCGACAAAGAGAGAAAGACAGAGACAGAGACAGAAAACGTGGTAGAAAAAAAGAAATATACAGACACATAGAAAAAAAGACGGAGCAGAAAGAAAGAAACAGAGACACACGGACACATCCGTGTAGACACAACATCAAACACAGAGGCAGACAGAGAGACAGGGAGAGAGTGAGACAGACAGACAGACAAGGATGGAAAGGTAGATAGAAAGACAGAAAGACAAACACACGTGTCATATGTCGTATGGATAATCGTTGAGAAAGTCCTTCAGACTCGGCAGCAGCTGAAGCCTATTGATGCTCTTCGTTCCCATAATCCCGTTGATCCTCTTGCGACACAGGTGCGCCAGCGACGGTGGGCTCGTCTCGTACGGTCGCCTGAGCAGCACAGGCAGGTCCTTGCGACCGTTCATCTCCTGCAGAACCAAGTTGTTCGGCGTCGCTCGTCTCTCTCCCTGGTGAACGTAGGACTGGACGAGAGCGACGACACAGTCGAAGGTCGGCATCATGTGAACCTGTTCCGGTTCGCAGTCCAAGCGGAACCGACCTTCGCATTCGCAGACGATGCGGATCGACGTCGTGCCACGCCTCGTCTGGACGCTCAGCGCGAAAGGAAAACGTTCGTCGGAACTGTCCCGCAGCAGGAAGGTCCCGACCGGATGACGCCGTAGCAGGACCTTGGCCTCGTCGAAGGACAGCTTACCGAAGTAGAAGTGGCAGAGACTGAGTCGGCGAAAGGCTGTCGCCAGTTGGTCGTCATCCCAGAAGGAGAGGCTGCGTGTTACGCGAGAGTACACATCACCGTTCGTCTGTTGTGATTGGCTGAGGAGGGCAAGAGCGCCCTCTTGTGGTGGAAAGACGAGTGATGTCTGAGTGACGGGAGAACGAGATGAACGGCATACAGATGCTGGAGTCTGAAGGAAGCTGCATCCGGTTGATGTGTGTAGTCGGTGGTTGTCGCCAGAGGGCGTCATCGAGGTCGGTTGATCGTCCTCTGAGGATGAAGAGGATGAAGAAGAGGATGAGGTTGTTGCTCTGCACGCCACACCACGTGACACTATCAACCGCATCATGTCATCACGAGATGTCGTTGTTTGGTTTTCGTAAACGTGATCCAACGAATCGTCCACTGAGTTGGTCAGTGCGAGTGAGGCATCGGGAGACGTTGCCTGTTGCGGCAGCTGACGAGATTGGGATGATGCTGGCTTTGAAGAGCGACGGACGACGGAGCTAAGGGGGTTGCTTGGTCTGACAGAGGGGCACGTGGCTTTTGGGGCCCGTCGGTGGAAGTCACCCTTACGGGAGAAATGCAGATGCTGAAGGTGCATTGCTTCGGAGTCCAGGAATGATAAGTCCCATCCGCTTGGCATGCAACAGGTGTCAGCAGCCGCCATTGTCTGTCTCTCGTTTCCTATAGCAACGATGCGATCAGCCGATACACTTCCTCTGATGCTGTGCTGCTGAACAGTAAGAGATCCGGCGACGAGTATCCTTATATAGAGAGGGATTTTAATCCTGTTGAGCGTAGGTCTCTAGTTCCGGAGCTGAGTCGGTCACCCCACGTATAAACACGCAATGCTAACCGAGAAATATGAGTAATCGTGTCCGTTAGTTCGTTGGCCTCCTCTTCTGGCCTCAGCGAACGGCCTTCGTCACCTTCGTCGATGGCCTCTTCCCTGAACGAAATCCCTTCGTCACCTTCGTTAAACGACAACAGATCGATAGACAAATCAGTCGTTCATCAACGCCTTTCCTCTTCTTCACGTTCACCAGAGTCTAAGTTAATTCGACGTGTGTAAGCTAAGCCACTGTCTCGCCTCTACCGCGACCCACAGCGTTAAATTCTGTTTAGAACGACAAGCCTCGCAACCGGTCCTCTTATATAGACGACGAGGGCGCGGCGGGGTGGGGGGAGACGGTGACCTATCAACAGAGGTCGTTAGAAAGAAACAGTCGTGGTCGTACACGTTACGTCGCGGAACGAGAATCTCCGATTGGCCGTTGCGCTTGCAGGCGGCGTCGTTAGGTGTCACGTTTTACTGCGAAACCTGACGTCGACGAAGGGGTATTTTCCGAGAAAAGGAACCTCGACCGTCTAACGGCTACTCAGAAAGTAGAGCCTGTTACATGCATGCGACCGACAGCATTCAATACTCGGTAAGCCACGCCTACTGACCTACATACTGCGGGCGCAGGTTATTGCTCTGAATCTATGTGCGGGTATAAGTCGTGGCTGTTGCAGCCTACATAGCTCGCTGGCTGCCGTGCGTGCCGAAGAAACAGCCGCCTGAATAATCGTCATTCGTTGAAGGGCTACTCACGTCCTTCGGCTGAAAAGGTTTCCGTGATAGTTAAAACGAGCCCTTCTGATGAAATGAGAAAGGCCGCTGTACACACTCACGAAACGAACGCAGCGTCGGCCGCCGCCAGGGGCGCCACTTGTTGGCGTATTCCGCGTAATAACATAGGCAATTCGGGTGGTATTCGGATTACAGCGCTGGCCTTGACGGCGATAAAACTTCGCCATAAACAGACGATAGCCGACATTTTTAATACGATTTCGCAGGTTTAATTTATTGTTTTGTTTGCGTGCTGTGCGATCTATTGTGCGCTTTCGTAGCATGAACTGTGTCGGAATTTCTTGGCAACATGCCCGTGTAACAGTGAATAAGTGGTCGTAGTCACAAGAATAGTGACTGGTTTTGTAGGCAGGTTTAACTGTGCGGCAGAGAATGCGGAGGGGGCGCCTACCGTGCCGGGCACCTACTTAGGGCTGACAGTAAATTGAAGTCTGAAGGGTTCACAGTCTACGAGTTTAAAATCACAGTATGTTTACGAGTTTAAAACGCTCGCATTGCATGCGGGCTACACAGTAAAGGTTGAAGGTCGCATTCCAGAAGCCCTTTGGGTGCAACGATTGGCTTAACGTGAAACAAGGGACGTAGGCCTAGTGAAGGTTTAGAAAGCCATGCGGAACGCAGATTGGCTTGTTCTGCGAATCACATCTGACAGCCGTAGGCACTCGACCTGTGGCAGATTTCATCGACCGATTGATGTATTGATTTCAAAGTTCAACGTGATACGTAGAAATTACCGAGAAACCGTTCTGGATCGATAAGCACGCTGGGACTCAGATGGAGGTGGGGTACGGAGGATGCAAGTATTTGCACTAGAAACAATTATTCAGAATGAGAATAGCCAGAACTCGTTTTACGATCATAATAAAACGACGATGGACTGGCAATATCGATTCCCGTGATTACGGAAGTTCACGCCGAGTTCATTGAGTAGGGCTGTAGGCTAGGGTCTGTAATCTGGGATCGAATCCCTCTGAGAGTCCTGGATATGTGAGCGGCTTATTAAATCCAAGCATGCGGGCGTTTTTCAGGTACGAATGGTCTGGGTGAAATTAAATTATATAGCGGCAACTTTATGCAGAGACAGCTCCATATCAAATCTACTATAGGATCTTCTATAACGCCAATGTGTTAATGCTCGAGGCAACAGTAACTGTTGATGGTCATCGCTACTAGAGAAATTGGTGTACAAGCCAAATTTTAGAGTGAGTCCGGTCGAAAGCGTTGTAGGGAATCTAGCATAGGCGTAATTTGTGGGGGTACGAGTGGTAGCCTACCCCCACTTTTTGAACAATGCCAATCAATATTTTATTATTGTGCCTTTCCAGAGATCGCAGTGTCAGCCCTGCTTCGTGTATGTAAGAAATTGGTACCCCCACTTTTTATACCAAAGTTACGCCCCTGGACTCTAGTAAGACACGGAAACAGCCTACTGAGGAAATTATTTCAGGAAAACATGAGCATCTATTGTTTAGAACAGGTGCATACCTGTGTTTACTGCATTTAACAGGCCTATAAGTGGCCCTAGACCTACATGCAGCTTGTAGGCCTATAGGGTAAGCATAGCGATATGTGTTCAACAATCTTATCGTAACAACTTACAACTCCGTCACTGATGTTTTCGGGTGGTGCCAGTCCCAAGCTTGTACAAAGCTGTGGGCGACGCTAATCATCTTTGCTGTGACACAGTGTCATTAAACAGTAACTAACCAAATCTACGTGAGCGTATCAGAATGCGCTACTGATAGCGATCAGAAATACGAATGAGAAAACCTTGTGTAGGAAAAGTTTATCTCATTAGAACAGTGGCGTTTAATTACTAGGGTTGGTGTCACCCAGTGCAGTAAGTCATAATGTCACCCTATGGACCTCCTCCCTTGGTCCCTTACTACACCATACAGTATAATAACGGCAGTGACCGGAGCGCATTAGAAGGTTCAAAAAGTAAATTAGCATAGACTCCATAGAGCTTCAGCTGTAGGTAAACTGATACTACAGCACATGTAAGCTGGATTTGCGAAAAATGTTTCGGTTGTTATCAGTTATTGTTTATTTTTTTTTAAACTCTGCAAATTTTGTTTGACGGTCATCTACTCATCTTGTCATTGTGGTGTCACCCAGAGGCGAACTTTGGTCTAAAAAGTGGGGTTCCTATTTCTTCTCCGCTTTTGCTTTTCGCATGGAGACCATTTGGACATATTACCCTGCCAGTATTCTCATTAATTTTTGTGTCAATAAAAACAAGCCATCTTTTTAATTGCAGTTATAATAAAATATTGATTGGCATTGTTTAATAAGTGGGGGGGGGGGTACGGTACCACAGTCCAAAAAGTGGGGTACGGATACCCCTCGTACCCCCACAAATTACGCCTATGGTGTCACCCTCTCTTAAGGTGTCGCCCGGTGCGGTCCGCACTCCCTGCGTCCTCAAATAGAGAAAATAATTATAGATTTCTTTTCTGTAGTGGAAGGCTCGCTTTTGACGAAATCTTGGCTTCTGCTGGTTAATAGCACGTTTGACAAAGTCCGCACTGGAATAGAGTTCTGGAGAAAATCATAATCGAACCAGTGCTAGCCGCGGTCTTGTTCCGGGTAATTTCATCCACATCACACGCACTCTTGGTAATTCCAAAGAGCTATATCAGACTCCGATTTAATTGATATTCTTGGAATCTCATAAATTAGATACAGACAGGGGTGTGGCCAGAGGCTAATATTGGCTCTGTCTTCGTCACAATCATAGAAAGTTAGTGCGTCACGTTGTAGGCTGCTGAAAACAACAGTCTTGCAAGAAGACTAAACCCATGGCACCCCAAGGAATACGGATCTGTTTGATCTGCTTTTGTTTGGTTACACACCCATTTTACTGTTGCCCTGTTGTTCAGGGCATGTTTTAAGGAAAATTTTCAAGTGCACGTGCATGACGAGTGCTGGAGCGCATAAAAATCATAAATGAATTACAATTCATGACATGTGTAAGCAGCGGCTAACAGCCTTTCATGATTTCATCACTGCACGTTTTGTGTATCACTGCACGTTTATACAATTCCTGCTGCTGCTTTCTTCTTGGGCTCCATCACGTCGTAAAATTCTGACTCGATAACAAGAAACACTGAAACAGCACCGGTATATGGTTGATAGGCTAACTGGGTCACTGGGTGCGATCACCAGAAATTACTATCATCCTTCCAGAAAATGTGTAGGCTCAGACTCTCATCCTGACCTCCCTGCACCTATAGATTTTAAACGGCCCAGTCCGCTGCACCGGTTAAAAGCGTTAGCGCCACGTGTGCGCACACGGATCCAGGTTCGCCTCCTAATGGTGGCTTATCTCGGAAATTTAAATCACGGGCTAGCACTGTCCATGCACGGAAGTGGAACCACCACTTAAACGATCAGCGGTGAAGAATCTCCCTTGATAAAATTCACTGAAAAACAAGCAGGGTCGAGGCCATAACATCGCTATACAAAAACGTGTACATAGACTGTCAACCTTGCGGTCGGGGTTGACATCCTCGCCAGAACAGAGATATGTAGGTCAGCGGTTCTCAACCTTTTCAAACTCGAGGACCAGTTATAAATTTTGTGTCTCGGTTGCGGACCACCACTAAAAATGTGTCACTGGAAACCCTATAAAATTACAAATTCATATAAAATCATAGCATAAAATAATAAATTGGATAAGATTAAGTATTTTACTTATTATGTACTATTAAATTTACTAAATTTTTAAACAAATATTTTTAAAATTGACAAATTTGTCTGTTTGCATGTTTTTATTGTAAAAAATGTAAATTGTAGACCCTGCTCGCGGACCACCAGGCAGATGGCCGCGGACCACCAGTGGTCCGCGGACCACAGGTTGAGAACCGCTGATGTAGGTCGACGTTTGTCTTATTAGCATTTCTGGCGAACTCGACTGTAATAATATTATAGGCCTACAATCGGCTGGGAAGATCAAACGGGGAGTGAGAAACATGACCACACGTCAAATACCACAAAGTTCAATAAGCCACGCGTGCCAGACCGTATGGTAAACCATAATTGGCATAGGACCAACAACCGCGACATAAGACATCATCTTGTATATTACCATGACCACCATTTTGCTTAAATCTGAAGGCATAATATGGGTACGTTTTATGCACAACTGTTTTTGAAATGTCATACAGTAACTTTACTCACGCGTCTACCGTGGACATAGCTGAAGCTTGCGTGTTCTTGGAAGATAAAACTACGAAGAAGAAGAGCTGTCCCTGAGGCAGCCATGGGTATGAAGTGTTAGTGACTTCATTTTCTTAGCGTCGGCATATGAGGGCGGGTGGCCACTTCTCTCCCTCTCATCTTCCCACCGACAGTGTACGGTCAGTGTACTCATTATAGCCGAGTTTGCTAGGGGGCGCATTTGGAGCAGAAATCTCGAACCAAATCTCTGCCCTGGTGGGATATGAACCCCCGACCTCTCGATGGACTGCAGTCTAGCGCGCTAACCACTACACTATCGAGCACCCCATAAACTTTGGCTGTATAGTAATTGAAAAATCTCACAGCAGGATATGTTCGCTTTAGTTTTGAAGTATACGGCCTACCTCTTCTACCTTTTATAGCTAAATGCTAAAATTAATGTAGTCATAATAACTTTTTATTGGAGGTATAAAAATTTATTAGATTCTCTGTAAACTTACAAGGGCCTACATGTAGCCTACTACTACTATTTAGGCCTACTCTTACTACTGCAATGACTACTAATAGGGACTAGTTTTCCTCATTGTAGCACACTTTACCAATACAATGTTATAGTCCTCTATTTTCCAAGAACCTGCGGGATCAATTCTACTTCGGATAAATTATTCGATAAGTCATTCGGTTATAATAATTAATTACCGAATGCTTGTTCGTCAGGCTTAAGTGCGTGCCAGTGCCCACCTACAATGGCGACTTGGAGAGTCGCCATTGAAAACTGGAGGTTTTCTTAACAATGCTTTACAGACGAACTTCTCGTTCTTCCCGCTTAGGACAGCGTAGGCAGCGCTACAATGAATTACTTAATAACCGTTGTAGTGTCAGACAGCGCGGATCCACAGCGCCTACATGCATATACGTCCATTTGTAATTATCATTCCAGGATATTTTAATACCCTGTGTAATTATAGGCAGTCTAGTTTTACGGCCCCTCAGTGTCGGCCGTTTGAAGATCGCTCAGTCGAGTGTAGCCTATACCACAGATCGATTAGACAAACGGCGAGTGTGAAAATGCCTTTATTTAATGACCTTCTTGGTTCAGTAGCGGAAAGTCAGTTGATGATACATAATGTCTAAAATTTCCTTAAAACATTCATGATTATTCCTCGAATCACAATCATTAATCAGTCAATGACAAATTTAGCAACAAATGACACAAGCCCACCGCCCAATATACGATTTGCTTAATGCTTAATGGGGGCGTGTGTAGGCTGTGTACCCTCGCCTCTGTCGAGCACGATTTGCTCAAAATGGGCCGTTAGTACTTTTTCGAAATGGGCCTTTTGTACTTTCTCGGTCTCAGACTGAAATATCCTCCCTTTACCATTGTAGTCTCATTGAGCCCAAAGTAACACTACCTTCATCATTTGTCAGTATGTTGAACAATGGCCAAGCTAGGATGGTCTGTTGACACCCCACACCTAATTCCCCCTCTACTGTGTTCAGCGCTATAAATGGGACACGAAAATAATGGTTTAAACTTTAGTTTGTTTGTCGAATATTGCAGTGGCCTGTAGTCCACGGTGCTGCTTCAGCAATAGAAACTGGTGCCCAGAGTTTATTTGGAAGTCATTTCATAGTTGTTCATGTTTAGTTTCTGGTATTCACAGGAACCCAACTGCACTGCCACTATTGAATAAAT
Source organism: Allolobophora icterica (assembly GCA_963556255.1). Classification (NCBI taxonomy): domain Eukaryota; kingdom Metazoa; phylum Annelida; class Clitellata; order Crassiclitellata; family Lumbricidae; genus Allolobophora; species Allolobophora icterica. Next base: position 68,399,314 of record OY744604.1, on the reverse strand, counting down.
CTCTTCCAAAGCCATGGATTAAAGCGGCGTTCCCACTGCTCTCGAAATTCTTTGCTTGCGTTCCCACTGCTCATGCATGTGTTCCAATGTAACTCTTCTTTGGCGTTCCCATTGCTCACCCAAACCACTTTAACCACTGTCCAAAGCACATGACAGAACATGACCCCAGGACATGACAAGTAGTTACCAGTAGCTACCCCACAAGTAGCTACCGTATGCTGTGCTTACAAGCTATCACTGGCATGTCTGCTGCATGTGAATTAATGACTTGCATTGTCATCGGTTACATTACAAATGTAGAGTACAAATAAATTTTTAAAAATATCATACTAGATAATTGAAAAACGTGTACAAGTGAATGTTAATAATATAGAGCATGAGCCTGAAACGTTTACATTTCCAAATTCGTACATTCACATACACTGCAAGTAACCGTTTCTTAGCAACCATTACCATGGCAAGAAATTTCATGATTCAAAGCTAGAATATTGCTGTAGACAGAAAAACTCTTCACCCTTATGTTGAAAGCTAAAACTTACAAGTTGCTGATAGCAAAGTACTCGATCAAAATGATGGACAGTCGGTCATCAACGGCTTCAGTCACAAAGCGATTACGGTAATCAAAATCCCTGAGTTTAAGACATGCAAAAAGCTTAAACAGTTACGCCTAACTTATGATGATCCATCTCTCAAATAGCAGTGTGCATGCACATTATGCTTCATATAGGTATAGATAATCACTTGAGGAAATCACTGTAAAAATTTGCTGAGAAAATAACACAGGCAGTACGATCTGAAGGTCAGAACTGAATTTCGTAACTCATAACAAGTATAGTGAAACTGTTTAACAGTTACATTTTTCAAGAGGTCTGCTTTGGGCATGCACTCTGTGCGCACGACTAAACAAAATAACGAAACAAAGGTACATGCTGCACGTACGCACCAAACACAAAAATATAATTTCTATATTCACAAGTACAAGCGATACAAATAACAGCTTAATACAGTCTGTTGCATTTTTACCCCTAACAGTCATTTATCATTGGATCGTGCATAAATTCCGTATGCAAATACAGATTCAAGCATATATATATAATTATATATACATATATATATACACACAAGTGCACACAATGCGTATTCATCCACGTACACATAAATATATGAATAACGCATATATATATATATGTGTGTGTGTGACCCGTCTGCACAAAACAAGTTACAAGTCCAGTCCGACTTAGGACTGGTTTTGTGCAGATGGGTCACATATACATACGCAGTGTATACACAATATACATATGTACATACATACATATGTACATACATACATATATACATACATATGTATTTGTAGGCATATTTACACCAATGTGCATGCTTGTAAAATTTATCTGTATACGCAAGCAGTCGTGAACGGGTATATGTACAACGGCTGAGGAGCTCTCAGCCCAAACGAACGATGTGTGCAAGCAACAGTCAGCAGCAGCATCAACAGGGCAGCAGAGAATGGGGATGGATTGCTTTTCATCTCCCGCCCATCTCAGCCAGTCGGCAATTAGGAACAGAACTATCCGCATCTTGGAAAGGTAACCCTTCTCCACGTTCATGAAAGGACGAGCGGTCGTCTGTTCTATCTCCACCAGTACGATACATCAGAGCCGAGGCACACTGGCACCTCGCGTTGTGCACGAGCACATCCATTACCGGATGTTCTGTCTCTTGCGAACAACTCTGCGATGACTGGTTTCGGAGGATGGTGATGTGATATGAATCCTCCAACAGGCCGCATGAGCTGACGATATCCTGAGTTGGTCTTCATAATAAGAACACTGTCGTTGACGTTGCTCAAACAAAGCGGCATTTCAAGAAGATCGAGGTGAGCGTGATTCAACCGGTGGCGGTTCAGCCTTCGTATTTTGGCGCAGTATCACGAAGCACGGCAATTGCATCCTTCACTGCGTGATATAAGATATTTTTCACCTGCAGAAAACAACAGACACTATAATTTTCATCACTAACAAAATTACTTTTAAAATGCACCAGAGTTAGAACATGCTCCATCATAACACCAATTCTAATAATACTAGGAAAGTTGAGGATATGTATCTAAAATTAGTTCAGCAGTAGAAATAAACTCACTATAACAGTACCCTGTTGTAATACAGTTCTTAATACGCTAATATGGCTACTTCAGACAGCATTATAATGAATTACTGGTGTAAGTAAGGCAGTTAGAAGACATTTAGTGGTAACCATATACATTCATCCAGTTTAGACCAACAAGCACATTTGTTGTGTGCGAGCTGCTGATCGATTCCAGAAACTTCTAACAACCAAGATGTCAATCACTGTTTGCTTTGAAGTGATACTAACACTGAAGATTAACACTTTAACAACAAGACTGTTCTAAAAGTGACTGGGAAACCAATGCTGCTCGTCGTTAAGTGCTAAAGACAGGCCATGAATGTCAGGCCATTTACTACTCTGATGTGATATGTGGCATGGCTTCCAAGAGTATTCAGACGAAAGCATGTTGGTCTGCAGAAACACTTAACCACTTCATTACATACTGTTTTAAACCCATCAGCTGTCTGGCTCGACTTGATTCAGTAATTTCATGTTTTCAGGTGGAAAATCTATTTTCCATGAACTGAAGAAAGAATAAGGTGAGAAAGTGCCCATCTGGGAAATACAGCTGATGGGTTAACATAAATAACGCAGAACTGCAGACATACGCAATCATCACCGTAGACCAACCCACCTGCAGTTTATCTTCATGGATGCCACCTCCGCGAGCATCACTCGACAGCTGCCTGCACTCCTGTGTCATCCGGAAGCAGCTGTCCATATTTTCTGGCGAGACAAAGTCTGCAGCTACCTTGATGCAGCTGTTCAGGTTCAATACCTACAGCAGCAAACATAGGACACGCTGCATCATGTAGTGCTCGCTAACAATCACAACAACTGAGGCAGACTGAAAATATTGCAGCCTTGCTCATCTAAGTTGTACTGTTTTCCCCAGACAGCATACACAGTTCATCACTAGAGCTGATAATAGTTTAGTTCCATTAAATTATGTACATTAAGTAGTATCAGATTACATTAAATTACATGGTAAACAAGGACCTGTTGAAACCAAGCTCATCACCTAATCAAAGCCAAAAATCTAGGTAGTATGAAGAGCAAAAACAACTAATTATTATTACTAATCAAACTAAGCAACTAAAAAGGTAGTCAGCACTTCTGGTCAGGATCTGAATGTAAGAAACACAGCAACACTTGCACACAGCAACTGGATGAAAATGGACATGCATTTATACACTACTGTCAAGCTTCCTCCACCAATACCATACATAAATAGCCATCAGCTGTGATCCTGTCCAGTAAGATTTTTCACTACCACAGAGCAGTACAACAAAGAGGTAGACAGACAGATTAATGGCTGCACAGAATCTGAACCTAAACAAGCACATCCTGTATCCACAAGAGCATCATAATGTTCCCAAAGACGTCAAACACATAAAATCTTCGTATACCATATTTTCCAGACTATAAGCCGCTCCTTTGAATAAGGTGATGTGATGCAAAACTGGCAAAATTTTTCGAAAATCAATAAATAGGTTGCACTGGCAGATATGGCACACCCATACACAGATGTTCGGACGTGTATAAGCGCGTGTGCTAATGGCGGCCACAAACATATGGCCATTATTAGCAAATACTTGCTACAAAACCTTTTGTGGAAATTAAATTTTATGTACTTTTGAAATAAAATTAGTTCAACATTTAGTGTTTTTGTGGTTTTTACTGTAGTTCTAGTGATTTTGAAATTAAAGAACCTTTGCTGTTTGTTATGATTTTACTATTATAAGAACTTGGTTCTATACCTCATGTAGCTGGAGGGATCAAAGGATAATAGATTGATAATACATTGAGAGGCAGTTAGACATTACACAGATTTAAAATCAGTTCAGCACCTTTATATACGGCATTACCCTTGAATCTCATGTAAAAATCATGACTTATAGTCTGGAAAATAAGGCACATGAATTCCTTTATCCCTCTCTCCAGAAAAACTGTACCTGATGTGGTGCTCCAGCTGGAATGAAGACAGCGTCTCCAAGGCACTGGACAATCGTGTAGCACTGGACGCCGTATTCGGTGAGTAGGCGTCCCCTCAGTTTCTCATCCAGATACCAATTCTGCGCATGCAGTGGATCGTGGTGCAGCTCAACCTCCTGGCCTCGTTCAGATGCAACCTGCAATCAACAGTTTCAACAGTCATTGAACTGTCACCTTCCAGAGCAAAAGCCATCGTAGACCCTGCAAATGCCAGTCAAACATTCCACCAAGGCATCTGTCATAAGAAGTGCGTGGCACAGCGCTCCACTATCATCAAAATGTTAATGTTTTAAAGACGTGGAAAAAACATCTGGCAAGGCTTTGCAGTGGTTCTTCTAAGGCCTTGAACACATGTCTATGCGCGTGTGCAGTGGAGAGTGTATGTCTGTGACGTGTGCATCCGTGTATATGTGTGTATATCACATGTAAGTTTGTGTGAACAATGTACCTTGTTCAAGAGATCTCTGATTTTATCAGCATCCAGAGGATCGAAGACGTGCCACAGGGCTCCTGGCTTTGCTCCTGGTTCCTTCAGCCTCTCCTTTGTCAGCTGACAACATCCAGAGCTCTCCAGTGCTGCAGACACAGCTACAAAAACAAAAGATTGCATAATAAACAACTATCAACGACGCTATGTTGCATCTTCTTAGCTTCAGCAAGACGTAAATAAATTACAATGCAGTCTGCTAAGAATCCAGAATAAAAATCACAGTTAGATGCAGACGTCAACAATAGGCATAACCTCTGACCCCATCCACATTTCTGCAGGTTCGGATAATCCCTCCCTCCTCTTTAAGACCTCCTTAACGGACAACCTAAATACATAATTTTAAACTTCTGATCTGTTAACATGTCACAAGTATCCGTCATCCAATTCAAAATCAACTTCGCATAGAGGACATTGAATATGTGTCAACTGTCAGTGCTTAACATAGACACCTTTGGGGTGGAATTCCCCCCAGGATTTGTGTTCCCCCCAGAGGCCAGCAATATTATAATGTAGAGACGTTTTGGGGAGGAAAATTCCCCCCTCCCCTCAGGATACATGGTTTTCCCCCCTAGAAGGTCAGTAATATACTTTTAGAGATGAATTCCTAAAAAAGATCATCAACCTTTTTGAGAGAGTAAACTTTTTAGGAAGATGAAATTGGAAAAAGTCTGGAACTCTTTCAAGATGGATGAAATTACCAAAAAAGTCATGTGTAAATTTGTTGGTCCCCCTAGAAACCTTGTTTCCCCTCCCAGAAGAGGGGGACTAGATTAAACACTGGTCAACTGTCACCCACGATAGGATTTCCCTCCTTGGGTGGTTTCTAATTGCATGCAAGAGACTGCAACCGGTGAAAGCATCATTTGAAGACAGAGAAACAAGTTCTACTGTTGCAGATAAATGCATACTAGTGAGGAATGCCTCTGACAGACTCTCAGATGAAATAATAGATATGCCAGAAACATACATATATCTGCATATGTATCAGGATCCAGAGGTCCAAAGACTTGTCACAAAGCCCCTGGCTTTATTCCTGTTTTCTTTAGTCTCTCTAAAGGCAAAAGTCGCACTTTCAACAGACCCAGTGCACGTTGAACAGAGTTGCATCACAGATATCGCACATTTCCCGCACTGCATTTATATATACATATATACACCTAAAATTTTTATATATATATATATATATATATATATACACAATATTAATATCAACAGTTTCGTATTCATATATATTAGTACGATATCATAATTTGACGCTTACACAGATCCATGGCAGTAAAGAGAATAACTTCAGCAATATAGCAATGTAGTTGATTAGTTACCCGATCTCTGGTTTTCCAGATTATCTTTAGGTAATCCAATGTAGACCAGCAGATTGAATTCATCTGTAACGTCCTGATGAAGATTTGTCGTACCGGTCTGGGGACACTTCGCTTGGCCATACGCACAGTACAGTTTAGGCCCAAGATCAGGCTTCATGAAGAACTCGGGAAGACGAGAAACCAGATTGAATGGGCCGCCTTTTTTCGTGTATTCGGGCAGTGGAAGGCTGCGCATAAGGTCTTGATAGTGATTTGGCAACAGTTCAGAAAATTCATCCTTTTGAGGCCAGTCTTTCAATTTTAATACCATCGGCCTCCCGTCTTTGTCCTTCAAACGACCTGACATGCGCTCGAAACCATCCCAGAACTTCTTCATCCGCTGTCCAGACAGTTCCGTGTCCTCTGTGCAGTTCACTAACGGACTCTCCAGGTGACCAAACTCCTTGGAAAACGTTTCCGGCTTCCAGAGAGACCGATCGAGTCCAGCATCACAGTTAGACACCAGGACCGGCTGACCGTGTCGCCACTGCTGTTGGAACAGTCGGACATTTCCCGCGTTCTGAGGATCGAACAGTTGCAGCAGACGTCCGTTATCCAGCCAAGCGTGCTGTACGTCGGGAAAGAGACTGCTCGTCTGCTCGTGCGAGTACTCCGGCATTGGACTAGTCCGACCGGCGACCGTTCTTCCAGTGCGTGGAACGTAGTACGACAGAGTAACGGTCGTCGGTGTTGGAATTGTGGCAGTGCGTTTCATAACTTTATGAATTATGTCTTCGAGTGAGTTCTTAGGCGAGGATCCGGGCGGCCGTTGAACGACGTCGCCGGCTGCACTTGGCAGAACGCTTATCGTCTTTGTCAGAAGGTCTTTCAAAGTCGAACACTTGTCTGCAGATCCATTTAGCTCCGGAGATGAAACACCGTTGGCAGCTGATACATTCTGCTCCGGCTTCTGTGCTAATGCGGCTTCGGCCAACATGCTCAGATCAAAGAAAGCCGGTAGAGGCTGCTGCAGATTCTCGTGGCTTCTACCAGCAGCAGATGGATCCCTGGATGCTGCAGCCTCTTTTGAACTGTCTGGTAAAGCTTCTTTCTTCGGAACGACATCTCCCGTCTTAACCTTGGAATGGATCTGAAATCGCTTTCGAATCTCATCCAGCATGTTCCCGATGACCAGCAAAACTAAAAAATCACAGAAGCCAAGATGTATGATGGCATAAATTGACAATGACAACTGCCAATTAATTTCTACCTCTGTTGTGTTATCACGTCATATCTGCATCTACTCATGGCTACAACTCTGCAGGAATTCTTCCATAGATTGATACTACCAATCAACATGTAAAACAAGTGCCATCTTGAGAACAACACGAAAACAAAGTAATTTAATTGTACTTGGCTACGGAGAAGGAGAGGAAGAATGATAGGGAACACGCACACACAAACACTTCAACAAAACTTCTACACCTACATCAACAATCTGCTATGCTACTGTTCTTTGGGCCAAGTCAAGCTGACACTGGCCGAGTCAATATATGCAGTTCATTACAGCATAGAGTACAGAGTACAGGCCAGAGTAACAGGCCAACCAGAAGTGGTTCTCAAAATCAGGCACATCAGAAGTGGTCCTCAAAATCAGGCAATTGCTTTGGCATGTAGCCAAAGGAAAGTAACAGGAGCTGGAAACTGGGCACGAAGATGCTTTGCACAACAGAGGCCAATTTTAAATGTTGACACTGTTGCATAACATTAATAGTTACCGACAATGAGTTATGGCATGAAGCAATGTAGTCAATGATTTGCTTAAGGTCAATACAGTATGTAAATTGACTATCGCAGAAAGTCTTGAGCCAGCACACTTCAAATAACTAGGTAAGCCCTTAACTAATGAGCCACCATGTCTCATCACAAACAAAAGAATTCTAAACAGTTTGATACGAAAGTAAGTAAGTAGAAAGGATGACTAAAAACAGGATGTTGGCAGGTAAGACCACGAGTCCAATGCGACAAGAATACAACGTAACAGAACTGTAGACTAACCGTCGCTTGGAATGATTTGTACCATCATCAGATTCTCCGGTTCGTGCAACTGTCGATTGGCGCTGCAGGTCAACCACTTGCGTCCGTGGTTTTCACACGTTACAGACTTGGCATCGGTGCCATTGCTGGCCTTGAGCGACCGGATTCGGAAGCAGTCAGTGCAGACAGCAAAGCCGCACTTTCGACAGACCCAGTGCACGTTGAACAGAGTTGCATCACAGATATCGCACATCTCCCGCACTCCCTGAACGGCTTGCTTCCACGCTATTTTACCTGTTAGAAAAATCAGTCGAATTATACACTCAAACCTTCTGATAAAGCTTTTCAGAAACAACTAAGCAACTTATTCTCATCACATTACACTGTGGCAGATGCTAACTGCCATGTCTAACCAGCCTTCATGGTTCTAGCACTCAAGACAACTAGATCAAGACACGTAAGTAGAATAGGCAGTCTCTCACTTTATTGACAAGAGTCATTCCACATCAAATCAGCACAGCAACCAACATGACCAGCTCCAATTTTACTGAAAATTGGCAGTTATTCACCTCAAAGAGAAACTTCGAAAACCAAAATTTTAGATTTGTGGATCAAGCCACGTCCAGGCATTTTAGACTGAAGAAACTTAAAAACCTGTTGCTTGATCAGCTTGCTACAACAAACCCTCTTTTAAGTCTGCATCATTAACACTTTAACAATGGGCTGCATTCGGTTTCCCAGTCGATTGTAGCTTGTAGTACACACTCATCGTTAAACTGTTAATAAACTCATCATTATCATTTAAATAATTTAGTCAATAGCCCCTCTGATATTTGCGTCATTCTGTCTGGGTCTTAGCGGACGTTCATCTGCAACTCAGATTTATATTGTACATCAAAAAGTGCTTTGAATCAATAAATAAATAACAGTGATGCTAAAGAATGATGGAGACTAAACACAGCTTACTGTCAGGTGCAGCCAATGACATGGCTTCCTGTTCTTGCTCAACCAGACTGGCGAATCTATCTCCTGTGTGCATGATAATGTATATGGCAGTCTCAACGTCGACAGCCGGTGCCATAACAGGTGTCATCGGCATCCACAGCTCAATGTCTAGAGCATCAGCATCACAAGGCTCCGAGAAACCAGCTACAGTCAGAAACCGCTTTGGACTGTAACGCAGCCTGTCAAAAACAACAAATTATATACAGTATGAATACATAAACAAAAACAAAACACACAGATCAGTAAATGCTTCAATGCCTACCAAGTACATAGGCACAGATGTCTGTATTATTCAGTTATTTATTCATAAGGCAGTTCTTGATAGACTGCGTGTTATAACTTTAGAGCATAATTTCTAATTTTATCAAACAGTTTACACTAATAAATTCCTCTTTTTCTACCAGTAATACCTCAGAACATAAACTTAAAAAGGTTGCCAAGATAATGAAGAACCATGGAAACTTTACAAACATTCTTTTTAAAGTACATCAAAAACTTACTATAATGTTGCTTTGGGAGACACAAAATCAGCTGCCCTTACAATGGCATTGTTTCTAGAAAGTATATTCTGTATAGGTGAATAAATTTCTGCTCCATCTGTGCACCTAGCCAATTAGCTATCATGAGTACACTGACCACACACTGCCAGTGAGCTCATTATAGCTCATATAGTGAGGGGGAGAGAGGACTGGCCACTCACCCTCATATAAGAAGGCTAAGAAAAATGAAGTCACTAACACTTTATACCCATGGTTGCCTCTCAGTTTAGCTTAATCCTTTAATGAAAGTGTACTAAAAACCACTGGGAAACCAATGCAGCTTGTCGTTAAAGCGTTAACACATTAACAATGAGCCGCATTGATCTCCCAGTCACTTTTGATACCCTTTTGTCATTAAAGTTTTAAGGGATTACTCTTCTTTTCATGTTACAACAAAGCGTGTTGTGATGCATCTCTGGTGTAGTCTTAGCAATTGGAAAAATAAAAATAAAACTACAGGTGCACTGACCGACGGAAAGCGTAGAATCGACAGAAGTCGCTTGCGACTCGCTTGTCCCGCTTGTTGCGCACCATCTTGCATTCTCGACATTTGACCAATTTCGGCGTTACTTTGTGACAGTCATCATCCTGAAGAAAGACCTCCATCGTACGCTGACGTTGTTCGTCTGAGCTAGAATTCAGCTTCTTCTTGGCAAGACTCACCGAAGGATCATCTGCAGCATACACTCCACAGTTTAACAACTGCTCTATGCATCTCTATGCTTTGCGGGACATGGTTACTGTGCAGGGACCTTGAGCAAGTCCTTCACTCACAATTGCTCAGTGCCATCAATTAATGCTTCGTCAATGCCATCAATGGTGCTTAATAAATGCGTAATAATAATAATACTAAAATCTCTCACTGCAAATCTCTTATCACTAAATGTGAATTTTATTCTGAACCAGTCATGAACAAATCTACAATAAATGACATCAAATAAACTTATTTAAAACAAACAGTGACAAACCAGTGACGAAATTATGTTTTAGTACTCTGCCAAGTAGTTGAACCACATGTTACCTCTCTGGGTCTGGGCCAAGCCTTTAGCATTTCGTTAAGTGATTCGTGAATCATGATTTTAACATCGATTTGATCCTATATTACAACTGCTCAAGCATCATTTCCATACAAATTGCTTTCATCATCCGTCAAAATGTCACAATAACCTTCACAGGGAATAAGTGTTGATCAAGACATAATACAATCCCTTCTGCATCCACACTGAGCCACATAAACACTGTTTTCTGGCGAGGAGTGCCTTCAAGAGGTTCTTAAATGTTGTCACATGCACATCAAGATAACTAACACATCAGAACATACCTCTGGAACGTGAATACTTGAGCTCTTCTTGTCGCTTCAGTATTTTTGACTGACAGTCCGGCAGCGTTTGTTGCGATGGGGCAGATGATGATGATGATGTCGATGACGTGGACGAGAAAACGGAAGAATTCATCAGTGAAAGACTTTTCGTCTGATCTTGCGTTGTTTGCTCCTCTGCAGCCAATCTCCTTCCCTGTTCTTTCTCCTGGTCCTGCTCTTCTTCCTCATTCTATAAAATCAGAATAAACATATATTCTGTAATGTAATACGGGACCATGAACTCCGTAAATGTCGTCAATTCTCTGGCTGACTTATATAGCTTGGCTTTGGTTGATGCCTCATATGTATGTACGTAAGTATGCATGTATGTATCAAGACACTTAATATGGCATTTTTAGGTACCTTTCCTTCTGAGTCCATAACAGCCCAGTTGCTCAGGGCCATGCAACTAAAATGGTTATATAATAATAGTAACAATAATAGTAGAAAAATAATATTTTTTGTCTCTAGGTATTTTTTAAGAACCTGATCATATCTACCTCAGTTGCAAAATAATAATAATATTTACAATTAGCTGTATAAAAACTGATATTAGCAAAAACTTATTGCAGAAAACCTATAGTATTCCCAGAATATTAGAGGAAAAGTTCATATACTCATGTACACTGGACTTAAAAAAGTAATAGAAAGTCATGAGATCATCAATTAACGGTCGCACACCACTCACATTATGTCGTCGCTTTTTTGCGTTCTTCTTCTGCGTCATTGCCAATGTACCTGACGAACTGGTAGTGCTCTCTTCTGTGTCCGATAGCTTTCGCGTTTTATCAGGCGGCTCTGATTTTGCCAAATGACGACTTGATTTTCGCTTCTTTTTAACTCTGTTCGAATTCTGCAAAGACACAGTTTCGTACAACAATATACTTCCAGAAAGCACTGACGCTCTTCTGTGAATACACTTGTAATTGAACATTTATATAGCACCACTCACAGAGCAAACTCACAAAGCCTATACGATGTTACTTGTACTTAAGAACTAGAATATTATGGTACATCAGTGTGCTGGGCCAATGCAGACACCTGGAGTGAACCAACGGATGCTAAGTAAGAAAACTGAAGTCATCAGGTATTAAGCATATACATAGATGACGACAAAGTTGTCACTAAGCATGTAACCTTTCAAGTAAAAGACACTATTTGAATACTAAATTTAAGAAAAGTCACACAATACTCAATTAAACCTAGACACAATAACCAATCTATCTTCTGAATTAATTAGAAAATTCTGCAAGCTTACACCAGAATAACGGGGCTTTCTGAGAGATACAACTAAGTCAGGGTAAATCCAGGCCACTACTCGTATTCTAGTAGTGTCCCAAGCATGAATAAAGGAGGAGGGCGAAGTTAATGACCTTTGGTATCACACAGTGTCTTTAAACTGAAACTACTATTACTAAGTTGAATGGAATGCATAATACAATTGTAATACGGGAAATATCTCAACAGTAAACAAAACGTGACACAGCTCATTTTGTGACAGCCAGGTCCTTACACAACGTCTCCTGACTTCTAGCTTCCTTGATGTATCAGATTTCGACCAGGCTGCTTGCTCCCAGACTATGATCTCATCCTTCATGCAACCAGAGACTGATTCCTTGCCATTATGACAACGGTGCTTTAGAAGTCATTACGTTCAACACTAAAGACAAAACTTTAAAAATGCAACAAAAATAAATGCAACAGCATTGTTTCAGGATTCCATTGTCGACTTAGGAGGTACTGCATGTGCAGTTCTTCCAGTCAGTCAGCTTTCAGAGACAAAGTGGCATTCCGTTAGAGATAGAACAGATTTAGACTGTCATTCAATAAAACACATTGGTATGCATGTACGTATGTAACCAGATACTTTCTATAGCACCTTTTAAGTATCTCACAAAAGTGCTCCCTGTGTTATTCAGTATGATGCTAAATGTCATTAAGAATATATGATGTAAGCAAAACAGTGCACAGGAAACCAGGAGAGTCACCCAAGCACACACAGGGAGCTCAACACACAGATTCCCATCCCTAGTTAACAGATGGTGTCGTGTAGCGAAGCCATTTGCACTTACTACTGAATCTGTAGCTGACATCCATCCCGACGATTCCTGCTCGCTAGCCGCGGACATCGTATCATTGTTGATCCCGACCGAAGAATTGTTGTCATCCCTTTCTTCCAACAGCGCGGAGCTATTCGTCGTCTCGTTTCCGTTCTCCATTTTCCTTCCTCCGTCTCCATCCTGGGTCCCTTCAGGCGTGTTTTTCAGGTCTTCGTCTGAATACCTCTGCAACAAGGCCTTCTTGAACTTCGTATGCTGCCACTGCTTCTGTGTCGCTGGCTCTGAACAGACTGGCTTTGTGGTTGCTGCTGCAGATGATGAAGATGATGACAGCAATGATGCCAACGGTGGCAGTGGGCTGTTAGCACTAAGAGTGTCCGAGTCGGCGCCTTGATTCGCCTCACTGTTCATTGGTTGACTGAGATAGTCTTGAACCCTGGATGAAGCACAGGGAATGACAGCCGTGGTCGATGTCAGTTTCAGATCCTGCGCCTGGCAGTTGTCTTCCTGAGCATCTGCTATATAACGAGACATCCTTGGCAGTTGTAAAGGAGACTCCTCTAATGCCTTATGACCGACGATTACCGATCCCCTGTCGCATTCTGCTGGCACAAGTAGATGGTTTCCTGTTACAGGACCCAGAGTTTTGCTAGAATAGTCTTTCGCTTCGGCATAGGTGCGTAAATACTCGTTGCAGGTGCGCATCATCTGAGAGGAAGTGCATACGGATGTGCTATAACAGGTGGCAGTTGCTGCAGACAAGGCGCCTGGCATCGAGCAGAACACAACACCACCATCAGGAGACTGGTTTCTGGTCATACCATCAACTCTCATCCGTTTAGAAGTATCGCCGCTTGGAAAGGAATCAGTGGATAAATGATCTTTAGCCTCATTTGACATCGGGGAATCCCTCTTCAGTGGAATCTGAGGCCAACCGCCGAGACTGGAATAGGAGGAGCAGACGGCAAAAGTGGAAGACGTCATCGTGCCTGCTGTTCCAGCCGAACATAGGGATGAGGCAAGCGAAACTGAATGCAACGGAAGTGAAAGGCTGCCGCTGGAAACAGCAGTAGCAGCAGTCGATGATGAAATTGGAAGAGACAACAACAGACCGTTCAGAGTTTGATCCGAAGCAGTTACAACTGATGACACGGGATGCATGGTTGACATCTGACCCACACGACCTGCTACCCCTAACCCTCCCATCATTGGCCCAGTGACACCGGTCGACAACGGCTTTGGCTTTGCGGCTAAGCTTTCTTTTAGTATTGGCATGTGAACCTTCGACTGACCATTCGGAAGGACAGTTCGTCCGACAGATGCTGGACGAACAGGAACTAGAATCTGTCCTTTTGCGGCTGTTGCTGCAACAACATAGTTCAAGGCGCCTTCAAATCGTCGCTCTTCGGAAGTGCAGCAAGACACCATGGATGGGATGGGAGGATGGATGGAGTTTCTAGCTGTTGTGGCATTTATAGGATCGTGTCTTTCCAGTTTCTGCAGTTTAGGGGACGGCGTGTGATGAGAGACGCCGGTCGAAACCATACTCCGGGATTTGTCTCCACCTGCACCAGAAGAGTTTTTTTCCATTGCTGTTTTCAATCGACTGTCATCAACAGGAACTGTTTGAGAAGACAGTAACTGGCTGATGTCACTCGAAGACAGGACTACTTTGTCCTGGACGTTCTTTCTGCTTTCCAGTTCTTTCTTCATCGTTTTCTTGTCGTTGTTAAAGCCCTGAATGTGGGCCGCATTAGGAAGGTAAACAGGACACGTCTGATATCCATATAGATTCAAACTTGGCTCCTTTTTCATCGGATTACTTGAAGCGGACGAGATCAAAGATGCAGAAGAAGCTGCTGTAGAAAATACAGCAGCTGCACCTGTAGCATTTAGAGTTAGCGCTGCTGACTTCTCCTGCATCAAATGCATGGCACCAGAATGTGCTTGGCTAAGCAGAGAAGGCGCAGTTGACGCAACTATGTCATCTAATTTCTGCATTCGACTGTCTTTGTGGAACGGATGTTCTGCTGAACCCATTGCCACGCCAGTCGGCTGCGACGTAGTTTGCTTCGGATTAGGGTCATGGCTGACACTGGTGGAAAGATGTTCTTGCTGAGCCATAACAAGTCTGTGGTCACGACCAGGAGGCTGCAAACCAGCCTACAACACAACGTCATTTCAACACATTCATTAGGACACCAGAAATGCCTCCTATGAGTTTCTGCCACTTAAGTAACAGAAATTCCTGAATTTCTTGCATTTGGGCAAGAAATTGGTGTATTTAACTAATGCCAAACCTTTAAAAATGGTCCAACAGATTGCAATTCCGCATTTTAGATCTCGCCTCAAAACATTTGTTCCCCAGACCTCACAAACTGACGGATGTTTCTACAGCATATCTTTATAGACTATAGGATTTATTTATTGCTGTTTATCTATGAGTTATCATAGCAGTTGCCAAATATTACCTCAAACCAAATAGAAATTTAAATGATGTGACATTCATCCATTCCTTATCACATAGTTTGTAATGTCATTTGGCAAACCATCAGCTTCTTGCCAATGGGTGAGCATTTCAGTCACTGTGACACTGGTAATTTATCACTGAGAGACAGTTTTGCTCGTTGTTAACATTTCATGTGAAAAGACCCTTTCACTATAAGGATTTCTAAGGCTCTTCTGTGCAGAAGCGGGATGCATATTACCCAGTTGTAACTGGTTAGTGTACTAAACTGTCATCCCATGGGGTTAGGGATTCAAATCCCTGCCAGTGCAGAATGACTGCAAGATTTCTATTCCACTTGTGCCCCTGGCAAATCCAGCTTCACAACAAGTACACTGACCATATACTGGCAGGGTGGGAGAGTCTGGACAACCCACACTTGGTAAGTAGAAACTACGAAAACTGAAGTAACAAAACTTCAAACCCACTCTTCTGTGCAGAAACATGGCAAATGTGAGGCACATCTCACTTTAACTGGAGATAAACTGACAACTGGAACGTCTTCATTATTTTACACTGCTTCACGACACAGAGTTGACTTATCCTGCATGCAGTGAATTGAAAATGCATCAGAGCCCTGTGAAAACATGCTTCAACGTAAGAAATTCTGACATAACATGGTTGCCATAACATAACATGGTTGCCATAACACAGCCTCATTATAAGGCTGTCCTGGATATGGCTCAAAAAGCCAGCGTTACCAGGTACTGGTGTGTTTAGATAATATTTATTCAGCAAATTCAGACACTACATAGGTTCGGAACCTCTGCTGTAGATTACCTTCTGCTGAACATTCCTCAGTGATTCCTTGAAATGCTGGTTAATGGCATCACTGATCGATCCCCCAGGAAGGAGCAACTCACTCCTCTTCTGACTAACCACAGATGACGGATCCTTAGCATGTTCCACTCCGAGTTCTTTCAATGGTTCCTTTGCCCTACAGAACCGCATAAATAACTATGCTTTACATCATTAGCAACAATGACAATCTATACATTTTGAATTGTATCTAAACATTTATAAAGCACCTCTCAGTGTTTGCTAATTATCAGAGGCACTCCCAGTGTGAAAGACTCAGTGAATAGAAAGTGGTTTTAAGACAGTGGAACGAGGCACTTGCTACCAAAATTGAATGTTGTATTTCTTTTACAAGATAGTCGATTTTGGCATCGTAAAGCTGCACTACAAACAAGATTTTTGTAATGAACCATGGGTATACTTCGGTCTCTGTATGATGCCACAGGAAAGCTCTGCATCTTTAAAGAGACATCAAACACCTCAGTATGGCTCGGATTACAATGCCGTGATGTAAAACTCTCGTCCAGCAAGACTCGAGTTTATTTTTTCTGGAATAGGACTCAAACCCGGGCTATCGTAACTCTGTCTTGGACTCGTGACTCAAAGCCCCTGGACTCACTGACTCGTGACTTCCAAGTCACAGTTACCGCATTTTCCAGACTATAAGTCGTGTTTTTTAACACGAGAGCCGAGCACAGGACTTACATAAAAGTGCTGAACTGATTAACCTGTTTAATATCCAACTGTTTCTCTATCAGTTAATAAATTATCCTTCGATCCCTTCAGCTATGCGAGGTATAGAACCATTTATCTTTGTAAAATCATACCAAACAGCAAAGGTTGTAATCTTCAATTTCAAAATTGCAAAAACTACCATAAAACCACAGCAAACACCAAATGTTGACAAAAATTTACTTTGAAAGTGCATAAAATTAATATCAACAGAAGGTTCAAAATTGCAAGTATTTGCTATAATGGCCACATATTTATGGCCACCATTAGCACAAACGCCTATACGTGTCTGATCATTTCTACACGGGTGTGCCATATCTGCCACTGCAACCTGTGTATCGATTTAAAAAATTGCCGCATTTGCATCACATCATCTTACACAAAGGAGCGACTTATAGTCTGGAAAATACAGCATTCACAAACTAGTATTGTCAATAGTGCAACAGAAGTAACTTGTAAGCCTGCTCACTGAACCAACCTAAATTTAGTGATTTTCAGATATCAAAGACATTATTCAATAGGATAATCGATGTCTGTGCAATGAGACAACTTCATTTTCCTTTCTTTCAAAGTTGTTTAGTTTTGGTGTTTGTTTTTTGAAATTGTAATTGTTATTATTATAATTACACGTGAATCAACAAAGTCGAAAGTTGTTGTACAAACACTACATTATTTTCCTCGATATACAACTGCTACATGTACCAGATGCATAACAAAATATGATGATCGTTGGCAAGATCAGTAAGGAACAATCCGCAGTTTTACTCCTCATCTTCAGCGAGTTCACATAACATGGAGCGAGTCTTTTACATTTCTTTTGTTGTTGTTTCATGAT
The DNA here is from genome assembly GCA_963556255.1 of Allolobophora icterica. NCBI lineage: Eukaryota > Metazoa > Annelida > Clitellata > Crassiclitellata > Lumbricidae > Allolobophora > Allolobophora icterica. The sequence goes on along the minus strand of OY744604.1, from coordinate 68,381,529 downwards.
ATTGGATAATCCTATAGCACTTTTAACTTTCGCTAGAATATAAATACCGTTAATGTTGCATTAACCTGGCAGTATATTCAGATGCTTTGACCACTTTTGGAAAATAACCTTTAACCTTAAGCAATAAAATCACTTTGGTAGCGTACTGAGATGCCAAGTATTTTCATGATTGCTCCACATTTTGTTGGATGACAGACAATACAGGTGCTTACAGAATTACATTTCAACGTCTAATGATAGGACACTGATGTCACTGTGATGTATATTTCTATTCAATACTGCACTACGAGTGTATTTCTGAAATAAACGTCCTCTGATCAAATATGTAGACCATTAGGTCTGCTGTCAGATCAATCCATACACAGTCGTGTGGGTGACAAAATAAGCAACACCTGCTACATCTGGTTTGAGTGCTCACCTTGTAATGCAGTGGGTGTGTGTGTAGGTATGCGTGTTTGTGTAGGTGTGCGTGTATGTGTGTGTGCATGTGTGTACTCGAGCTTCTGCTGATACGGCTGCTGCGTGGAGACCTTGAGCCTTTCAAGCACAATTGCTCAGCACCATCGATTGATGCTGTGCTATTAGATAGTGAGGCATAATAATTACAGAAATAATGTCATGGGCAGTCGGCTATTTTGTAGGCATGGAGAATTTGTGTTTGCCAAGTACATGTTATTCAAGCAGAATTAAATTTGACATAGTTTTACTGTAACTCTACGTAGATTCATTCATACTTCACGTTTGTGAAAATATTTCCACATGCTTCTCACTCTGACGGAATTTAACAAAACTCAACACCTCCAGCCACTACTAGGAAATGAAACTGCTGGTGCTCAGAAGAGCAGTTATTTGATAATTATGATAAAATTACATCTTTTCCCAATCTATACAACACAGCTCAAAGAATTTATGGAAATAGCTACAATTGTGCAACAGTTCAAGTGAACTGCCCTGAATGGACTTCTGGATACAACAGACAACTACACAGCCAAGACTGCAATTAGTGATCATTCAAGTTTTGGCTTTTCCTGCCAAAAGCATTGTCTTGAAAGTGTTTACCAGTCGGGGAATTCATTTGTGTTCTAATTGTGCCAGACTTTGTTCAAGTTTATTGTTTCGAGGTACACACTACACAGACAAAAGACTATATGTGGGGCGTGGTGGCTCAGTGGTAAGTTTGGCGCCTTGTGACCGGAGGGTTGCAGGTTCGAATCCCATTCTAGCCGCTGCGTACGGACCTTGGGCAAGTCCTTCACTCGCAATTGCTCGTGGCGCTTCGGCGTGAAAACTCCGACACAGTATACCAATGCTGTAGTCGGGAGCGCCTCTGAGTAGTAGTTGACTTTGAGAGGCGCTATAGAAATATCCGGAATAAATAAAATAAATAAAAAATAAATATAGACATTAGACAAACTACAGCGACACTTCTTCGTGCATTAATATTCCGTTTAGTTTGAACTGAGCACTTTGAATTGCTTTGAATTCTGTGTGTCATTGTGTTGTGAAGTTGATGGACCTGGACTCAATTTTTACAGTCTCCACGGAGACTTGGACTTGAGTGCTGAGTGACTCAGACTCAAACACCTCTGGACATGGATCCTCGGCTCAGGTCAGCTCAACTATGGTACATCACAGCCTTAGAACCAGCAATATAAACTACGAGCACGACACAACTCTTACCTGTCAGAATTTTTCTTTGGCTGAGCTGAACTCGTCAAAGGCATTTCTTTTTTAACATTTTCTGGACATGTCAAACTGCTATCAGTGGCAACCTTGATATTGTTGACTTCAACCGATTTGCTTTCAGTGTTCTCCACCTCTGAAGCATGGTTTGACATCTGCTGCTGTTGCTGACGTAGTAATGCCTCACGTTGAATTTCGTGGTACTGCAGCCAAAGAAGCTCTGGTCTCATGGAAATTATGTTGGCCAGGTATGGCGGGCATGCAGCCAGTATCGCCCCAGGGCCTGAGGTTGTAGCGGGTGTTTGTAGCAGCTTCTCCATCAGAAGGCGCTGTTCAGCTTGCAGAAGGAAGAAAGAATTTATGGGAATTGGCTGGTTAACCGTGGAAGGTGTTACCCTGGACAACTGATGCGCTGCTGCTGCAGCGGCCTGGTTAAGCAACGGAAGTCTGCACGGAAAAGCATTCAGAGCAAGATTCTGTCTTGCCACTGATTCAACCACTGATGCTAAATTGGGGCTTGAAACGTTAGACTGTGTACAAGGAGCTTTGGTCTCGGCCCCAACAGACCTGGATGGCATTTCGTTTGCGGGATGCATGTTCATTGTAGAAGTCTTAAAGTGCTTTGAATTTGCAAACGTTGGACTGGACTCGTTGTGGTGGCCTAAATTGTTTGAAATCTTCGAGTTTCTCGGCTGCACGAGAGCACCACTGTTGGTAGTTTGATTTGCAGTCATATCTACCCCAACACTGAAGTGAGGACTACCTCGTTTATTGAGTTCATGGAATTCTCTGGTGCTCGGAGACTCGGATTTCATCTCGGCAGCAGAATTTAGAATAGAGTTTGAAGCAGTCTTTACAGCCATAGACTTGTTCAGCTTTTCTCTTGATCGCTGCGTTATCTGGTCTGTGACGGACTGATTTAAATTCAAACCAGAAAAGTTCAATTCTCCAGAATCTGTAGCTTTTACCCCGGCCAACAAATGCTTCCGGACTTCCGGAGCTTTCGCTGTTAAATTCAGATAACCAGAGGGGACTGACGGTGTGTGGTTCGCAACAGTCTTTGGCTGCGGTGCTAACACCATTGCTGCATTAATCGAGCCAACAGATTTGAGATATTCTCGTCTCTCGTCCGCTCCCTGAGCTTCAGACGAGTTGTGATGTTCTGTACTCATAGCGGCACCTTTAAGTTTTGGCATACTGTCACTCAGATCAGGCAAATCACAAACATCAACTGGTTCTCGAGGATGGCTTTCCCTCTTTAAAGTCGCAGCATCTGTCGATTCATTCCGTGTTGCTTTACTAGTTTCCTGTGCAACTGTTTTTGACGGAGACTTTGAGATGTTGATTCGAAGACTGTTTGAACGAACTATTTGTGATTTGTAAATCGACACAGTTTCTGATTCTGAATGCGATGACAACGACGATGATGAAGGAGAGGCAAGTTTAGATGGGCTTGCGTTGTCTACGGCAGGCAAGTTGCCAGCATTGTCCAGATCGTCAACAACACACGTTTTGCAAGACCGGCTGAACAAAGTTTCATCTGGACTCAAGTCACTCTTGCACTTCTTTCGCTTCTTTCTAGGTGACGAGCTACTATCACTGTTTCGGCTATTGATACCTGAGGACTTGGAGTTTTTAAGTGATACTGGCGAGTCTGGTAAGGACGGCGGTGTGCTACTGTCCAGCGGCTTCTCTTTTCTGCACAGAGCTGCCTGATGATTACTCTTTGAAATCTTGGTAGCTGCATGTAACAAGAAAAGTTGGAACAAATTTGTAAAACAATATCTTTTCAGCTTTGAAACTGCAAAAATACTATGCATTATGTCCTATGAGACTCTCAAACATGAAGCAAATTCTTTTCCATAACCAAATAAATTCTGGTCAGAGTCTCAACAGGATATAATTTAAGACGAAGGCCCAATTCATTAAACTCAATTGCAAATTTGGATCAAATTCGATTGCAGAATGCCACAGCATTATTTTCAATGAGAAATCATGTTAATCAAGTAGAAATTAGTAGCAAGTAACCTAATCACAAAAGAATAATTTGATTATATACTTAAAATTCATCCTGCTTAGGCAATGTGTCCCACTCAAGTCAATGAGATGCAGATGTAGTTTCACCCCAATACTTTTCTCATAAACCCACTGCTGCCAAGCACAGGGGGATTTACTTCATCACTGGACTTAAACGGTGTGCCAGAGTTTAGCTATTAGCTGAATTGTCAACCCAGAGAGGGGGCTCTGCTCCAGGTGCAAAGGACAGACTAGCCACCCACCCTCACATGCTGAGGCTAAGAGAAGTTAAGTTGCTAACACTACACACTCATTGTTGCTTCATTGCTTGTGAGGGCATGTGGCTAGTCTCTCCTCTGCACCGGGAGCAGAGCCTCCTTCAATGGGGCTAGCCACAGTATCTGCTCCTCTTTTCACTGTAATATCTCGATGAACTCTACTGGAAATTAACATCAACAGATATGGTCAGTGGATAAAATACGGTGTTTTGTTCGTCTACCTGTATTGCCTGGAAAGGAAGCGGACTTCCTGAAGTCGTCTTTCACAACAACAACTTTTCCTTCACCTACACTTTTGCAATTCAGAGAGCCAGTGGCACCATCTTTCAGGTAGCTCTTTTTCTTGCTGGCTCTACACGAAGAGTCCTGAAATTAAAGGAATGTTTAAGAATAGACAAACATCACAGTTGCCAACTAATGTTATGTCAAAATAGCCATGATCCGTGCATTTTAATTACCACTGATGTAATTAAAGTTCACAGAACTTCAATAACAAGAGATGTTATTTTATTGCGCCCTACATGCTTGAAATTCATGTGATATCATAGCCTAGCATAACCACAAAACACCATTCAATTTGCAGATGCTTAAGAAAACCAGAAAGCTGCATGAAAAATATCACTTAGAAAGCCTTAAACCCTAAAATTTCCCAAGAGAATTAATTTTCACACCTATTATTATTATTATTAATAATTAAATTTGTAATGTGCGCACGCCGCACGGTCACACCAAAATGTGAGTCTGTGGTGTGGATAGTCAGTCCCCAGGAGAAGATGAAGTTAGATCCCCAAGTGCTTGAAAGCCAAGGAGAAACAGCGAGTTTTGAGCCGCTTTTTAAAGGTAGGAAGTGAATATGAGCTACGAAGAGAAAGTGGCAGTCGATTCCATTCCTTGGGGGCAGAAGCATGCCATCAAACATCAGACATTGGTTTACCTCAAGCCTTGTGTCTTAAAAACTTCGCCGTTGGATAACAAGTTACTTCAGTTTTATCCGATCATTGATAACAAGGTTCAAAATGTACTGAACTTGAACATAGCGCAAACATGAAGCCAACGCAGCTGTTTAACTAGTGCTCTGTGTTTATATGTGTTCAGTGCTCTAGTGTCTGTGTTTATATAAATATATGTTGGTAGCAGAAAAATGTATACGATTACCGTAGGTTGTACACCAAAATGCTGGTAGCAATTGTTTCTTCCGTTTTTATTCCGGATATTTCTATAGCACCTCTCGAAGTCAACTACTACTCAGAGGCGCTCCCGACTACAGCATTTGATACTGTGCCGGAATTTTCACGCCGAAGCGCCACGAGCAATTGCGAGTGAAGGACTTGCCCAAGGTCCGTACGCAGCGGCTAGAGTGGGATTCGAACCTGCAACCCTCCGGTCACAAGGCGCCAAACTTACCACTGAGCCACCACGCCCCACAATTGGTTCAATAAAGAATATTCTTATCTTATCTTATCTATGTTAAGACCTGTGCAACGTTACGAAGACAACCACTCGCTAGATTCATTGCTTACAAGTGCAACAGCGGGACCAGAGGATGTTGAGTTATATCGTATTCGATTGCATCTTCTTGTTCGACTCGGTCTAATTCCAGAATCTTCACCACGAAGTATTGAACTTATAACTACAATACAAGACCATCACATATAGTACGCTAAATTTAGATATTTCCAATGACTAATAAATTATGCGTAAAAATGTGTGTACCTGAATGAACATTTATATAGAGCCTTTTAAGAAACCTCGCCAAGGCATTGAAATCAGGCTATTAAGCCTACTTCTAAAAACGAAGCAACTTAGATAAGCTGAGAATGTTTCTAGAGCTATTGTGGCAGTTGTTCTTGTCAGAAAACATAAGTTGCAAGTATTCAAAATCATTCTGCTGGGATGTGTCTCTTCTTGGTGCTACCCTGATATACGTCAGGGAACTGCCAAGTCAGCTGGATCAGTCACAGTTGCACTTTGTGGCCCATGGGATATACCAATCCTTGCATTCAACCTGCACCCATTGTGCTTTTTTGTGTATCAGGCCTTCATCTTGGAACAATCACCTATTACTTTATATCCTGTTTGAGTCTGACCATAATATACTTTCTTCCTACCTCACAGTACTTTGTGAGTTACTTAAAGATGCTTTATTAAGTATTGTGATACATACGTACATACATAAACATGCACACTGATATATGAACATACATGCACACATAAATGATTGTGCAGTCAGAAATATATAGAGCATCCTCTTCAGAACTGCCCAGAACTGCTGAATTATGGCTATCTAACATTTAACGTTGCCGTCTTGCTACTGGGAGAAGTAGCAAGACGGCAACGGAGACTGTGTAGCATGACGATCGCTAGGGCTCCTAGAGCCGACAGCACAAAGAGAGAAAGAGAGAACATTTAAAATGTGAAGACTTAAGATAAACTGAAAATGGTGTTTGAGATGTTTCTTGGGAAACCATTACAATTTTCTGGCAAAAAATTGTGCCAAAACAACCATTCAGCACACAATAAAGTACAGACTAGTATCCAAGATGTTGTAGGAGACCATGGAACTAACATGTCCCGTGGGCTTCAGAAACAGGCTCCTCCACACAGTTGACTTACGCCAGTAATATAGTGCTAACTGATGTCTAGTGGAGGGGAGGGGGGCTCCGTGACTACTAGGTGGAAGACCTTGAATGTAATGCCGTCCTCAGCTGAGAGCCAGTACCATAACTCTTGCATATCGTCTGCTGCAAATGAAAATTTAGGCAGCCACAACAAGGACAATGCAAGGATGAGGAGAATGAGGAGGAAGTGTTAGACTCCATTTTTCTTCATCACCATCAGTTCCTGACACCAGCCATTTGGCGGTGATTGGTACAAATAAATAATCTCCATTGTCCTTGGTCATTTGTCAAGTCTCCCTTTGGTGTCAGTCCAGGCGACGCTATGTCCTCAATTACGGTATATTATCTATCCAGTGTAGTCTTGGTCTGCCTTTTCTTCCTTCGAATCTTGCATGTAGTGCTTTGCATGGGATTCAGTCAACTAGCATTCTCTCTACATGTTCAAACCATCAGAGTCTTCACTGAATGACTTTGTCTTGCCGAGTTGCTTTGTCTTATGTCAATTTCTCCTTTTCTTTTGTATATACAGCAATTGTCGATTTTGCCCAGTCTTCTCGTATTCTTCCTCTTGTTGAATCTTTGTAACAAGGGTACACATAGCTTTAACAAATGTTTCTTCTCCTCCTCAAGTAGTTCCTCCATGAAGTAGTAATTCCATCCATGCCTGGTGCTTGATCCTTTATCATTTTGATGATAGAATTTCTTACCTCTTCCTGTAGAAAGTTTGGCATCTGTTCTTCTGTGTTGTTTATGGACAACTCTGTGAGAACGTAAGGTCGTTATGAGTGTCAACATTTAGTAGTTATTCGGAGGCGTTCCTTCCATTTTTCTTAGCCTCAGGAAATGAGTTTGGGTGGCCAACCTTCTCTCTTGCAGCCCAATCTTTCCACTGACACATATACAGCTCACTGTACTCATAGCTGAGTTGGGCAGGTGGTGCACGTGGACCGAATCTGGAACGAATATCTTTCCTCACGAGAACCTGACCTCTCAACTCACATTCCAGCATGCTAAACCACCCCTTGTAACTTCTATGGTGCACCCCCTGCAGTTGAACAGACCCAGTTACTGCTTCTACAGTGCACCCCCTGCAGCTGAAAAGGCCCAGTTAATGTACTGAAGAAAACTAGACTGCACTACCCCCACAAGGTCGTCTCACTTCTGGAACACTTTTGACACATAAGCAAGCCCAGTGGGCTGACAGGTCAATTGCAGCCAACAACAAGGCTTATCTTGGGACCTATACCCCCAATTATCTCTATACATGTATCTGTGTTACTAGAGAACATACTAGAAACATATAACATTAAACCTCCACAAGCAAATCACATGGTCTATACTAACAGTGCCATTTAGATACTATCACAGTATCTGCCCCAAATACACAAGTATAGCCAGCCAACCTGCTACACAATTTTATTATCATCAGACTTAAGTATATCCAGACAGATAACCAGCACTTATATACTAGGTGACTGATACATACACACATACATACGTATAATACTAATTATATATATACATATAAAAAATACACACATATATATATATATAATATGCATATATAATCTATTAAGGCCCAGTTGTAGATGTAACCTTCTACACACACACACACACACAAACACACACACAAACAAACACACACACACACACACATCTAGCAACACAACAGCACAATGGGCTACTAAAACAAGCATTACATACAAGCATTATATACAGTTATACACCTATAAATGTGCTCATGTAAATATATATACACAGCTAAACAGGTCTATGAGTGTGAGTGCGTGTAGTGACAGGTGTGTGCCAGATTCAATCCCTATATAAGGACTGCCTCTCTCTGAACAGACAAGAATCTACAAGCCTACAGGCAAAACAGTTTAAAGCTTATTCATTATGCATACAGTATATATATATGCATATATATATATACAGTATATATATACAGTATATATATATGAGTTATGTGGTAAACACACATTACATATCTATTAATACAGTAAGATGTATATATATATATATGTAGGCATTCTTTATGTATACATTATATACAAGAACATATATATATATAGTACACTAATATTATATATATAGTACACGAACGTTATATATATATATATACATATATATATATATATAGTACACTAACATTATATATCTACAAATATATAGTACACTAAGAGGTGTATACAGATATAAGCCGGATAAGTGTGTATGTGCATATATGTGTGTAGCTAAGTGAGTCAGATGATTTGTCTCCGTGAACCTGACCTAAACTTTGTCCAATCAGAGGCGACCCTCCCCCCTCTTCACTGCAATAGGAACCGATGCAGAGAGGACAAAACCAGATATGTATGCCTCTGCTGAACAATTAAACAGGCCTCAGAATCACAAACAAACTTCCTACACATTAACTTTCTCCAAGGTAACTCGCCCCCATCCTAATTACTTAAGACTGTATATGCTAAAGAATAAAGGGAAGCTAATTTTTAACTTTTTAAATGCATGCAAAATCATCACAGATTGCATTTTTTAAGGAAAACACATGTGTAATTATCACTGAACACATTTCCTACGGAAAACACATGTGTAATTATCACCGATCGCATTTTCTAAGGAAAACACATGTGTAATTATCACTGAACGTATTTCCTACGGAAAACACATGTGTAATTCTCACCGATCGCATTTTCTAAGGAAAACACATGTGTAATTATCACCAATCGCATTTTCTAAGGAAAACCCATGTGTAATTATCACTGATCGCATTTCCTCACATGTGCAATTGTCACCGATTGCACATGTTATGAAAGACGCACCATAAATTATTATCACTGATCGCAAACTTTGCGAAAAGGATCCGAACTGACTTAGAATGGCAAGAATCTGGTCACCCTCCTACAAAACACGGAACTTGAATCCGGCCTCTGCATAACTAAGGCCTCCGCCGCAGCCGCAGCCAAGACCAAAGACTGAACGCGGAGGAGGGAATGAACCGGAGGAGGGAATGAACCGTTAGGCCAAAGCCGATCCAGGTAAACCCGGATACTAAGAGTCTAGAAAACACCAGCCAAGTCTCTGAAGGAGCCCGCAAAGGGAAGACAGACTGAGATGAATAGTGAGAGGGACAGAGATGAAGAGATATCAGCGACAGAGAGAGACAGACAGATAGACGACACACAGAGAGACGGAGACAGACGTGTGCCAGTCAGCCAATCCTTGGTACACATCCATCAACACGAGAACACAAAAGCCTAGAGGCAAGGCCAGCCGCTAGGAGGCGGGGTAATCCGTCATTTTAAAATCCAGCCTGCAGGATTCTGAATCAGCACTGCATGATTACGAGGCATCCCATGGAAACCGATGGAGCAAGTTAACACCCCCACGTACGTCCCTAATTATGCACACCATTGTACGTAATGCCCATTTTACGTTAAGTACTTAAAGCTATGAGAACTTAATTAAATGGAAAGCTATTCACATGGAACATGGGTAATAAGTTAAGAGGAAACAAAGAAACTGAAACCTGTAAGGACTTAATCAGGCCTACCGCTTCTTGATGGATTCCAGTCCGAAAGACTAACAGATTGATGGGCAACAAAGCCATTGTATTTAAATCCAAATAACACTTTAATAATCAGTGAACCTATTCTCTTAAATTATCACATCCATATATTAATTCATCTACTCATCTACTCATTCGCAAAGGTTGGTCAGTCACCTCGTAAGAGGTAAAACAGGAAGGTGACCTGACCGACGTTCCAGGACGGAGGTGCGGGCCCGGCCTGGGCTGACCAACCAAAGACCTCCGTGCCCACCTTCTCGTGGTGCGAACCGTTAGTACCCTCCCCAAGGGGAGGCGAACGAACGGGCACGGCAGGCAAAACCAGAGGAAGGCAATGGCAAACCACCTCTGTAAATCTGCCAAGAAAACTGTCATGGAAGACAAAACTCATGGAAAAACGATAATCACTGATGGCGAGACACCCAGGCCAGAGAGTGATTCAAGAGCTACTGGGGAAGAGCTGAAGGATGATCTGGTGAAGAGACGGCATCATGAAGTAACGGCATTAAACCCGCAAGGAAGTGCAGTAACTGATTCAGTCGAGGAACACCAGCTCAACCTGAGCTGTAAAACCCAGCTGAGACTGGGGACATGGAATGTCCGGAGCATGCAGATAGGGAAGCTAGAGGTGATAAAACGAGAGATGAAGCGTTTGGGGCTGGCGGTGCTGGGCCTGAGTGAGACTCGATGGCAGGGGCAGGGACACTTTAATTCTGGGGAGTACAGAGTGATGATGTCAGGACCAAGCGATAGCAGAAGGAATGGTGTGGCAATGGTCTGCGACAAGAGGAGTGCAGCAGCAATACTGGGCTACGACACGGTTAATGATCGAATCATGAGCGTAAGGTTCAGGGGGAAAGTGATTAACACTACTGTCATCCAGGTGTATGCACCTACGTCGACGGCGGACGAGAAAGATCGAGAAAGTTTCTACAATGAGCTACAGAGGAAGATAGATGGAGTTCCAAAAGGCGACACTTTGGTGATCATGGGGGACTTCAATGCAAAGGTAGGGAGATCGGACAAGATCGAGTCAGCGATTGGAAGACATGGGCTGGGAAAACGGAACGATGCAGGAGAAAGGCTCATCGACTTTTGTGAGACAAATGAACTGAGGATCATGAACACATGCTTTGAGAAGACAAAGAGAAGATTATACACCTGGACTTCGCCGGATGGGAAACACAAAAATCAAATAGACTATGTGATGGTAAAACAGAGATGGAAGAGCATGGTGAGGGATGTACAAACGAGACCGGGAGCGGATTGTGGATCGGATCATGAACTGCTGGTGGCTACCCTTAAGTTGAAACTTAAGAGACTCAAATTGGGGGAACGCCTGACTAGATACGAGTGCAAAGGGATCATTCCTGAGTACAGGGACGAGATAAAGAACCGATTTGAGGCACTGATTTTGGTTGAAGCGACTAGTGCTGATGATATGTGGGAAGGAATGAAGAAGGTGATACAGGAGGAAGCGAACATTCACGTACCAAAAAGACAAAAGAAGAAGATATCACCGTGGTTATCGTCGGATGCAATCAAGATAGCAGAAGAAAGGAGAAGTGTGAGAACAGCAGGAAACAAAGACCTAGTCAAGGTGCTGAACGGGAGATTTCAGAAGCAGGCAAGGAAGGATAAAGAAAGATACTTGAACGATCGATGCAAAGAAATGGAAGAACAGGGAAAAAAGGGAAGAACTAGAGAGATGTTTGCGGAAATGAGGAAAATCACTGGCAAGTTCACACCACGGAACGGCTCATTAAGAAACGGGAATGGCGGAATAATATGCGATAAAGAGGAAGCAAAGAACAGGTGGAGAGAATATACGGAAAATCTCTACAAGATCGATGACAGAGTGGAGGAAAACGAAGAAGCGATCACAACTGATTACGTCAAGGAACCAAAGATCATGGAAGCAGAGGTGGAATGGGCAATTACACAAATCAGAGATAACAAGACCCCAGGAGCAGACGAAATCCCTATTGAGCTGATCAAAGCAGCTGGAGATGGAGTGATAAGAGAGATAACAATTCTGTGTAATCTGATTTGGGAGACTGAGGAGTGGCCGAAGGACTGGCAAACATCGATCTTTATACCCATCTTTAAAAAAGGAGATGCTAAGGAATGCGAGAACTACAGAACCATTGCGCTAATATCTCATACGAGCAAGATACTCCTAAAGATTATCCACAAAAGGATGGAAGACACGATAGAGAGAGAGCTGCCGGCAAACCAAGCAGGATTTAGAAAAGGGAGAGGCACAAGAGACCATATTGCAAACCTAAGATGGATAATGGAAAGGCAGAGGGAATATGGACAAGAGGTACATCTTTGTTTTATAGATTACAGCAAGGCATTCGACTGCGTTGATCATGCTCTGCTGTGGAAAACACTGAGTGAAATGGGCATACCCATGCATCTGATAACTCTCCTCAAGAACCTGTATGGCAATCAGGTGGCGGTGGTCAGGACAGAACATGGCGACACTTCAAGTTTTCGAATAAAGAAAGGGGTCAGACAGGGATGTATACTATCACCATACCTATTCATTCTATATGCAGAAAGGATAATGAGGGAGGCAGGTTTTGATGATGAGGCGGAGGGTGTGAGGATAGCTGGAAGGATAGTGAACAATTTAAGGTATGCGGACGACACAACACTGCTGGCGGAAAAAAAGGAGAAACTGAAGGATAACATCAGAAGGCTAAAATGTGCTAGCGAGAAAGCAGGAATGTACTTTAATATAAAAAAGACGAAGATAATGACCACTGAGAAATGGAGTTATTTTGAGGTAGATGGAGAGGAGATAGAGGTGGTATCAAGCTTCTGTTTCTTGGGGGCCATGATGGAGAGTGAAGGTGGATGCGAACGAGAAATACGACGGAGAATTACATTGGGGAAGACGGCAACGCAGGGACTGGAAAAAATATGGAAGGACAAATCAGTGAGTTTGGGAACGAAGACAAGAATTGTTAAAGCAATGATCTTACCAGTGGTGCTTTACGGATGCGAAACATGGACAAAAACCAAGGCATTGGAGAAGAAAATTGAGGCATGTGAAATGTGGATCTGGAGGAAAATGTTGAGGGTTTCTTGGACTGAGAAGAGAACTAACGAGGATATCCTGGAAGAAATAGGACACTGGAGAGGGAGTTTGACGTTGGGGCAGAGAGCGTCCAGGCAGAAGATGTCATACTTTGGACACGTGATGCGTGCAGATGGGCTGGAAAAGGAGATGATGTTGGCGTGTGGGGAGGGCAGAAGGAGGAGAGGACGACCAAGGAGGAGATGGATGGACGAGATACAGGAGGCATTGAAGATGAACATCTCGGAGCTGAGAGAGGCAACGAGAAATCGGAGCACATGGAGAAGGTTGACCATGACAGTCGCTAGGATTCAACGAATCGACAGCACAAGGTGACAAGGTGACTCATCTAATCAACTGCTATCTATCCACCTTTCCTCCATCTATCAATCAATCAATCAACTAGACATTTATATAGCGCGCTCTTCAAGGCAACTATTCAGAGGCGCTACTACTTACCCATCACCACACTCACCAATCCAAAAACCCATTAATCCATCCATCCAACCACCCACCTTCCCACCACTCCATCCATCCATGTAATTCACACCCATTAACCCTCACTCATCCAAACCCATCCATCCATCCAAACCCATCCAACCAACCAACCACCATCCATCCATCCATTCGTCCAACCACCCACCCACTACCCCATCCATCCACAAACACATCCATAAATACATCCATCCAACCATCCATCCACCCAACATTCCATTCATCCATGCAATTCACACCCACTAACCCCACCCATACAAAACCCATCCAACCATCCATCTATCCATCCATCCATTCATCCAGGGACCCAGTTGCTTTGTTCAAATGTCACAAGACAGAGGAGGAGGAGGCTGTAAAGCTGCAAATCAATTCAAGACAGACACAAAACACAGCAGCAGCAGCAGCCCTGTCTCCGCTGCTGCTGCTGCAGCTGGTGATGCTCGAGTGCTGATGCTGAGCACTGATCTGCTCACAGCCACTCACAGCCTCAGTCAATACATGCACCTCTGCACATACACACAGCCAACATCTTGCAGCCATGCACAAGTGACCATCATAGTGGTCATGAACAGAAGCAGCAGCAGCACAAGGGATCCTCCATCCCCATCCATCCACCCACCCACTCACCAAATAACATTTCCTACATCCGCTCACCAATCCATCTAACCATTCATCCAATCCATCCACCCCAATTCATTTGCCAGTCCAAGCATCCAACCATCTACCACCCGGCCAGTCGGTCAAGCCACCCACCCTCCCTCCGACCCGCCAACCATCTATTGATCCATCTAAAGTCCATCTGTTTACCCACCCACCTGACCATCCATCTACTCAACCCTACCACGATGTGTTAACCCTAAGCATGCATAATTACAAGTCCGTACTGGCATCAAATCGAGCTCCCCAGCAGACCATGCACATCGAGTGGCATTGAAATATCACGCATACATACATGCAATGAGGACCCAAGCCCAAGAGTACACAAAGGCTCACCTGCCCCTGGGGGCAAACACGTAGGGTGTACATGACTACCTTCATTTACATGAGTCAGTTTTTGAAAGTAGGTCGACCTATGGACTGCCTATCTTCCGATTTTATTGTCCGCTTCTTATTAGCCTATCAGTTGGATTGACAAGCCATCAACAATTGACAAACTAAACTACATGTATGTCCTTTACGTGACCAACAGAGGTCGCACCCATCGAGCCGCAACCATTGTTCGACGACACTTCTATAGCGCCCACATATTAAAAACGATTAAAAAATATTAAAAATGGCCGATTAACCAGATTTCAACATGTCTGGTACGTAGTCAGTGCAAGTTTAACTAAGAGACACCCTTTAAGCATGTTCATGGCCCACAAACGCTTGCTGGTTCACAAAGTGCACCATATATTTTTCTGAATAGCATTTGAGGCAGTTAGAGGCCTAATCTATGACTTAAGTGGTCGTCAGCTAGATTATGTTTGATAACCAAAAGAGAAAACGGCCAGAGTGCTAATACTTATTCTAGAAACTCGAGTATTTCGTGCATTTTTCTATGTTTACCAGGATCTTGTATATATATCGTTATTATTCCTATCTCAAACACCACAGTCCAACACGGCCCTATCATTCCTCCGGTCTGATCAATAAAAACATTAATTATGCTAAGGATCAGACAAAACCCAAGTTTCTCATTAACCATACAGTTTTTAAAGTACCTCACTCTACATGACTATTTAGTATAAATGTAACAAAATATCCTAGGAAAACTTCACACACCCTAACTATTCCTCCGTGTGAAGACTAGATATGATCAACCACTAGATAGACTAGATATGAGTCAAACGTCCTTTACCTGTTCTGTGGCATAGAATCCAGCAACAACTATTATATCAAATTATATCCAGAACGTCCCTTTTGTCACAATAAACCTTCCGGAGCAGTCAACAACACACCTATGCTAGGCGATCCTAATATTGTCTATTCACTAATTCACCTGTTCCTCCATTCAGCCATTGGTTTATACCTCAACACGAGGTGGGTGGGTTGGGCCACTTATTCTCGCCCTATATGGAACTACGTGTCTTGGGCGTGGAAGTGCCACTCGGTCTTTAAGATGATGATCATCCAACTACGCTTCGCACAGTGCAGCAATGACAACCTCACATGACCTACTAACCAGGATTCGAACCGTTGTTGCAAAAGTCAAGGCCAGCGTCGCTTCCCACCTCGGATCAGTCGTCCTTGACGTCTGGTCACTCACAGGTCAACGGGACGAACCAGGAACAGTAGCTGATCGTCCTGTCCTCTCTGACATCCACGCGGTTGTCCTCCCTCCCCCGTCTACGTCCCAGATTTTTGTCCCCAATTTTTATCGAACCAAAAGACAATGACATAATTCGCCTTCGCGATCAACAGCACCTCAGCACAAAGTCTGCACGAGATCTGTAACTAGATTAACGAACGGATTACCTGAGCAGTCAGTCAGTCAGTTAGACCCGCAAACTCTGCACTTATTCAGCTTTGCGACGACGACGGCGGCGACAACGACGACGAGACTTGTGCGTATATGGATTCCTAAGAAACTGGGTTGCATTCAGGGTCTACGAACATTGCGTATAATATAATACACGCAAACAACGACTGCACACACCGGCAGACACAGACAGACATTAGTAGGTAGCAGACCAACCACAACAGGCCAGGCTACGCCGGCGGAGGTGGGGGATGCCACTGCCGGGCATGCAACATGCACAGCCCCACAGCACAACGGACGCCTGCCCGTCCGCCCGCCCGCACGCCCATATCTATGAATAAGCCAACAACAGTCTACGACGCAGCCTGCCAGCCAGTCAGGCAGACCCAGTGCCCGCAAGAAACGAAGGCAGAGTCAGACGCACCTACCAGCACAACGACGCATACGTGTGAGCACACGGCCTGCCCACAACAAAGACTAGGAGCAACGAACGAAGGCCAACGGACGAAGGGACGGACAGACGGACGGACGGAAGAGGGCCGCTCCAGCCAGAGACGATGAAGAGATAAGAAAGGTTACGTAGAGACAGAAATCGATGGACCGTTGTACCCGGCTAAGGCCGAAGCACGTGTATAACATAGCGCTCCTCCTCTTCCTCCTCCTACTCCTCCTCCACTTCCTCCTCCTCCTCCTACTCCTCCTTCACCTCCTCGTGCAGCGAGCGCAGCTGCGTAGCACTGCTTAATAACTATTAATAAGCCAGTCGAAGCTCAGGCGTTCGTTCTCCTGAAGGGGAGGCAGCGAGGGAGACGGGAAGGCTGAGGCACTCAGCTACGCGGGCCCCATTCTCTGTTATTCTGTTGGCCTGGCCAGACAGCTGGTCGCCCGGCTAAGAAGAAGCCTGAGCTTCGTCGTGTCCAGGCAGCTAGGCCGGTCTGCGCGAGCTACAGCCACTGGACTGAACGTTATCTCGTCGAGTCAGCTGAGAACGTCGGGCAGCTGCTCACCTGACACCCGACGCTCCCTCCCTCCCTCCCCCATTATACTTCATGGCCCCACCACCACCACCACCACCGCGCCGGGCGCCTGTCTGCACGCCCGCCCGCCCGTCGAGGCCTGTGGGACAGCAGCAGTCCTCAGACGAGGCCGGCATGAATTCCTGAATCAATAAATAGCATTTCAGGCCACCTCTGTTTAATAAAGCCCTGGCGAGGAAAGCACGTCCTTACTACGACAGCCCAGTAAAGCACAGCTGCCTTTATGGCACGCTCTTTCCATCAAAAAATAGCCGCAATAATGTTGACAGTGGCAATCGCCGTGGTGGTGGTGGTGGTGATGTTACAATCGTGATGGAGGTGGAGGAAGTGGTGGTAGTGGGTGGTGATAATATTATATGCCATGGTAAAATAGGACCATTCCGAAATTGCTGAAACATCACGTTTATCTTTACTGACCTTGTGCACCCGATCCCCTTTGATCTCATACCTATATAGAGCTATTAAAGGCATTCTAACAACATCCTAATTACATCATCCTCGTTCTAATTACCTTTACCTTCATTGTCATTATTCTACAACTCTCATTATCATAGATAGGGTCACCTTATAATACTTACAACTCCTCATTGTTATCATTGAATTACAACATAATCACCATCAACAATGTAGTGTTGCAAACAAGCTTTTTGCATAGTGTTGAAGAAGTCTGAATTACTGGAAATGGTGCGTCAGTAGCCTATCAGTATGCACTAGCAGCAAAATATTTTTGATGCGATTAGAAAATCAAACGATTCAGTGGGTTCAAAGACCACATGCAGCTCTTGAAAGTATGCAGGTTTACAGCCAGCCAAGCATAAAATGTACCTAGTAGAATCTCTTGTTTTCACTTATCTGATCCATTCTACAAACTCATCAAAACAGCACCTCTTGCAGCCTCTGGGCAGGTCTTTTACTCAAACATAAAAACACTCCTTTTTCAAAAAACCTAACCTGATTCCTCCTTTTCTTTTCCCCTACTCTAATTCTAACTACGATCCAATGTAGCCATATGGATGCCTACCTCATCCATGGAACTTGACCTGGAGTCGATTCAGACCATACCTGTCTATTGTTTAGCTTTGACTGTGAATAAACTGGTTCTCACAACTTAAGCTTTTTGAGAACAGTAAAGATCTCGAGATAACGAAATTATCCCGCACGGTTTCAACTATCACCAAAGAACAGACGAGTCACATGCCCAGGCCTGTTACAATCATACACCCATCAAAGAATGAGTGCAGTCAAGTGAGTAAGTACACCGTCCATAGGCCAATGGTAGCCCGATTCCGATTGGTGGGGACTCGGTAGGCGGGAAGTGTATCAAACAGGTTGTGACTCGGATTAACGTCAGTAGCTTCTAGGCTACCGAAAAGCTTCAGAGAATTTATTTACCTTTAAGTACATACAGCCTGTTCTTGTTAAGAAATTGAAGTAGCCAAGAACCTGTCCTGCAGACAAGCCTGCATTAAGTTAGTGAGCACAAGGACAACTCCACTGAAGCACAGAGTCCAGATTACTCATACTGTCTGGTAGTAAACCAATAATTGCATGGTTACCATAACAGACTACATTAACTATCTAATTGTGAGTGGAATTAGATCTGTGAGCCACATATCCACAATGGCCACAACAGCTTCTGGTAATTGCAAATTATTATTCTAAGAAGAGCAGTGTTGACTTGTTAAGCCTGCACACACTGAGAATATATATATATATATATATATATATATATATATATATACACACACATATATACACACACACACACACACACATATATATATATATATATATAATACCATAGGTAAAGAAATTCAGATATACAAATAGTAGTCCTTTGGCACTTGAGGCACTTTTTATTTTGATCGTAAACCTACATATTCCAAAAGTTTGAAGTTTAGCCTTGACAGTGAGGGATCACACATTGGCACATAGAGGAGCCCGGTCCCAGCATTCAGTGGTCTGGCTCTGGCCCTCAGGTGTTTGACTTGGTTCAATGGGACTCACTAGGGCACAAAAGGCTGCCACTACTTGTCTCAGTGATGGTTCTGTTAGTGATCAATTAGCTGTCCACAACAATTAGTCCCTCCCAGCTGTTAATTTCTAATACTTTTAGCTTTCCATACAGGTAACCAAACGCTCCGGAAACAGGAATACATAGATATATAGCACTCCCATGGAAAACAGTTGCTCTCAGTTTCTATGGTAGAGACAAGACCCCTACAGAAGATGAAACTGATTATCATTCAATCCAACACACTGCCTCCCTGCCTCTGTTTTGTCTGCCTCAATGTGTCTGCCAGTCATTGGCACTAACCCTAGTTGTATGTGTCTGCATATGTGTCTGTCTGTCTGTCTGCCTGTCTGTCTGATAATTATTTCCAGTACCATAATGTGAACACCTACATAAAGGCCTTTCAGAAGTGTCATCCAATCTCTAAGATTATGATTCCATAGGAAGCTGGAGTGTTAACAGATAGGCAATTAGGCATCATAATAGGACAATCACAAAAACCACTTATAGGCAGGTTACCTACTGCACACAGTTTCCTAAGTAATCTGTGAGTGGAAGTGGTAGTCCAAAGATACCAGTTCCAACTAAAGGAGCAACATTTACTACAGCACTCAACTACCACCTAATTCTCTATAAGCCACTCACTGCAAAGTATACTGTATATTCTGTATAAACACTGTAAACTTGTTTAAAATGTCAAATGACTACAAATGACTACAACACCATCATAAAACCGTCAGACAGTATGTATGTGTGGGCAATGAGCTGAATGACAGGCGAGATCTGGCTGCATATAAAGAAATGGCAACAAAACAGCCAACTGGTTTGAGAGTATGCCTTGCAACATGGAGTGGGCAGGTTCGAGTTTCCTAGAACAAGACCTGTTTCTGTTTATTCTGCTGTCATTTGTCTTTTCATTCTCGATGTTATTAACATTTAAAACAAGTTTACAATTTTTACACAGAATTTGACGGGCATGCAGACAGGCGCCCGGCGCGGTGGTGGTGGTGGGGCCATGAAGAATAATGGGGGAGGGAACGTCGGGTGTCAGAACAGATTTACCTTTTTGGAATGCATAATCACCATAGGCTGCCACTCTGTTTTAGTGAACTGATCATCTGGACACTGACCTGATTATGGCCTGGTTTAAGTGCACGTGCACCATCCGCTGATGCCTTGTGCATTAGACAAACAAGCGCCACAGAAGCGACTAATTAATTAACAATTAACACACACAGCTGCTCAGTGCCACGGACTGATGCTTGGTCATTAGATAATGGCATTTAATAAGTACGGAAATAATAATAGATGTATTGGGGTGTTTTATGGTGAAATGAGAGGCAGTCCACTGAATCAGAGTTCAGTTTGATCTACTTCCTTCCTCTCGTGACTCTTATTTAAAAGCGCAGTGGCATGACTACCTACGCCCTATCCTCTGGGCCACTTTCAGATCTAAGCCTACAGTGCACAGTTCGGTAGCTCAAGCATAAACTCACAGAACGCCTGAAATGATGCATCGTAGTTGTAAAGGCAGAGAAAGCATTTTGTTTACGTAAATAGGCACAGGTTAGGTTGATTTACTGCATGGTATTAAACAGGCCACTCACTGCAGCACACCCCTCCCTCCCCCCCCGCTACAGACGCATGCTATTTTAACCTACACTGATGAACTTCAATTGAAAAGGCCCAAAACACTGACTTCACCAGAACACTAACCCATACTATGGACTCTCGACTGAAACAGGTCAAATCCAGACCAACCAACCAACAGAAGACAAACAGACAGACAAAGGCAGGCAGAGAGACAAACAGCAGCAAACACGAGCCAAAACAATGATGGAATTTCCACAGTTTCTCTGAAGCACATGCCCCGAATTGCAGAGAAGAAGCCAACGCAGAACAGCCAGAACTCCTTCGTTATCATTACGGGCCAGATGAGGAGTAGGAGGTGAAGGGGACTCAGTGGTGCCGAGAGGCCACTAAGCATAGAATTACGACTACAAATAACCAGCCGATAAGCCTAAGATAACATTATATCTCCATCCACCCATAGCAACTGAAATCAGTTAGTCGTGACTAGCAACAACCCTCTTAAACACCAGCTATCCCGCCCCTGCGTGATACAACGAGTTACAACACTAGTTGGAAATATTTCCAGTGGATTGTTGTAATTCGAACCACTTCAGATAATGCATCATGGACTTGGAACTGAACCTAAAGGAACCACTCATCTCCTTGTTCTTGTAACTGCACTGGCAAAGAACAACTCCCAATGTACTGAGCACAGTCTTAGGTCCAATCATCCAATTCCCTGTTCAGCGATCTACTAAGCATTCTCATCATCACAATAGACAAAGCAGGCTACAAAGTCCAGCACATCCTAATACATAAAACATCATGCTTAATCATCCAGCTCTGAACAACACAGTGGAATAAGTTACTTTTAACTTTTTTTTATATCCGGTGATAATGTAATGGAAAGTAATGACATTGAACATTTCCATTTACCTCTCAAAGGCACTCTGCTAACCTACACGATGCCACGGTTAATTAAGAACAACAAAGTCATCTGCAAGCGAACCATACTCAAATACCTGGATAAGTTACCACTACCTGGGATGAGAATTAGTGCAGAAACATTCCAAATGATGCATAATTTTACTTGGTGCTAAAAACTGACTGAAGTATTATCAGCCCTTAGAAGGCTTCTACCTCCATCTGAGAGATTCACAAGCAAGACAGTCTTTGTTATGGGGGATCGTGGATATGTGGGCAATAAGCAACAGCCAAAAAGATTCTAGGTGACTCAAGTCATGCATGCACTGGATCATTATCTGTAGTGCACTGAACCATGACCACCGCCACCAACCAGTCCAAGCCAACCGTTCTAAGGCTTAGACACAGACCCGGCACAGGCCTGGATAATCACTTTGGTCTCAGCTCATAGTTATGTAGGGCAGTGTTAATGTACAAATTTTTATGCACCTATGCATGTATTCATATATTATTACATTGGGCTTTTTAAAGACTTGGCAAAACAGCCCTCTGATTATTAATGCCATATGTATGTATTGCCTTCTTAAGACATTTCTCTTTGATCGGGCCTGGATCGGGAGTGCCAATGAGTAGATTTCCTGAAGGGGCATTATATAAGTTTATTATAGATAGATACATGTATAAGTGTACACATGGACAAATATGCACATGCACACACATGATGACACAAACACATTGTAATCTGTAACTTTAATAAGATATTTATACAGCACCTCTTCCACTAAGATACAGTAGAAGCTCTGTCTATGTTGCTGATATATGATATAAGTTGCTGATTCAAGCACCACATGTTTTCACTTGTTCAGAGGCTGATTCCAGTTAAAGCAGTCAGCTAGAGAATTTGGAAACAGACTGAGCAAGACAAGAGAAGCAACTGACCTCCATCTCCAAGGAGATTCATCTGGACAAGGGTTGGGTTGACCTGATGCTCTTCCAGAACCGTGTCATCCGTTACATCCAGAGTCTATGCAGAATAACAAATAACAAATTAACCTAAACCAGTTAACCTAAACCAGTTACCCTAACCAGTTACCATAAACCAATTACCCTGAACAGTTAACCTAAACCAGTTACCCTAGCCAGTTACCCTAACCAGTTAACCTAAACCAGTAAACCTAAACCAGTAAACCTAAACCAGTCACCCTAAACCGGTTACCCTAACCGGTTACCATAACCTAAAACAGTTACATAACCAGTTAATCTAAGCCAGTTAACCTAATCCAGTTAGGTTACCCTAACCAGTTACACTAACCAGTTAATCAAAGCCAGTTACCCTAACCAGTTACCATAAACCAATTACCTTGACCAGTTAACCTAAACCAGTTACCCTAGCCAGTTACCCTTACCAGTTAACCTAAACCAGTTAACCTAAACCAGTAAACCTAAACCAGTCACCCTAAACCGGTTACCCTAACCGGTTACCATAACCTAAAACAGTTACATAACCAGTTAATCTAAGCCAGTTAACCTAATCCAGTTAGGTTACCCTAACCAGTTACACTAACCAGTTAATCAAAACCAGTTAACCTAATCCAGTTACCCTAACCACTTACCCTAACGAGTTAACCTAAACCAGTTACCCTAACGAGTTAACCTAAACCAGTTACCCTAACCAGTTAACCTAAACCAGTTAACCTAAAACCAGTTAACCTAAACCAGTTAACCTAAACCAGTTAACCTAACCAGCAAATTTAGTTCTGTAACAAAACGCACGAGACTAGGCTTCTGCATGACGGACAAACTGAAGACCCACCAGTATTACAATTCTCCTCTCTAGCAGTTACTTTTTGACCTATTGGATGTGTAAGAGTTTAATTCATGCCTAACAATGTGTCTGTCAAATCAAGAAAGAGAAGGAAACGTCTTTAGGCAAGCCAGCACACCATTATTGTAACTGAACACCAGTACAGAGCTCCTCTAGACCAGAGCTCATAAAAGGCATTCACACCACCAACTGTTGCACATTACCACTTCTATAACTTGTCAGGTTAAATCAGGCCAGGATTTACTATCAGTGGGTCAGCTGAGTTAATCAGGTCAGATGCACTACTGAAGAGTTTCCTTGAAGGAGGAGGCGTAAGGAGCCTTTGTTTACATTGGGTTATAGTCATCCATTATCTCCTGACATGGTGCTACATAAATTATTTTACATTACATGGAAGTCCTTCATTATCTATCAGCCCTAAAAAATCAACATTTAAAACCAGGGTGGATAAAGAGGACACTCCTTCCATGCCCCATGCTTCATCTGAGTTCAGTGACCTTTGGATCTAAGTAAGTAAGCATGTAGCCTTTATTTGCATAGAACAAATGTGCATTGCATACAATGATTTCATACATATCTGAAATAGACTTTAAAACAGGACAAGATTATGCAGACACACATGCACTACTATGTATAACAAATGGACACATCAACTCCCAGTTCAGTTTTAACAATAGACACAACAGGATATCCTTTCTTGCAAAGGGAGTACTTGTCCTCAAGAAGCGGCAAGAGCTGACGAATCCACCTTGGATTTGGCAACATTGGCACATTTATCCCTACTGTGATTTCTGGAAGAGCTTTCCATTTGCTCAAGCAGTCAGCTCTTCTCCAGTATAGTTCTTCCAACAAATTTTCCACCTTCAAGCCTTTTCAGAGCTGCATTAATGCATGCGGGATCATGCAAGGTCAGAAATCCATCATAGGCAGGTAGCACATATACACTTGCACACCTGGCCTTGGTTGTTGTCCACTGGCTTCTCAACTCGGTCCTCCTGAGGGCCATGGTCAGAGTGGCCCTCTGATCCCACCCTTGCCTACAGAAGAAGCTAGATCCAAGAGGTAGGTGTAATGTGTTAGCTTAACATCTTCCTTATTCTGAGGCTCAGCATAACAGGTCAGGAGACTAATCATCTTCCAAATGGCTTGATCTTCTCACAGACAGAGGGTACTCATTATAGCAGAGTTCACTAGGGGTCTAGAGAGTGTAGAGGTCAGCAGCTGGTCTGTCAATCAAGAGGTCAGGGGTTCAAATCCCTGCCAGGGCAGAAATTTGGTTCAAGATTTCTCTTCCATATGCACATGCACCCCATAGCCAACTCATCTATACATTGACCATACAGTCCCATACACTGTCCGTGGGAAGATGAGTCGGCATGGGAGAGGACTGGCCGCCTGCACTCATATGCCAAGGCTAAAAACTGAATTTGCACTTGGATATCTAACTGCATCTTCTCCTGGTGACTGACTATCCGCGCCTCAGATCCTCATTTCAGTGTGACCGTGTGCACGTTACAAATTTAATTAATTAATTGATTAATTAACACTTCACACCCACGGCTGCCTCAGGGCTAGCTTACTGCTTAAGGGACTGCTCTTCTTCTTTTTCTTCTTCTTCTTCTTCACTAAGGGTTCAAAATGGGGCTACCATGATTAAATAAGTGTAAAAACACTGGTGACCACAACTGTCAGTTACATTGGTTCCTAACACCATGTGATTCTACTGGCCAGAACCTACAGCACCTACAGCACATCCGCCAGTGGCAAGGCACTAAACAGCAACAATATACTCTCATTATCTCACCTGGTTATTCTCATTGTATGACTTGATGACGGCCGTGTACCACTGGGTCGTTCCCTCAGATCGGTAAACTTGAACCCTGTATCCAACCAAAACAGATGGAGTCTTTATGAGAATTTGTTGGCCATCCTGAAATTCCATCCACTGCCGGACACACTCCAGTGCCATAGGATCATCACACAGTGGAGGATCTGCCTTCAGATCCACTTCCTGTCAAAGACATATTAGAAACATCATATGGTATTATATTCTGCAGTCTCATTTACCACGGTATATAAAAGCTTTTACTAATTATTATTATTATTTAAAACATTTTATGCGTGCAATGGAGGCATGGAAATTGTTCGAGCCTGCTAGGAGTTGAACCTGGAATCTTTTGAATCTTTTACAGGACTTTTTCATCATCATTGTCATCATCATCATCATCAAAATCAAATAAGTGAATCTTACCACTTATAGTGACAACTATAACATAATTTAATCACATGATCCGAAGGAATAATCCTGAGAAGCGGCTATGAGTATTAAGTGCTAGCAACTTCATTATTCTTGGTTTGGACGTTGGAGGGTGGTGACCACTGGCCAGTTTTATTCATCATTCTAAACATCCTATATCTTTCTACCCTTATGGGGATTTTAATTGCCCCCACCTGAAACCTCGGTTGACAGTTCAGCACTCTAACCATTGGACTACATGCACCCCAACTCCATCATTCAAGTGAACTTTAAATATACAATTATATCTCACTGCTTCACAAGATTCACAGCCAATGAGATGATTTAAAAAGTTAACCCCTTGCATGCCAGAAATAAACAGCCCTTGGTGTGGTCTGCGCCAGAAATTTTTGGGCCATTTGATAAATTTTACCCCTTAAGGGTAATTCACTATAGCCTATCAAACACCAAAGTTAGAGCCAAAGTGTAAACATTAAATTCGTTTAGAAATGAATTTTGAACAAGCCTGTTATGCTGTGGCATGGGTGTCTCAGCCTATGTTATGCTGTGGCATGGGTGTCTCAGCCTATGTTATGCTGTGGCATGGGTGTCTCAGCCTATGTTATGCTGTGGCATGGGTGTCTCATCACAGAGTCTTTCTATATTCAGTCCATGTTTTAAATACATATATATTACTAAGAAATAAAATGTAAATAAATATATGTTACTAATACAGACTGGTTAGTGTTTCTTAGTTCTCCTTAGGTTACATTTGAAACTACACAGTCAGACAAGTCTTTGACATTACTGGCTTGGTATATAAACCATTGTTTTTGAATGCACCATTGCACCCTTCAACAATCACTTGACAATCTGAGTGGGAGGCAGATCCAAGGGTAGTTGACATTAGGTAGGAGCGGTGGAGCTTCACAGGCTGTAATGTTTGAGAGGGGCTTTGTCGTTCTGTAGGTGAAAGACTAAAATAATCTCCAAGTTTTTGTCCCGCATGATTGACCTCAAGGTAAAGTATGTTGTCCAGTAACTATTGCAGAGGCATTTTTACTATTCCGTAGATCAGAATCAAAGGCATAAATATTCCATGTCACGTCGCTTTGTTTACATTTGGGCATCACTAGCTTAGCACTCTGAGTGCTATTTATTAGCATGAGGATTAGGTTCAGCAAGGATCTGAACTAGCAGTTTTTGGTGTAAAACCACAAAAATATATCAGATGTGGACAAATCTATCGAATCAGCGAGCGGCGCACTCTTTTAGTAAAGTTTTTCAACAAGCCGGAAGCTGGTGAAAGCCCTGGTCTGGTTGACACATCGTCACCCTAAATCGCTGCAGGTATCATCACCTTCACTATTTTTAATGCCTATACATTGCTAGCATGAACAGTACTGTTAGTCCTGCTACCCACAAATGCGTGAATCTACATGTAACTCCAAACTGGTGGAAATCATTTGCCAAACTTAGTCTTCATTCACCACCATGGTTGTAAAACTCAATGGAAAAATGAAACAGATTGCCGATTTTCAGGTCTAATAATCTCTGTCAATGCATGCCCTACATGTAAATAAATCACTGACGGTGCAAATTGTGGCTCATTTAGCGCCCTAAGCAAGGGTGCACTTATGTACATGTACGAAGACCGCTGTTTCCCTAATTATGTTAACTACTTTAGTAAGCACACCTATAATGTCGCAAATCTGTGCATGTAGCCTTAAGGCTCAGCCACTGAGAATGTTTTTGACAATAAGCCACTTCAGACAACGATCAAATCTCAATGTTGAAGATTCAACAGTTTTATGAGAGTCATCAATATCTAGGCATTGGTCGAGTCCAAAAGTCAAACTGATAAAACATTTACAAAGAAACAGCTAACAAAGCAAGTTGTTTGCCAGGTCATAGCAACTGCTATAACAACAAGACCGTGCACATTTCTATAGGCCTACATCTAAGACCATTAATTATTATAACCTTAATAAGCAAGAAAGTATCCAAAAGAAAAAAAGTACATCAGCGTGGTGCTGCATGTATTTTCTTGTTCAAACTTATTAACTCTGCTCTATCAGTTGCATTGGCTTCAAGTAGAATTCAGAATAAGATTTAACTGGCTTGTCTGACCTATAAGACCCTCACAATGAGCACTCCAACCACCTTCAACCACTACTCTCTCCTTACATCCTGCCACGCAGTCTGCAGTCTTTGGCTATGGATCTTTTGGTTGAGCCTAGATGTAGCACTGCCATGTTGCAGCCCCTAAGGAATGGAATCGACTACCAATGTTTATCCATTGCTCCACTTCTTCTTTCAAGAAACGCCTAAAAACGCACTACTGCTCACTGGCTTTCAAACATCTGGATATCTAATTGCTCTTCATCTGGACTGACTAACCGGCACCTCAGATTCGCATTTCTGTGTGACCTTGCGCAGGTTAAAAATGTTCATCATAAATAAATAAATAAATAAATAAATAATGGTTTCTTGCATTTGAAGCTGTAGAGAAGGCAATTTCTTGAGAATTGTAAGGAGCAGGCTAATGTTGTTACATAGTCAGCTGTCAGTATCAGCAACAAAAGGTACTAGCAATAACTGAGCAATACAGTCACAGAAGGATCTTTGAATAAAGTTTTCAAATCTAATCACAGTTCTTCCGTAGCCCAGTACAAACATATTAAAACTAATACAACAACAACAACAACAACAGCAACAGCAACAACAACAACAACAACAACTGTGTCATCCTTTCTGTCTACAAAGAAAAAGAAGAGTAGTTCCTTTTTAAAGCCAACCCTAAGAAACAGCTATGAATATAAAGTGTTGGTAACTGGTTAATCTTGGTCTCAGCTTAATGAGGGCAGGTGACCAGTCTTCTCCCTGGCCACCTTAGCTTCCCACAGGTACTGAAAGGCCAGTTCACTTATTTTAAAGCACAGTTCACTGGGAGTACAGTGGAACAGCATTCCGGAAATCTGTTTCTGTCTTAGTGGGGTTTAGAATCCTGACCACCGTGTGTTGGCAGTTCAGCACACTAACCACTACACTAATGCTCATCCATTAACTCATGGTTTCATAATAAACTGCCAGTTTCACATTTATAATGCACTTGGATTGTAACCCTAGACCCAGTGGTAACAGATCAACATTTCAGGGGAAAGGCTCAACCTACAATTAAATATACCCATCAGGAATGTTGCTTGATTTAACTTCAGATAATTTTCTCAAAATTACAGCACAGTACTTCCAAACAACCTTGAGACATGTGTTCTGGTTGAGCAGAACCATCAAAGCTGTCCGGATATTAGGTCTGCTGTATTCAACAGTGCATGGACTTTGTACTCCAGTGATTCACACTCTTCCAAAGGCCAACAAAAGTCTGAATTGTCTAAAGCCACATGAAATGCTGCCACACAGCCTCTTTTTTTGCTGGATGCCAGGGCAGAAAATTGGACCGAGATTTCTGCTCCATCTGCACCACTAGCCAACTCAGCTATAATGAGTACACTAACGATACTCTGTTGGTGGGAAGATGAGATGGCGAGGGAGAGGACTGGTCACCCGCCCTCACATGCCAAGGCTAAGAAAATGAAGTCGCTAACACTTCATACTGATGGCTGCCTCTCAGGCTAGCTCAAGGGACTGCTCTTCTTCTTCTTCTTTTTTATGCTGGATACTTTAAATCCCATTTAGCAAAATACCTCATAACCATAAGCCTGCCTGCCTGCAATATTGAGCCTGCAGAGCAGACGTAGTGTATGTAATGTAATGAAAATCTCCGAAATCCTCAGTGCTACACAAAAGCTGCATCATGGAAACCAGTTTACTCACTGGCACTATATCAAATCAAGTCTGCAACAGCCTGGTTGTTTAGACGGTTGTGGTGCCAGGTCGGAATCCCAAAGGATCAAGCCGAGGAGACGGTATGGTGCCATGGTGGAAACTGTTTGTAGTGGTGGTCGTCTGGAGGTGCAGGAGCAGACCCACGATAGGGAAACTTGAAAAGTTCAGATTTCAGTAATGAGTGTAAAACAGCACGAAAGAGGGCAAAAGGAGAGTGCTGAGATTGACAAGCGATAAGTGAACAAGCAGAACTGCACAAGAAATAGGTCAACCCAGGGGCCATATGGATCTTAACTGTGTGGCTCTGCCCAATGTATTGCAGTTATAGAATATGAATAAATGCTTAGAAATGACCATCAGCTGATGCCTTTTAAATTCCGATAACAGAGGTTTTTGGATTAGAACAGATTAGATTTATACATTTCCTGACACAGGACCCAGCAATACAGTGCCAGTATGAACTGAAGAAATCAAAATGGCGTCCACGTAGCAGAATAAAAAAGGAGGTCATAAGAATTAATTATCTAACGACTGCCCCATCTAATGCACCAACAGTGAGACCACTGCTGTGAACAGTCCACAAAGAAAGACATGCATAATAATGCCATTCTGTTCTACTTTCGGTTGGCAACTGGGCAGTGGGTCACGGACAGAAACATAAACAGTGCAGAATGAGTCACAGTGTGATTACCTTGAGAACCTGAAGGGAAGTGCCTCTGCTAACAAATTCCAGGCGTCTGTCCACTAGAAACTCAACTGGTCTTGATAGCGTTTCATCCTTCATTAGTCCACTTTTGTCCAGTAGCGGTCGAAAAGTCTTTGTGCAACAAAAAAACAGATTATAAAGTCAGTTGACCACACTGATAATGATGACGAAATCTGTGGTTATTAAGATGATGATGATGATGATGATGGCGATTATGATGATGATGATGATGACTTGATGAGCTATTGTAATTTAATTACTTCACCAATGCAGTCATCATAATGAACTAGGTATCACGTGATGGTCACAAAACAATGATGGCAATGACAATGACTACAACAATTACATAGAAGACAACAATGCTCATTAAGAGTGAGCTGTGTATAACAAAAACACTAATGACAATACTTATAATATTGCAAATGACAGCGCTAACCAATACACTTTGCCATGATGTGCATTGTTTATGACATATCACAAGAGTAAGGAGTTACAAGTGAAAACTATTCACAGTACACTCTTAAAAGCATCTTCTGCTAATTGCACAAACTATACAGAGTGACTAGTACACCAATACACATTACTGGTAACTGTCTGGTTTCAAAGCACATTCAATGTCATCTATAATCCATACAAAGTTTGTTGATTAACTCTGGCAGGCCACGTTATTCTATGGCCACAGTGACTGAATTATTACTAGATATTTATGCCTATCAGCATTCTGGTTATAGTAGTGCTACACAATAATTGTAAGAGGTTAAATAATTAAACTAACTAGCAATAAATCAGATAAGCTCATAATCTGCAAAACTATGCCTACCCATTTAATCAATAAAAACACATACTAGAGCTGGATAAAGTTGCTTCGATGATGAAGCGTTTCCACCAACTTGGCATGGAACCCAGGCAAGAGTTTCTTCCACAAGGAACACTTGAAATACCTCCTTAATTGTAATCCACTGTCTAAGCTGCCAGTCTGCATCGTCATACTCCACAAGCACCTGCAGTATTTTAAAACAATCACCAGTCAGATTAAACAAAGCCTTTTCTTGCCATAACATGCTAGTAGAGAAACAAAGCTTGTGGTAACTGATAATGCAGTGTGTTGCTGGACATTACATGTGTAAAGCATGCATTTGAGGCACTGTTTTGTAAATGCATCGGCAAAAATAAACTCCCTAGATGGACTACATTTTACCAACATGATCACCGAACCATAACACACAAAATATAAATTCACAGCGAACAGCTTGCTCATACAATGTAGTCAATTAAAAATCACTAAATCAATGCAATATGACAATAAACAACTCTCACGACAGTTCTACGATAAGAAAATTGTTACATGTACTTTCACAAAGCCATTTCCTAACTAAAACGCATTTGGCTTAAGTTTGGGGTGTGTGCACAGTCAGGCAGACACAATGTATGCTGACAGGCAGCCAATTTCCGGGGCTGAAATTCCTCTTATCTTCTTGCAACCCTTGCCCTAAACCTGACCAGGAAATCAATTCAGCTGAACATAAAAGTCTGCACTGTTGACAACCAATGAGTGAAATATGAGGTGGTACCTCCTGAAATAGAAGGTTTACCTCCTGTAGCTGGCAGACATGCAATTTAGTAAGACCTTTAAGCTGAGAGTTCATGCCATAGCTCACAATTCACTGCTTGGCTACTCATCTGCTGGCACTGAACCTCCATACATTAGTCTCCCATACATCAAATCATTGTGCCTTCTCCCTAGTGTCTTCTGTGCTCACCAATCCAACAGGGGAACAGCCTCCAACATTTATGCTCCTGGATTTGACACCGTTCACAATGAACTGCAACTTAACTGAATAACTAGATCATTTTTATCAACCTGACAGCTATTCATGCAGCACTCCACGGATTTATAAAAGCAAATAGTGTGTTTAGCTATCACCAAAAAACAGCCACAGTTATAGTGTTTTTTAGCCTTGACAACGAAGGCAGGTGACCACTTCCCTCCCTCAACAACTGCTCTCATCAGCAGTGTGTACACTGTACAGACAACATACTCACTTTTAGCAAAGTAGCAGAATTAACTACAGGGTGTTAGTGTAGCTGTAATGTTGATATATCTCTGCATCCTTGAAGGGATTTGAATCCCCCACCTCTAAGGTAACAGTCCAGCACAATAACCACTATTGTGCACATCTATATATCATAACATTCTTTTAAAATGTTATAGGTCTGTTAAATGTCCATATACACACAAGTAGAATTAACAATTCCACGACCACTTTGTACAACTGCAGTATTTGCTGTGAGCTGAAGCATTCGTTCTAAGGGGATTTGGGGAAACTGATTCTTATGGTTACTGCATGAGTAGGTAATGATTAGGGTAGTTAGACAGACCAGGGTTACACCAAGTTCACCCCAGTAGCTATGGCTTCTAACTGTAATGCTACACGTGGTGGGATAAAAATATTCTAAGGATTGAAATGATAGGTTTTACAATGAAACATTTAAATGGACAGCCAGTATGTTGTTTGGTGAAAGATAAATTTAAGAAGCTTTTGCTCAGTTTGTTGAGCATGACCATGTTGTGACCTGACGAAATGTGGCACCGAGTAGGAAGACATAATCTTGACATATTTGCTCAAAGCATACATTTATGCACTCAACTGACAACAGTACAAAGAGAATCTAGGCCTGTGCTCATCTCCAAAACAATAGGATTGAGAAATTCCTCTGCCTTGGTGAGAATAACAACCACTTAACATAACAGTAAACCATGGCAACAATAGGTTATCGTAGTATTAGTGGGACATGGTAGCGGATTGGTTACAGAGCTTGCCTTCCTATGCGGAGAGTACAGGTTCAAGTCTCCTCTCAGATGGTCATTGTGTTTACAAAGACACTCTGAGCAACTCCCTCACTCACTACTGCTCGGCACCATCGATTGATGCATGGTCCATAGATAGTGGTCATAGCGGTGCTTAATAAATGCATAATAATGATAATTACACTGATAATAATAACAACAACTAAGAAGCCAGATCTCAGCAACTTTCGTAGATGCATTTACTGTATTCGATAATGACACAGGACAGCGTATAATTGGTAGTTTCTACATGCAGAACAGCCCTTGTCCTTTTCACCTTATAATACACCCTGTAATATAAGGTGAAAATATTTTGTTGCAAAATTATACTGTCTGATATTCCAATTAATGATCAATCTACTAATCCACCTGACTGCAACTAAATGTTGACATTATGGCATCATTCTATCAAAACCCTAGAACCAAAAATCATTCACAGTCATACTCCAAACAGTTCAACACTAGGCCACCATACGAAAGACGTTGTGAGCAACTAACTAATCACTGTAAGAACCTAAGCTGCACGCAGAAATGCAACATTGTACCTTTTTTTACATAAACAAGAAAGGTTTAAGCAACCAAGAGGTGGCCAGCAGTAGCAACATCATTCTTCCACCCTCCCATGAACTATTATGTTTTTAAGCAACTAACCCAGCATGCCCTACATAACAACCTTCCGCCACAAACTATGAAAAAAGTTATCTAAAAACTGCAAACAGAAACAGAATTTGTATAAAATATGTCTTCTGCATTTTTGCATCTTATATTATTTTAAGTATTATGGAAATTTTTTACCAGTATTCAGAACTCATGGATAAGCTGGTACCCTGCACTTAAAGTACACATTAAACATATTCAAATTTACAGTTACAGTTATGAATACGAAACTACATACCGAAGGGATACAGAAACTGGGGCCCCAGCAGCACAGCAAGAGGCTCACTTTAATTCACCCACTAGTGCCAAATTCAATTATCTAGCAGTTATTGTAATCTTGTAAAGTCACTGATGTTCAACAGACTGACCAAAAGTTTCTAAAGTTTTCTTTCTCCAAACAACACACTGGCTATCCATTTAACTATTTCATTGTAAAACTTAGCACTTCAATCCCTAGAATATTTTTACCACACCATATATAGCATTACAGTTTTTTTAAACTTTCTGTTCTTCTTCTCATTTCCTTTTTTATTCGTTTATTCTGATCTTTGTTTATTATTTTCACAATGAGTTGTGTTTTTTGGTTCTTTTCATTTTGCACATGGTAATCAAAGTGCTCATGGTTGTAATAAGCACTTATACGTGATTTAGTTAAAATATCATACCTCCTGGCCACCTCGATCTTTCATATTTAAAATCTGTACCTCGGTGTCCCTACTTAGCGGGAACCTCGATCCCTTCAGGGCCACCCTTTTTGTAGTCCGATATCTATGCTCAAGTGACTTTTGTACTGAATTGGTTGGTTGCAAAATAAACCATTGATTGATTGATTGATTGATTGATTGATTGATTGATTGATTGATTGATTGAGTTAGAAGCCATAGCATAGCTACTGGGGTGAGGACTTGGTGTAACCCTGGTCTGTCTAACTGCCCTAATAATTACCTAACAACAACATGACTTACAACCCCAGCAGTTGGATGGATCCCATTTATTTGACCTCCACAACACTAATCTCCAAACAACTCTTAGGATAAGCCTTTAATTTATAAGTATTAAGTCTGTGGCCTTGGCCACAGTGGGAGGATCTGACCTGAACTTTGTCCTTTGATAGAACAGCCACTGACTAAATAACCACTAGGATGGCTCTGCTAAGGCTCATCCATAGCATATAATGTATACTGAATGAATGATATTCAATCTATATACATATACAGTTATACACACATATATATATACATACATATATATATATATATACTGTTACAGGCCATGGTCTTGTTAGTTACTGGGTTTCTGAGCCTGTAACAGTACTTTACACACTTGTTTGGGTGGTATCTGAAAGGAGTGCTGAAGCAGAATTCTTGAATATATGCCAAACAGAGGCAATTCTTGAAACAGAATTTGTATAAAAACAAAGCAGGGTTGAGAGTTGCCAGGAAGGCATGCAGAATAAAGAGAATATATTCTCGTGGCTGTATTTTAAAGTTGTTGGTTTTTCTTAAAATAAAATTCTCTGTTGAAAAAAACACTGTTTCTTTATCCACGAAAGAGTTCTACAACAATATTACTGTTCGAGCTGAGACTGAACCCTAGACACCTGGCCATTAGACCCTCATTTCCCAACATACAACATATATATATATATATATATATGTATATATATATATATATATGTATATATATATATACATACACACACATATATATGCCCGTTTACGATAAACTAAATATTATACGATATATTGTACAATTTCTGTGTATAGTTATATATATTTATTTATTTATCCAGAATAAATAAATAAATATTAAATATTGAATATTTTTTATTCAATTGTAAAAATACAACATATAAATATATAACATTACATGGATGTTGACCTAATAATTATATAACCATACCTAAACAAAATATAATTGTAGTCACTATGGATGCATATAATTATAGGTTTCCACATTTCATGTTATAAACGTGCGATCCAAGTGTTCAATCACATTATTTTATAACTACAAATGGCCCAAATGGGGGTCATTTAAATTTCGTCCAATATAGTTCACACAGCTAAATCATGGCTGTCGTGGGAATCAAAGCTATACTATATAATTTACACATGGGCCTAACGAGGGTTAACTCAACATACGCCATTAATACACAATATACAACATGTTTTGCTGTTTGTTTGGACATTTCTACGCTATGGATTCCCACCAGAAGCCCTACACGCGATCCGATGGTGTATCGGTCGGGTCAATATGACCAAATCATTATAGTATTGCGTACACTATAAACTCGTTTAGAACTGTTTCGTAAAATAGACTGACCCTGACATCGTTTTCGTTCTGTTGATAAAGTGAACCGGCAGACGCTCGTATGACTCCGGAGCGCCAATCCCATTCGGAAGGCGGCAATGACCTGAGAGGGGCATCGGCAGTCCGACCAGCGCCTTCTCCCTTCAGCAGCGAAAGAAATCTCTTTCCTACTAACTCCTCGCGTACTTTCAGGGCCATCGTCGCCCAGTTAACACTAAATCCATGATTCCGTCCGTCTTTTCGGACCAGATTCGACGACCATCGACTCGCCTTCGTCGTCTGCGCCGTTCATATCCCGTCGTCCATCGCCGCCGAACCAACCCAACAGCAACGCAGAACGACAACCGAAGATCGGTCGGCCAAGCAACAGGACGCGTTTTTGTTCCACCGCCCGATCTTCGCAAACATGTTTATCTCGTGGCCGGCCGAACACACAAACTCCACCTACTCCAACGCTCCACCTTATAGGCCGTTTCTGTATTATATACATAACACAGTAGGCAAGTATACGCAATAAATGTATATAACCAATGTCTCCCAACGGAGGTCACTGTGTGGCGGACTGACCACAGAGCTTGAATGCATGTTTTAATAATAATAGCTTATTGTTGACGCGTTATCCGGCGACTTAATGCATCGCAGGGCATCAGCGGCCGATGCGTAGATGGTAGCTCTAACAAGATATTAAAATAGCCAATATTTAAGTTTTAGCTTATGTTTTCCACTTGAATGATTTGAATTATTAATCAGAATAATATTAGACGCCTTTCGGTCCAATATTTAATGCCTAAAGCGACGGCGTCGTTTAATATCATTTGTTGATCTTTCTTTCTTAGACACCGGTATTTGAAACGGTGTACATAGGCTAGTATATAAGGAACAAGCCACGGTATAGTGTGGCGAGTGATGCATAGACCCTGCCTCACGGTGCATTGCTTATATCGTAGAGTGGCGATGTGTGCACTCTGCATATACGACACGGTGCTTTAGTGTCGTTGGTTACCGGTTCGGTTACGATAATATTATTTACAAGGGTAATCAGTGCGCTCCCGAGTGACAGCCGCTCCATACGCGGTCAGACCAGTGCTGGTGTAGCTGATCCAACGTGGTTGGGCCCACCTCGTTGTAGATCGCGAGAGTCCGAGTCTGATTGTGGGAGGCTAACCGGCGGGGAAAGAACGATCGTGAGGAATAAAGGCTCACAGGCCTTTATCGGTAAAGTCCGGGGAAGGCGACCCCGCTGGTAAACCGTTCGATAGTCCGGGGAAGGCCCCGGCGGTTCCGTTCGTTACACACACAGGTCTGTACAAAAGACGGGGAAAAGGTCCCGTCGGTATCTGGTTCGAGTTACCGGGAAAGACCGATCGTGAGAGATAAAGGCTCACAGGTCTTTATCGGTAAAGACGGGGTAAAGTCCCCGCTGGTGTCTGAGATACACGGGTAAAGTCCCCGCTGGTGTCGGAGATGCACGGGTAAAGTCCCCGCTGGTGTCTGAGATGCACGGGCAAAGACCCCGTCGTGACCGTTTGAGATACATGGGCAAAGAGTTCGCTGGTACCCGTCAGAGATACACGCGGAAAGGCCCCGCTGTTGACCGTTAGAGATACACGGGCAGAGACCCGGTGGTACCCGTCAGAGATACGCGGGCAAAGACCCGGTGTTGACCGTCAGAGATACACGGGCAAAGACCCGGTGGTACCCGTCAGAGATACGCGGGCAAAGACCCGGTGTTGACAGTCAGAGATATACGGGTAAAGCCCGGTGGTAGCAGTCAGAGAGATACTCGGGCGAAGGCCCGATTAGTGATAACTCAGTTCAAGTATCGTCAAATATTGGCTAACCAGTGCGATCCCGAGTACAGCAAAACTAATCACTCTTCGGTGTTGGATTGACCGCCGATTCGACAGGGCTGGGGCCCACCCTGCCGTTAGATCGCGAGCCGGTCTGAATCCCGATTGTGGAAGTTTAACAGGCTGAGTAAACCTCGGGGAGAGACCGATCGTGAGAGATATTGAAAACACAGGTCTGTATCGGTAAAGTGCGGAGAAACATTCCGCTGGTAACGTCCGGTGAAGTACCGGAGCGATCTTGTTGAAGCCGTTCGATAACATCGGGGAACAACCGGTAAATTTTCCATTCGCGGTGACCGGGTTTGGCTGTTTTGCTTGGTCATAGTTACTCCCGCGGTTTACCGGCAAATATCCGTCCGAGAGACTATCCGGACGATCCGACCGTTGTCTGTTCCGGTGTTCGGGAAAGTTCCCACGTTGGAAAGCTACACAGGTCTGTGTGCAATAACGGGGTAAAGTTACTGATATTTACCCACAGATACCGTTAGCAGAAACGAGAGTGAGTACCGAGAAACGAAGCCTACGAGTCTGTGCGCTCCCGGAAAAAGACACAACTGTTACGTTCTCTATTAGATTCAGACAGTCACGTTCAAGAGATACGGCTTGTGGAGTAAGGGCCCACTCTGCTGCTCAGGTCTCGAGACAGACTGATTCTGAACAGTGAGAAGATAAAAGGTTGTGTAAACCGGATAGGGATACGCCGCAACGAGAAGATACAGCGGGCTAGATCCCGAGGCGAAGTGTACGAGAGTCATGGGTAAAACGGTAGAATAAATCAGACCGAGAGATGAACCTCAAAGTTCGGATCGGGTAGTCGGGTACCCAGGTCCGAAAGAGACACGACCGCGTTTCCCAGCGAGATTCGGCTAGTCAGAGTGCCGAAGTGAAGTGTACGAACGTCCCAGGTTAAAGGGACATTAAATCAGACCAAGAGTAAACGATACGTGAAAGTACGGATAGTCGGATACCCATGTAGAAACATATTTGCTTGTCGTAACACACAGCTCTGAGGACTGACTGAAGTGCGAGGATGGGCCCCCTCGTGCGTAGGTTGGAACGAAGTTCTGTGTGTAGATAGGAAGGTTAGAGGGAGGACCTTCACTATCAGTGTCCCATAGAGACCCCGCTCTCTTCCGAAGCAGGATTTATCACTGTGTTGGCCGATAATTGCCAACACAGAAGACGGGTAAGGAAACTTACTCCGTAAAATGTGGTGCATGACAATATACGTGTGAGGCCGGTATGCCCTACACGGATATGGAGCGAGAGATACGTACGGTGGGAAGACGTATGGACAGGTGCCTAGACGACATGACGTAGAGAGTTACCTTTGACAGTTACCCAATAGACCGGTGTCTAGGACAATGTGATGTAGAGACTTGTCGCATGTATTCCTTGTTTCCGATACTTAGAAAACGTTTGGTGTCCCTTATAAATGGCGATAGTTCGAGTCACGAGATGTAGAATGGTGCGTCAAGGTTTAGATCAGGTGGAGAGTTG
Source organism: Allolobophora icterica (assembly GCA_963556255.1). Classification (NCBI taxonomy): domain Eukaryota; kingdom Metazoa; phylum Annelida; class Clitellata; order Crassiclitellata; family Lumbricidae; genus Allolobophora; species Allolobophora icterica. The sequence goes on along the minus strand of OY744604.1, from coordinate 68,342,000 downwards.
GAGGAAGCCCGTAGCTAAGAAGGCACATAAAAGAGGAAGACTCCTGCTGGTAAGAGAACGAACCCTGTTCTGAAGGACGGCCATCCTGCAGGACGTTGCCCATCCGGCGACCGCGGAAGAAGCAGAGTCAGACCCAGAGACGGTATAGTGTTGCCTTTCTTAAGCGGCCAATCCTGAATCTCCTCTGATAGTAACGTTCACAATGGGCGGAGATAGAGAACAGCCATTTTACGCTGGAAGTAGAGAAGAGAGTAACTCTGGTGGGGCTCCAGACGGAAAGTGGGCTGGAGTCACCACCAGGAAACCCGCCCGGCGCAACGAGAGTGCAGGCGTCCGGACGGGCGGGAGAACGCCACAACTGTACTGAAACGCGCAACGATGGTGGTCAAGCATTCCCAGTTCAACCTGCCGCTAGTTCTACGCACTAATTTATTTTATTTATTTATTTATTCCGGATATTTCTATAGCGCCCTCGAAGACAACTACTACTCAGAGGCGCTCCCGACTATAGCATTTGATACTGTGCCGGAATTTTCACGCCAAAGCGCCACGAGCAATTGCGAGTGAAGGACTTGCCCAAGGTCCGTACGCAGCGGTTAGAGTGGGATTCGAACCTGCAACCCTCCGGTCACAAGGCGCCGAACTTACCACTGAGCCACCACGCCCCACAATTATAACCGGCTCGCGTGATAAAGCAAAAAAGCATAACCGTAACTGAACATTTAACACCAAATCAGCGCCGTTAGCAAGCTATGTACATGGCACCAGCCAAAAAAAATGCTTATTGACGAGCGCTGCACCAAGTCAGACGGCCCTGTCAACTTTGTCAAGTAGCCCATGCATGGCTACCATTTGAAAAACAAACAGCAGTTTGCGGGAAATCAGATAGGGAAGCAGAGAAGCTGTTACAGTGGGCTGCATTTAATCGTAATCGTAATCTCCAAACTTCTAAAGCGCCACTCGAAGGCCAAGCGCAGTGCACCAGCCTATTCACAAGCGCTAAGTCAAATCAGAGGGGGTTTCCAGAGAATAGTCTAAAAGAGGTCCGAGTCCAGTTTCCAGAAGGCCAAACCAAATCAGAGGGGTTTTCCAGACAGTATAGTCCAAAAGGACTAGGGTAGGACTTCTTGAAATAGTCCGAGGAGGAGAGTGGTTCAACAACATTTACTGCAATTAGAGCCCTGCGCCGGCCGCGCCGCGCCGCCGCCGCCGACATTTTGTGAGCGCCGCCGCCGCCGATTTTTGTTTGTCGGCGCGCCGCCGCCGCCGACAATCTGTCGGCGCGCCGCCGATGCCAGTTTGATATGCTTAATTGTTATTGTTGCATTTTTCATGTTTTGCATGATATTGCGACAAATTGTTGCCTTGGTTCGAAATGGAGGTGGACATCATGTACTTACTTCATTTTATTTTTCTGGGTTTCTTTGCGAAACTTAATCGGCAACACGCATTGGTGTCGTCAGTGCTATGAGCGTATGATATCACCAATTCGTCTTGACTTTTGCAGCAATCCTAGCACATATAAGTTCACTTAAACAGTCATGTAAAGCTAAATCTTGATACAGGTAGCCATTTTTTGATACTTCTGTTCCCGTTGCCATTTCCTTAATACTTTGACAACAAAAGCAATATGCAATGCATGTTTTGTATGTGTACTACAGTACTACAGTATTCCCCCATTCGTTGCCTTCATGTTGAATAGTTTCCATAACTTATTAATTGTAGATTTTGATGTGTGTGGTCTTATTACAATGGTGTAAATTTTTGGCTTAATGTTGTAAGGTTAGAGGAGTTTATATGGTCTATTTATGGAAACCTTCATGGTATGGCACTAATTCAAACGGACAGCAGACCACTTGGTAAATTCATTCAAAAATTAGCAGGGGCGAGGCCACTCGGCTATTGTATTACCATAGGAAAACGTAAATATTTACATTTCACTTCATGGCTTGACAGCAGCCTCTCTCACTGCGAGGATGCTGTTATCCGGCGTCTGCCATGTGACTTGGTGTGTAGGCCTATACTGTATCAGTGCACAACACTGCACATGCAAGTGTATTCATGCAATATGCAAATGCATGTTGCTTCATCTGATTACAATTTGCCAATACCTATGCAGATGTGCAGTGTAATTAAGGATGTTCATATTTGTAAGGCAAATGTCTGAAGGTGTCTTCTCTTTAGGCTCTTTGTATGTAGTTGAGCTTCAGTGTGATAGGTTGGCTTTAGAGAGCTTGACCCTCTTGACTGGTCACAGGACCAACGGCTGTTCAACTCTCATAGTAACTCATGCTTCTGACTAGGGTACGCCGCGCCGCGCCGCCGCCGCCGATATTTCGTGGGCGCCGCCGCCGCCGATTTTTGTTCGTCGGCGCGCCGCCGCCGCCGATCCAAAATGACCGGCGCGCCGCCGCCGACACTAAGACGTCGGCGCAGGGCTCTAACTGCAATCATTGAAGAACACTGGTTTACAAATTTGCACGATGCAATTGGTGCAAAACTGCAAACCAACACAGCATAATCACGAGTAGGCCTATGTATAAACCTGATTGCAGTCTTGTTGTCCTCGAGACCAAGGTCTTGGTCTCGAGTGCACTCGAGTTCGTTATTAAAAGTCTTGGTCTTGGTCTTGAGACCAAAGGTCTTGGTCTTGGTCTTGAGGTTCAAGGTCTTGGTCTTGGTCTTGGTCTTGAGGTTCAAAGTCTTGGTCTTGGTTTTGCAAGACCAAGACCAAGACTTTTGTTAATATGAACAGTCATTAATTTTAAATTAACAAACGGCAAGAATTTAAAAATTTATCCAATAATTGCACATACAGTAATTGCTTTAGTATTTACACGGTGTGAATGAGGCTTCACTGTTGTTTCGGACAATTATTTTGACTTCCGGTAATTTACCATGGAATGATTTCAAAACAGACTCATGATTAATTTGTACATTTACATCCGGTTCTTGAAAAGCTGCTTTGTGTGCTAGTGATTTCAGCACTTGTACACCGTGTTTTCCCACATGGCAGAATTTTTATGAGGCCCCACAGGTCCAGTCTTGTTGTCCTCGAGACCAAGGTCTTGGTCTCGAGTGCACTCGAGTTCGTTTTTAAAAGTCTTGGTCTTGTTCTTGGTCTTGAGGTTCAAGGTCTTGGTCTTGGTCTTGGTCTCGAGGTTCAAGGTCTTGGTCTTGGTCTTGAGGCTCAAAGTCTTGGTCTTGGTTTTGCAAGACCAAGACTTTTGACAATATGAAGTCATTTAACAAAACGCAAGGATTTAAAAAATTTATCCAATAATTACTAATACAATTGCTTTAGTATTTACATGGTGTGAGTGAGGCTTTACTGTTGTTTTGGACATTTAGTTTGACTTCCGGCTATTTGCCATGGAATGATTTCAAAAACAGACTCACAATTTGTACATTTACATCCGGTACTTGAAAAATTGCTCTGTGTGCCAGTGAATTCAGCACTGTAGAACGTATTTTTCACATGGCAGAATTTTTAGGAGGCCCCACAGGTCACGTCTTGGTCAGAAAATTCTGAGCAAATTGTTTTTTTAAATGCAACAGGCATTTGGAATAACATTTCGCATGAAGGACTTTTGTAAATACGAAATCGGAATTCTCTGCAGTCTGCATTTGGAGCTGTTTTTTTTAAATAAAAGATTCATGTTTTAATTAAAATAACGAGTAGTCCGACTTGACATTTTTGTTAGTAAGGAATAGTATGATTTTGTGATTTTTGGGTATTTTGCTCGGTTTTGGTCTTGAGTTTCAAAGTCTTGGTCTTGGTCTTGGTCTTGAGGTTCAAGGTCTTGGTCTTGGTCTTGAGGTTCAAGGTCTTGGTCTTGGTCTTGGTCTTGAGGTTCAAGGTCTTGGTCTTGGTCTTGAGGTTCAAGGTCTTGGTCCTGGTCTTGGTCTTGATGTTCAAGGTCTTGGTCTTGGTCTTGAGGTTTAAGGTCTTCACAACAAGACTGCACAGGTCACGTATTGGTCAGAAACTTCTGAGCAAATTGGTTTTTATAAAATTCAACAGGCATTTGGAATAACATTTCGCATGAAGGACTTTTCTAAATACGAATTCGGAATTCTCTGCAGTCTCCATTTAGAGTTGTTTTGCTTGAATAAAAGAAAAAACTCATGTTTTAATTAAAATGACGAGTAGTCCGATTGGACAATTTTTAGTAAGGAATAGAAGTCTGGATACGATTGTGATTTTTGCGTCTTGGTCTCGGTCTTGGTCTTGAGGTTCAAGATCTTGGTCTTGGTCCTGAGGTTCAAGGTCTTGGTCTTGGTCCTGGTCTTGAGGTTCAAGGTCTTGGTCTTGGTCTTGGTCTTGAGGTTCAAGGTCTTGGTCTTGGTCTTGGTCTTGGTCTTGAGGTTTAAGGTCTTGACAACAAGACTGCCTTATTGGAAGACGAAGAAGAGGCCTTATACTAGCTAGCCCTGAGGCAGCCATGGGTATGAAATGTTAGCGACACTAAAAAAATCCCAAGTAACTGAAAACTATCAACCACACAGCCATTCCTCGTTGGATGGTTGTCTATAGGCCTACCATACTTTTGCTTTCTTACGAGGCTCGGCGCCAGTGTCGCCAAACTCAGAGTCAGAATCAGGCGATGCCATGGATGACGTCGTGTTATTCACAACAGAGGCGCCCGCAGACGGACGCACTGGACGCACGTGCGTCTGTAGCGTTCCCCCTATCGCCCTCTAGCGACAGCGCGCCCTGTTGTAAGGCATTGGCTGGTTGGACCAAACGTGCGGGATTTGAACCCTGAGCAGTGGGGGACTTTACTCTTTCCTCTCCATCACTTGTATCGAGCACTATATAATTTTCTGGTACCAAGGATATTTCCTGACATATGTCTGCGTGTGTTAAAGGTCCTTCTGCCTTTACAACAGTATTTTCGGCGGGAAAGTTCCCGCGCAAACTGCCAACTTCCCGCGCCAACTGAGTCACACAGGTTTCTACCTGTTCTTGGCGGGAAATAAAGTTTCTCATTAGCGCCATCATCTCGGACCTTTCCTCGAGCAAAGCGGCCACCACTTTATCAGACATAATGACTTTTAATTCCAATTTGATTGATTTATTAAAAGTATAAAAGTCGAAGTTAACAAAACTCTTGACTGTATCTTCTATTACGCTCAGACACAGTTTGATTAGAAGTTCTACACATCAAAGCGTCTTTAAAATCAAATGTCAAATTATACCTTACAGAGATCATTTAAATGAAAAACCAGCCGTTGCTCATTACTGCCGAACTATTAAAATATCTTTTAGCACAATTAATTAAATTGTCAAAAGGTTACGATAACATATTGACCTTTCTTCGTCGACTTCAATCAACGAGATATTTTCACGATTAATATGAACAGTCAATTTAAACAGTTGAAACGATACACAACCTTTACCGTTTGTTTTCGTGTCCAACATAAAAGATTCACAAAGTTCACCGATCGAGTCCTCTAATCGAAGCAAATTAGGTCACGATTCACTATCAAACATTAACTTTTCTAAATGCAATTTAAATAGAACACAATTCTCAAATCTACTTTACACCAATGTAGCACACACAAGCGCAAACGTGACACTCCCACTGGTCAGACACACACAGGCTCAACCATAACACTCCCGCGCATTGAGCGTGATCGCTCATTATATAGCAGTTTTATGCGCGCGCTATCATCCCGCGTAAAATCTAACCAATAAGCGCACGAGAAATCTGCCGCGCTATACATTCATTGGCGAGATATAAAAAGCAATAATGGTATGCAATGCTATGTAAATTTCTCCTCATCTGAAGTAAGCATTTATGTTGCGCTACACAAACAACAATGAAACGAAAAGTGACGTTCGTCACACCCTCCACCCCTTTAGAGAAAATTTTCAAGCATTGAAAATTTTTAACCAAAGACAACTCAAAAAAAGAATCACTAAAAACAACGAATCTTCAACCAAGGAAGTCTGTACTTCCCTCCTATGAACAATTAGGTAAGTGAACTATTTTCAGATACAGTTGCTTACTATTTAGAGCTTATCACCATCCAAAACGTATTTAGAACAACAAGTCCTAAAACCAAACTGCCCTCTTTATTGCAAAAAGGGTAGCTACCATAATGGGTATCTGCCATGCCAACCCTGACGCATTTTCAACTTCATCAGACAAACTCTCCAGGAAGGCAGTTTCCGTTATAGGTCCCTGATGAGCAACGAAGGCAGTCACTACATTAGTAGCCAACGCCCAGGTAACACAATATATTACACTACAAAATTTCATTTCAGTAAACCCCAAACAACCATTGACGAAATGGAGTCCACAATCTCAATCTCTATATCTAGCCGGCTTCACGGTACTTCGCTTCGGCCGCTGAATGCATTTGTTTTTTCCATCTCCCTCAGAATCACTCCCTTCGGATTCGAACTCCGTTCCTTCCTCCCTCGCTTCAAGATAACCCTCACCTTCATACTTCTTCAACTTATCAACGTACACAATTTTCGGCTGTGCCCGTGATGAATTTTGTATTTTATACAAAACCGGACTTAACCTTTCTTTAACTCGGTACGGACCAGTGTACCATCGGGTCCATTTCTCTTTCAAACCGACTCTGGTCCTTGGATAAAAGTACCAAACCAAGCTACCAGGTTCAAATTCCACCGGTTTAACCCTCATATCATAGCGAAAAGCACGTTGCGTTGCTTGGCGCTGCATAAATTTTCTAACAATTGCAGTCTTCTTGCATTCTGGAAACCTGTTCATAAACAAAATCATCAACAGACAAACTAGCAGGTAAGACTTGACTATCTCCTAAAACAAGATCAATAGGCAGACAGGTTTCACGAGAGAGAAACAGGCGATTCGGCGTGAATCCTGTGCTCTCGTTCTCGCTTGCTCGGTACGCCGCAAGAACATAGGGTAAGTGCACGTCCCAATCACGTTGACGTTGAGAGACCACTTTGCCCAGCATCGAGTTGAGTGTGCGGTGAAAGCGTTCCACCGCGCCGTTACTACTCGGTTTATACGGCGTCGTTCTCGTCTTGTCGATGCGGAGTCGCTGGCAGAGATCGCGAAACAGAGCGGACTCGAAGCACGCTCCCTGATCGGTAACAATCTGTCGCGGGCACCCGAACCGAGAGATGAATTCCTTCACCAGCACGCGAGCGACTGTAGTTGCTGTCTGATTCCGGATCGGATAGGCTTCGGCCCATCTGGAAAAATGAACCACGACTGTTAAGATGTATCGATAACCAGAGTTCGATAACGGATGTGGCCCCGTTATATCGATTCCGATACATTCTAGTGGGTTTCCCACCGTCAAGTTCTGAAGTTTTCCTTGTCTCGGCGGCTTTCCTCTCCAGTAGCTAGCACAGACTTCACACTTCTTAAGAACTCGTCGCACATCATCTCGCCAACTTGGCCAATAAGCCCGGCGTTGAACCTGTGCCATTGTCTTCCGACATTCCAAATGTCCCCCTGACATTCCTCCATGAGCCAGTTAAATCAGTCTGTCCCGACGTTGTGGTGGCATGACAATCTGGAACCACTTCGTCCGACATGTCTCTGGATGCAACCATTCTCGCATCAGAATTCCATTTCGCAAAGACAATTGAGGCCATTGTGCCACTAAGGTCTTGATCGTTCGACTCTGAGATCGCAGCGACTCCATAGTTGGTGGTTCCGTTGACTCCAACTGTTTCATCACAATCCAGCTAAGTTCCGGGTCGTTCCGTTGCTCCTCTCGTATCTCATCGGTTTCCCAACCGGTGGGTAGATCGGATGATTGAAGCGTCGGTTCGGTCAGCACTCGTACCGCATCAATCCGATGTGGCCATCTTGACATTGCGTCTGCATTTCCATGCGAAGCTCCTGCTCGGTGCTGTATTTCGAAGCTGAACTCTTCTATAACAGTGAGCCATCGGGCCTGCTGCCCGATCGGAAGCGGTATTCTTCGGAGCCATTGTAAAGCCGAGTGATCCGTTCGAAGGGTGAACTTTCGGCCTAGCAGGTACTGACGGTAAGTCTTCAAAAAATGTACTACTGCCAAAAGTTCCCGTTTTGTCACATCGTAGTTCCTTTCAGCTTCGGAACAGACTCTACTCCCATAGCAGATTACACGTTCTCGCCCTTGTTGTCGTTGAGACAGAACGGCTCCAATTGCGTCTGCAGATGCGTCAGTGTCTAATATATATTGATCAGCATCGTTCGGAAGAGCCAGAATCGGTGCTTCCGTTAACCGTAACTTCAGCTCACAGAAAGCTTTCTCACAGTCTTGAGTCCATTCGAACCGGAGACCTTTTTGTGCCAGTGAGTGTAAAGGTCGCGCAACCTTCGCAAAACCCGGAACAAATTTGCGGTAGTACGAACAAAGTCCAATGAAGGAACGTGCCTCTTTCAGCGACTTTGGCGTAGGCCATTCTTCCACCACTCGAATCTTTTCTGGATCCGTTCCAACTCCTTGGCCACTTACCACATGTCCTAGAAATAACACCTGGCGTCTGAAGAGATGACATTTGCTGGGCTTCAGTTTCAATCCAGCTTCGCTCAGTCTCTCCAACACTCGTGCGATTCGTTCCAAGTGAGACTTCCAATCAGCGGCAAACACTATTATATCGTCCAGGTACACCAGGCAAATTTCAAAATTTAAGCCTGCCATCACAAGACTCATCATTCTTGAAAAGCTTGCAGGTGAGTTGCTTAAACCAAACGGTAAGACTCGGAATTGAAAGCTACCTCTTCTCGTAAGGAAACCTGTCTTATGTTTGTCTTGCGGATCAACTGCCAGCTTATGGTAACCTGCACGAAGGTCAAATGTACTGAACCATGTTGCACCTGCGAGCGAATCCAAACTCTCACTGATGAGTGGAAGCGGGAATGCGTCAGGTCGAGTTTTAGTGTTAACAGCTCGGTAGTCCACGCAGAACCGAGGCGTTCCATCTTTCTTCTTCACGATGACCACATTGCTGGCCCATTCTGATGTCGACGGCTCGATCAACTTCAGACGTAGCATTTGGTCAACTTGTTCGTCTATCATTGGAAGTAAGGCCAGTGGTTGACGACGTAAGGTTTGTCGAACTGGTCGTTCTCCTCCAGTGTCAATCTTGTGCTGCAAAACATCCGTGTAGCCATAGTCCCATTCATGCAACGAGAATGCTTTACGGTGTTGCAACACTATTTGCTTAAGCTGCAACCGTGTTTCTGGCATGACATCCTCTGCTACATCAGTCCATAATGGCGACAACACTTTTTCGACTTCTTCGTTAGAAGGCTCCATGTGATTCTCTATTACTTGGCCACAGCTGGATACCTGGCCGTTGTTAGAATTTTCGCCGTAGACTGAGACGATTTCGGTTGCACATTGGAGTCCTTTCTTTAGTTTTACTGCACTAGTTGTCGGATTCAAAATTCTCAGAGGCAAATCGATAGCGCGTTCTGGCAGCAGAGTCCCAGCCACCAGCACTCCTGAGTCGAGCAGTTGAGGTTGAGTAGCCCAACTTCCTCCACAGACATCACCCAACTTCGCTAGGATGGCGTATGCTTCAACATTCATTTCGCTTAACGCTGGCACTTGCACATCATGTGCCAACGCCACTTTGCGACACATTGAAGGTGCTGATCGACAGTGAATGCCGACTTCATGCCCATTTATCGTAATTGTCTTCTTACCAAAGTTCCACTGGACTTGCTGACTTTCTAGCCAGGACAGACCCAGGATCAGTTCTGAAATCTGTTCTGTCACCAAGCAGTGTGCATCGAACTGAAGACCATCGATTTCAACGGTTAGCTTCGTTTCACCAATAACCCGGATCTCAGTTCCATTTGCAGCTTGCAACAGTTGTCTGGAACGTTTAACATCTGCTTTCTTCACCATTGAGCTCGGAACTAACGACAGTTCGCATCCTGTGTCAATCAAGGCAAACGTCGTTTTTCCATTGACTTTCACCGACAGGTAAGCGTTGCTGCTACCTTGTACATGATTCGAACGGAGAGTTACTTGCGGTTCCTCACTGGAAGCTGGACCAAGTTGTGTCGAAACCGGACCAGGACAGTCTCTCACCAGATGGTCGGGCTGGCCACAGCCGAAACAGGTTCTGGGCAACTTTCTTCTCACCTGATTTGGCGGTTGACTTTCCTCAGCGGTTTCTGGTCGACCACGAGTTCTTTCCCACTGTCGTCTGGTTGTGGAGGCGGTTGTCGCTAGTAATTCTTTAGGCTTCGTCTCCCATGACTCCAGTCTGTTCAAACGTTTCTCAAGGCTCGCCGTCTGCCGTCGCTGCGGTTCCAGCTCGTCTCGGATGAGTTGTCGCATTTTCTCCAATAGTCCTTCGTCCTCTCGCACCATCTTGGCTCGCATAGGTCGACGGTCGGACTGATCAGAGTCTCGTCGTTCGGCTTTCTGATAACCCTCGAACCTCATGGCTAGGTTGTATGCCTTGTCCAACGTTTCTGCTTCACGCTCACGAACTTTCATTGCCAGTTCTTTGTCTCGGAGAGCGTCGATAAATGCTCTAATCGCAATGGCTTCACTGTGGCTTGTCGTCGGTCCAGGAAAAGCAAGGATCATTAATCGTCTGATATCTTGGACCAATGACCCAAGTTCCTCACCTTCTCTCTGTCGTCTGGTGTTTAATTGCGTTTGGTACAATGTGGTTTGATCTGTTCCACCGTACCTCAACTTTAGTTTCTGAATCAGGTCGTCTGACGTCATCACATTGGCTGAGTCGAACTCCCAAAGCAGTTGATTGGCCGGTTCCACTAACGCACACATCAACTGATGAAGTTTTTCTTCCTCCGTCCATCCATTGTGTTTTGCGCAGACCTCAAATTTCCGGGCAAAAGCTTGGACTGCAGTTTTACCATTGTACGTACCAATCTTAATCCATTGTCTACTGGAACGCAGTACAGACAGCATGGTTTGGTTGTCGAACATCTTCTCAAACTGTCCTTTTTCTTCTGTTGACTTCACATTCGGACCCGGTTGTGGTTCTACGGTCGACCCAGGTTGACCTTCGGCAACCATCACCGTTTGAGTGGCGACGGACGTTGTGACCTTCGCCGCTGGGTTTGACGCCGCAAGTTCAAGAGTCATCGGCAAGAGCGGAGGACGTCCTTCAGTCCGCTCCTTCCCTACTTGCACTGGAACTTCTTGGCATGGCTTTCTGTAGATTTCACGGCTCCAGGTTTAGTTTGTTGTCGTTGCTCCAAACGAAGTCGGAATCGACATCACCGTTGGTAGGCAACCGGAACTCAGGTGCCCACGACTGATTGCAACCGGTCGATGTTCATGAGATGAACCGGTCACCGCCCAGACCGAAGGTTGGTTGAAAGGCGTTGCACTTGAATGAGTTGGTATACCAGCACTTTGTTTTCCGTAGGTGAAAGGAACCGAAGACAACGACGAAAAACTCGTGAGACTGGGACGTGCACTTTCGTCGAGAGCAGCGTACCAAGCGCGAGTCAGCTGATGAACACTGTTGCTCATCTGCTGTGTCATCGGTTGTCTCATCTGTCGACCAGTATCTGAAACTAGACACTTAACATTAGTCTGTGTTTCATAACAATTATCAATAAACATCTCCTGTTGTTCAAGCATATTCTTTTTCAAAGGATGTTTAAATGTAATTTCCTGATCACTAACGTCACTCATTTCATCCATTTCATGATACTGTCTACTAAAACCATTCATTTCTAGATCAGACTCATTCATGTCCATTATGTCTATAGGTCGAGTAAATCTTCTATCTAAACCTACTTCCGGTTCTACTTCCGCCCGTTCTTCCAATTCAGTCATTAACACTCCGATTCTGGTACCACGTGTGGCGTTCCCCCTATCGCCCTCTAGCGACAGCGCGCCCTGTTGTAAGGCATTGGCTGGTTGGACCAAACGTGCGAGATTTGAACCCTGAGCAGTGGGGGACTTTACTCTTTCCTCTCCATCACTTGTATCGAGCACTATATAATTTTCTGGTACCAAGGATATTTCCTGACATATGTCTGCGTGTGTTAAAGGTCCTTCTGCCTTTACAACAGTATTTTCGGCGGGAAAGTTCCCGCGCAAACTGCCAACTTCCCGCGCCAACTGGGTCACACAGGTTTCTACCTGTTCTTGGCGGGAAATAAAGTTTCTCATTAGCGCCATCATCTCGGACCTTTCCTCGAGCAAAGCGGCCACCACTTTATCAGACATAATGACTTTTAATTCCAATTTGATTGATTTATTAAAAGTATAAAAGTCGAAGTTAACAAAACTCTTGACTGTATCTTCTATTACGCTCTGACACAGTTTAATTAGAAGTTCTACACATCAAAGCGTCTTTAAAATCAAATGTCAAATTATACCTTACAGAGATCATTTAAATGAAAAACCAGCCGTTGCTCATTACTGCCGAACTATTAAAATATCTTTTAGCACAATTAATTAAATTGTCAAAAGGTTACGATAACATATTGACCTTTCTTCGTCGACTTCAATCAACGAGATATTTTCACGATTAATATGAACAGTCAATTTAAACAGTTGAAACGATACACAACCTTTACCGTTTGTTTTCGTGTCCAACATAAAAGATTCACAAAGTTCACCGATCGAGTCCTCTAATCGAAGCAAATTAGGTCACGATTCACTATCAAACATTAACTTTTCTAAATGCAATTTAAATAGAACACAATTCTCAAATCTACTTTACACCAACGTAGCACACACAAGCGCAAACGTGACACTCCACTGGTCAGACACACACAGGCTCAACCATAACACTCCCGCGCATTGAGCGTGATCGCTCATTATATAGCAGTTTTATGCGCGCGCTATCATCCCGCGTAAAATCTAACCAATAAGCGCACGAGAAATCTGCCGCGCTATACATTCATTGGCGAGATATAAAAAGCAATAATGGTATGCAATGCTATGTAAATTTCTCCTCATCTGAAGTAAGCATTTATGTTGCGCTACATAAACAACAATGAAACGAAAAGTGACATTCGTCACACGTCCACCCACCAAATCAAATCCACAAAGAATTGGCATCGTATCGATATTTTTGGTAAACGGTAATACGTACGGCATGTTAAAGCACTAGATGTCATCTAAATTGAATTAGGATGGGAGGGTACGGGAGGGATGTGCGTCCAATGTTTTGGTGTGTGCGTCCAATTTTTTAAGCCTGCGGGCGCCCCTGATTCACAAGATAAGTGTACGTAAGGTAAAGAAATAAACTACCAGTTGGCAGTGATGGGCAATAGTTAACTAAAAAGTTGCTAACTTTTTGTTTAACTAATTTTTTTTTAGTTAAGGATGAAGTTTAACTAAAAATAAATAGTTTAGTTAAACCATAGTTTAACTAAAATTTGTTACTTGCTAACTAAAAAGTTTAACTTAAAAAAATCAGCAATACGCAACTATTTTCTGCAATGAACATTGAACACTGTCAACAACTCAACGCGAAACTTAATGATTAGCACTGCATGGTTATAGCATTAACAGCCTGTGTTTTCAAATTCATGTATACACTACTTACAGTATGCCTGTAACTGTATGCTAGAACAGTAGGCCTACACATTGCATAGTTTGAAGGTGAAATTGTCATTGACGCTCTGCATTATTGCAGTTCAATTAACCTCTGTTATTGTGAAAATGTTTGTCGTAAATAGTTGGAAAAAAGTTGGAAAAAGATTAACTACTTTTTTAGTGTAGTTAACTAATTTCCAAAATTAGTTGCCAATTTTAGTTAAACTATAATTTTTTAGTTGGAAAATAGTTTTAGTTTAACTAAAAAAATTAGTTTAGTGCCATCACTGCCAGTAGGCAGTAGGCTATAGGCCCTAGCCGTAAACCCGTGCATGGCCAACGAATCAACGACAAGAAGTCACCAAGTGACTACTATTATCATTCCATATTAAATAGGGCCTAATATGACTGTAGTCACAGTATAAATAATACACAGTACGTCGACTCCCGGCCGATGCAACAGTCAGAATGTGTGACCAACCGCCATTTTGAACACGAGCTCTTACACGTCGATACACCGGAACCCATCACTGGCATCACATCAAATATTTTTAAACGTTACAACAACATTGAGGACTAGGCCTACATGCCGATACACCGGAATCCATCACATAAAATATTTTTTAAACGTTACAACAACATCGAGGACTTCATTAGAATTAACAATATATTATTTTATTAACGTTAATTTCAGTTTAAATCTATAATTCAAGAGCTCGGATTCAAAATGGCGTCACTCCAAAAACTAGTCAACACTTAGCAATGCGAGTCGACGTAGGCTACTGTGTAATTAATAATTATTTATACTGTGCTGTAGTAGACTTTAGTAAAACTGCCCAGATTGCTATAGAAAACTCCCCAAATGAAAACTCTCAAGTCGATCCGCCAAATTCCAAGACCTCGGGAAAATAGCCTTGTAGAATATAGAATCGTAATCGTCATCTACAATTTTCTAAAGCGCCACTGTAGAGCTGAGCGCAAAGCACCAGCTTATTCACGAGCGCTGGTTACTTAGAAGGCAATGCTCTGGTCGTCACAAATTTCTGACTCCCTCTCCTTAGATGAGCTATTTCATTTAGGCCTATGGACGACGGCCCCATAGGTTTCCTATAGGTGTTTTGATGTAGCTAATGTGTGGCTAACTTATTCCATTCAAAGTTAGGCCTATTGCAGGTTTAAGGCGATCGAGGATGTGACGTCATGCTTAAACCTTCGTTAGGCGGCGTTGAACATGAAAGAAAAATTGGCCACAGCATTTTCTGCTTCAGAACTATCATATCAATAACTTAAGCAAGATTCTACCCAACATTTTCTTTCCTTCATAAGCCGACGGACTCGTATGTAAGCAAGTGTGACATACACGTGTGACAAGTTGAATACGTGTGACTTTATAAGCTGCTCCTGTTAGGCTATAGCTTATTTTCAAAATGTATGTAATCGTTGTATACATGTAATGCATGTGCGCTTGTCGTGTGCAAATAAAGGCTACTTACTTACTTACTTACTTACTTACTTACTCACTTACTTACTTACTTACTTACTTACTTACTTACTTACTTACTTACTTACGTTAGGATCCCTTTTGGCAGACTTAACTTTGCTCTGCAAAGTCTGGCCTTCAGACTAGTCCCCGGCGCCGCCGCCATCCGCCGCCGCCGCCGCCGATAAGCCCTCAAGTCGAAACCAGTCGCTAAGCTATCGACTGCTAACGACTTCGTTCACTTAATATTTTGCTTGTTGTTTTAATCGCGGTTTCCAAGTTTCGCTTTGACCAAGACATCAGCAACAGGACATGAGCAACACTTACAATACAATACAACACAATGTTCGTTTGTTGACGAAAACAAGCTGACATGCCGCAACTTGGTACATTATAAGAGAAAGAGTTTGCTCTATTAGTAAAAGTTCTTATAAAGAATACGGGGGATATAGTTGTTGTCTTTCTTTGGTAAAGTGAATTTTTGCATGCTATTACGAAGATGGCGTTGATGGTTACGAAGAGGAGGGGAATAAGCAGGATGAGAATTGTCAGAGGTTCAACCCCAACCCCCAGTCCTTCATAGGGCACCCAGAGCCCTACTATGGTGGCGCTAACTCTGGGTCTCGTCTTAATTGCACACTCCAGTGGGTCGTTTCCAACCCCGTGTGTTGTGCTAGTGTGATTTAGCAGAGAAGAAATTTCCATGGTGTATCATGTATGCATTTTTGAATTTTCTCAAGAAAGGAATTGATTTTGATTCGAGCTTGACTTGCAATACTGTAGTCTATTAGCATTGAAATCTGCTGCTTTCAAATTCAACTGACACCAGATTTCAAAATAAGAATAAAATATTAAACTCCTCATGGATCAAAGTCTAACCCCCAGTCTTTTTCTACAATTCTCACACTGGGAATAAGTGCCTAGTACATGATTCTCGTTCTCTGTTACTGCTTTAAAGAGGCACGCGTCAGCAGTGGCGGCAATCTGATTGGCCGTAAGAACGGGTACTGTTATAAATCCTCGCTTCATTCGATTTATCAAGCGCTCAATTTCACGAATTTACATTACCATTCTCACCGTCATCGGTCTGTCCTCTGTCAGCATGCTCACAAGGAGCGGAGTCCATATTCCCATTTTGGACCCTTATAGAGCCCAATGGGTTCCATTAATGCCCAAGGATATGACGGCACGGTCAGTACAGTATGCGGTAATATGCATTATATTGTTAGGTAATCAGGTATGTCCAATAGACATACCTGAATACCTGAGAAGTCGATAGCAAGTCGCTAAGTCAGTCGATAAGTCTAAGCGACTTAGCCAGTCGATAAGCATGCGACTTAGTCGACTGAGTCGCTAAGTCAGTCGCTAACTCATCAAGTCAGTCGGTAACTCCTTAGCGACTGACTCCGGGCACTACTTCAGACCTCAAGTAAAATTCATCTTTTTCTTTAACCAGTTCCGCCGTTGGCTGTTTTTGATTCTTGGATTCCTTCTGACTTTCGACTTGGCTAACCCTGGAATTTGGCCTGCGCACTGCGCAGCCAGTTTCCTTAGCAACGACCATCGACTGATGCCTTAAACATTATAACACTGGCGCTAAAGAAGGTCTTCGATTAAATCAGATGTCTCAAACATCACCTCACTGGTTTTCAAACTCCACCGCTAGAGGCGCGTATGGCTGAAGGCGCTTGATAGGAAAAGTGGGTTGGGCTCGTCACTTTCTGGCGGGTCATCTTTGAGGTAAGTTCTTTCAATTCCATATAATAGATATCATGTTTTGTAATTGAGAACTAACTTAAATAAAATTAAGACAAAGGTACGCGACTTTTTAAAGTCATACGTAGGCTAGGCAAGGAAAAGCTTAATTAGTCTAATTTGACTCGTTTCGTAAATTTTTCTTAGCCTTCATTATTAGCTATTTGTGGGGCGTGGTGGCTCAGTGGTAAGTTCGGCGCCTTGTGACCGGAGGGTTGCAGGTTCGAATCCCACTCTAGCCGCTGCGTACGGACCTTGGGCAAGTCCTTCACTCGCAATTGCTCGTGGCGCTTTGGCGTGAAAATTCCGGCACAGTATCAAATGCTGTAGTTGGGAGCGCCTCTGAGTAGTAGTTGACTTAAAGAGGCGCTATAAAAATATCCGGAATAAATAAATAAATAATATATTTCCTGATAGGCTAATATTTCAAAGTTAGAGTGCTCGGTCTGTAATGCGGAGAGAACACCGGTTCGAGCTTCGCCCGAGGCAATTACTTGTAGTGTCGTCACTGTCGTGACCTTGAGGAAGTCGTTCACTCGCAATTGCTTTGCGCTTAAGATGGTCTGTCGTATAATTCTTTGTGCACTAATGAACTTTGAAAGGAGGACAATACCAAATACAATTGTATTGTATCTTATCTGTATAACACATTTCGACTTTTAATTTGTTTTGACAAAACACGTCAAAATCCATGCATTTAAACTCAAATGTAACGTGTTGATAATAATTATAATTATATTCTTTATTATTTCAAACCGACAGACGCAGTAAGATTACATTTAAACATGAAGTACAATCAATATCTTAATTAAACCCACGGTTTGGCAGCCATGCAAGGCACCGCCCTAGAGGGTTACGGGAGTCTATCTGCGTACCTTGTGCTCTCCTGGCCATGAGTGTTACCACTACTCTATCCCCCTCCTTGTGATGCTTGTGATGCTTATGAATAATTATGCTCATGAATAATAAAATTTAATTATGCTCATTAATAATAATAAAAATTTAATTATGCTTATGAATAATTATGCCTATGAATAATTAAGTTTAATTACCTCAATGCGTTGTGATCAGTGATGGGCAATAGTTAACTATAAAGTTGTTAACTTTTAGTTTAACTAAATTTTTTTTGTTAAGGATAAAGTTTAACTTTAAAAAAAACAGTTTAGTTAAAACCATAGTTTAACTAAAATTGTTAGTTGTTAACTAAAAAGTTTAACTAAAAAATGGGCAATATGCTGCTATTTTTCGCAATGAACATTGAACACTGTCGACAACTCGACACGAAACTTATTGATTAACAGTTTAACGCTGCATGGTGTTGGCATTAACTGCATGTGTTTTAAAATTCATACACTACTTGCAGTAAGCCTGATCTCTGTATGCTAGAACAGTACACATTGCATAGTTTGAAGGTGAGATTGTCATTGATGCTCTGCATTATTACAGTTCACTTAACCTCTGTTATTGTGAAAATGTTTGTTGTAAAAGTTGGAAAAAGTTTAGGCCTAGCTACTTTTTTTTAGTTTAGTTAACTAATTTCCAAAATCAGTTGCCAACTTTAGTTAAACTATTTTGTTTAGTTGGAAAATAATTTTAGTTAATAACTAAAAAAAATAGTTTAGCGCCCATCACTGGTTGTGATAAAAATTTGATCAGCTGAGATTTGAAGTTCTGATTTGCCATTAAATGTAATGTACACAATTTTTTAGCTCTGTGACGAATCGCATAAACAAGTATTCTACATCCTTTGAAAGTTCATTGTGTGCCCATTTCAAATATTTCAACTATTAACGATTATTTTCTAAGGTGATGGCAAATGAGAAGGCTTTATATAGGAGTTATAAATGTATGTCAACATTGCATATCGGTGCATCATTGTGTGTTGCATAAAGGCATTATGCTGTTGGACACTACCACTAACATCCTGGTTGGTGTATTGGCTTCTATCTGATAATTCTGTGGAAATTCCTAGTGATTTTGTTTTAAAGCACCATATGTATTTAAAAGCATTCTCAAGGTACAGTGGGGACTCTGGAAGTGTGCCTTGTGATGCAGCGCTCGTTTAAACCAGACTGCTTGTTAAAAGGACTGATGCTTAGCACTGCAGGTCTTGTATCGAGCGTTGACCAGTATGGCATGTTGAGTTAATGAGTTTGAGGACTTTACACCTCTTCGTGTTAAGGAGTATGGTGCTTAAGTGAGTAGCACTGAAAAAGTCCACGATGTACCATACAAATGTCCTTTGTATGACATTACAGCCATGATCACTGACTTTGTTTTGAAACAAGATGCCAAACAAGCAAACTTCTTTGGTCTGATTTGATAGTAGTACGTGGTACAGCCATTATAGCTGCATTCAATCTTGCAACATTTTATGTCGAAGACAAGTTAAGATAAACACAGATAGTTGTAGGCCATATGATGACAATCTGTGTTTGTCTTTGTTTCAGATGGCCAGTCTACTGCTGCGCGGTGCAGGTAATTTTTAAAAAGACTTGTGTTTTTATTGACAGTAATTGTATAATTAGCTTATGTTGTGAGTGCAAATAATTGTGCTTTGGCTTGTGTAGAGATTATGTGTATTCATATATATAGGAACTCTTCAGATCTGTGATCTGTGTTGGAAGGATCGTTCAGCTAATGCTGAAATATTATGATGGCACTAAAATTCTACTCTATTTGTGCACCTCCTGAACTGTTTCTCAGTATTCAATTATCAACCATTGATCACGGCTTGGTTTTGGTGCGTCATCAGTTGATGTCTTGCAATGGACACCAGTGTGATTGAAAATGATTCTGAAGTTGAATTGAAGGCAGATTAAAGGGTACAGTTGCAACACTTGAAAGAGGTTACAGTTGTGGTGGTGTGGAAAATATATATTTGATGTGGTGCATGACTGATAGCTGAATGGACTGATCTGAACCCTCTGATCGTCACTGTGTAAGGGGTACTATGACAATTCGGAGCAGGACCATTTGGCGAAAGACCGTTCAGAACGGTCAATTCGGTGCATAGACAGTTCGGCACAACACGGTTCAGCGCCTTTTGTTTGCGCTTCTATTTCTTTTGTATTTTGACTTTTAGTTTGTAGCTTCTTCATCGATGACCCAATTCCCTTTTCTAGTTGTATTTCTATCGCACACAATGAAAGCAATGTTGCAAGTCCGAATGCGCTTTAATAAGCAGTTGTCAAAACGCTAAGACTTGTATTCTATAAAAAGTGACCATGAATGTGTTTCAAAAGTTAGAAATGTTCAGTTCTCAAAATGATTAGCAATTCTAGTTTTTTAAACAAATCTATATAAATAAAGAGAAGAATCTGTCTGACTCTCTGTCTGTAGCACCGTGATGTTTGACCGCGATGCATTTCTAGAGCTTTGGAGCTTTTCACTCGAAACCTTCACTACTGTGTGGGGGTGGGCATGGGACACCCAGTGGGGGGGCTTTGCGTCCCCCGATTTCACCGCTTCCATGGTGTCCCGGACCAAAACATGTCTGAAATCTGGACTTTAGACCTGCTCCCACTCAACGCTATTTTCAGTCGCCAGATTGCGCCGCCGAGAGGGATTGATACTTGTAGCTGCTCATTCGCTAGAGGGATTATAGGTAGATTTTCCTTTTAATATTTTCAAAACCAGCCCTAACTTTATTTTCCATAATATAACGCGTTAAGAAAACAAAATAAAAACTTAGATTAGTGTTATTACAACTTGGCATACAATTACAATTGTAATTTGATAATGCCCTTCTGATAAAGTTCAGAAGAGCACTTTGAAGCCAGGCAACCGACGGGCAGACAGGAATAGTTGGTTTTCAGGCTAGAGCGAAAGACGGCATCACTAAGAGAGTTGTGAACATGAGGAGGTAGAGAGTTCCAGATGGACTGATGGACAAGTTGTTTAACTGGAGCAACATACTTTTCAGCAGATGCTGATCGAAGAAAGGAGTGTTCTTTAAGAGAGTTGCAAGGGGTGACCATGAAAGATAAGTAGGATGATCTTCACGTGCTCTGTACATAAGGAGTGCCATCTTGAAGTGGATGAGCTCACGGACAGGAAGCCAGTGTAGAGAATGAAGAGCAGATGTAATATGGTCTCTGTAGAGTCCGAGACCGTCTTGCTGCTTCAGAGAGACCCTAGAGTATAGAGTTGCAGTAGTAGAGTCCTGTCCGAATGAGGCAGTGCAACAGTGTTTTCAGTAATGCTGTATCCAAAGCAAAGCGAAGCTGTGGAATTCTTCTGAAGTGAAACAGGCATGCCCAAAACTGGTAGCTCTTTGAGGCTTTTTGGGAAGTGTTTCAAGGTTGACTCTTCAGATCCCGAGCAGTAGAGAGAGTAGAGCGGACTCGGCGGAGGAAGTAGAGTGAGCATTCAGTACACTGTGAGAGCTTAGAGAAACGGTCAAACCAGATTTGAGGCGCATAGATGGACTCCATAGCATGATGGTATCAATACACGTATCAAGACCAGTGATATTTCAGTTTTGAAAATTATTAGTTTTAGTCAAGTTTCAGTTTTGAAAAAATTTTAGTTTTTATTTCAGTTTAAGTTCTAAGTAGCAGTGTTACCACTATAGAAAAATGAAAACCCAAGTTGGGACGGTTAAAAAAACCCAAGGTAGATTTTCTGTCGATTTTTGGAAATTAATAAACGAATTATAAGACAATATATAATAATAATAACACAGGTCAACAAATAAAAAAAATATCTGTAACATTGGTCGTTAGGCTGTTTTTATACTAATTTTGGGGTGCTGAAATCAATAATGGCCATTAAAATCCTGGAGGACGTCCTGTTTTTTTATAGTCCTCATGATATTGCTTCTACGAATGAAATATGGGTATCCGAAAAGTTACAATCATTGTGATTTTTCTCATGAAATTGCATTTTTTCATAATTTTTACAAACAGCATGTCTATAGACTATTTCAAAGTTAACTTACACACATTTTCAACAATAATAATGAAAAGCATGAAAGAATAGTAATCCTCATTCACACCTGCCAGTTGTTTATTTCTTCCATTTGTTTGTTGAGGTGTCTTCCCTGTGCAAAACCAACGCTAGTCGCCCATCATGGCAGATTCCCATCTCACCTCCATGGTTTGTATATCCTGGTGAAATCTTTCACCCTGCTCATAGCTTACTGCTTATAGGTTCTCATTGAAAAAAGTCAAAATATGAATGCGAAAAGTGAATCTTGAGTTTTTCTTTCAAAGAGCCGAGCTCTTCATAGTTCTTGAGAAAATGTTGACCGTAGTGTTCCTCCTTTTGGTTCCCCAGAAAACCCTCGACCACAAATGTAAATGATTTCCATGCAGCGTGCTCCTTCTGATTCAATTTTTCTTCAAAAGTCAGTATCATTCAGTAGCTTCCTAATCTGCGGACCAACAAAGATACCTTCTTTGTATCCTTGGCCACAAGTCTTTAAGTCTTGAACCTCAAAGTTGTTCAACTTGTTATTTTGATAGGCCCAGATCTCGAACAAGATTGTCAAGTTCATTTTGCTGTATCAGGTGAGGTTCACTTACATTTTCAGGAGTGTATGTTGGGTCTGAACCAGTCGGTTGGTGCATGTAACTCAACATCTTCCTCTGATGCAGATGAATCTATATCTTCCCAGTTTTCTGGAGGCTTAGGTATGAGAAGACCTCCATAAGGAACTGGCCTTATAGCTGATGGTATATTTGGGTACACAATATTACACTTTTTGCTTTTTTGAAAAGCATACAGTTTTGGACAGAAAAAAGTGACTGGTTGGCTCACGCCAACTCATGGGAATTGCAATGGCATGGATTTCTTCTTACCTTTCACCCATTCAGTCAGGCTAACATAGCATGAAATGCAGAACACACAGGGAGCCCACTTTTTGTCCTGAACCCCAACATGAGAGCCAAGGTACAGGCAATAGTCTAGCCTATTGCTTCACAGACTTTGATAAAAAAACGACCATGGGATTTTATAACATGCTGTCCACACACACCGCAAAACTAATAGGCCCTACACCCGTGTCACTGTCTTTTTTTCATTTTAACGCTGAAATTTACTTAGAAACTAACAGCAAATGTTTCCACAACAGCACAGGTGACAAAAATTAGGTTAATTGACGTGTTTTCTCCCACTTCCTGTCAGGAATAAGTCAGAAGAGCTAACAACCACAACAATGAAACAATCCCTTTAAAATGACATTTATTAGACTAAAAATGACTTATAGCATAAAAATGTGACGTGCTGGCCATTTTTAAAGCCCAGATCTGAAATGAGCACCCCAAAAATAATAAAAGGCAGTTAATATAGTTCATGTTATAAAAACCTTGTTGACTTGTGTAATTATAACATAATGCAATTATATCATTTCTGTTGTAAAAAAATGTTCTATCTTTAATTTCTATCTTTCATTTTTACAGTTTTATGGGCAATCATTATAATTGCTAAAAATTATTAGCCTAGTTAATAATTGAAGCAAGTTATAAATGTTTATAGTATACATGTTTTTGATTTCATCAGAGTCAGAATCGCACATTTTTTTATTTTTAAACAAAAGATTAAAGACTATTAAACTTGAAATATTATTCCTCAAGGTTTAAAAAGGGCAACAATTAACTTGCGGAAAACTTCAGAAACGAACAATGCAGTCTGAACCTGCAGTCTCCTTTAGTCTTCAAGGAACAATAAAGACTGATTTGAAAGACTGATTTGATTATAAATATAGCAATAGCTAGTTTTATAGCACATCAATTTTTAGAGTTGTATTCTAAACAGCAATAGACTTGTATAGCACATGCTTGCACGCATGTTGTGTCATTTATTTATTGACTCTGATCACCAAGACGTTGCAAATATTGATTTAATGAATGAAAAATAGGGTTTCAATAACACAGGAAAAACCCAAGCAAAAAACCCAAGGTCTCCAGGAAAAACCCCATTTCCCAAGTTCGGGTAGAAAAACCCAAGATCTTGTGAAAAACCCAAGGAGTGGTAACGCTGCTAAGTAGGGTCCATCGGAAATCGCCTTGGACATTTGCCTCGGCCGGAAATCCCGTTTCCGGAAGTGTTCGCCTTGGCAAATACTGCAGACACAAATAGTTGCAAAGAAATTTGTCTTTCAAAAAAATTTTTTCTTTCAAAACTTATTCAATAAACGTAAGTTTATTGAATATTATAAATGCTCCGCCTTAAAACAATAACACAGAAAACTTCACAACTGCATAGAAATGACTACAATTCAAATTGTATTAGTCACTTGTTACAAGTACGCAAATTTATGTCAATAATTTTTTAATACATGAAAATGTGAAGCTTCGCATATGGAACAAATGGTACCTGGTTCGTTTCCGGATCCGGCAAATAGTACATCCAAATACTCTTCGGTACTGGTGGAAAATGTCATTCCGGTGGACCTCTAGTTCTAAGCTAATTATTGTTTTGATTTCAGTTACAGTTTCTACATACATATATATTGCAATGATAGACAACAACATTGACATACAACTGATTATATGTTAGTAGATGTTAACTAGTAGAAACACTGTTCTGCCATTTGTTACTTTGCTGTCCAGCTAACCGTCTCAATTAGCTGATTTTTGATACAATTTAGCAAACTAACCGACGACAACTTTGGATGAATGGGTATAGAATAAAATTAAAAGTAGTCTGACTATTAATGCGTAGATTTCCCTCGGGCAGCGATTTAGTCCAACTAAAACCCAGTAGTAATGGGCAAATTTGTTCTGTACTTTCAATAATTTAAGTTTGGATATTAATTATTGTTTTTATTTCTATTTCATTTTTACAATTGAATATTTGTTGCTGTTTCGTTTCCGTTTTCCAAATAGTTTCAGTGTCTGTTGTACAGAAATTCGGTAATTTTCATTTCCATTTCTGTTTCAATTAACTTAAATATCGCTAATCAGGATCTTTAATATAGTGCATTATAGGTACCTTATTGTAGATGTAATTGTAGATTTAAGGATGATGACAAATATGGTCCAAAGTGCAAAGATGGTGAACATTCTCACTGTTCCTGTTAACTCAGCCGAAGTAGCATTTCGCTTCATTTGTTAAGACCTGTGTTCTTTCTTTAATTGATTCTTTCTTTATCTTTTCTTCTCCAGTCTCTTGTATTTCGCTTACACATACATACCTAGTATTACCTACATACATACAGACACACGTACATGCATATATACAAAATACATGCATGTATACTAACGTGCGTACATGCATACATACATGCATTCGTGCACACATACACGAATTCAGGCTTAGTCTCGTACCGTGAAAACTGTGCAGAGTAGCTGTAGTTGTTGGGCAGTTGTGTTTGTACAAGCCACATTTCTAAGGGAGTTCAGTGCTTCTACACTGCTAACCACAATTCGCACTGAGCTACCCGGTATATGATTATTATTTGGATGCGTGATAAAATTCCTTGGGTCATTCCGTGTCAAATCAACCAATGATTCCCACTCTCTAATTCAGAATTTCTTCATTTTTACCAAAAATTGCTGATCATTTGACATGAAGAACTGCAAAGTTTCACATGTTTACAGCAAAAACTGACCGAGATATGGGCTTTTGAAGTTGGTGTGGGTAGGGCGAAAATGGTACTTGAATTGCGCAGGTTAAGTTTTTGTCATTTTCAGACTTCATAACAGTTTTGCGTTTTAAGCATTGCATAGCTTTACAAATTGAAGCAAAAATCTATTGTCTTTGATATGAACAAGCGGAGATTTTCAAGCGCCAGGCCCAACAGCCGAAACCGATAAAGTTTACATGCGTCTCGGCGCCTCTGCAGGTCGATGCACTGGCCGCACTTGTGTCGTCGCCACAGAGCCAGGTCGTCACGATTGGCGAGCAACCAAAGGCCAGGGGATTGCGCTTCCAGTACAAGTGCGAGGGTCGGTCGGCTGGAAACATTCCGAGGGAACTGAGCACCAACGAGAGAAAGACTTATCCTACCATACAGGTCAGTAAATGAAAACATAGATCAATGTTTAAATAATTGCGAGTTGTAGTAGTAGTATTCGTTTATTATTACAAATTTAGTTTGACTTACAAACCATTACAGTTAAAGAGTAAAAGCACAGTTAGAGACCTTGGAGTCGCCTTGGATCATGAGCTTAATTTCTCGCAGCATATTAATTTGGTCACTCGTAGTTGCTACTACCAGCTACGCCAACTCCGAGTTGTCTCACGCTCTCTCTCACACAATGCTACTGTGGCTCTTGTGCATGCTTTCGTCACCAGTAGACTTGATCACTGCAGTGCGGTACTTGTAGGCCTGCCTCTTAAGCAAATTGGGCGCCTTGATAGGGTTCTCCGCTCAGCGGCTCGCCTGATTGGCCACCTTCCTAAACATGCTTCTGTCTCTGCTTATATGCGTGATGTTCTTCACTGGCTCCCTGTTTCTCAGCGCATCTCCTATAGAGTTGCTGCACTTGTTTGGCGGTGCCATCTTGGCTGCGCTCCATCCTACCTGTGTGAACTTTGTCGACCTGTCTCTGACCTTGCAGCCCGTCGAAGTCTCCGCTCTTCGGCAAGGGGGGAGCTTTTGGTCCCCCGCGCTCGCACTGCTATTAGACAGCATCGGGCATTTTCGGTTGTGGGGCCCTCCATCTGGAATGGCCTACCTTTAAACCTGCGCTTGCTCTCACGGTTAAACTCACCTGCGTTTTTAAAGTCCCTCAAATCTCATTTCTTTAGCTGTGGCTGAGCTGGGAGCGCCCCTGAGTAGGTACATGTATCTTGAAGAGGCGCTATATCAAATTTTCAGAATGAATGAATGAATGAATGAATGAATATTTATACAGGGATACGGCAAAATAAAAATTATATAAAAGTTCATGTTCAAGTTCATCAATTTAAATCAATTGTTATTAGTGTTGTAGAGATCATTGAAAAGAGATGATGATTCTTACTAGTCAATCTAGTCATCTGATTTATTTTATTTTTTATTTTTTTGCCACTTGCTATTCCATTAACTAGTTGTCCACCCTTTGCCAATTCGTTGTTTCTAAATAGGTCTACCGTCTACTCGATGGCTCATGTGTACATGGCCGTCATCGAGTTTTGTTAAGTAAATGGGGGCCCTTCCTAGCGGGACCCTGGTCCTTTTAGGGCTTCCTATTGACCACTCACAGCAAGATATAGCCTTCTAAACCCATTAATATCTTAATGTTTCAAACCTTTTCATCATCATAGTGGCTATTTAAATTTGATTTTCTTGTATATTGTCACGTTTGCTTTGTGGATCAATAAATCGATTGATTGATTGATTGAATCTACTAAAGTTTTAATATTTTTATACAAGACCCTAGAAATAAAATTTCTATTATCCTTAAAAGGCAATGACGCGTAATGGTACACTTTAAAAAGATCATTCCATCTTTATAGATCACTAACAAACTCGTAAATTTTTCAATAAATGCCAGTTGTAATGGTATATTTCGGATAAAAAGATCCGAACTGTATAGGTCACTAACAAACGCGTAAATATTTAAATAATTGCCAGTTGTAATAGTATATTTAGGATAAAAAAGATCGTTCCGTCTGTATAGATCACTAACAAACACAAATATTTAAATAATTGCCAGTTGTAAAGGTATATTTAGGATAAAAAGATCGTTTCATCTGTATAGATCACTAACAAACACATAAATATTTAAATAATTGCCAGTTGTAACTTTGGATAGAAGATTTACAGGTTACTAGCGAACTCAGATGCTGAAATCAAGGGGTACTTTTAATGGTGCACTAATAGATGGCTAACAAAGTTGTAACGCTTGGTACACTTAGGATAAAAGATCTATCCCTCTGTATAGATTTCTAACAAAAACATAAATATTTAAATTATTGCCAGTTGTAATTGTGCACTTTGGATAAAAAAGGTCTATTCCTCCATATAGATCATTAACGAAAACAGGTATTTAAATAACAGGCCAATAACCAGATCTTTCCCAACATAACGGTTACTAGCTAAAGTATAGGCCCCTAGATGCAGAAATTAACTTTTAATGGTACTCGACAAGATTGCAATGGTACACTCATGATAACCATATGGATCCCACCATACAGGTTACTAGCGAACTCAGATGCTGAAATCAAGGGGTACTTTTAATGGTGCACTAATGAGAGCAAGACTTTACCTGCCATGCAGATTGCTCGTGAAAAATAGACATTGAAAACAACAGGCTAGTTGTATGCTGACATTTTGTTCATCATACAGTTTACTGAAAAATACATGTTGAATTCTCCACTTACGGATACCGAAGTAAACTTTGCTACTTTGGGTATACGTGCGTATGCATGTGGGCCCATTAAAAGTGCTATGAACAAGGTTGTCTAAGGGATTTGAACTAGTGCGACAGATTCATGGCTCAAGTGCTGGGTTTCGAGTATATGTAATGTAATCACAGATTTATATAGCACCTCTTCAAGAGAAACCCTAGAGTATATGTATATAAGTATGTACATATCGGAACTTTTGTAGAGAGCCTTTAAGTGCTGTGAATATGTCTTCCTAAGAGATCTGAACAGGTGTGTATGATTCATGGCCTGAGTTTCCTCCCTTCTTAAAGGTCATCGGATATATCGAGTGTTTTTGACTATCTTTAAAAAACACCTTTAAAAAACGTGCGTCGTTTGATTTCAGATTAATAAATTTGACGGTCTGGTCGCAATTGTGGTCATATCGTGCGTCGCAAAGGAGAAGCCGTACGCTCCTCGTCCTCACGATCTCGTTGGTCAAGACTGTTGTGACGGGGTCCTTCCCGTCAAAGTCAAAGAACGCAGTACTGTTTCGTAAGTATTTACGAATGTACATAAGCGTTCATAAATAGTTTTAAGTGCAAGTTCAAAAGGTCATGTGACCATTTAATAGGTTAAAAACTCGCTGCTTGTATTTGTAATCTTGTGATCTTAGTTGTAATCTTTTCTACTGCATCAAAAAAGTTAAATCTTAGAAAGGAGCTTGTTCACGCAGAGGCGCGTTTACAGAAAACGGGGCCCTAGGCACAAAATTTTTTGGGGCCCTTCTGAACTTGTAGACTGAGAGTCTGAGATTCTGGTGGTGTTCAATGCCTATCATGTGCTGCTGTGCAAAAACCCACGATGTTGAACTTTAAGCCGTGTTTGTGAGTTTTATTGAAACTGTCATTATAATTATGAGGTATAGAAGCTATTTTCAAGCAATGTGGTTATTTATTTAATTATTTGAGTTAAAAAACTGAATCTGGTGTTGAATCTATAATCAACGCGAAATACGTGGCCATTTTTACTTCTTGTGTAAATTGAGCTCTTCAGTTGTCCCCATTATTGAGATAAATTCATCACAAATTGTTTTGGATAATTCTATAATTATTGGAAAAACACATTTCCATCGTTTGGGGGCCCCCAAGAAGAGGCGCGCGCCTTGTGCGCCTACGTGTAAACGCGCCTCTGTATTCACAGGCGCTGTTTTTGGACCAAATCAATACGAGGGTAGGCTTTGATTTCCAGGTCAAGACATAAGGCAGGTAGACTGGTGAGTGGTGTTTGGAACGGAAAGGTGACTAAGGGAAATATAGATCAAAAACGAATGATTGCAATCATGATCACGTTTGCATGTTAATGCATCTAGTCATCAGCGACCAACGTAAAGTTATCAGCGTGTTATTACTTACTGTTTGGCAGTTTTCCAAACATTGGAATCCAGTGTTGTAAGCGACATGATGTTGAAGAAAGCTTAAAGGTTCGAGAAAGAATTCGAGTCGATCCGTTTGGCAGTAAGTGGCAGAATGTTTTGTTGCATTATCGCATTTGTATCACTTTTTCAAGTTTTCCTGCCATATTTACTAGAGGTGTCCGTTAGCTGCCTTTAAGTAATTTGTCAAGTTTACTTGTGTATAATAAATCTTAACAGTAAATTTTTAATGCAATGTAATGATGATTTATGTAGTGCTGTCCAAGGTGGTTAACAGTGTCAACTACTAGTACAGAGAGTTAAATACATGGGACACGGTAGCCGATGGCTTAGAGCACTCGTCTTGTAATGGAGAGGGTACGGGTTCGAGCCTCGTTCGAGCTACACGAACAACATCGATCTGAATGTGGTCTGTCTCAGCTTCGAAGTCTTCCTGCTGGACAGCAACAAGAAATTCACTCGGATTGTCCAACCGAGCTTCGAAGTCTTCCTGCTGGACAGCAACAAGAAATTCACTCGGATTGTCCAACCGAGCTTCGAAGTCTTCCTGCTGGACAGCAACAAGTAATTCACTCGGATTGTCCAACCGAGCTTCGAAGTCTTCCTGCTGGACAGCAACAAGAAATTCACTCGGATTGTCCAACCGAGCTTCGGTCTTCCTGCTGGACAGCAACAAGAAATTCACTCGGATTGCCCAACCGAGCTTCGAAGTATTCCTGCTATACAGCAACAAGAAATTCACTCGGATTGTCCAACCGAGCTTCGAAGTATTCCTGCTATACAGCAACAAGAAATTCACTCGGATTGCCCAACCGAGCTTCGAAGTATTCCTGCTATACAGCAACAAGAAATTCACTCGGATTGCCCAACCGAGCTTCGAAGTATTCCTGCTATACAGCAACAAGAAATTCACTCGGATTGTCCAACCGAGCTTCGAAGTCTTCCTGCTGGACAGCAACAAGAAATTCACTCGGATTGTCCAACCGATCGTCTCACAGTGTATCGTCAATAAGAGTAGGTGATCGTGGAGTTTGTTGGTGTGACATAATGTATTGTTAATTAACCTCCCACAAACTGCCCCTGGAAAATTTGCTTCACACGTTTTACCCCTCGGAAATTTTCCCTCTGTGTTGACCAGTATGTATTTTTTTTATCGTGTATATGTATACAGTGTTAATATGTCTGCAGAACTAACCTAGCACTGAACTATATGCAATTATGCATGAGATCATTGATATATGGTTCTGTATTTGTCCAATGATTCCAATCCATTTCTTGCCTCTTTTTTTAAATGAAGAAAGTGAGGGGACAAAATTTCTGAGGGGTGAAATGTGGGGAGTGATTTTTCAGAGCAAATTGTGGGGCCAACACTCTGCAAACCATCTGTCGGTTCTTTATTGTTATGCAGGCCTAAACTTTAGACCCCCTCTTTAACACTTTAATGATGAGCTGCATTTTTTCTCAGTCACTTTTAGTACACTCATCGTTAAAGCATTAAACTTGCATATCCACCATTGCCTGGCTCCTGGTTTCTCTGATGTACCAGACTTCGACCTGGATTATTCTTCTCCATGATTTCTGGTTGCAAGTGACCAACGACTGGTGTCTTGGACATTATGATAACGGGTCATTAATGGCGCTATAGAAGTCATTAGATCAGATTAGATTAGGTCTGTCTTAGAGGTTTGTTGACGTGTGTGTTTTAGAGTCGATTCGCGATTTGGTCGTCTGTCGACAGTCTGGCTATGCGACGGGAGGATACGACGTCTCCCTTCTGTGCAAGAAACTCAACAAAGGTCAGCAAATTGTCGCTTATTAAGTTTGGTTAATTTTTTCATTCAGTTGCTCTAGTAATTATAACAATAATAATTATAATAATATTAACTTGACATGTGTTGGCCAACCCAGACATTTTAAGTCTTGAGGGAACATTATTTATATACCCTTGGCAAATTATAGTAATTGTAATATTAATAGTATAATGATGATGGTAATAGTAATTTTTTTCCCGCAATTTTTTAATTTTTTTCCCGCCAATGAAATATTTCAGTGTGGCCCAATATCTATATCTCTTGATAATACTATGTATAATGTTTGTGCCAAATTTTATGCTTGTATCACAAAATGTACAATCGCTACATATTTCAGAGCTATGTCGCTCCGGTACATACCATATTTTACTTTGCAATACTTTACCATATCTTGCCTCTCTTGATCTTGTCTTTCATTCTTTTTTGTTGGTTTAATATTTCAGGTCGTTGGCCGTTGTTGATGCACTCACGTGATTTTCATGTAAGCTAATACAATCATCTACTTGAGTCTTACCATTTGCAGTTTTGTTGAACAACCGTAAGTGGTGTATCACACACCAATGGGTCAGTTCCTTGTGCATAACACACAATGTCTGATGCAAAAAACTGTTGCAAGTAGTCCACTTGGCAGCAGAATTATGCGGATTAACCATTCTTCCTTCAATGACCATCCTTTCCAGATGTCCACACATCCCTTAACCACCAGATCGTAGACCAGTGTTGCAGTCTGTCTGTCTGCCTGCGTGAGTGGCCCCTTTGCATCTTGACCTGGAACCGATTTCACCCTCGCCTATGATTTGACGCCTGTGAACATGGGTGTCCAGAGGGGAAAAAGGGGCTTTTTGCCCCCAGGATATTGCCCCCCAATCTTTTTTACCCCCTACAAACATTTTACACCCCCTACGAAATTTTTGCCCCTTCGCTACAAAAATTCCTGCAGACGCCCATGCCTGTGAATAAGCTGGTTCCCGCGACTTCACTTTTTTGGGCGCTGTAGAAATCTCGCGATTACAATCTGTGGAGGATAACATTCTTCAGCAGCGGGGCAGTTGGAAATGGAATGTCTCCGCAGTTGAACAGTGAGCACAAATCCAGGCACTCCCTTGGCCTTTCCAACTGGAGCTTGATACGGTCTACCTAGTAAACTGAAACGCCTAGAGGAAGATTTCACTTGTGGAACAGGAGGCTAAAAAACGTCCAGAACGCTCCCAAACAATGGAAAAAATAGATTTAACTCCCAAGAATATGTCACCTAATGATTGTGTGATGTCACAGACGAAGGAACTCTAGAATAGAATACATAGACCGGTCCACGCCTACTCTTGGACATGTTGGACTGATGAAGTAAGTAAGTATATTCTTTATTATACCAGTTGCATAACTGCACCCTGGTGAAGCAAACTGATATTAGTATTTGTTCTCTTTTAAGAGTTTGTAACTAGCTGATGAGCAAACTGATATTGCCATTTTTCTCTTCAAATGGCAGTGCTATCTTGTACAATGCACTTGTGAGTAGGTCATATTACAAGTCTGAATGACTGAAAATTATCCCAAAAAATCAGGCATGTGACAAGCTAATTGATAAAAAATACTACACAACATCAATGAGTGAATGAGTATTGACCTTTGAACTCTTTAATAAATTATAAATTCTATGTAATTCTAACTCCTGGATGAGGACTAATTGTATGTGTTGTGTTCATGTTTCTTTGTGAATTGTGATCTAAATCATAGATAGCAAATATTTTATTTGAAAGTTTTTGGCTGTTGGTGTTTGTACTTTCATGTCATTGCAGTCTATAGACTGCTTTTGATTTGTACAATTATACATACCGGCAACACCATATATACAATATACATACAGTTTAGTGGAAGTTGCTTGGTCCTGTATAGTGTATATCATTATGCAATGCAGATCACTGGTTGTACAGTTAGTAACGTTACTTTGAGAATGTTGACTGCTGTTAATGCATGGCTATTTAATTTTCTGTGAAATACCTGGGCTTCTGGGTATATTCAGTCTTCATGCTGTCAAAAATTTGTTGGATTACTGCAGTTATATTTACATGTATTTGAGAAGTTTTTAGACCCATGCTATCAGGGTGCGTATAGAGATGCGTGAACAAGTCTGGTGCACTTTACTTTCTTGCATATGCATATATAACTTTTGTAAGATTTGTGTGTGTGTGTGTACACACACAAATATGCATATGCAAGAAAGTAAAGTGCACTTTCTTGCATATGCATATATATATATATATACACACAAATCTTACAAAAGTGGATGTGTTTTTGTAGCTATCCAGCATTCAATCTTCTACATAGCATGACCGTGTATTCCTGTTGTCTATGAGCATTGAACAGCTGTTCTTGTTGATCGTTCTGTCGGACTACACACTTGCTCTGAGAGAATTAAAGAAACTACTACAGAAAAACATTTGGAAGCTGACAAACCATCATCCCGGGGAACAACTGCAGAAACCTGTAATACCTATACGAAATTTCCGGATAATCAAACTGTTTCACCGAAAACTTCCTGATGTTGACAATCCCACGTCCCTATTCCAGCAACTTGTAGATGACAAGAATATCCACTGTCATGCTACTTTCGAAGAGTATGAAGAATGTTGTCTGTTGTGTCTCAGTAAAAGAAATGAAACTTTCCTCCAGAGATATGACATCACACTTGAGCAAGTGGAAATGGTCTTGGCTGAACTTAAAGCTTACAGGAGCTTTATTAGTGAAAACTTTGAAGTAGTAGGCTGACATTCAATGTTTGAAAGACGTTTATGTAATTGTAATTAGTAATTAATTGTAGTTTCTTATATTGTGGCTACTTTTTGACGTTTGTGTAGTTTCTTATATTGTGGCTAATCTTTGATTTCTTGTTACTCTTCAATTCCCCGTTCAAACTAGCACTTTGTTTCACTAATCTTCAACTTGTTTAGCAGTCATAAAATTATGACTCATAATAATGCTCTGTGCTTTTTGTAACCAGGGCATAGCCAGGGCAGTCATGCAAGTAACCAGGGCAGAGGGCGGCGATTCATGGCGAACGTGGTAGCGCGAGCTTAAATGGTGACCACACCAGCTTGCGCTACAGTACCGCGCTCGCCATAATCGCCTCTGCACTGTTAGGGGCCTATGGTTGTCTAGTCAGTCGGAACCCCTCTGAATTTGAACGCTGTTTGACAATTGTAAAGCAAATTTAGGTGGTAAAAAGCTTCACGTTCCTGGGATCATTGGTTGAAAAAGAAGGAAAGTGATACAGAAATAAAACGAAGGATTGCGATAGGGAAAGCTGCAACGATTGGACTGGGAAAGATATGGAAGGACCAGCATGTGAGCATTGATGCAAAAAAGGCTTGTGAGAGCACTAATCTTTCCAACGGTACTGTATGGCTGAACTGGGAGCGCTCCTGAGTAGACAGCCTTGAAGGGGCGCTATATAAATGTTCCTTAAATGAAAAATGAAATGGCTGTGAATCGTGGACAATGACAAAGAGTGGAGAAAAAGGTCAACGCATGTGAAATGTGGATTTGGAGAAAGATGTTGAGAATATCATGGACAGAGAAAAGGACGAACGAATCAATGCGACTGGAGATTGGTGTTGAGAATGAAGAATCGTTAAAACAAAAGGCGACGAGATCGAAGCTAGGATTCTTTGGTCATGTCATGCGATCTGATGGGTTAGAAAAGGAAATGATGCTGGCTTGTGGTGAGGAGAAGAAAGGACGGGGTCGC
Organism: Allolobophora icterica; assembly: GCA_963556255.1. Lineage (NCBI taxonomy): Eukaryota > Metazoa > Annelida > Clitellata > Crassiclitellata > Lumbricidae > Allolobophora > Allolobophora icterica. The sequence continues at coordinate 68,307,039 of OY744604.1, read as the reverse complement.
CCAAGGAAGAAATGGATGGATGAGATTCATGGGGTAACTGGCATGAACCTGGAAGAACTAAGGGACCGGACTTCGAGTAGGAAGCAATGGAGAATGTTTATCATGACGATCGCTAGAGCTCCAAGAGTTGACAGCACAAGGTGAAAGCAAATTTTAATATTTCAGTGAATTTGCTGAAGCATTACATAATCCCCTTTGGGTAGCACAACAGTTTTCAAAGGCAAAAAGTTCAACAAATAGAACACTGAGTCGGGTAGGGTATTGTTTACACTGTGAGAGGCTCTTTATAGTTTCCCAGTTGCCATACCAACCATCAAATGCTTTAGTAACTCGAGTCTTATGAAATATAATCAGACAACAGTTCAGGCTATACTGTCCGCTGTATGCGGCACTGTGGATACACGGCTATAAATTTGTCCATAACTTTGTCTAAATCTAATGAACGGGCTCTGGCAGGATGCATCGACAATACTGCTACATCTGACAATCTATCACGAGCGTTGTAGTTCACAAGTGTGTTTTAATTAGTTTGAGGCAACTGAATGAGTGCTCAGATTGAGCAGATGTAACTGGAATAGTGCATGCAATTAAAGCTAGCCTGTTTAGTTCATAGAAGGCTTCATCATATTGTGCGATAAAACGAGCGAATGCAGACAGTTTGTCGCCTTCAAATGTTGGCATTGTCCCGTTTTGTTGTTTGCGTTCAAGCATTCTTTTCAACTGTTGCAATTCCAGAGTTACTAACTGATTATTGCATTTGCATTCAATTCAATTTTTTCAATTCAATTCAACTTTATTGATCCGAATTCAATACAAAAGTACACCAATCGGAATGTAACACTTTCCGGATACAAAATTGATTATAAGTTAAACTAAATGGTATTTCTTCTCCACTCCAGTAATTCCAGTTAGATATATTTGAGTACGCCAAAGTCCTGACAGTCACGTTGTGGTGTGGAATCTATATTATAGGTTGATATTGGTAGCTCTTTCAAGTTTCAAATGATATTTTTATTAATGAAATTAATTAATTCATTTTATGAATAGAATTGAAAATGCAGATTTACGTTACTTTAGCAATTTTACGACTATTTTCACGCAATATGATGCCATCATCACGTACGGTACATTCAGATTAAACGAATAAAGAATCGGGCGGCGACGCCGAGGTGTAGGACGTTGTTTGTTAGGCTGGCATTTCTATGCTTTGCTTTAAATTACTTGCCGTCGTCGGAAGGTAAACGCGGGCGTTTCGGATTCGGTATCTTCAGATACCGTCGTACCGATCCATCCTAACGGTATCGATCACTCAAACTTTAAGAATTAAGTAGCAAGATTATCAAGATATCGAATAAAAATAATTAAAAATTACGATAATCGATGATAATGGATAGGTCGCGTTTTGAGTGACGTCATTGTGTTGAATTTTATGACGTTTTCGACTGCGCAGACTCGGAGCGCGGACTTCGGACCCCGATATATATATATATACATACATATATATATATATATATATATAAGCATTGATATTGTATTAGTACTATTTATACATGTCAATGTATATTATTATTATTATTATTATTATTAAGGAGCTTTTATATAGCTCCCCTTCAAGGTTATCTACTCAGGAGCGCTCCTAGTCCAACCACGGCTAAAGAGAGTAGTTTTTAAGTTTGCAAGAAACAAGGTAGAGTGAGTCACAGGGACCAGGCGAAGTGCAACAGGAAGGCCATTCCAGGTTGCAGGTCCAGCGACCGAAAAAGAACGTCGCTGCATAATGGCTGTCCGCGTGCGGGGGACCAATAGCTCGGCCTGGTCAGCCGAGCGAAGAGCAGATCTCCGCAAGACCCCCGAGGTAGAGCGACACAACTCCCGCAGGTATGGGGGAGCAAGTCCCTCTAGACAACGCCTAACCAGTGCAGAGACCCTATAGGCGATCCGCAGCGGGAAAGGGAGCCAGTGCAGAACATCCCGCATATAAAGAGAAACCTGGCCAAATCTTGGGATGCGACCAATAAGACGTGCGGCTGCACGCAAAACCCGGTCCAAACACCCAAGGCGGGCAGCTGGGAGGCCAGCGTAAAGGGCGCTACAGTAGTCCAGACAGGAAACCACAAGCGCATGGACAAGGGTAGAAGCAGCTGCCTGCGTCAGAGTGCGGGAGACTACCCTTAACTGACGAAGTTGATAATAAGAGTCCCGACAAAGCAAATTAATATGTCGCATGAATGTGAGCTCTTGATCCAGAATAACACCAAGATCCCGAAGTCGTTGCTTCGGACGGGAACAGTAAGTAAGTAATGCTGTTGAGGCAAAGCAGGTCTTTAAATTTACATTTAACACACTCAATATAACGAATTATAGCGTCCATATTTTAATATTTTTCTAAGAATATAAAAAATACGCTCCGAACAAATTCTGGACAGGGTAAAAATACTGGCAGGGCAACGACTTTTTGTTACCAGGGCATATGCCCTGGCTCGCCCTGGTGTAGCACCGCCTCTGGCTTCAGCTGATGGTTACTGCCTAACCTTGCATTTTATTGTAAATAGTATGAAGGATGTAGTTACATTGGAAGCTGATTACCATTTTGTTTCATAGTCAGTGACTGTTGTAAATCTTGTATCAAGGCATAGCATTTTAATATATTGAGGCATAGTGTTCGGATGTATTGCAGTCCAGCAACTTTTTTAGCAAAGGCATAATCTCTGTGCTTCAGCTGAAGGTAAACTGTTAGGTGCAGGTAACAAGCAATCTAATGGGAGATAATCTCGTCAAACGAACCAATGGACAACCACTAGAATATGTAGGCCTACAGCTGCTGTTGTATGCTTCAGGCTATAAAAAACTTTTAATAACTGTAAATTAATGAACGGTGAATTGTTGCTGGGTGTTGATTTGCTGTTTTATTTTGGAATGATGGCAAACTAAATGTATGTACCGTAATTATTTGTCTTGGCTGCAGGGGATTTTTTAAGAAATTTTAACTGGTGGGGAATTTTGAAAAAGGGCATTTTTCGCGCGTAATTTTAAGTAAAAAAAACACTGAATCAGAGAAAATTTTCTGAGCTGTGGGCCGCAGGAATAATTACAAATAATTTAATTATTATGATATTTTATATTGTTTAATTTATTGTTTGGTCCGCAAAGGTTCACCAGTCACTCTGTTACAGAGTAAAGCAGGGAGGCGACCTGACCGACGACTCTGATGAGCGTAGACTCGGATCCGACCTGGGCTGGTGAACCAAAGTCCTCCGTGCCCACCTTCTCGTGGTGCGGACCGTTGGTACCCTTCCTAGGAAGGGGAACGAACGGGCACGGCAGGCAAAACCAGGGGAAGGCAATGGCAAACCACCCCTGTTAATCATGCCAAGAAAATCGTCATGCCACACACCAAACCACGCCGATGGTCGCGGATGGACTCCCAGGCCGGAGCGCTGAGGTGGGACTCCCAGGCCAAAGCGCGACTCAAGGGCTACTGGGAGAAGTAGCAAGACGGCAACGGAGACTGTGTGGCATGACGATCGCTAGGGCTCCTAGAGCCGACAGCACTAAGAGAGAATTTATTGTTTAATGTTATAATTTAATTTAATATTAATTTAATATTTATTATTATTATATAATTGCCTAATAAACAAGAAACATTTAGTACAGCCTTTTTTGTTTTAACAAGTGCCTTTACCTGGATACGGTTCATTCTTCATCAGTTGAAGCTTCCTAAGAGCGCTATCTCTGCAGTCAGTATGTTACAAAGGACAAGATCATCTCGCTAAAATTGTTTCTGCAAAGTTTGGTATAGGCCTACATCCAGGATATCTTCCATTAATGCAGATATCCAACTTTGTCTGTCACTCCAAGTCTTTGTGAAACCTCGAGCTTCAGCCTTCACTTTATGGTCCCCACTTTGCTCTAGTTTATTCCACATGTCGTTTATTCCACATGAAAGTTTATGGCCTTGCAGCCATGACTGTTACTCACTATATAGCTATCGCATCAATTGTACCTGATGCTGAGCGAAACGTACTTCATGATGTCGAGGAAACTGTTAGGCATCTTTGAGCTCAGAATGCAGCAACTTCGTCTTATTGTTCGATGTACGAAAATATGTGGCTTTATGAGTTTTCAAGATTTTAATCAAGGATGCTTATCGCTTCCCTTCTCCCATTTCTTATGCAGTTTATCTCGATCTTTAACGGCACTGTGTGGTTCAAATTGCAACTGATCTACTGTTAACTTTAAACGATCTTCACCATCAGCTCTGACACCTATTGCGATGGGCACAGTGCCGTTTCTCAAATACTTGTTGGCCTCATCTAGGGCCTATGTAATGAAGACACAATTTACAAGACACATGCACACGCTTCTTTGAATCTTTAGTTGCGTCAAATATCTCTAGTTCGTTGTTGTTCTTTAATAAACTATTCAAGTCTAGTTTTATTCCTTTGTAAAAAAAACACTTTCTTTTGTTCTGAACTTTAAATCGATTAACTGATGTCAAACTTGTCGGTTGACTAGTTGACACACCTGCTTCTGTAAGTTGAATAAGTTCGTTGACACGTGTTGAAGACTTAGGCCTACTTGACGATGGAATTGTAATTGTAATTGTAATTGAACATTGTAATTGAATAGCATCCAGACTCACAAAAATCATTGACGATAATATTGACTCGCTGCATTTGCTACATCATTTGCTACAATTGAGGAATCGCATTCTGCCTGACTCGCAACAGTTAACGATTGACTTGGTTCTTTACTCGCACAGGTTAAAAGTGAGTAGGCCAAACTGCTGTTGCCTGATTGATTGTTGGCAGACTGGTTGTAATTGTGTGCTGTCGAGTTTGTCCAGATAAATCTGAAAGCTTTTGACATTTCTTAGCGCTACCCAAAAGCAAATCTGCTTTGCGTTTCTTGGTCCTTTCTGTACTCGGCATGCTTGTAATTTAACCAATAGGCCTATTATTCTTGCGTAAATTGGATGAATCCCAATCCCTAGAGATTAGCTTTATCGCAACCACTAACCAAAATTCAGTTTTACGGTTTTAGTTTATGTTTATTTTTCACTTTTAAATGATAAAATTAGAAATATCAGCCCACCGAAGACGTAAATAACAGCAAAGAGCAGACTACTGGTGATCAAAGAAATATAAGTTTCAAAGATTTCACGTCTCCTGTGGCACACAATTGGTGACCTAAGAAATATAAATAATAAAGATTTCACGTCTGCTGTGGCAGACTATTTTTGACCAAAGAAATATAAATTATAAAGATCTCACGTCTGCTGTGGTTTGCATTTACAGTATATCATATGCATAAGGTCACACAAATGACAAACAATTATTATTTGGAACTAAAAAGGGCACAATTCACGGGTGGGTAAAAGGGCAGGGACTGGTGGGGAATTCGAGAGGGCTGGTGGGGAATTTCCCCACCAGTCAACATGTTAAAAAATGCCCTGCTTGGCTGTGGGTGTTGATGTCAAGAATTCTAGTTTCAGTTGATAGTTTTACGGTCTAAATTTACAAGCTAACGTAACAAGCTTAAGGCAATTGTTCGCCTTGCAAAGCTTGCACAATCAAGGTTTATTAGTTCAGTGAGAAATTTAAAGTCTGTTCTTGGCTTGGATTTGTTTATTTAATTGATTATTGATGCCATTATCTGCCTCATCCAACTCCGCCTCCTTTAGGGACTAGGCATTACGTAGTATTGGCTGAGGAGCGGCTTTAGCCATAGGGCAGCTGGTGGTATTTTTGGGCATTCCAACGAGCTGCATGAACTTTGTTGTTATGGCTGGATACAACAGAGTTTAGGCCTATGCATGGTGTTGAGAAATCTTACTTTTCAGCACTGTTACAGTATTGTATATTTTTTGTTTCGTTGAATTAAAGTGCAAATACTTGGATTTGTTTATTTTATTTATTCCGGATATTTCTATAGCGCCGCCTCAAGTCTACTACTACTCAGAGGTGCTCCCGACAACAGCATTGGTATGCTGTGTCGGAGTTTTCACGCCGAAGCGCCCCGAGCAATCGCGAGTGAAGGACTTGGCAACTTGCCGAAGGTCCGTACGCAGCGGCTAGAGTGGGATTCGAACAGTCTTGTTGTCAAGACCTTTAACTCCAAGACCAAGACTTTGAACCTCGAGACCAAGACCAAGACTTTGAACCTCAAGACCAAGACTTTGAGCCTCAAGACCAAGACCGAGACCAAGAGCCAAAAAATCACATTCAGTCCAAGACTTCTTTTCCCTAAAAAAAATTGTCCAAGTCGAACTACTCGCTATTTTAATGAAAACATGAGTCTTTAATTTTATTCAGGCAAATTAACTTTAAATGCAGGTTGTAGAGAATTCCGTATTCGTATTTACAAAAGTCCTTCATGCAAAATGTTATTCGAAATGCCTTTTGTATTTCATAAAAAACCAATTCGCTCAGAATTTTCTGACCAAGACGTGCCTTGTGGGGCCTCATAAAAATTCCGCCATGTGAAAAAATACTTTCCATAGGTGCTGAGGTCGCTGGCACACACACATATGTAAATGTACAAATCGTGAGCCTTTTTGGAATCCTCCAATGTTTTATCAGACCGTCTGGCTTCAGAAAAAGTCCAGACACAGCATAACTTAGTTGCTGCTGCCGATGTGTTTTCCTGACCAACAAGACTTGCATCCGTCCGTAGGTATTTGTCGTACACTACGATGCTAACAGGCTTGATAAATGTTTAAATTCTTGAGTTTTGTAAATGGCTGTTCATACTGACAGCCGGTCTTTGTCTTGGTCTTGCGAGACCAAGACCAAGACTTTGAACCTCAAGACCAAGACTTTGAACCTCAAGACCAAGACTTTTGGTCTCAAGACCAAGACTTTTAAAAACGGACTCGAGTGCACTCGAGACCAAGACCTTGATCTCGAGGACGTCTGGATTCGAACCTGCAACCCTCCGGACACAAGGCGCCGAACTTACCGCTGAACCACCACGCCCCACATTTGTGTAATTGTCTTTAGAAATTTATATAACGCCACTCGAAGGACACCTTATGAGAGGTGGCGGTACAGTAGTAATCAGTCCAAATTACCCAACATGGTTGGCGCAAAAGATGCGCTGGCGTCGTAGAATCCCGATACCAGTAGAGTGGAGTTGAGCTCTTTTGCAAAACGTGAAAGGTGGACAAGATGAGATTTTATATCTCACGGGCTTAAGGAAGGCCTGGATTACTCATTCATACATTATATGCACGTTATCAACACTGACATGACATGCATAATTCTCTTCTTTTCTTCTCTTCTTTCTTCTCTTCCATCAGTTTCCCGACGATGAGGCTCTTATGAAGTTTCTCCATAGTGTTCTGTCTCTGACAGTTTCGCGCACCATGGTTAAATCCGTGCCTTTGCTCTTCAAGTCTTCCTTGACATTGTCCATCCACTTTTTTCGTGGTCTCCCTCTACTTCTCTCTCCCTCGATCCACCCATGTAGGGCTGCGACTGGTAATCTGCTGTTGTCCATCCTTTCTACATGGCCAAACCACTTGAGTCTTGTTATTTGTATCTTTTCTACTACCGTTACCTCTGCGCCCAACTCCTTCCTTGTTGTTATATTTCTGATTCTTTCCCTTCTACTTCTGCCCCTTATTCTCCTCAGCCAGCTCATCTCTGTTACCAATAGTCTTCTTTCATCTTCTCTCTTCAAGCACCAGCATTCGGATCCATATAGCAACACTGGTTCCACCAAGGCATGGTATAGTCTCATCGTAGATTGTCTGTTATTCGTCCGTTGATGTTTATGCCTACCTCCTCTCGTCCCTTTGCAAGTCTCATCACCATCTCCAGTAGCAGGTTAGAACATGCATAATTATGCACATGCAAATACTGCTCATATGTGAGATTCTTAAAACTTTCTATGTGTTCACATACATGCATAGTTTTCACATACATTACATATATACATAATATCCACGGGGGCAGGCATAGGATGAAATACATGAGGATGTGTCACGTGTGTGCTCTACTTCTTTGACATAACGCTCGCTCTACTTTGACATATTGTTCGATATTTCAGCATTTTGTTTCACTCGTCTTTAACTGAGTTTATTTTAAAAACCGTATTCTTGTACTTAATTTAATGTGACTTCTTACATTCCAAAGAAACTGCCAATTCCTGTGACTTTGTCAAAAGCACACCCAGTTTTTACTCTGGATTAAAGTGTCCAGAACAAACAATTAGACAAGGTAGATGAGGTAGAGGTGCTCCTATGTTGCACTGTTCCATCGAAGTTCGTGTTCTTGGCTCGGTGCCGAGATTTGAAGGTGGTTTCAGATACAGCAGCTTCTGTTCAAGAAGTTCACAACCCGGTGACTTTCTTACAGGTTACACGACATCGCAGTAAATTTTCAGTTTCAAGTGACGTCCGTGGTTATATACACCAAATGCAGGACTTCAAGGCAAATGCATTTTAGCCATCTTCAACAGTTCAGTATTCCCTCGTGTTTGTCGCGCTGTACGAAGAGCAATTTAATTGGTACACGTGTGCGTTTGAAATCCCGATCTACCAGTGGAGTGGAGTTGAGCTTTTTTGCAAAAAATGAAAGTTGGACATAGATGAAAGGAGCTATACAAGTTTCCAAACCCACCACTTGTTTAAGACATGGACTTGCTTTAGGTCCTGCGCAGTAGTCGCCTCGATGGAGAGTCGAACCCGTACACTCTTAAATTTGCAAAGGTATAGGCCTAATCAGCCAAATCCGGTCAAAACTACTAAAATTCATAGGTAAAAATTAGCTTCCTAAGCCTTGATCTGATCCAGGTAATTCTGCATGGTTATCAGAATGTTTGTAATTTGCCTTAAAATATCGAACTTTTTCTTTCTTGAATGCTGTTGATGATTTGAATTGGTTAACCTATAGAAATTTATGAAATTAAGCTGTCACATAGGCCTACATAGTGTTGGGTACTATTTAAATAGTAAATACTATTTAAATAGTATTTAAATAGTTTATGACTATTGATGCCACTATTTAAAATAGTCACGAAAAAGCTATACAAGTTTCCAAACCCACCACTTGTTTAAGACATGGACTTGCTTTAGGTCCTGCGCAGTAGTCGCCTCGATGGAGAGTCGAACCCGTACACTCTTAAATTTGTAAAGGTATAGGCCTAATCAGCCAAATCCGGTCAAAACTACGAAAATTCATAGGTAAAAATTAGCTTCCTAAGCCTTGATCTGATCCACGTAATTCTGCATGGTTATCAGAATGTGTGTAATTTGCCTTAAAATATCGAACTTTTTCTTTCTTGAATGCTGTTGATGATTTGAATTGGTTAACCTATAGAAATTTAATTTATGAAATTAAGCTGTCACATAGGCCTACATAGTGTTGGGTACTATTTAAATAGTAAATACTATTTAAATAGTATTTAAATAGTTTATGACTATTGATGCCACTATTTAAAATAGTCACGAAAAAGGTCCTATTGAAATAGTATTTAAATAGTATGCCACTATTTACTATTTATTAAAATTTAAATAGTCAACCACCAGTCTCAAAGTTAAAAAGAACTACTAATATGGAACGTCGTTACATGATTAGAAAATGTCAAGCTTTCTCATTAATTATATGTAACTGACACTGATAATAGCTAGTTTTTGAATAGTCATGTGGACAATGATGTGGCACTTTAACGTTTGCTGTTACTCAAAGTTAACAAGAACTACTATCGGGACGTTAGGCCTACTACATTAGAAAATTTCCAAATTTTCTCAATATTTAGGCCTATATGTAACTGTCACTGATAATGGCTAAATAGTTTTTAAATAGTCAAGTGGTAGGCCCTATTTGCAATAGTCTACAGCTATTGACTATTTTAAATACTATTTAAATAGTTTTCTACAGGGATTATTTACTATTCTATTTAAATAGTCAACCTGACTATTTACCCCAACACTGCGCATAGGCCTACAGACTAGCAGCTGCGAGAGTTAGCCTACCTTATTTCAAGTCATTGCTTCCGAGCGGCGAGTATGCCCGCTTAGTAAATATTATTTACTTAAAGATCTGTGCATTGTAGGTGCAACGAAGGCTATAGGTTTACAATAGCCTAATCCTATATATGCTCTGGTGAGCCGTCAAAATGGTCACTTACCAGGGTGGAGTGAAAAATTCGTTTCTTAATTTCAATATGTCCTGGTGTCGAAAAGTTGAATTGTATAATGTACATCACACACATTTTTTGCATAATAAAAAATAATTTCTTGTGCTGCCCCAAGACTGTCGAAGTTCATGTGTTTTAAGTCGTTTTTGAGCATTTTGAAGGTAATTTTTGATATTCTTCAGAAACTTTAATGACATCCTAAACTATCATTAAATGTCATATAGAGCAAGGCACCAGTATATTCGTCATTCAAATAGAGCAAGGGTACCTGTATGAGTAGCAGCTCCAGTGGAGAAGAGGAAATGTCTAAGGATGGGAATGCTGAACTGGACAGTGACACAGACTACAGTGCTATAGGCCAAATTTCCACCCAAATGCGTTCGCCATTGTCGAACTTGGCTCGCGAATGTGATCGGCATGGCGTTTCAGATAGGTGCGCTGCAGCTCTTGCCACCGCTGTTTTGCAAGATGTTGGTTTAGTAACTGGCCATGACTGTGCCATGGTCATAGACAGAAGCAAAGTGCACAGGGAAAGGAAAAGAAAGGAGTTGCAAAGTGTTGTGATCGATCAGATCATAAAATGAGTTATATTTTATTCCAATTGCAGGAGGTAAAATATGTTCAAACTCGATTTCAATATTTTAAGATAGAGTTCCCGGGAACAGAGCGATGCCCCACCGAGTGTGTATCGCTGGAGTGCACACTCTCCATAACTGTCTATGGTAGAGTATATATTGTCAGAGTCTCCATCAACCCCCTTTTAAGAATTTATGTATAGCCACAATAAATTCTATATATGTATATAATCCTCTTCCCCAGTGACTATGGTGTCATTGATATGGTGTCTGAGGCAATGCATGGGCGAACATGGCGACGGTTGCGCCAAATGATTCGTCCACTGGGCATTTTCACTGTATAATTCCGCTGTTTAGCTTGGATGATGTGACCAATTGCAGTCCAGCGCTTGGTGGATGGATCCTGTACCCAGCATTTATCCCCGCTGTGTAATGGTTTGAGCCGTCGTGAGTTCAACCTTCCTGGTAGATGGATGAGGTTGTCTTCGTTGTCTGCCGAATCCTTCCACTTCTTTGCGAAGTTCATGGGATGGAGGGGAACGCAGGATCGTAATTGTGATCCGAAGACCATTTTGGCTGGTGACACTCCATTCTCTCGTGGTGTATTGTGGAATTCGAGAAGGCCTTGAGCAAAAGTGTCACTTCCAATGTCTTCGTTAGTGGTTGTTGCAGCAATTAGAGCTTTCATGGATTTCACCGCAGACTCGGCTAGTCCGTTGGAAGATGGAAAATGTGGAACGCTGAAGACATGATTCACGCCCCAGTTTGTCATGAATCTCCGCATGGACTCGGAAGCAAACTGGAGTCCCCATCTGACCGAAACTTGTTGGGGATGCCGAAGTGGATGAAGTGTCTTCGTAGGACAGTTATGATCATTTCTGTACTTGGGCATTTGTGGAATCTGGATATCTCGATCCAGCCAGAGAACCGATCCACATAGGCAAAATAATAATGTCCTGCATGCTGAAAGACGTCCGCCGCGGTTTCTTGAAATGGGCGAGTAGGATGTTTATCCGAGTGAAATGGTTCTGCTGGGAGTGAAGCCCGACCCTCTTGGCACTGGATGCATTCGCCGACAATATTTTTAATGTCGGATGTGATGCCAGGCCAGAAAACTGTCTGTCGTGCTCTGCGCTGCGTCTTATCGATGCCTTGGTGTGAGAGGTGGAGCCGGCGGAGGATGTCTGCTCTTTGAGCCTGTGGAACAATGATTCTGTTATGGTGGAGAATCAGATTGCCATGGACAGTAAGATCATGTCTAATTTTGTAATATGGTTGATGTTCTCTTGGAAGAAGCGTAGATTTGGCTGGGAAACCCTGCTGTATCAGACCAATCAATGTTTGGTATTGTTCATCACTCCTGGCTGCCTGTTCTAATTGTTCGATCACGGGATCTCTGCTATTGTCCATGTAATCATCATCTCTCAACTGTGCTGCCATGTAGTTCACTTTGATTTCCATGTCTTCAGTGATTTCAGATTCTAAAGTCTGATCTGTACTGTCTGGATCTTGAACTGGTGCCCGAGATAGAGCATCGGGGATCTGGTGTGTCTTTCCGCTTCTCCATTCTGCCTCAAATGTGAATGGAAGGAGTTTTTCACGTAGTCTGAGAAGGCGAGGGTTCTCTATTTCATCCATTCCCTTTGAGTTGATGATTGGGATGAGTGATTGTAATTGTAATTTTAACCGAAAACTTATATAGCGGCACTCAAATCAGCGGCGCTTTCAACCCGCATCAATGCCGGCACCGGCAAAAAGGAAAGTTTTCAGGCGTCTACGGAACTGGAGAGGAGAGAGGGCAAGAAGCTCTTGGCGGAGAAACAAGGGGAGACAGTTCCAAGCAGAGGGGCCAACATAGGCGAAACTTCTGGATTGTGCCGTGGAAGATCGCATGCGAGGGACAACCATGAGGCCGCGAGCCGAAGATCGCAAGGAAGCCCTCGCAGGCAAGGAAGAAACTGGGTTGCAGAAATTCATTAGGTAAGACGGAGCAGAGGCAGTAAGGCAGTTGCGCATGAGAGTGAGGGTTTTAAACTGAATTCGCTGTTGAGCAGGGAGCCAGTGGAGGGAATCACGGATAAAGGCAGAAATGTGGGCAAACTTAGGAATGTCACCTATAAGCCGAGCAGCAGCATTAAGGATAGTCTGGAGTTTGTGCATATTGGAGGAGGAAAGGCCAATGTACACAGCATTGCCAAAGTCGACCCTAGTGCAGATCAGAGCATGGACCAGTGTAGTAACAGCATGAAATGAAAGAGACTTGCGGATGGATCGGAGCTGGCGTAGATGATAAAAGCAAGATCTGGATACAAGGTTAACTTGATCAGTAAAGGAGAGGGTACGGTCAAGGACAATCCCCAAGTCACGAACAGAGCAGGAGAATTGAATGAGGGGAAACCTAAGATGTAGAGATTCAAAATCAATCTTGCTGAGTTGGAGGCGACCACCGAGCCAGATAAACTGAGTCTTGTCGGGGTTCAGACGCAGGCGATTAGAGGAAAGCCAAGAATCCAGAGCAGAGGCTGCTGCTAAGATGCGTTCGACCATTTGGACAGCAGAAGAGGCTGGACCATGAATTAGAGACTGGGTGTCATCAGCATACTGATGAGACGAAACACCATACTGCTGGAAAATCCCCCCAAGGTCCGAAGTATATAGGATGAAGAGCAGAGGAGCAAGAACAGAGCCTTGGGGGAGACCATAGGAGGTAGTGGTCCAAGGAGTACGATGTGATCCAAAGACCACAGATATGGACCTGTCAGAGAGGAAAGAGCGTTACCATAAAAGGGCACTATCAGAGATACCGAAGGATAGAGATAGCCGATTTAAGAGAATAGAGTGGTCTACCGTGTCAAAGGCTGCGCTGATATCATAGAGAGCTAACAGGGTGACATGACCACGGTCAAGAGCTTGGAAGACATCAGCTAGGAGCCGGACTAGTAGGGTTTCAGTTGAGTAGGATTTCCTAAACCCAGATTGAAATGGAGGCATGAGGGAATTAGATTCGAGGTAGTGGACCAATTGAAAAGCAACACACCGTTCCAGGAGCTTAGAAAGGAAGGAAAGGTTGGAGATGGGCCTAAAATTACCTGGAGAATTAGGATCCAGACCTTGACGCTTAATGGAGGGAAAGACGACAGCCCGCTTGTGGGAGACAGGAACAGAACCCTGGGTCAGAGAGGAATTACAAAGTAATTGCAAAAACGGACCAAAGTCATCAATGAAATCCTTAAGTAAAAACGGAGGCAACAGGTCCAATTCACAAGACTTAGAGGGGGAGTCTAGAACTAGTTGACGGATGGTAGTTAACTGAAGAGGGTCCCAGGCTGAGAGCGAAGAAGTCGTAGGTAGAAACGATGGAGGTGGAGCATTAGCTGTTGCTTGGCGTGTTGAGTCAATCTTAGTCTGAAGGAATTTCAGGAAATCGGCAGCCGTAAACGATGACTGAGTCGGAAGACGAGGAGTAGATGAACGACCAAGGACGTCAGAGAGCGCGGCCCAGAGACGGCGCGAATTCCCTTTCTCACGCTCGATCAGAGACTCCCAGTAAGCAGTCTCTCTGTCGCGAAACTCCTGCTGCATGTTCCGTAGGTGGTCAATCCAGATTAGACGGTCAGACGGATTGTGCGTATGTCGAAATTTACGCTCCAGACGTCTAACGTTCCGACGCAACGCGCGGCATTGGTGGTCGAGCCATGGTTGCAATGGCCTGGAGCGTACACGGTGATGACGAAGCGGCAGAAGGGAGTCAACGAGAGGGAGCAACGTGGCGTCGTAGAGAGCGAAGAGATCCTCGGTCGAGTAGTCAGATAATGACGAGAGGTCCCCACATAGAGGACTGCTGAGGAGGCCCTGGCGGAAAGCCTGTCGATCGAGGTTCCTCCAGCCACGGGAGAGGCGTAGAGCGTAGGTAGGCGGAGAGCAGAGGAACGGCACAGTGAAGAGAAGAAGTCCATGATCGGAAATAGAGGGCGGTTCCACGCGAAGGTTAGTAATCCCACAGTCATCGCGTGTCACAACGACGTCGAGCCAGCCGCCAAGAATATGAGTCGGCTCAGCAACATGTTGCGATAAGCCGAACTGCGAGAGAATGTCTAAAAACCGAGCGGGTGCTGGTAAGGATGGAGTCTCGAGATGAATGTTCAGGTCGCCTGTTATGATGAGTTGTGAGTTGAATGTAGCGAAAACTTCAAGTAGTGCAGTTAATTCTGAGAAGAACTCTGATGTCGGTGACGAGGATCCCGGCCGGTAGAGGGTTAGGACGGTGAGAGGACATCTGGCCGTGGCACAGGAGAAGGCTAGGGCTTCAAAGGTGGAGAAGACACAAGGCGCAGGAATAACTTTGATTTTGAAATGCTCACGGTAAAAAACGACGATGCCACCATAGTTTTGCGCGAGAGGGTCTTGAGAAGGCTGTACTGGACGAGGAACATCGAGAGAAAGGTATCCCGGAGGAGCCGAACGACGAATCGAGACATCAGAGGACGTAGAATGCCAGGATTCAGTCACGGCGAGGAAGTCTAGGGAATGATGAGTGATCACGTTGGAAACTTCCATAAACTTGTAACGAAGAGAGTGAGTATTTAATGTTCCGAACCTCAGGCCACCGTCTTCACATCCAGCCGTAGGCGGTTGAGAGGGAGTCGGAGAAGCAGCGAAAGGCGGATGATCTGACTGAGGAGTAGAAGGCCCACTGGAGGCTAAGGTTGAGCGAGGAGGCAACGAGGGCTCCGATCGCGCGGACGGAGGAGGTAGACCTGGTCTAAGCCACCTCGGACGCCACAGATGTAGAGCGAATAAGACTTTTCGAGTGGAACGAGAGACTGTTAATGACGGGTCATTGTACGAACGAAGAGTTGCAGAATCGTACATACAAATTGTCGAAGCAGTTGAAGGAGTGGTCAGGCACTGCGACATATCCAGTTTGAAAATCGGTCAAAAAATTACCAAAGTAATATCCACTGAAGTAGAAAATAATCGTATTCACATTGAAGCTAACTCGAGCTAGGAAAACGAATATCGCTAGAATATGTTGTAGTCAATGGCCAGATGGCGCCAAAATACAAATGCGTAGCATTGATGACGTAAGCTGACGGTACGAAAATTGAATGTTATCTGCGCAAATCCAGTTCGAAAATTGATCAAAATGACTAAAGTAATATCCAAAAAGACGAAACAAAAGTTGCAGAAATATCCACAGATGATACGCCAGCCAAAAAATAGGAAGAAATAACCGTATACGCCCTAAAACTAACTCAATCTAGGAAAAAACCACGACGAGCAGGTCAAGCAACCACACGCCTAAGCGCAAACATAATAGAGTGGTGTGCTGCCTTGAGTTGGATGCGGATCTCTGATACGTTTCTGGCAAACGGACTGGTAGTGGCCTTTGATGGAACAGTATTTGCAAATGGCATCTTTGGCTGGGCAAACGTTGCGACGTGCATGTGAATTTCCCCCACACCAGTAACATTTGCCACTTGAACTGGTTCTTTGACGTGGTGGGGATGGTGTCAACTTGTCTGTTTGGGAAGAATGGTCCCGGTCTTTTGAATTTTTCGTCGTTCCCACATATTTAGCAGTGGTGGCAGTCTTTGTTTGATCGGCACATGCGGATTCAAATGCACGACAAACTGTGAGAGTTTCACAGAGGCTTGGGGCTGGTCGAAGTTCGAGCAACTTCTTTTGTAGCTCTGGATCCTGAACACCTACCATGATTAGCGTGATCAGTTGAGTGTCAATGCAATGAGTACAGATATCTGCTTGTTGGCTAAGCTGTCTCAAAGCGACTACGAAATGTTCAAAAGACTCACCGGGTTGTTGACGACGAGTAAAGAAGTGGAATCGATCGACTATGATGTTTTGCATTCCCCGGACGAAAGTTTGGATTGCTGTTATAGCTTCTTCTACTGTGGGTTGGTCGGGTGTGAGTGCTTCGATAGTGATCGAGTCGTTATATATAGCTTGAAAATCTGTGCGGAGAGCGGCTAGTTGTGTTGGACGGTCGTACTGATCTAAGCGATTAATCAGTGCAAAGTCCTTCCATGATTTTCGCCAGGATGTGAACTCTGCCATGGTGGGAGTACCGGATAGTTGAATGGCATTAGCCGGGCATTAGCCGGGATGCGGAGTGTAGGTGGTTGCGGTAAGGTTGGAGTCTGATGATTAACATGAGGCTGACCTGTTTGTTGCATTGTTTGCAGTAAAAGATTAAATCGTTCTTCTGAAGCACGGCGTTCTGCACGCAGTTCGTCGTGCATTCGTGTATGTTCTTCGGCTTGCTGCTGCACAAAGTTTAATAGTATGGACATGGACTCACGTGATTCCGCTGGCAGCGTGGTATCCTCCGTCTTTTTGCCGCTTCGACTCATTGTTTTTGTGCGTAGTAGCGTACAACGTCTTCGGGTTTTTGCGAATTGTGTTCGATTGCGTTATTTATTTTAACTGTCTTAAAAACCAACTGTCGACTGCGCCATGTTGTGATCGATCAGATCATAAAATGAGAGTTATATTTTATTCCAATTGCAGGAGGTAAAATATGTTCAAACTCGATTTCAATATTTTAAGATAGAGTTCCCGGAAACAGAGCGATGCCCCGCAGAGTGTGTATCGCTGGAGTGCACACTCTCCATAACTGTCTATGGTAGAGTATATATTGTCAGAGTCTTCATCACAAAGTACATCACTACACTGAAGAAGCGGCTGTGTGGAATATACTTCGATGGCAGAAATAAAAGGATAAAACCAGAACTCAAGTGAAGAGGGGTAAGAAATCATATCCCAAAATTGTTGTGAAGGAACACGTAAGTCTTGTACAGGAACCCAATTCAGAATAGCTAGGACATGTAACTCCTGATAATGGAACATCCAAAAGTATCCATAAGGCTATTTGTACATTTTTCCTTGACAATGATGTTGATACTTCCAACATTGTTGCCATAGGTTGCGACGGTACCAATGTAAACACTGGTGCACTCGGTGGTGTTATATGTCTATTTGAAAGGAAGTTCCAGAGACCAATCCACTGGTTCGTATGCATGCTCCATGCAAATGAGCTACCTCTGCGCCATCTGTTGCAGAAATTAGACGGAGAAATTAGACGTTGGACCGTTGGTCCAACGGTCCAAAAGCTTTTTCAGGACATATTGGCAGGGCTCTGATGAACTGCGAGACACTGCCGGTTGTAGCCCATGTGCCAATACCTCTGGCCATGTGTCAAAACATGGAATCGATTGAACTCAGTACGGATCAGAAATACCTGTAGGCCTATAGCATTTGTATTGCTATTGCTGTTGCCATAGGCGCGTGTAGTTCTGATCTTGCTTTGCAAAAGCCAGGACCAGTCTGTCACTCTAGATGGCTGACAACAGCCAATCGTATACTGAGATTATACATGGCCACTGAAAACCCCACAGATAACCTGGTACTGGTGACACTGGCTACATTTGTGATGTCAATCTATGCACCAATGTGGTTCCACATAAAGACAAAGTCTGCATGCACGGAGGGATCGAAGCATCTGTGGAGAATGACTAAGTACTCCAGATATTTGGAAAAACATTTGCGAGATGTGGTTGATGAAGTTATTCAGCGAAACGGATATCTCGGTCACGCAGAAAACATACTACTCGCAATGTTAGTAGATGAGAGAAACCAAATTCGAGAGCTGGCCTACAGGATTCTCGCAGCAAGAAACGAAAATGCTTCATCAACGCGCATCCACAGTATAAATAATTACACAGTACATCGACTCGTCGCCGCTGCTGCAGTCAGAATGTGTGACATTATAAATAACTAAGCCCCGCCCACTGTAACGACATTTTAAATACCTAAGCCCCGCCCACTGTCGTCCACCATCTTTAAAGAGACCGTTTACCATAGCGATAAACCAGAAACAATCACATCAAATATTTTTAAACGTTAAAAACAACATTGAGGACTACACGCCGATACACCGCAATCCATCAAATAAAATACTTTTTAAACGTTACAACATTTAGGACTTCATTAGAATTAGCAATATTATTTTCAGCTTAAATCTATAATTCAGAAGCTATTTTTCAAGGTGGCGTCGTAATCACGTGACGTAATCACGTGACCAGAAAAACTTGTCAACAGCCAGCAATGAGAGTCGACGTACTGTGTAATTATTTATACTGTGGCGCATCCGAGAATTTAGGGTTCCACGACTCAACTTTAACGCTAGTGACTATACGGAACTTGTTGACTGGCAAGAAATTGACAGATACGAGCCACCTCTTCTCAAGAGCCGTTCAAACGCCCAGATAGAAGAGTGGGTAAAGTCGAATGTTGCAGAACAAGTTTCAGAAATTGCTCAGTTCCCTTGTCATACGCAAGGAACAGAACGATGTATTCGTCTGGTGACTGAAGCGGCCGCATCAGTCAAGAGCTGGATTTATTCGTGCAAGAATTGCATCCCGGAAATTGATGAAAACATTTAACACCAAGTCCGAGTTTCGATTCAATTAACTGCTTCATCGAAGAGCAACAAAGTGCATTTAGCAATATTACGTACGCTTAGTAATTTCCAAGCCTGAAACGCGTAGAACTTGAGTTGTGCTGGGGCAGCATAAAAAATAAGTTTACATTTATAATAATTCAACATGTTATAATTAACACTGAAATACAACTTTTCCACACCAGGACGAAAAGAATTGTAATTTTGGGAAATGTGCCTAATACGTTCACTCCACCCTAATGGTCAGGTCTCCAACAGAATCACTAAGTGGTTACCACGACTTCTGGGCACCTGCTGCCGGTTGGTTTAGGCCCATAGCAATGCCAGCCGTCGTACAGCTCCATCTACCGGTCCGACCATAGGATGGTGTAGCCATCAACAACTGTCACTCATGTTCCCGGTCATCGGACAATCGCAGTCCCAAGAGGTTCACTCCAGTGTGTGCGAGCTATGAATCATAAGCTGGGCAACTCCAGGGCTGGTTATGGACCCAAGTACGAAGTGGTCATCGAGCGAGGAGCAATTAAACACAGTTGTTCCTACACTATAGTACGCCTAACACACTTGGCTGGCGGAGGAACATCAGGATGCGCGCTCCTTGGTAACCTGCACAATCGCGATGCGGTCATCGAAATGCGTCCGCATCTAAACTTAGAAATTTTATAGTTTTTTAAACACCACCTTGTTTCGACTTTCCCTGAAAGACGAAAATGTAAGTGAAGTGATTGCCTAAAACCTCGTGCATGGTATAACCTTTACTGCGAATAAAAGAGGCTTTTATTACTACACGCCCAGCGATAATGAAACGAGAACGGTCACTTAAACATGCACAGGAACTGTGGAATAATTGTAAAAGTAATGATATTAAAAATTGGCTTACGCGTGCGGACGTCCGCAAAGGGGAGGAAGGGCAAGGTCAAATGCGGACAAGCGGAGGGAGGGGTCCAAAGTAGGTCATATTTTGCGGACGTCCTTTATGGACGACCCCTATGGAATGCGATCTGCAGTTAGTCATGTTAAAAACTCGTTCAATGGCATTAAATTTCCCTAGGTAACTTGCCACACACAAACACAGGAATGTAAGAAAACGTAAAGGCCTAATGTCAACACTTTATTATTCACAAAAGAATTAAATAAAACACTAATACAAATTATCATGCTGATGTATAAAGTTGGCTTTAGTAAGTTAATTTGCATCATAAGTTTAAAATCTTGACATAAATGTTTTAAACTTGTTACAAAATAAATCAGAATATTGTTGTGTGTAGATAAAATCCACTTGGCCTCGCCTCAGCAATTACTGCAGCATTACCAACAACTCCTAAATCATTAATAAGCGTTTTAGTAAATCTATGAATTTCGTCAAGAAAGTCATCATCAATGCCGATTCCTTCCAGAACTTTTTCGAACATCTGTGAAGTAACATAAAAAAAATTATTCAACAAAAAACTAATGGCTATGCGGCTGATTGCTGAAGCGAAAATTGTAAATAACAGGGGGCCGAGAACAGATACCTGAGGGACACAAACAGTGCCGAGAGAATTTTCAGTTTCAGCAGTACCAATACCCACTTGCTGAGATCAACTGCAGAGGTAAGAAGCTGGCCAGTTTGAGGCAGTCGCAGAGACACCGAAGCTTTTACCGAGTCTAGAAAGTGGTAGCTGGTGGTCAACCAGGCCCTTAGCCAGCCACCCGTCCTTTGGACGCGTGACAATTATTTTGGACGGGTATAAATTCTGTGTGGACGGGTTGCCAATTGGACGGGTTGCTGAATTTCCTCTACAACTAGCTGTAACCGGTGATAAACCTGTGGGCTGCCTTAACAACTTCCCTTGAGAGACAGACACAGACAGAGATCAGCTGGACGTGAATGTAGTAGGCCTGGCTAGTGGCTACGGCTGCAACGGGGGGGGGGAGACAGAGAGAGCTGGACGTGAATGCAGGTCTGACTACGGCGGGGGGCGGGCTTCTTACCTGCAGAGGGAGGGAGAGACAGAGAGGGTCAGGTGGACGGGTGGGCTTCACTGGCATTAGAGGATTCACCAAATTCACTGCCTGACTTACAATTGTGATCAAAACCCATAGGTCATTCAGTGTAGGGGCATTGTAGTCGAACTCATACCAGTCTTGTTGTCAAGACCTTTAACCTCAAGACCAAGACCTTGAACCTCAAGACCAAGACCAAGACTTTGAACCTCAAGACCAAGACCAAGACCTTGAACCTCAAGACCAAGACCAAGACTTTTAAAAACGAACTCGAGTGCACTCGAGACCAAGACCTTGGTCTCGAGGACAACAAGACTGACTCATACAGCCACTGGACTTCACTTGTCGTGGTCTACGAGGGTGCATGCATCAAGGGAAGAAAACCGACGCGTCAACAAGCTTGTTTACAACGCACGGAAATTTCTGCAGCAAGCTGTCAACATTAATTCGGTGCATGCAACAAGGATATACGTGTTCAGTAGGACTTTCCAGGGAAAAGTACAGTGACGTCACAGAACGTTCTGGAATCCGGGAGAACTCTATATAAGATAGACCTGATGTACATTAAGGGCCTTTTGACGAAGATTTGTAAACGTTGAAACATTGATCGTATGACGTTCAATCGAGACCAGCCAACCTGTGTGCTGTCTACGATTGTGATATTTGATAGACGAGTTGACTTACTTTACACTTAATCGACTTTATTTTTAATTAAAGATCTTTTAATAGTTCCTTCGTTGGTTCGTCGTTGCGATCGAAGGAGTCGACCGCGACATTATTGGTGTCAGAAGCGGGATCATCGGTGTTGGATCCGGTGAAGAAGACGCGAGCCGGCGGAGGAAGGAGTCAACCCGGAGGATCAAGAGACGGTCTGTTCCAGACAGCGAGCGGATCGAGACGCCTTTCTACCGTGGGAGACGGGTGAATCGGCATACGACAGTCGGACGGACGAAGTGCGTCGTTCGGCTGAGACAGCAGAAGACAGCAGTCAACATACGGGTAAGATCCTAGGTGTTGTCGTGGCTGAGAAGGAGAAAAGAGAGTGGAGTTGCAGCCGAGTGGGAGGCAGCCATTGTTTCTCTTTCAATATCTGCTGATTATTTCTTTGCAATTTGATCCATTGTTGTGATCGAGGCCAGACTTGCGTGAGCTTGTATAGCTTTTGTGTACTTGGCGAGTGTACTTCTTTGGATACTGCATAGTTGCACTTTGGGTTGTGGAATTTTCCTTTTGTGTGGCGGGTTTGCCGCGTGGTGTCTGTTTTTTTGTTGATTGTTGTTGACTGACTGTTTGTAAAAATGGAAGCGTTGACAACAGAGATGCAAGCGAATATTCGCAAAATGTCGTCTGAGCGCCTTAGGGTGTATCTTATGAAGGAAGAAAGGGAGGAAAAGAGGAGAGAGGAAGAAAAGAAAGAACAAAGGGAGAAGGAAGAAAGAGAAAGGGAGGAACGGAAGGAGAAGGAAGAAAGAGAGAGGGAGGAACGGAAGGAGAAGGAAGAAAGAGAAAAGAAAGAACAAAGGGAGAAGGAAGAAAGAGAAAGGGAGGAACGGAAGGAGAAGGAAGAAAGAGAAAGGGAGGAACGGAAGGAGAAGGAAGAAAGAGAAAGGGAGGAACGGAAGGAGAAGGAAGAAAGGGAGGAAAAGAGGAGAGAGGAAGAAAAGAAGGAACGGAAAGAGAAAGAAGAAAGAGAAAAGAAGGAACGGAAAGAGAAAGAAGAAAGGGAGAGGAAGGAAAAGCAGGAAGAACGAAATGTTAGAGATTCTTTAGCAAGTCGTACTAAGCGTTATAGTGATGCCCTTAAGAATATTCTTTGGAAATTTCCTTCCGACCCTATAGAAATTCCAGGTTTCTTTGATCACTTGGATGGTTTGTTTAATGTGTATGAGGTGGATGAAGATGTTAGAGCAAAATTATTGCTAGCCATTTTAAGTGAAAGAGCTAAGGCATTAACCATGCGCCTTACTGAGGCACAGCTCCATGACTACAAATTCCTGAAGGAGTTTTTGCTAAGGGAGTTTAAGATAAGCCCTTCAAATCTTAGAGCCCGATTTTGGTCGTTGCACAAAGCATCGGACGAATCATTTACGATCTATTCATCCAAATTGCGTGTGGCTCTTATGTATTATTTGAAAAGTAGAAAGATAACTGATGAGTTTGATAAACTTGTAAGTTTATTGGTTGCGGATCGGATTAAGGAGTCCTTGTCGAAGGCTTGTTTAGATTATATCTTGGCCCAAGAAAAAGAGGAGTGGTTGAGCTGTGAAGACATAGCTAATGCGGCTGACATTTATGTAGCGTCGCATGATGGTGGGAATGACTTAGTATGCCGTAGTCATCCGACACCGAAGTATAACAATTGGACGAGAGGTCAACCACATGTTCAAGTCAATAACCAGACAGCTCAACCCAAGTCTCCCAAACCGGAAATAAGGGGTGAAGCCAAGATAGGTGCGAGGGTGTCTCAGGAGGAGGCCAAGGTAAAGGGTCTCTGTTTCCTATGTCATCAGAAGGGTCATATGGCAAGGGAGTGCCAGACCAAACCAAGTTCTAAAAAGGTGAGTACTTGTATATCTGGGAACCCAACTGAAGAAGTGACCGACTTATTTGTTGAGAAGGTCAACGTGTTGCATGAGATACCTGAACAGGTAAAGCAAGGGAATTTATTGGATAATTCTAAACCAATAGGGTTGGAAACTGCTGTAAGGGTATACGAGAATAGTATTGATGGATTACACGAGAGGTCGTATATCAATGTACAGATTGAAGATCTCCCTTCTCAGCCAGCATTATCTGATTCAGGAGCAGAAATTTGTTGTATTGATAAGAAATTAATTGAGTCACTAAACTTACCCGTGATTAAACGGATTAATATAATTGGTTTTCAGGGAGAAGGATGTAAGGCAGATGTAGTATACCTACAAATGAAATTAGCTAATTCAATGGAAGGAACGACGAACATTGCGCCATCTTTGTGCGTCATGTTCGCTGCAGTCCCTGAACTAAATGAACGGGTTATTCTGACACCCCATGTTGTGGACCTATTAAGGGATAGTTCGCAATATGTAGTGATGGTAGCTGGCGTAGATCGATGTGTACAAATAAATAAAGGGGCAGAAGAAGATAACTTAGGAGTTAATATCGAGAAAAGTAACAGCAACGAATCCTTGCCGTCAGAAGTGAATGAATATTCTCAGGAGCAACTAGTTGATGATTCAGATAATTTTCTTGATGTTGAGTCAACAGAGTTCAAGTCTGATGAGGGAGTAGCGAATAATGATACTTTATTGCGTGAGCAACAGAATTGTCACAATCTTATATCTTGCTGGCAACAAGCGAGACAGAATAAAAATAATTTCTTTATAGATAATAACCTCCTGTACCACAAAGGGGAAATTATGGGACATAAGGTTAATCAATTATGTTTACCGGAAGATAGAATCGAGGTTGTCTTGCGAGTAGCACACGATGCCCCATGTGCTGGACACATGGCTTTTAAGGCAACGAGAGCCAGGATCAAATTAAACTTTTGGTTTCCAAGAATGGATGAGAGAATTCGCGAATATTGTGCGTCTTGTCAAATTTGTCAACTAAGAACTCCAGTTAAAGTGGCAGATCGAGTCCCGATCACTCCTATTCCGAGGGCGGATGAACTCTGTTTTAACCATCTAAATATGGATTGTATTGGCCCTATGGTAGTGACTGGAGAATCCAACAAATCGAAACCCCAGTACAATTATGCTTTGGTTCTGGTGGACAAATTTTCTCGTTGGCCGATGGCGTATCCTCTTAGATCGCTGAATGCAAAGGGAGTTTGTGAAGCTCTGTTGCAAGTTTTTACAACTTTTTCTATTCCAAGGATCATCAGTTCTGATTGTGGTACCAACTTTACCAGTCGTTTGACGAAAGAATTCTTGCGGCGAATGGGTTGTAGTCCCAGATTTAATACCCCTGGACATCCTGAGGCAGCTGGATTGGTTGAAAGATGCAACCAAAGCTTGAAAACCATGATCTTTAAGCTTGCTCAATCTGATCCTCGTGGATGGCACCAATTGTTACCGTTTGTTCTGTGGAGCCTTAGAGAAAAACCTTCAGGCACGACTCATATTTCGCCATTCACTATGGTTTATGGAACTCTTCCTCGGGGTCCACTTAGTGTGTTGAAGGAATCGTGGGCTGGCGAACGAAAAGTACCTCTTAACTTAGGTAAATCACCCGAAGAGTATCTCCAATCACTGAAGGAAAACCTCGAATTCGCGAAAGTTTATGCAGATTACTATAGTGATATAGAAACAAAGCGGTATGCAGATTATTATAACTTGCGTAGTACTGACAGAAAATACGAAGTTGGAGATAAAGTAGCAGTATTAGCACCAGATTTTGGTAGTTCTAAATTTTATAGTCGATGGCAAGGACCTGCTACCGTAGTCAAGGTTAAATCCCCATATTCTTATATAGTAGAAATAGAGGGAAAACAAAGACATTTACACGCAAATAAGATCAAGCGATACCATGAACGACTCGAACAAGCGATGATCAATAGCTGTTCAGTAATTGTTGATCAAGATGAAGAATTTGGTATAGTAGAGGTTGTAGATCAGGAAGAACGTGAACAAATAAGCCCGAGTAAGCGAATTGATCCTCTGATTATAGCGCATCTTTCGCAAGAGGAACAGAAGCAACTTTTTGAAGTTTTGGATCGGCACACGGCAGTATTTGTGGATAAGCCTGGGTATTGTCCAGTATTAGAACATGAAATTAAGATAACTCATGATTTCACTCCTAAGCGTTTAAGGGCATATAAAGTACCTGAGCTACTTAAACCTGAAGTACAACGCCAGATAGAAGAAATGTTGGCATTAGACATCATTCGACCATCGAAAAGTGAAATGGCCAGTCCGGTAGTTTGCGTTTTAAAGGGACCCAAAGGTCAAAATGGCGTTCGATTGGCAATTGATTATCGCCATGTTAACAAATATTCTCTAGGTGATTGTTACCCGACCCCAGACATTGCTGACGTCTTACAAAAGGTGGGACGGGCAAAGTTTATTAGTGTTTTCGACGCGAAATCGGGGTATTGGCAAATTCCAGTTCGGAAAGAACATCGATGGCTTACGGCATTCGTATGTGATGCAGGACTTTTTGAGTTCACAAGAATGCCGTTTGGACTCAAGTCCGCTAGCAATACCTTTATTCGTGCTATGACCCAAGTTTTACATCCAGTGCGAAGTTTTACCGAACCATTCGTCGATGATATGGCAGTGGTTTCAATGAATTGGAATGACCATTTAGAACATCTAGAGAAATTCTTGCAAACTATTGAGGAAGCAGGACTCACTTTGAATTTAAGAAAATGTAATTTTGCACAAAACAAAATAAAGTTTGTTGGCCATATAGTAGGGTCAGGTTGTATTGAACCTGATCCAGGTAAGATCGCTACGATCAATGATATCCATCCTCCAACAACAAAGAAAGAAGTTAGAAAGGTTATGGGTTTTTTCAGCTACTTTCGAAGTTTTATACCTGCTTTAGCTGAAAAAGCACGGATAATAACTGATTTGACACGAGATAACATACCTACGAAGGTGCCTTGGGAGCAAAAGCATCAAGAAGCACTAGATAAGTTAAAGGATGATCTCAGTAAAGCTACACAGTTGCATACCATTGATTTCACTAAGGAATTTGGTTTAAGTGTTGACGCAAGTGCCACCGCGGTCGGGTGTTGCTTGTTTCAGTGGACCGAAGAAGGTCAAGAAAAACCAATTGCTTTTGCTAGTCTTAAACTTACAGATACACAGATGCATTGGTCTACAATTGAGAGAGAGGCTTTCGCAGTAATTTGGGCACTTAAACGATTCAAGTCATGGATATTCTTATCAAAGATAATCATTTATTCAGATCATAATCCTTTGTCTTATCTCACAGATGCAAGCCCTAAGAGTGCGAAACTGACTCGTTGGGCGTTAGCATTGCAAGAGTTTAACGTGGACTTTCGATATCGTCCTGGACGTCAAAACACGGTGGCTGATTTCCTCTCTCGGTTGTGACTCGGATGGTGAAGGGGGAAATGGCCCGACACACAAGGATCGAGCCCGCAAATTGTGTGGATAAATTGACTAACTGATGTGTTTTGTTTTGTTTGTATATGCTGTGTCGAGATGGAGTCTGGAGGCCCGGCTTGATCGTGATGACCCGTTCGGGATGGTGCTGAAGACGTGTCATCATCTGAGGGCGGAGGGAATGTCGTGGTCTACGAGGGTGCATGCATCAAGGGAAGAAAACCGACGCGTCAACAAGCTTGTTTACAACGCACGGAAATTTCTGCAGCAAGCTGTCAACATTAATTCGGTGCATGCAACAAGGATATACGTGTTCAGTAGGACTTTCCAGGGAAAAGTACAGTGACGTCACAGAACGTTCTGGAATCCGGGAGAACTCTATATAAGATAGACCTGATGTACATTAAGGGCCTTTTGACGAAGATTTGTAAACGTTGAAACATTGATCGTATGACGTTCAATCGAGACCAGCCAACCTGTGTGCTGTCTACGATTGTGATATTTGATAGACGAGTTGACTTACTTTACACTTAATCGACTTTATTTTTAATTAAAGATCTTTTAATAGTTCCTTCGTTGGTTCGTCGTTGCGATCGAAGGAGTCGACCGCGACATCACTTCAGGCATAGGCTCACGAAGTTGGGCCATGGGCGGCGATCGGGGGGGAGGAGACCCCACCTTTAAGAGTAGGGGCACACACTATACATTCGTCCCCCAAATTTAGAAGAAGCACCAAACAAAAATCAAAGAAGTTGTTTTGCGCGTGAGTGGGAAAATTTTTTCCTTTTTTTTTACCAGATCAAGAGTCCCTTGCCCCACCCCCTGTCAAAGAAGATCGCCGTCAGTGCATCGTGCGGTCACGACCTTGGTCTTCCAATGCTTGTGGACGGGCAACTCTGTATTTCTGGCCAAGGGCCTGTTGCAGAAACAGACTGACCAAATAACTAAAACCAAGCTTAAACGTTAAAAAATCATAAATTACGCACTAACTTTGATATGGTAATGCGTGGGTGTTCTGGTGATACCTCAGATGAGTGAGTCTTGGATGATTTGCGGATGGGTTGATTCAAGGTTGAGGAAATTGGAATTGCAGTAACTAAGATTGGAGTGGGCAACAAAGATAGCAATAGTGGAAGTAAAAGTGCTTCCACTATTGATACATTTTAAGTCAGCATGGAAGCAGTTGTCAAGTGAAAAATGGACCTGATGACTGAGGCACAGGTCAGGAATGTGCATGAAGCAGATGCATGCCTAAATATTGCCTAATTGCCCCTTGAGGTGATAATTACATGGCTATTTATTTTAAATAAATAATTTGTAACTAGTTAAAAGAATATAGCATAATAATTAGAAGCTTCTGTGGAATTAAATGTACATAGCTGCATTGTGACAAATAAGGTACCAACCGTACACTCGTCATCGCCATACAACTTGCAAGTCTTTTCCTCCCAGTTCGTTAACACTACAGACTTTATTTCCATGGGAAATTGGTCTAAACACAAAAGCACATACACATACAAATACAGGTTTTAGTCATTCTTAGAATAAAGGCAAGACACAAGGTTAATCTGTTTTGGACTGTGCTCTGTTTTTAAAAACAAAAATGTTCTCAAAAGTGACAAACCACTTGTTTGTTCAGTATCATGAGGCTGTCATCAGCAAGCCAATTTATCGCAAACTTTTCATGTTGAAGAACTCTGCTACATATTCACCCAGATATACTTTAAAGTCAATTGGGTCGGGGTTTCAGATTTCAAGATGGCAAAACCATTTCCTAAGCCTAACCACATGGCATTTTAAACTAGGCTAATGGTAGTCTGGGAAAGTGTGTTCATATCGTTATTTAAACTTCACAGTAAGGCTTTCTAGCTAGAGGCAATGCTTCAGCTTGAGTTCTAATCTTCATGCACAAGACTATTGAAGTTTACGAAGTTGATATTAAAAAATTTCTTATATACATTTGTCAGAGACAGTCAATATTGAATCATCAGACAACTTGCAAGTACCATCCTGATGACTTTTGATCAATGTATACAAGCGTTTTCAAAAGTAAAGGAAATAACGGGAAAATTCACACCTAGAATGGGCTCAATGAAGACAGGAGATGGAAACGTAATATGCGATGAAGAGAAGATGAAGAAAAGATGGAAAGAATACACAGAAGAGTTATATAGTATAGATAAACGAGTCAAAAAAGAGCAAATTGATGTTACAGGGTATGAAAAAGAACCGGAGGTTATGGAAGCAGAGGTAGAATGGGCAATAAAACAACTCAAGGATAATAAGGCGCCGGGTCATGATGAAATACCTATAGAACTGATAAAAGCAGGGGACGATGCAATGATAAAAACAATAACAAAATTATGCAATCAAATATGGGCAACTGGAGAATGGCCGAATGATTGGAAGAAGTCGATCTTCATACCGATATTCAAGAAAGGCGACGCGAGGGAATGTGAAAACTACAGGACGATAGCAATAATATCACACACTAGTAAAATATTATTGAAAATAATCCACAAAAGAATGGAAAGCACAATAGAGAGGGAACTTCCGGTGAACCAGGCTGGTTTCAGGAAATCTCGAGGAACTAGAGACCATATTGCCAACCTAAGGTGGATAATGGAACGGCAAAGGGAGTATGGACAAGAGGTGCACATCTGCTTCATTGATTATAGTAAGGCATTCGACTGCATTAACCACGATTTAATGTGGAAAACTCTACTTGAGATGGGAATTCCGAAACACTTGATATGGCTATTAAGGGGACTATATGAAGATCAGATAGCGGTGATAAGAACAGAATATGGAGACACTGATAAATTCAATATTAA
This sequence comes from Allolobophora icterica, assembly GCA_963556255.1. NCBI lineage: Eukaryota > Metazoa > Annelida > Clitellata > Crassiclitellata > Lumbricidae > Allolobophora > Allolobophora icterica. Next base: position 68,276,963 of record OY744604.1, on the reverse strand, counting down.
GAAAGGGGTGAGACAGGGATGCATTTTGTCTCCATTCCTGTTTAACTTATACGCTGAAAGAATAATGAGAATGGCAGAAATGGAAGGGGCAAAAGAGGGAGTAAAAATTGCGGGAAGGACATTGAATAATCTTAGATATGCGGATGATACAACACTAATGGCAAAAAGAAAAGATGAGCTGATAGAATTAATAAGAAGGGTAAGGAGAGAAAGTGAAAAAGCTGGCTTATACTTCAACATAAAGAAGACAAAAGTCATGACAACAGCAGAATGGGATACTTTTGAGATTGACGGAGAAGAAATAGAGGTGGTAGAAAGCTTCACTTTCCTGGGATCATTGGTTGAAAAAGAAGGAAAATGTGATACAGAAATAAAACGAAGGATTGCGATTGGGAAAACTGCAATGATAGGACTGGAAAAGATATGGAAGGACAAGCATGTGAGCATAGATACAAAAAAAAGGCTTGTGAGAGCCCTAATCTTTCCAACGGTTCTGTATGGTTGTGAGTCGTGGACAATGACAAAGAACATGGAGAAAAAGGTCAATGCATGTGAAATGTGGATATGGAGAAAGATGTTGAGAATATCATGGACAGAGAAAAGGACGAACGAATCAATACGAGTGGAGATTGGTGTCGAGAATGAAGAGTCATTAAAACAAAAGGCGACAAGATTGAAGCTAGGATTCTTTGGTCATGTTATGCGATCTGATGGGCTAGAAAAGGAAATGATGTTGGCTTGTGGTGAGGGAAAAAAAAGACAGGGTCGACCAAGGAAGAAATGGATGGATGAGATTCACGATGTAACTGGCATGAATTTGGAAGAACTAAGGGACCTGACTTCGAATAGGAAGCAATGGAAACTGTGTATCAGGACGGTCGCTAGAGCTCCAGGAGCTGACAGCACAAGGTGACAAGGTGATACAAGCGAATCTATACTCTCAACAACTGTAATTAAATTAAAATGCTGAGGTACCCCTAAGCAGCACTTAAACAAAGAAAAATCAACTAAGGTATGCTGCTTGTTGAAGCAAATGACAAATAAAACGTGACCAGACAAAATGTCCCCAGATAAAATGTCCTGGACAAAAAGTCCCTAGACAAAATGTCCCCAGATAAAATGTCCCTGATATGTTCCACACCCACAGAGAATGATTCCTCCCTAGAAGTGTAGAGCCGGCTGCTCCAAATGTATTTAAAACGTCCAGTGGCATAACAACCTAGCCGGGGGACTTGGACATTTAAAAAGTGAACTAAATGAGATAGCTATTTAAAAATGCAATTATGTTTTAAAAGAGTATTAAACATTATCATCAATAATCCATAGTTCAAGTCATGTAGTTCAAGACAAAAGAAGAATACAGCAGAAATTACTGTCTATAAGATTATAAGCAAGAGGTCAATTTGGCTTGTTGCTTAGACTAGTTACATGCTACATGTACATGCCTAGCTAGTGTACACAAACACTGTAGCTAAGAGAATTCCATATTAAACAAAGAATCATGAACAGATTACTACCTCATGCACAGGACAATAGGTTAGTAGATTATTCTGAGATTAACAATTCAAGTTAATTTGTCTTGACTTATAAAATAGAAATAAAATGAAATGTGTTGGTCTGCAGCCTATACATGCTACTGCCTACACAGTGATGTAATGTACACTAGTCTGTAGTGCTTTCAAGAATTATCAAGTAATCAATATTCAATTGTTTTGCAAATTCGTTTTCAATTGCAAGAGGAGCAAGACCATCAAGCCTCTCCTGTGAGATAGTGGATCTAAAATACGTCTTCATGATTTTCAAATTGGAAAAGGAGCACTTCGCACTGGTGATAGTGACTGGGAGAATGACAAACAGCACAAAGGCAGTACCCGGTACAAGCCAATTCTGGGATAGGTGGATGACGTGATGTGAGAGTTCAATATCGCATCATAATCTCCAAACTTCTAAAGCACCACTCGAAGGCCAAGCACAGGGCACCAGCCTATTCACGAGCGCTACGTCAGATCAGAGGGGTTCCAGAGAGTTTGAGCATGAGTTTGAGTATGTCTAACACAGTTTTTGTTGTTCAAGTTCCTTGCTGAACTCACATCTGAAAGACTGCTCCTCTGACACAAAATCGGGGCTGATGAGCGATGAATATGTTTGCTGCAGTATTGTTACTGCTAATTTCAAATCAACATCGGATAAATGCAGCAGAGATTTGGGATAAAGAAAACTAATAACAGCTCTTCAAAACGGCTCCTAAGCTGAGCCACTGCTATGTCTACCATAGCGAAAATACATGACTCCTGAAAGCTAGGCCTATTTCTGACCTTGAAGACGTTCATTACTGTTCAGTTCCAGTGATGGGTACTAATTTTTTTAGTAATAATTTTTTTTAGTTACTGTAAATAGAAACTATTTTCTGACTAAAAATAGTTTAACTAAAATTGGCAACTGATTTTGTAAATTAGTTAACTAAACTAAAACAAGTAGTCAACTTTTTCCAACAAACATTTTCACAAGAACAGAGGTTAAGTGAACTGCAATAATGCAGAGCGTCAATGACAATCTCACCTTCAAACTATGCAATGTGAGTTGTTCTAGCATACAGTTACAGGCGTACTGTAATTGGTGTATGAATTTGAAAACACAGGCTGTTAACGCTAAATCCATGCAGTGTTAATCATTAATGACTATTTTCAGAATGATCTCATGGACCCCTCCATATCCTTTGCGGACTCCTCTTGGTCTGCGGATCAGTTTTAAAAATGCTGGACTAATTGACTATGTAGTAATGATTGTAGCGAAGCTATACTTATCAAATGCCATGTTTAATTGATTATTTAATATATAGGTTAGAATAAGCAAGTTAATGACAAGCGGCGTTAGGTTAATTGTAAAGCGGCGCTAGATAATATTTAAATAAGGCAACCGATTCAGCACGTGATCAGCAATTTTGTGGAGGTTACCATGGCAGCCGGCAACGCTAGCCTATGGGAGAGAAGCAACGAAGATTGAAAACAGAGCGGTTGAAAATGACGGCCATGACTGGGTCGGTAATTTGAGTTTCGATCGTAGAAACTATGAATTGTGTTGGATATATTCCTTCGACTCGAGCGATAGATGTTGTATAACTCAGCCATTGAGTTGTAGAGTCGTTGCGATTAGTTCAATAGCCAAATAGTGAACTTATTTCGAACGATGGATGTTACCGACGATATAGACCTATGTGAAATGGTCAAAACGAGTTTACCTAATCTCGGACCATAAGGATTTATACGGATATTTTCATCTTCGGGAACGTAGTATCGACTGAAGGAACGATTGATGAACAATCTTCTCAAGTACAAGAAACTCAGGAAGGAATTACAAAGCGAATATAGAACTTTTCAAAGAACTTGATCATCACGGGAAACATGCTCCACATCAACAGCCAGATAAGCTATAATAATAAACCTATAGTAATACGCCGCTTTTAGGTAAATAGGTATTATTGTTTTGTCTGTGAATTGTCATATTTCTTTAATATAATTAACAAATCTACAAACATGTCCGATGTGTATTTGCAATATATAATTCAATTCAATGTTAAAGGACTCTCTTCAGCTAAGCGAGACGAAGCAAAATAAGTTATATTTATATAGCGTTACAATGATTAAAAATTAAATGAATGACATGCTACCTTGATGTAGTTCATAAATTTGGTTGTAGACGTAATATTTCCAGATATCCTTTTATTTACACAAAATCGACATTTTGCAGTGAAGTTCTTACACTTGCTTTTGTCTTCTTTCAGTAAAGCAAGTAGGCCTAGTGACTACTAAACCATTCATTTTTACTGATATAACCTTTAATTCAACTCTTTGCTACTGACTCAACTCACATATTATAAATAATAAAGACACAGGACAATGTCATTATTGACACTGCGCCTTACTAAAAACTGTATTCTATGCAGATGCAACACCAGAGTTAATAAACGTCACACTGAGTTGTTGACAGTGTTCATTCAATGTTCATTGCGGAAAAAAGTATTGCTGATTTTTTAGTTAAACTTTTTAGTTAGCAACTAAATTTTTTAAAGTTAAACTATGGTTTTAACTATTTTTTTAGTTAAACTTCATCCTTAATTAATTTTTTTTTAGTTAAACTTAAAGTTAACAACTTTTTAGTTAACTATTGCCCATCACTGTTCAGTTCTTCAAAGAATTTCTTTGTGCGTCTCTTTCTACCAGCATTAAACTTCGGTGCAATCTTCCAAATAGCTGAGACTGGAGTAGTGATAGTTTCCCATGAATCAAGCATGTCATTTCACTAAATGCCATAGAGAGAAGCAGCAGATAGGTCTACTTCGACTGATTGAAGTGCACGAGATGCACTGTCAAGTCTCAATAACAATTGCTCCCTCTTCTTTCTTCTCTTCCATCAGTTTCCTGACAATGAGGCTCTTATGAAGTTTCTCCATAGTGTTCTGTCTCTGACAGTTTCACGCACTATGGTTAAGTCCGTGCCTTTGCTCTTCAAGTCTTCCTTGACGTTGTCCATCCACGTCTTTCGTGGTCTCCCTCTACTTCTCTCTCCCTCGACCTGTCCATGTAGGGCTGCGACTGGTAATCTGCTGTTATCCATCCTTTCTACATGGCCAAACCACTCGAGTCTTCTTTTTTGTATCTTTTCTACTACTGTTACCTCTGCACCCAACTCTTTTCTTGTTGTCGTATTTCTGATTCTTTCTATTCTACTTCTGCCCCTGATTCTCCTCAGCCAACTCATCTCTGCTACCAATAGTCTTCTTTCATCTTCTTTCTTCAAGCACCAACATTCTGATCCATATAGCAACAATTGCTCCCAAATGAAAATAAACACTATGAACTCAAAATTCTCCATGTTATGCTTCAAACCAGTGGCATCACTTCTCTCCTTGGAATCTTTGCTCTCGAGGCAAATTTTTGTCTCTTTAAGAATGTCAACGTTTCTGTTCTTCACAGATGTCCATCTGGTAGCAAAAAGCTCTTTCAACTTCAGTGTCTTAACATTTGTTTTAGTTAAGAAGCTCAGGGGCCCTTGCAATCTCATGGGCCCCTGGACTTTGTCCACCCTCCTTATATGGTTGTTATGCCACTGAATACATCATTCTTTGAAAGATCAATATTTAACAGGAATTCTTTTTTCAGATTGTCTTTTGTAACAAAATCTAAAAGTCATTACATATACAAACTTAAATTAAGTTATCTAATTAATTAGTTGGAAACGTTCTACAAAATGCAACTGTAAAAACAAAACTACCAAAGTGACTGAAACAGTCAAATGTAATATACCATATGTGTATTGAAACCGGTATGTCAATTGCAGAGTGCATTTACACAACGTTTCAAGCATATATTCTTCTGGGGGCAGTCCTAACGTCACAATGCCAAATTTCCTAGTGTTTTTCTGGGAATTAATCAATTCCATTATTGCGTTTATGGCATTTAAGTCTTCAATAATAAGTTTCTTTACATAATAGTTAAGACAGGAAGAAATAAACCGCCAAAAAACAAAAAAACATTGTTTGTCATCAAAATGATTCTTTTGCAGAAATAACTGCCGTCAAAATACCGTTTGAATTTTAAAATAAAATTAATCTAAATGCTCTTTTTTCTAGGGAATTTGTGTCTAGACTTCTTTTAAAGGGACATTTTATCTTTGGACTTTTATCCATTGACTTTTAGTCGGGTCAATATACGATTTGACCCCAAAAAAATTGCAAGAAAACGTTTTATGCTGATTTTCGAGTGCATTTGGTCTGGTGATGAACATACTAAAAGTTTACCAAAATCGGACCACGGGAAAAGGTCAAATTTTGGCGCCAAAAAAAGATGGCCGCCAATGAGGAATGAATGACTCAAATGTACACAACATGCTTAAATTGACAGAAGCAAATCATGTAAAAATTTGCTAACGGGGAGTTTCTAGACTAATTTGACCCTGCTTAAAACGAAAATCGCAGTTAGCAAGCTGGATTTTTAGCGGTTGCATGGAAAAACAAGATGGCGGACAACATGGTGGCCAAATATCTTCGAATGGCTGTAAGTAAGGTCATGTATGTGATTGAAACATGATTTTAGAGTCTAAATTAACATTTTCGGGGTCAAGGAATGCAATGGAACTAAAGACACATATGTAGCACTGACAAAAACCAAAATGGCGGACAAAATGGCGGCCAAATATCTTCGAATGGCTGTAAGTAAAGTCATGTATGTGATGGAAACATGATTTTAGAGTCTAAATTAACATTTTCGGAGTCAAGGAATGCGATGGAACTAAAGACACATATGTAGCACTGCCAAAAACAAAATGGCGGACAAAACGGCGGCCAAGTATCTTTGAATGGCTGTAAGTAAAGTCATGTATGTAATGGAAACATGATTTTAGAGTCTCAATTAACATTTTCGGGGTCAATCCTTGAAACGGAACCTTGTCAAATAATTGGATCATCCAACAAAAATCATGCGAATTGGACCCTCTTCCCCCATTTTTGGTAAACATTTTAGATGATTTACCTCCATTTCTAGTTAATATATTTAACAGGTCGCTTTCTGAGGGTTACCTAACTGCTTCCCAAAAATGGGCTATTGTTTTCCATACCTTGAAAAAGCAAAACCTTGACCAAAAGGCCTGTCAGAATCAGAATCCCATCTTTCTTTCCTCTCAAAGACCCTTGAAAGACTAGTTTCACTCCAGCTACTCTCCTACTTTCAGCAAGCTGGGCTTTTGCCGGCCTCCCAATCTGGCTTCAGGGGCCACCATTCCACCGAAACTGCTCTCATCCCTTCTGTCAGATCTTTATATAGCTATTGATCACTATAATCTCTCTCTCTTCTGGCGCTTTCTGATGTCTCATCTGACTTTGACATGGTTGACCATGAGATCCTCCTTCAGCGACTGGAGCTGTCCTGTGGCCTATCTGGTGTTCCTCTTCTTAGGTTTAAATCAGACCTCTCTGACCGCTCACAGCTGGTTGTCCTTGGTGAAAATAGGACTCAGTGGACAGAGGTGGAATTTGGTGTTCCCCAGGGCTCGGTGCTCGGTCCCATTCTATACATCAGTGGTGCACAACCTCCGGCCCGCGAGCCAAATCTGGCCCCCGACGAGTCGTCATGTGGCCCGTGATGTCCAACAGGAAAAGCGACTATTTATGAGCCAGCACTGACATTAAGTATACAGTGACTTGCACACTGTGGTCATTGGAAAAGCCATCAGTATTATAGCAATATAGATGTACCACGAGTCCCCTTCCTCTTTAACTTTTTATATTTACTTTTATACCTGTTTTAGTGCACACATTATCTTCATAAATTTTGACATGCATTCATCCCAACTAAGCAGAGTCATCACTTGTTTGTTCCCCGAAGGGTTCAAAGAAATCGTTTAGTGGCCCTTGGCCGAAAAAGGTTGTGCACCACAGTTATACATCCTCTTCACTGCTGAATATCCCGTCTCTATTTATTAAGCATGGGGCAAATGGCCATCTTTATGCAGATGATGCTCAGGCTTTTTTACATGTAATTGTAATTGTAACCGAAAACTTATATAGCACCACTCAAATCAGCGGCGCTTTCAACCCGCATCAATGCCGGCACCGGCAAAAAGGAAAGTTTTCAGGCGTCTACGGAACTGGAGAGGAGAGAGGGCAAGAAGCTCTTGGCGGAGAAACAAGGGGAGACAGTTACATGGTCCGTCAACTGATCAACTCTCCCTTGTTCGCTCCACTGACCATCTTGTCTCTGACCTTCACTACTGGATGTCGACTAACTGTCTCTGCCTCAACACTGCTAAGACCCAATTGATCTGGTTTCGAACTAGGCAGCAGCTTGCTAAACTCATCTTTCCATTGCTGACTGAGAAATTTTCTGCTTACACCTACTCTTCCATCGTCTGCGACTTGGTTGGGCGTCACACTTGACTCCTCCGTGACATTCACAGACCATATCTCGGGCATGACTCACTCCTGCTTCTTTCAACTGAGGCGTCTCAGGGCCATCGGACCCTCGGCCTCACCTACTGTCTTTACCCCTGTGGTTTACGCATTTGTCTGCTCACGCTTGGACTACTGCAACTCGCTCCTCATGGGTCTCCCTAAACAGCGTCTTTTACCCTTCAATCTGTTCTAAATGCTTCCGCTAGGCTCATCCCTCGATTCTCCCGCTTTGCCCATATCTCTACTTGCAAGCTTGATGGCCTGCACTGGCTCCCTATTACCGCGCGTATCCGTTATAAAATCCTCCTCCTTGTCTCTAAATCTCAGCAAGGCACTGTCCAGAAATATCTCTCCAACTATTTGTAAAAGCCGCTATCTGCATCTCCTTCTCGCTCACTGCGCTCTGTGAATCGGCTTGATCTTTTGTTCCCAGGGCTAAGCTGCCTTGGCCCAGCACCGGGCGTTTGCTGCAGTGGGTCCCACGATCTGAAATGACCTTTGCTCTCTGCTCAGGAACAAACTAATGACTGGTTTTCCTCATCGGTCTCGCGTTCTGTAAAGTCATTTCTGTTTCCTCAAGGCTTCTGTGCTAAGAGTGCCTCTGGATAGTTAGTTATTCTGCGAGAGACGCTTTATAAATTTCTAGACACAATACAATACAATACATCCTTGGTATTCTTTGACCAACAAAACACTACTCCAGACTGGCCTCCATTTTGTCTGTCATTTTGCTTTTTTGCAGTGCTACAAATGTGTCTTTAGTTCCATCGCATTCCTTAACCCCGAAAATGTTAATTTAAAGTTTAAAATCCTGTTTCGATCATATACACGACTTTACTCAAAGCCATTTGAAATTTTGGCTGCCATTTTGTCCGCCATTTTGTTTTTTGGCAGCGCTACATATGTGTCTTTTTAGTTCCATCGTATTCCTTGACCCCTAACATGTTAATTTAGACTCTAAGATCATGTTTCCATCATGGACACGACTTTAAATACACGATTTACGTATAGCCATTTGAAGATATTTGGCCTCCATCTTGTCCACCATTTTGTTTTTTGGCAGTGCTACATATGTGTCGTTAGCTCAATTGCATTCCTTGACCCCAAAAATGTTGATTTAGACTCTAATATTATGTTTCCATCACATACATGACTTTACTTACAGTCATTCGAAGATACTTGGCCGCCATTTTGTCCGCCATTTTTTTTTTTGTCAGTGCTACATATGTGTCTTTAGTTCCATCGCATTCCTTGACCCCGAAAATGTTAATTTAGACTCTAATATCATGCATCCATCACATACATGATCTTACTTACAGCCATTCGAAGATATTTGGCCACCATTTTGTCCGCCATCTTGTTTTTCCATGCAACCGCTAAAATTCCAGCTTGCTAACCGCTATTTTCGTTTTAAGCAGGGTCAAATTAGTCTAGAAACACCTGTTAGGAAATTTTTACATGATTTGCTTCTGTCAATTTAAGAAAGTTGTGTACATTTGAGTCATTCATTCCTCATTGGCGGCCATCTTTTTTGGCGCCAAAATTTTTGACCTTTTCCCGTGGTCCGATTTTGGTAAACTTTTAGTATGTTCATCTCCAGACCAAATGCATCCGAAAATCAGCATAAAACGTTTTCTTGCAATTTTTGGGGGTTCACCACATTTTGTTCATACTTTGACCCTACTATTTTTGTTTGAGGAGAATTCGTATGGGACATTTTGTCTGGGACATTTCGTCTTAGTACCCAAATAAAAGTATGGAATAGTTTTTATCTGAAGAATATTTGCTGTTGCTTTCATTAGAGTTATACTAAATTTAAATTAATCTTTAGACACACGCAAAGCTGCAGTGCACTAAAAATTGTCTTTTTAATATTGAAGCACATGGTCTCTGGACTCTGAATGCCGGACAGTTACCCCCTTGGACAGTTTCCCCCCCGGACATATTGCCCCCGGACATTTACCCCCGGACAGTTTCCCCCCGAATCTAGGTAGGTCATTTTCCCCCCCGGACAAATTCCCCCCACTGTGGATTTATGTATGTATGTACGTCTGTATGTATGTATATATATGCATGTATGCATGCATGTATGACTTTGAATGTTTGCATGCATGCATGAATGCATGTATGCATGTGTATGTATGCATGAATGCATGCATGTATGCATGCATACATTCATGCATGCATGCATACATTCGAAGTCATACATGCATGTATGCGTGTATGTATGTATGAATGAATGCATGCATGTATGCATACATCTATGTATGCATTAATGCATGCATGTATGTATACAGAGATGCATACATGCATGCATACATACATGTATGTATGTATGTATGTATGTATGCATGTATGCATGCATGCATATGCCATATGCATCTATGTATGTATGCATGTATGTATATATGCATACATGTATATTAGGGTGGTTCTGAAATCTGAAATTTTGAAATGTGATTATTTCCGCTTATTATCTTGTTCTAGTACGTAGAAAGCAGGAATGTACTTTAATATAAAAAAGACGAAGATAATGACCACTGAGAAATGGAGTTATTTTGAGGTAGATGGAGAGGAGATAGAGGTGGTATCAAGCTTCTGTTTCTTGGGGGCCATGATGGAGAGTGAAGGTGGATGCGAACGAGAAATACGACGGAGAATTACATTGGGGAAGACGGCAACGCAGGGACTGGAAAAAATATGGAAGGACAAATCAGTGAGTTTGGGAACGAAGACAAGAATTGTTAAAGCAATGATCTTACCAGTGGTGCTTTACGGATGCGAAACATGGACAAAAACCAAGGCACTGGAGAAGAAAATTGAGGCATGTGAAATGTGGATCTGGAGGAAAATGTTGAGGGTTTCTTGGACTGAGAAGAGAACTAACGAGGATATCCTGGAAGAAATAGGACACTGGAGAGGGAGTTTGACGTTGGGGCAGAGAGCGTCCAGGCAGAAGATGTCATACTTTGGACACATGATGCGTGCAGATGGGCTGGAAAAGGAGATGATGTTGGCGTGTGGGGAGGGCAGAAGGAGGAGAGGACGACCAAGGAGGAGATGGATGGACGAGATACAGGAGGCATTGAAGATGAACATCTCGGAGCTGAGAGAGGCAACGAGAAATCGGAGCACATGGAGAAGGTTGACCATGACAGTCGCTAGGATTCAACGAATCGACAGCACAAGGTGACAAGGTGAGTACGTACTAAAATAAATCTGGCCAAATATGAGCGGGTTTGAGCAATATTTAGATGTAGCTCAATGAGGTTGAAGTTGTCAGACCTTGTCTAACATAGCCTAATTACTGTGCATCCAAAAGATAGTGTTTCAATTTTACGATTACAGTTATGATTAGTAATTATTATTGGATAAAATTAAAGAAAAATGTTAACAGGAAAACTGAGCCTCAGCAAAAAAATTAAACAGAATTTGTTGATGCCTTAGATAATTTATTTGACATTGCTCACTTGGATGCCTTAAACATAATCGAAATCTAAGAAGATAAAGAGTGTCTGCTTGCCCAAAGAGAAAGAGGTCGCCGTTGTTATATGGGACCAGTTGATATGGTACTTACTTCAAAAGAAATGAGGGCAACTAAAAGGCAAAGATCAAGCATGGGGAGAAAGCAGAAAGAAGATCAATATTTGGAAACCATGAATTAGAGAATTATTCTTGAAACCTCTAGTAGTGATGATTCAACTGAAGAATGCAAAGATGGTGGCATTCAAAAATGTAAATTTAGGGAAAAGGAAAACTCCTTTAAAAAAGCCACTAACAACAAATATTGTGACACCAAGACTGGCAGCAGCTTTGGACAGAACAAAGTTAAGTGACAGGAAGGCAACATACGTGTTAGCAGCTGCAGCTCAGAGTCTATGCCACAATGTAGATGAGTTGAAAATCAGCCGTTCTTCAATACTTAGAGAACGAGAACAATATCGAGAAGAAACTGCTAAGAAATTAAAAGATATATTTAAAACAACTACATCATCTACATTGGTTGTGCACTTGGATGATAATTCCTTCCCGATCTGACAGGCAAACATTTGGTTGACTACGTGTCATTTTTATCTGATGTTGGGGAAAACCAACTTCTTGAAGTTACCAAGCTACATTCTGGCACAGGAGAAGGACGGGCAGCCGCTGTTGCTAAATTGTTGCTGGAATGATTTATGCTTACTGAAAACAGTGGTTAGCTATCAATAAGAAAATCCTGCTCTCTCCAAAGTAGCCAGCCATAAATTTGCAGGTCATCTGTGGTACCTTAGTGAGGAGCTCGTGGCTTTGGCATTTTTTTATTTGGCATTGACAGCCAAGTCCAAACGAGCAATGGTGAAAGCTTTACTCGAGCGACCAGGCCAAGATGATCCTCCTAAGAGAATGTAGGTAGATGTTCAGAAATCTGTGGTCATGAACATACAATGAACATACAATGAACTCCATGCTATTTATTGACTGACTAAGAATCTCTAGTGATTTCCTGAAAAGCGATCCTGAAACATTGGAACTTCAAGATGATTACAAAGTTGGATCAGAAATTATTCATCATCTACAAGTTGTAAATGACAATGCTGAAAGAGGAGTTGCTTTGATTGAAGAGTACAATTCCATAATTACAAAGAAAACCAGAAACAATATCTGTTTCAAGTAGTGCATGGTCACTGAAGCAACTTTCCAGAATGCAAGAAAGAAATGCTTAAGTCAAAATAAACTTCAGCAAATGATTTGTGAGCCATATATTATTATTACATAATAACATAAAGTCATACTAATTAATTTAAATTATTTAGTACTACTTTAACAGTTTGTTCACTTAATAATAACAACAATTAAACATTGTTGTTTCATTAGGTAAAGAAAATATTAAATATGAATGGATAATGGAAAAATTTCTTTTAAAATACCTCTATGTCAAATTTAAATGTTATTGAGCTACCCCTAAATGACAAGATAATGTTCTATAACTTTGCACAAATTTCTTTTATATTCATTGGAACACAACTAAAAGCGGAAAGTCAAGAAAAAACAATTTTAATTTTTTTCCATGGAAGTCAGAACCATCCTAATGTATATATTTATGTATGTACGTATGTATGTTTTGATCATTAAAACAGAAAGCTTTGTGTATGTTGCACTGAGGGGGAAATGTCCTAGTATGGGGGGGAAATTGTCCGGGGGGTAACTGTCCGGGGGGGAATATGTCCGGGGGAACTGTCCAGGGGGGTAAGTGTCCGTTTACCCTGGACTCTAGCCATTCGAAATTCCATGTTCTTACCTCGACCAGCCTATCGTTTTTGTACCTAACGCAGTTTGTGATCACAGATCATGCTAGATGTTCATATTCTAATTAAATTTTCTGACCATAACTGACAAGTGTAGATCTGTACTTCTCAGCAAAACAATATTTCACACTACTTTCACATTACTTTGATGAGTCTCTTTTGAAGTGGCTCTATATACATTTGCAATTATAATTACAATTTTTGCTAACCATGATAATGGTGAGTACATAGGAATGTACAGTTTTGAATCACTCACCTGTATAACTCCGCTGATAAGCTTCCAAAAAGTCATAACGAATGAATAAGGCTCTGTTGCCTGGATGTTGTATTTCCACTAAAAGAGAAGGAAGCTGCAAAGCAACAGTGTTTCATGCCAATATCATAATGTAGACCCAGTTGAAATGCGGTTAAAAATTAATTGATTAATTGGATGGCAAGACATGCAGGGAAAGTCCAGTGGCTGTCTCACCCGTAGTGAGGACCCTTCTGTAACTGTACACACACTTCTATATATATTTATGTATTTCCCTGTTCATTTATTTCTAGTCTACCAGATTTCAGAGCAAGGCAAAATATGGGCACCCATGCAACCCAACGTGATAACGTCTCTCCCTCCCTCTCTACCGGATATTAGCTTCAAGGGTGGAGGACTAAGAATGTGTTTTGGCACCCTTCCAGCATTTCTTCCCAGAGGATTCTGTGAATGGTTCATTTCACTCAGGATGCCAGACTGGAGTTCTTGAGTGGTAGCAGTTGAAAAGTCAGCAACCACCATTGGTATACAATGGTTAACCTTTTTGTCAATAGGGTGGTAAAAATCATCTCTGTAACCGCTTCTATTCATACCACCCACTCCTCAGCTCTTGACGACATTGGCCCGACAGTTGCTAGCAGAATTATTCATTGTGTAGCTATTCCACTATCCGATATCAACTATCAACACTTCGCTTCTTACTAGTGTTGTACCTTCATCCTTAAAAATGGCAAAAGTTGTACCAGTTTTTAAACAGGGTAATAGCCAGGATGTCACCAATTATAGACCTATTTCTATCCTTCCTTATTTTTTCCAAAATCCTTGAAAAATTAATGTACCAACGCTATACACTTATATTGATCAAATGCACATCTTGTACCCTAATCAACATGGTTTTCAATCTAGTCATTCCACTTCCATGGCATTGCTTGACATGCAAGATAAGATCGCTGGTGCCATTGACGACAATAAATTCTCGGTGGGTATCTTTTTTGACCTAGCCAAAGCAATTGATACAGTGGACCACTCCATTCTTTTATCAAAACTTGAAAACTATGGAATACGTGGGGTTCCACTCCTATGGTTTAATAGTTACCTTGACCAGTATGTTTCTTGCAACGGTCATCAATCTAGAACCAGTCATCAAATGTGGTGTCCCTCAGGGTTCAATCCTGGGCCCTCTATTGTTTTTATTATACGTTAATGATCTACCCAACTCATCTACTCTACTGGAATTTATCCTTTTTGCAGATGATACCAATGTCTTCTTCTCTCATAAATCACTCCACTCATTATTATCCATCGTCAATACCGAACTTATCCATGTAGCTGAATGGTTCAAGGCCAATAAACTATCTCTCAACCTTAGCAAAACTAATTACGTACTTTTTTCGATCTCATCGCAAGACTATTCTCGATACTGATTCCATACTGTCTATTGATAATATCCCCATTACCCAAGTTAAATCCTCCAAATTTCTTGGTGTCTTTATTGATCAGCATCTAACCTGGAATGATCACATTAGCAATATCTCTACTAAGGTTGCCAAGAATATAGGGGTCTTGGCTCGTGTCTCCTACCTACTACCATCTAGGCTTTTGCATACTCTATATTACTCTCTTATCTACCCGTACTTGACATATTGTAACATCGCGTGGGCCTCCAACTACTCCTCTAGACTGAATTGTCTGTCTGTTTTTACAGAGACGAGTTGTACACATCATTGCAGGGAGATCACCTATATCCAACCCTATAAATAGATTTTTGAACTGCATATCCTCAATATACCCCAAATCAATAAAATACAAATCTGTGAATTTATGTATCGCTACGCCAATAATGCTCTTCCCTCTACCTTCCATCATTATTTCTCTCATATGTCTGATATTCATTCCTATTATACTAGATCTCTTGACAACTTTCGCGGAATCTATGCCCGGACCAACACACGTTCTTTTACCATTAAATGTATTGGTCCCTCTGTTTGGAACAATTTACCCAAATCACTTCGTAATCTACCGAACCTTGTTTTGTTTAAAAAAGAGGTTCGAGCCTACCTTCTTGATCATAATTGATGTTCTACTTAATCAAATGGTGACTCTATATTATGGCTAGGGCATACCCGGTAGGGTGTCCCAAAAATATGTTTTGTTGAATTTTGATATGCAGTCCCTCTAAAAAGTTTCTTTATGGTCCCATAACAACACCTGTAAAATTTTATGACATTTGAAAAATATTTAGGGGTCCCCCAAGACTCTCACATTTCCCCCATATTGGCATAATTTGCGGCCGACGTGTCCACTTTCTAAACGCTTTTAGACATCTATCTTGGATCCCATGATAATATGTTAAACACCATTGGAATGCTCTTAAATAGTAGAATCTACAAGTATGTAACTTTTTTGGATATTGTACGTATAGTTTTACGATCAAATAATACAAAAATTAAACAAAACTTAAGATTTTTGGACTTTTGCAATATCAGTTATTACCACTAATCGTTAGGAGCAATCATCAGTACAAATCTTTGATATTGCAACAAGCTATGGTTTCAGCTCCTTCATACCTTAATCTGCTTATTCTTCATCATTGATAACACCTTCAGCTGCTTAATTCTTCAGTTCTACGATCTACATTCTACATGTCTACTAGATTGTCATGATTGCACTTGGAAAAGCCTTGCCTATGTTTTTCAACAACTTGCAGAAGAAACTGTTTCTGTTCTTCATTATTGTTGAACTACATACTGTTACATACTGTATAAGAGCAACACAACGTTCAGCACTCTCATTCACACATGCCAAGTTATTAACAAACTCACAAACGATCTTATATGATTGGCTTTCGATTCACTCTTCAACTGGAATATCTAGAAAACTGTCGTCGATGGCGGTAGTTCGGAAGAAGGCTCGGGAAATAAGTAATTCCGTTATTGTGCGGGGAAAAGACTGAACCACATGCAATCCTTGATTATCTTTCATTGGTCAACATAAGCTGTGCTTTCTCTTCAGAAGACAGATGCTACGAGAAGAGAGGTACCAAGAATGACGCTGTATCATCTTCAGACCTGTGGTCTGCAGAGCAGCAGCATCAAGCATCAGCAGCGACTCGACACGAGCACCACGAGTGGATGTAGATGTTGACTACAAATCTGTTAAATCGTTAGATGCCCTGTAATTCACAGGTCATCAACTGGATAACAGATTCGTTTTCATTAAGAAGGCTTGGGTTGATGGTGGAACAGGTCGGACCATTTATCTCTAAATCAGTGAAGGAGCAGAATGTCAGGCCCAGTTGATGGACAAACTTTACCGAGGCACAAAACATGTGTATCAGACAACAGGACTTCAAACATATGATGTCGACAAGCCATGCACAGCAGATTACGACCGATGGCTGTCTCTAGAAGAGTGCTGGCTCCATTGCCTCTGTCGGTATTTGAGGCCGTTGTGCCAAAGCATATAGCCTACCGATAAAAAAAATGCATTGCACTGCCAGAACTGCTATCACTACTGCCTATCCTGACCCAGAGGCCAACTTTGGCACACCCAGAAGTATTAGTACTTCCATCAACTAGAGAAGAAATCAGGACTGACATTCTGTCCACTGTCCACGTCTACTGCAGTGGTGTCCTAGATAGCAGCTTGTCATCACAGTGCACGACAGATTTACAGGCTTTAAAGTCATCCTTGGTTTGCTTGGCTGCTTCTCTACGAAAATGCTTTGTTGACGGTAAATGGTAGCCTACTCTTAGAAAGCACTGCTGAAGATGTTGAGCAGCCCATTTCGTTGACTAGAGAAGCTAGGATCGTCATGAATAATATTATAGAGAAATTTATGTAAAATTATTGCAAAATACAAATTGAAGCCAAGAAATCTCGATTTTACATGTTTTCTGTCTTCTGCGTAGGCCTACTTGAAACTTTATTCACATAACAATAAGGTTATATTATGTTGACACTGTTTGTAGGTTGTACCATTTAAGAGCTTTCTAATGGTACTAAGCATGTTATTATGGGATCAAAGTCTGATCCTATGACAATTTTCAAACTCAGAGACAGCACACATAATGTAGGACAAACCACCCCAATTCTAAGAGCCTTGGGGGACCCCTAAATATTTTTAAAATGTCATAAAATTTTGCAGGTGTTCTTATGGGACCATAAAGAAACTTTTTAGAGGGACTGCATGATAAGTTTGAAAAATTTTTTTTCCCCTGTCTGTCCTGGGACACCCTAATACCCGGGTGCCGTTTTTCAACCGGGTACCGGGTCCGGGTAGTTTGAATAAAACCTGCCGGGTCCGGGTACCGGGTCCGGGTATTAAAACAAAGTAATCTCTAATCCGAACACTAAGTCCCCAAAATATCTCCACTCTACCCTCTACGAATCAACTTCAAAACATTTTAATAAACAAGGAAAACAGCTGCAATGTTCGAAAAGGGTGGGAGAGAGGGACTAGCTGGCGTTCTCAATAAAATAATCAAAGAGAATTGTTGGTGTGTAGGTAAAACAAGGAGGGAGAGGGACTTGCTGGAGTTCTCAATAATCAAAGGAAATTGTTGGTGTATAAGCGTAAAGAGGAGGGGAGAGGGACTAGCTGGTGTTCTCAATCATCAAAGGAAATTGTCCAGGCACAGGCGAAAGGAGGAGGGGAGAGGGACTCGCTGGCATTCTCAATCGTCAAAGGAAATTGTCCGGGAATAGGCGAGAGGAGGAGAGGGACTCGCTGGAGTTCTCAATCATCAAAGGAAATTGTCGGTGTAAAGGCGAAAGGAGAAGGGGAAAGTGACTCGCTGGAGTTCGCAATAATAAAAAAAACGCCGGCAGATCATGGACAGCCAAAGGCCGTCGCCAAGGCAACTTACTGTTCCCAATGTCATTACATAATGTTACTGTTAGTTGACATTTACCCACCCGGACCCAGATGACCTTTCAGCTCCGGGTGTCTTCCGGGTGTTCAATACCCGGAATTTCCGGTTATCCGGGTCAGTACCTGGCTATGCCCTAATTATGGCCTTTATTAGTTAAGTTAGTTAGTTACGCATTATTAGTTAAGTGAGTTAGTTACGCATTATTAGTTAAGTTAGTCTCACTTTCTGATGTTTCATTTTCCTTTTTGTTGTTTCGTATTTTATTCTTTTCTTCAGTTGCTACATTTTACCAACTCTTCAGTAGTTAGATTATCAGATTGACTCCATTTATCCTGACATTGCCTTACATTCAAACTCAACCGTTATCTCAATGCTTCATATGGTACACGGGTATGCTAATTTACCGGGACTTTCGTCCGTTCCGTTTGCCTCCCTTAACAGTTTATTTGTTAACAATATGAGCTGGCTTATTATCATTATTAATTAACTAGCTGTAACTCGTGAAAAATCACGGTATATAAAAAACAATTATTATTGCAGTGATAGCAATTAAGCTTACTTCCCCGTTATATTATGACGTCATATTATAGGCCTATAGCCGTCGTCAAGGCAGCGTAACACAGCTAGACAGCTAGTCTGCTGGCAAGACGACCGTCGCCAAGGCGGCAGTATAGTGACGTCACAATAGTGTTTGTTACGGGACAGACAGACAGACAGACAGACAGACGTACAACGGTTATTATTATTATTGACTAGCTGTAACCCGTGAAAAATCACGGTATATAAAAAACAATTATTATTGCAGTGATAACAATAACGTCATATTATAGGCCTATAGCCGTCATCACGACAACCGTCAAGACAACCGTCGCCAAGGCGGCAGTATAGTGACGTCACAATAGTGTTTGTTTATGGGACAGACAGACGTACAACGGTTATTATGTAAGTTGATTATTTGCGATTTATTCTGTATTGCCGTTGTTAATTGCATTATGGGAGCAATAAGATTTGATTGATTGATCGAAAATTTTTGTAAAATGCAACCTGGGTGCTGAGCCCAATCTGAATGGGTACTCGAAAACAAGTCAGTCACTGACAAAATAATATAGGCCCTAATTTAATTGTTTCCTAGAGACTAGTTCACATTGATTGACAACTGTCGCGGGCCAGTGTCGTATGCAGGATAGCTTGTATGGGGAACAGACTTACAGATAGGTGCAAAGTTCTCGCAGCACAAGATTCGTGGGTTTGGTCTGAAGAGCACCGGCATATAAACAATGGCTAAATCTACCACTGTAAGTGGCGCAAACACCTTCCACCCAGAGGCAAATTTCCCTATAGGCATGGAGGGCAATTTGCCCCCACAGCCAACGTTCCCCATAAGCTGCGCTCGTGCGCTGTGGCGCACAACTTTTAAGCCCATAGCGCACAACTTATTTCTATAGCGCAGACACCTGTGAACTCTGGAAAAGTTTTGGCATGTAATATGTCAAAACTTTACATAAGTATTTTTCATCAAGAAATGCACTACAAAACTCGAAGTGGCTGAAGTACGTGATCTGTATTATATTTTGCTATTTTACGATATCCGGTTCAGCCTAATAGTTCTTTTCGCGTCTTGTCGGTTGAGTCAACTCGAGTTTTAATTTCAACTTCTAGAGTAACTGTTATAGTCAAGCTGTGAAATGTCAAACCATGTTTAATGGAGAAGGAGAATGTTCTAGTTCTGCAAACAGGACAGCCTTAAGTTTTAAAGAAGATTGGTTAAATACCGCTATGCCGCATGCTTCGATGATGCTAAAGAATGTGCGCCAAGGTGATCTTTTAACTACCGCGAAAACAGGGTGTAATCTGCACGATTTGTGTAGAAGGCGGAACGGAAGGAGACTGGAATAAAGGCAATATAGAGTGCGGCGACTCAAATGCATAGTTCTTACTTTTCCAACTTTCGGGAATGTTCACATATTTTCCAAATAATTGTGAATTTTCTGCACAGAAAGCATTGACGAATTCATGTTCAACACAAGAACATTGTCAATTAGAATCTTTACCTCTTTGGCAGTGGCTTACGATCGTAGTGCAAATTCCTTTCTGTTGCCGCAACATTCAGATGACTCGGTTTATAGAATTCAGAAGTCCTCTGCTGTGGTTCTGAAGCTTATTAACGCAGTCCACATGGGTTTTATGAGTTAAATGACACTTCAGATAGTCTATTTTCCAATAAGACCATTTTTTTGCGAAGTGGCTGAAGTACGTGATCTGTAATATATTTTGCTATTTCTAATCTCCCATTCCGCCTTTTATGCAAATGGTGCAGATTACACCATGGGTTTCAAGTACACAGTTTACACCACTGCTTTTGGTGGAATTGTTAAAAGAAATTGCATAGAATTTGTAAGATAAAGCAGTTGTAGTTCAATAAATGTGAGATATTTGTTCATACTGCACGTATTTTCAGACTTGTTGTATTCAAGACCAAGGTCTTTGTCTCGAGTGCAGTCGAGTTCGTTTTTAAAAGTCTTGGTCTTGAGACTAAAGGTCTTGGTCTTGAGATTAAAAGTCTTGGTCTTGGCTTGGTCTTGAGGTTCAAAGTCTTGGTCTTGCAAAACCAAGACCGGCTGTCAATATGAACAGTCATTTAACAAACTCAAGAATTTAAAAATTTATCAAGCCTGTTTGCATCATAGCTTATGACAAATACCTACGGACGGATAAGTCTTGTTAGTCAGTAAAACACATCGGCAGCAGCAACTAAGTTATGCTGTATCTGGAAGCCCTGCCAAGACTTTTTTCTAAGCCGAGACGGTCTGATAACCCATGGGAAGATTTAAAAAAGGCTCACGATTTGCGCATTTAAATCCAGTGAAAAGCTACTGTGTGTGCCAGCGACTTCAGCACCTATGGAAGGATTTTTTCACATGGCGGAATTTTTATGAGGCCCCCACAAGGCACATCTTGGTCAGGAAATTCTGAGCGAATTGGTTTTTATAAAATACAAAAGGCATTTGCATAACATTTTTCACGAAGGACTTTTGTAAATACGAATTTGGAATTTTCTGCAGTCTGCATTTAAAGTTAATTTGCTTGAATAAGATAAACGACTCACGTTTTCATTAAAATAACGAGTCTTCGACTTGACAATTTTTTTTTAAGGAAAAGAAGTCTTGGCCTGAATGTGATCCTTTTGGGTCTTGGTCTCGGTCATAGCATGTTGCTTTCAAAACCATCATGATGGCATGTGCCTCAATTGCTTGCACTGCTCCGGCATACATCAGGGATTTCTGGGTTCTAGTCTACAGTCAGCAATCATTGCACTATGTAGCCCAAGGAGAAATGCAGGTGCAACAATACCGGTATGTCAATTCAACACAAGTTAATCATGCCTTCTTGTGCGTTAAACTGTCTTCCTGGAACAGTTTCCCACTGCACTTAAGGGTTGCTGCCTTAGACTCTATGTAGAATGCATTTGCTAACTGTCTTAAAATGCCCTTGTTTAGATATATTAGATAGTTCAGCAATTGTCTGAGTTACTTAAAATAGGCTACATTAGTGTTCTGATACATACATACAAGCACAAAAATGGTAGTATGTTACGATTTTAATAACAAGTGATAAGTGATAAATAATAACAGATATAGTCAAGCAGAAATGGAATAGAGAAAGAATGCTAACGAAGAGTGAAGAACTATCACAAAAGATAGAAGAACGGGTGGTAGAGCGGAGTACAGAGACAACAACGGATGATAGGTGGAATAGTCTGAAGGAGATCGTGATCGAGGAAACTACAGACTGTGGGGTTCCAGATGGGTACGGGACCACGCAAGCCATGGGTTACAACGGATATGCTTAGGAATATGGAAGATAGAAGAAAATGGAAACATCAGAGCACAGAGGAGGCAAAGAGGGAATACAAAAGACTGAATAATCAAATAAGAAGAACAACAGATAAGGCAAGAGAAGAATGGTGGGAAGAAACAGTGTGATGAGCTGGATGTTCTACAGAAACGCGGCAGACATGACCTGGTATATGAAAATATCAAAAAACTGACAAATAGGTGAAATTTGGGTGGCACAAGTGCAATCAGGGACGAGGATGGCAAACTACTGGAAAACGCAGACGACATCAGGAAACGATGGAAGGAGTACGTTGAGGATTTATATATAGGAAAAAGTAGCGTGGATCTCAGGGAGAAAGAAACAGCAAGTGTCGATAATACGAGATCGGATGTATTGAGGGATGAGGTTATGGCAGCAATCAGTTACATGAAAAACAACAAAGCAGAAGGAATTGATAATATTCCAATTGAGATATTGAAGAACTTGGGAGAGATAGCAATGACAGAACTACTGCCGTTATGTCAGGACATATATAACAGGGGAATATGGCCGGAAGACTTCCTACAGACCATATTGATCCCGCTCAAGAAAAAGCCAAATGCAACAACATGCAAAGACCACCAAACTATAAGCTTCCTCACACATGCATCCAAGATTCTACTAAGAATTATCACAAATAAATTACAAGCCAAGGCAGAAGCAGATGACTGCTTAGGAGAGGATCAATTCGGCTTTAGAAAGGGAAGAGGAACAGGAGATGGGGCGTGGTGGCTCAGTGGTAAGTTCGACGCCCTGTGACCGGAGGGTTGCAGGTTCGAATCCCACTCTAGCCACTGCGTACGGACCTTGGGCAAGTCCTTCACTCGCAATTGCTCGTGGCGCTTTGGCGTGAAAATTCCGGCACAGTATCAAATGCTGTAGTCGGGAGGACCTCCGGGTATTAGTTGACTTTGAGAGGCGCTATAGAAATATCCGGAATAAATAAATAAATTAAATAAATTGCAGCTATGAGGATAGCGTCGGAAAGAAGCCTTCAACATGGCCATGCGTGTTTCGTCGACTATGAGAAAGTTTTCGACGGGGTGGACTGGAGGAGACTGATGCATGCGTTGCAACGAATAGGGCTGGACTGGAAAGAAACCTGTACATGGGGCAGAAAGTAAAAATAAGAATAGATGGTGAATACTCGGAGCCAGGAAGAATAGGCAGAGGAGTGAGGTTAGGTTGCCCATTCTCCAATACTCTTCAATATCTACATTGAAGAGATTGTACGGGAGGCATCAGAAGAAGCGAGTGAGGGAGTAAAGGTGGTAGGAAGGTTGGTGAAAGCGTTGAGATTTGCAGATGATCAGGCAATGTTAGCGAGCAGCCAAGAAGGGCTACAGAGAATGATGGACCGCCTGAACATGATCTCAAGAGAATACGAAATGAAAATAAATACCACGAAGACAAAGGTTATGAAGATAAGCAAAGGAGAAGTAACAGCAGTTAGAATAATCATAAACGGAGAAGATATAGAGCAAGTTGAGAGATTTTGTTATCTGGGAAGTATGGTCACAAAGGATGCGAAGTGCCACGCGGATATAAAAAGAAGAATAGCCATTGGAAAAGATGCATTCTATAAAAGAAAGGAACTCTTGAGAGGAAATTTAAATAGGAATCTGAAAAAGCGAATGGTGAAGACACTGGTATGGAGTGTGGTCCTGTACGGATCTGAAACATGGACTACAAGGTGGGAGGACATAAGGAGGCTATAAGCCTTCGAAATGTGGATATGACGGAGAATGTTGAGAATTAGCTGGACAGAGCATAAGACAAACAAGGAGGCACTGCAAATGGTGGGAGAGGAAAGATCTATGATGAGGACAATTAGTGCTCAAAGAAAATGGATTGGCCATACAATGAGACGAAATTCCCTGCTACGAGATATCATCGAGGGTAGAATGGTAGCGAAAAGAAAAGAGGAAGACCAAGAACGATGTTCCTAGGCTGGACAATGAAGGACGGCTACAGAAAGATGAAAGAAGAGGCTCAACACTGAGAAGAAGTTGGACATATGAACCTGCCTAAGGGCAGAGAACCAAAGAAGATATCTACAATTACAAGCAAATGTCATAACTCAATAACTAAAACCCTGTCATATCGGTGATACAAGCTGTACGTATTATTATTATTATTAAAGTAGTTTTATATAGTGCCCCTTCAAGAGTGCCTACTCAGAAGCACTCCCAGCCCAACCACGGTCAAATAATGCAGTTTTGAGGACAGTAAGAAACAGGGTGAAATTACCAATCGGTAATTGACGGAGCTTGGTAGGGAGCCCATTCCAGGCCATGGGGGCAGCCACAGAGAAGGCACGGCGCTGCCGTTTGGCTGTCCGTGCACGGGGAACAATAAGTTCAGCTTGCGCAGCTGAGCGAAGAGAGCAACGGTGCTGCAAGCATGAGGTGGGATAGCAGAGCTCCCGCAGGTATGGAGAAGCCAAACCTTCAAAGCACCGCCGGACCAAGGCAGAGATTCGGTAAGTGATGTGCTGTGGGTAGGAGAGCCAGTGGAGGACATCCCTGATATACGCAGACACTCTGCCAAACTTGGGGATGCGGCCTACAAGGCGGGCAGCAGTACGCAGGATTCTATTCAGGGACTCAATCCGGCAGGCCGGAAGTCCATCATATATGGCACTGCAATAGTCCAATCGAGAAACAAAAGCATGGACAAGCGTGGAAGCTGCACCGGGAGACAAAGAACGGGAGATCACCTTGAGTTGCCAGAGTTGGTAATAGCAACTGCGGGAGAGAAGATTTATGTGCTGCATGAATGCAAGTTCCTGGTCCAGGATGACTCCCAAGTCTCGGACCCAGTCGAGAAAGAAATGTGTGTGAATTGCAAGGAAAGAGAAGACATATCTATTTTAGAGAGCTGTTGGGGAGTGCCAAGCCATATAAACTGCGTCTTGGCAGGGTTTAGCCGCAGGCGGTTTGAGGACATCCAGGCCTGCAGGGACTCCATGGCATGAGTCATAGTTTCTACGGCTGCAACAGCGCAGACAGCCGGGCAGTGTATATAGGCTTGCAGGTCGTCAGCATAGGACTGGCTAAGGAACGACCAGGCCACCAGCAGGGACCCCAGGTCGGCAGTGTAGATTATGTAAAGAAGGGGGCCAAGGACAGAGCCCTGAGGCAGACCAAATGGAGCAAGGACCCAAGGAGACCTAGTGGATCCGTGGACCACCCTGAAGGAGCGGTCATGTAGAAAGGAGGTAAGCCAATCAAGAACATTGCCAGAAAAGCCAAAAGAAATGGATAGGCACTGCAAGGGGATGTCGTGATCGAAAGTGTCGAACGCGGCACTCACATCAAACAGCACAAGGAGAGTGACCTGAGATCTGTCAATGGCTCCATATGTCAGATAGCAGGCGGACTAACAAGGTTTCTGTGGAGTGGCCCTTATGGAAACCGGACTGGAAAGTGGGGAGAAGACCATTTTTGTCAAGGTAGCACGAGCTGTGCGGCAACAATCTTTTCAATTATTTTAGATAGGAATGAAACATTTGCTCTGGGCGAATGAAACACTTGCTATGGGCCTAAAATTAGTTGGCTCAGTAGCGTCGAGTCCATCCGCTTTAATCACTGGAACCACGATGGACATCTTTTGGCTAGCAGGAAGAATTCCCTCTTAAAGGGAGCGATTACATAGAACCATGAGGAACGGTAGGAAGACATCAAGAGTCTCTTGTAGGATGAATGATGGGAGTAGATCCAGTTCCCAGGTTTTCGGCGCTGATGCAAGTATGATTTGACGGAGCTCAGCACTGGTGATTGGGCCCAGAGACGGAAGATCACAGCTCGTAGGTGGAAAGACCGGTGGCGGGTTGTCTGCTGTAGCCTCGCGGACCGAACTCACTTTAGCCATGAAGGCCTTAAGGAAGGCATCAGCTGTGAAGTGCGATGCAGCCGGGCAGGAACCAGAGCGCGCTCGACCCAGGATGTCATTGAATGTCGACCAGAGTTTCCTTGGTTCTCCGGAGTGCTGGGCAATCTTGTTTTCCCAGTAGCTCCGCTCTTTATCTTTGTACCGACGGTGCATTTCACGGACGTATCGTATCCAGGTAGCACGGTCAGAAGAGGCCTTAGTTCTCCAGTAGTGTCTTTCCAAGCGACGGGCATGCCGTCGATAAGCACAGCACTCAGCGTCAAACCATGGTGTCAGCACCGAGCGGCGCGCCTTTGCAGTACGAGCTGGAAGCATGGTGTTGATGATATCGGCTACCGTTGTCTCGTAGATTTCAAAGAGGTCAGAGGTCGAGGCGTCGGAGAGGGAGGATGGATCAGCGAAGGCTGGGACGGAAAGGAGGGCCTCACAGAAGGTGGCACGATCCATCGACTTCCAGCATCGGAATTGTCCCTCGACATGCATCGAAGTCTCGTGGAGGAATGGGACCATGGCATTTACAAGACCATGATCTGATATGGTTGGTGGGTGGACTGTAAAGTCACTTAGTTGGCAGGCATCTCGCGTAATTAAAACATCCAGCCAACCGCCCAGTCGATGTGTCAGTTCAGCGATGCGCTGCACCAGCCCAAACTGTTCCGCGATAAGTGCGAACTCTTTTGTCTCCAGCAGTTCAGGGTCCTCTAGGTGAAGGTTGATGTCACCAGCGAAGACCAGCTGGGTGTTGTGCAGCGCGACCTGTTGCAGCAGCGCCGCAAACTCTCCAAAGAAGACTGTTGATGGCAGTTCAGACCCTGGACGGTAGACAGCAATGATAGTCAGTGGGCCATGAGGCGAGGCGACAGAGACAACCAGAGCCTCGAAGGTCGTAGGAGGGTTTGGGAGTGTGACCCTTCGCGTTTGTAGAGCTGCGCGATGGTAGATGATGAGCCCTCCACCGCGTCCATCACCGTCCCGAACATCAGCCCTCGGACAGTCAATGCACTAATAGCCCTGTGAGGCAGATCTGCGTACCGCCACGTCAGATGAGGAGCAGTGCCAGGACTCTGTGATGAGGAGTAGGTCGAGGTTTTCAGCGAGTATTGTGTCAGCAACAGCGACGTGTTTATTTCGGATCAAGCGAACGTTCCACGTAGCTAAGCGGAGGCCAAATAGGGGAGCAGTCGAGGACAAGCCATCAGCGGGTGCCGACGGGAGGGAAGAAGCTGGTTTAGGTCGACCAGCAGTCGGTCGCCAGATTCGACAGGAGAATAGGATTTTCCTCGTACAGTGCGAAATACGAGAGGGACAAGAAGAAAGCACACGGATCTGGTCCAAGCTATACGTGAAAGAT
This sequence comes from Allolobophora icterica, assembly GCA_963556255.1. Lineage (NCBI taxonomy): Eukaryota > Metazoa > Annelida > Clitellata > Crassiclitellata > Lumbricidae > Allolobophora > Allolobophora icterica. The sequence continues at coordinate 68,249,485 of OY744604.1, read as the reverse complement.
GGCTTTGCCACGTCCCACGCAGGTCGCCAGCCACCATTTTTGTGGTGTGATAACGTACAATGAATAACAATAGTTTCTGATGGAAATGTAGATGTGACTGTGATAGTCCACGTAGCGAGGTAGCCACGGATCAATAGCAGTTATCCACGAATAGTTTGCAAACCGAAAAATGTCAACATAACAACTTTAAATGATATAAAGTTACGACTGAGTTGAGCTGGCGTAAACACGCCGAAGCGCCACCTAGCAAATTTTATCAGTCCACGTATGGTATCAGTCCACAGAAAACACCCACTTTAAGAACCAATGTTGCTGTGAACAGAAGAACTAGCAAACCAAAATATGTTCAGTTGTAGGTGTTCAAAAGTGTTCAGAGAAAGAGCTCTGGTGTTAAGTATTATTGAAATTCAACCTTACCGAAGTTCCAGTTGTCATATCTTCAGCAGTAGGCATTAAGAACTTGATGATCACTCTACAGCATGCAAGTAAAAAATAAATGTCATATCCTACATGTCTTAATCCTTTAACGATGCTCAAGAGGGATTAGTTTTCCATACATTTTAGTACATGCTTGTCGTTAAATTGTTAAAGCAAAATCTTGAGTAAAAGCATATCTTACTATGTATAATGCAAAATATTTTCTCCTGCAAGTGACCAACATGCGATACGTAGGCGCCCAGGATGCTACTGTAATGTAAAGAAGTATGCGGACCATCGGGTTGCTGTTGTCAGGGCTACGCATGTATTTATAGCCAGCAACTGGCGATTGTCCATGGGCGGCCACAAAGTGACTGAGCTCCCCATGGGGCACCAACGTCCGTTAGCGATGTGGCGTGTGAGGCACAAGTGTCGAAGGTGGTTTCTGATGCCAATAACCAATAACAGAAACTGACAAAGCGTCCATGGAGTCCTTGCACCTGACAAACAAAGCGATATGTGGACACCCAGGATGCTGCAGTTAGTAAGTGGACGATCAGGATGCTGCTGCCAAAGCCAACGTCAACAGATGTGGAGATGAGAAGGATGCCGCACTGAGCACTGCCACAACGCTGTAATGCAGGCCAGAAAGCTAACCATGCCAGGCAGTATGCAGATGAGCAGGCTGCTACTGCCAGGCAATATCCCAATGAGAATGTCGTCACCATTATGAGGCACGTGGACAAGCAAGATGGTGCTGTCAGAGATGCACATATGCTCGAAGCCGGCAATGCTATGCCTAATATCAACCCGTGCTCCTTACAGAACTGTCATCTAAATAATCACAGTGGCTCTACGGAAGAAGTTGGATGGTGCTGGAAGAGAATATGCACAATTTATGCCCGTCCAAAGGACGGGTGGCTTGTTCAGGGCCTGCCTCCAACCCATGACAAATAGTGACAGAGTACTACCCATTACGGTGTCTCTTAGCATAGTGCAAAAGAAATTTTTTTAAATTTTTCTCCTTCTCACCCTCCCAAGATGTTAGGTTCATAGAAATAAAATTCTACAAAAAATTTCATTAAAATTGGATAATATTTAGAGATGCCCTCGAGCTTTAAAGTTTAGAAAATTAATGATACACGTACAATGCGAAATGTAATGTTGCATAATAATTAATCGTCAGTTGTAGTACTAGTTAATCAATTTGTATTGTTTATGATACAGAATTTCTACTTTCTGCGTGCATATTTATGTTAAAATTAATATCTAATGTCCAGAAACATACTCTCATTCGTTCCTGAATGAGGGTCATGCCTCACTCGGCCATGTCATTGACGACTGCCAACCGTTGATGATGTGCAGAGCCTGTGGAAATTTTGTTTCCTCTTCATCCCATTCATACGGATCCAATGCAAGCAAAGTTTGAGGAAGGCCAAGCATGGAAAAGAGTCGTTTTTAAGTTTATCATGCAGAACTGCTCCAGGGTCACAGTGCACTTTTGGTCGCTTTGGTGGATGATCCGGGGCTGGATCTTCCATGGTGGCTAACATCAGTCTCTTCATCTCCACAGACACTCTTGAATCAAAAAGAGTCAGTCCGACCAGCTCCTCAGAAAGGTACCATAGATTAAGTCCAAGTTCTTTCCTTGTTGTGCTGGAAATGGCTTCATGTGAGTATTTTTAGAGTTCAACCATTAGTTGGAAGTTGCTCAGAGGTACTTCAACTCCGATTGGGGCAGTAATCCAGGCCTAGAGGTGAATGATAACTGCAAAAGTTGCCAGATCACGAATTCCTCTCTTCTCTGAAGCAGTCATCTGGAACTGGTCATGAACGAGCCAGATCTTAATTGCATGTCATAACCTTGACCATCCAATTTGCACGATGCGTAGCGCCTGGCACCTGGTAAAGAACACCTCATGCAGGAATTCCAGTTCATGAATATAGTCATCTCGTGATTGCTTTACTTCCAAGTTTACTTGAGCAAAGTTTAGAATATCATCTCGGGTTGATGCTCGCCTCTTTGGGGCTGTCCTGATGGGGTCTAGGACATTACCCCCCGGACATTACCCCCCTGCCATTACCCCCCTGCCATTACCCCCCGTAGGATATTACCCCCCTGCCATTACCCCCCGCATTTAGTGTACATGTTTGTTTGTACATACATGTATACATACATGTATTCATACATGCATACATATATACATACATGCATACATACATGTATACAAACATGCATACATACATAGATACATATGGCATATGCATGCATGCATGCATGCATACCTACATACATACATACATACATACATGTAAGTATGTATGTATACATACATGTATACATACATGCATACATGTATACATACATGCATACATACATGTATACATACATGCATGCATATATACATACATGCATACATACATGTATACAAACATGCATACATACATAGATGCATATGGCATATGCATGCATGCATGCATGCATACCTACATACATACATACATACATACATACATGTAAGTATGTATGTATGCATACATGCATGCATACATGCATGCATTCATGCATACATACATGCAGGGGGGTAATGGCAGGGGGAAATATCCTACGGGGGTAATGGCAGGGGGGTAATGCATACCTACATACATACATACATACATACATACATACATACATACATGTAAGTATGTATGTATGCATACATGCATGCATTCATGCATACATACATGCAGGGGGGTAATGGCAGGGGGGAAATATCCTACGGGGGGTAATGGCAGGGGGGTAATGGCAGGGGGGTAATGGCAGGGGGGTAATGTCCGGGGGGGTAATGTCCTGTTCCCGTCCTGATGTAACCGGGCCATGTCCTGCACCAACTAATACCTCCAACCAATCCTACCTACTACCTCTGTCCCTGTGCCCATGACTGCATTATTCCCCCAGCCAACAGCCTGATATGGAAAAAATTTATTGTTAGGATGTTATATACTTTTTAACTGGGATGTCTGTACAACAAAGTGCGATTAGCAATTGCTTAATAAAGAATATACTTACTTACTTACTTACCATGTTGACTTTGTTTAGGACAATGCTATGAATACGGTAACTGATTGCAAAATAAGCAATGGCTTTGTCGCTAATCCACAAATCATGCAGGTTGTGTAATTCAGTAATTTTCCACTTACTTGCCGCGAAAGTGCATTTATTACAAATTTTTTTGAAACATTTTAAATTTGAATTTTCAAATTTTTTGCCTGCAACTTGCTAACAAATTGAACAGGAGCTAAGAGTCTTCTCCCCTGCTTCTATGGATTGAAATTGGCAAATTAATAAGGCAATCTGGCCTTCTTTTAACAATGAGAACTACACCGTGTCTCAAAATAAACTGTGCACAATTGTTTCTTTCAGAACTTCGTCAAATTTCCACCAACTTTAATAATTTTTGGTAGGTAGATGGCAAAATAGCTGAAATTTTATGCAATTTATAAATCTTCCACCTCACCTGACTCATGTCACCGCACTACCTTGTTAAACACAGATGTACCAATTTCTTATATAACGCTTAAATTTTATTACATGCAACAAACTCTCTGACGACTTAATTAGCACGCAGTAAAGTAAAATATGGTTTACTTAGCATAGATTTTAATTGTTATGACAGATCTGCTTAAAAGTGTTAGAATTGGTGCTCGAAATGTGCCCGCTTACACGGACACAAGCGCTTAGACAGCGACGCCACTGCCCGATAGCAGCATCAACGATCGACTGGTCAAAGCGCGCCCACACGCCGATCAGACGCGTTTTGAGTTCGTCGACGTTGGCTATTCTGAAGCGGTAAACCTTTTCCTGCAGCACACTCCATATGCTATTGTCGACTGAGTTAAGATCCGGTGAATTCGGCGGCCACAGTGCTGGAGGTATGAAGTCGGGCGTTTATCGCTCCAGGAAAGAGACAGTGTCGCGTGCTCGATGCGCCGGGGGCCATCCTGTTGAAAGACAAAAAAGTCGCCCTGGGATATCTGGCGTATGTCTGGCAGTAGCTTCTGGGCAAGAAGGTTGTCGCGATAGTAGGCCCCATTCACTTTGACACCGTGTAAGCGGGGCACATTTGGAGCACCAGTAATGTAATAAAATTTAAGCGTTATATAAGAAATTGGTACATCTGTGTTTAACAAAGTAGTGCGGTGACATGAGTCAGGTGAGGTGGAAAATTTATATATAGCATAAAATTTCATCTATTTTGCCATCTACCTACCAAAAATTATTAAAATTGGTGGAAATTTGACGAAGTTCTGACAGAAACAATTTTGCACAGTTTATTTTGAGACACGGTGTATATAGCATGGTTGTAACCAATAGGCCTAGAATGCTAAAACTTTGACATCAAAGGGCCACCTCTAAATATTATCCGATTTCCACCAAATTTTTTTGTACATTTTTTATCCATGAACCTAACAACTTGAAGGGGTGAGAGATTGAAATTTTCAACTTTCATTTTTAAGAGACACCCTACTACCCATGGAGCTGTTGCATGTGACCAACAAGCGACACGTCGACGCCTGAGATGCTGCCGTAAAGACGAATGTGGATGAACCAGGTTGCTGTCATCAGGACTATGCCCATGTTTACATCTGGTAACAATGACTGGTTTGTCTACGGATGATCACAAAGCGACTGGACTCCCAAAAGAGATTCCTGGATCCAACAGTGATACTGCAAGCTGGGTACATGTGGCACAGCGGATCATTGTAGTCATTACAAATAATGATGCAGCGCCCGAGGGATCAAAGTACTTGACTAACAACAAGCTGCATATTGATACCCAGGATGCTGCACGTTTATACCCAGGACACTGCCGTCAGGCTATACGTCTATAAGAAAGCTTCCGCCATCAGGCAGTACACGACTGAGAGGGCCACCGATGTCAAGAGGTACACAGATGAGCAATGCCATGACCGGTGATTTCACCACAGGCATCCGCAGAGTTACTGGGCTCCCCAGAGGTGCATCAACATCCAAAAGCAGCGCAGCAAACATGGCACAAGCGGCGAAGGTGGTCACCGATACCATAACAAAGAGTGCCGAGGGAGCAATTGCACAAGACAAACAAGCAGCACGTAGACGCTCTGGACGCGGTCATGAGGCAGTTTGTGGACGGGCAGAGGTACCTGAACAACCTCAAGATAGGTCACATTCTGCCCCTATACAGAGACCGTTGCGAAACGGGCTTCATCGCCTCAGCCATTTCAACATACTAAATTTCCGTGTGTAGGGCATTTGACTCAACCACTATAGGCGGGTGTGCCTCATTTATTTCAGCTCCACAATTTGAATGTGGCTCAGATATGTGGCTCAGATAAAATTGAACGTCCAGAGTCAGCCATATGGAAGGTCAACCTGCCGGGTAGAACTGGTGTACACAATCTCCCATGTATCTCATCCTAGAAGCTCAGTGGGGTAAGACTATAAACACCAGAAGTGGCAGTAGGTTCATGTATACAGACCTCCACCTCCAATACCACTTTGACTGATACTGCGCAGGAGTTTGCCGTAGACTGGAGTGTTGCATGCAAAATCTACAAACCAGCAATCCTTAGCGCAGAGCTTTTATCGTTAATCGTTGTAATATCCCACATCCAGATCTACATGCATTTTAAAGTTGGGGCTGAATAGAGCAGTATGGGTGAGAACCTCTGGCAACATGGTGAAACAAATATGTACAAATACAGCCTGAACCTATTTTGTGTGGTCTGCTGGGAGTATGATATCCTGACGCCCACCACAGAGTTGTTGGTCGCAGTGCCCACCACCATATTGACTTTGTATTGCCGGACCCCTACAGCCGTGACACTGCAACCGGGACAGTGACAACGAGCGCTCGACAGACTCTTTGGGCATTCCAGGTCAAATCAACACAATTTTGAATAAAATTTTGCATCACCATCTCTGATTTAGATGAAATTTGGCAAGATGATACAACCCAATGAAAAACTCTCAAAACCAGAATTTTACATTTTTGGGTCAACCGGTGTCCAATATATGGGTTATTGAACCTCGACCCAATGAAAAACTGCTATATCTCACCCGTTTTCTTTTTACGCTCTATTGAAGACTTTTCTCTTTGATCAGACCTGGCTTGGGAGTGCCTCTGAGTAGAGCCCTTGAAGAGGCGCTATATAAATTCCATAATTGATTGATTGACCCTAATGGTCAAATTTACGCCTACCGGACGAGGGTTAAACTGCTGTATCTCAGCTCCTACTGCACCTAGAAACAAATGTAAGATATCAAATTAAAAAGCTCTGCATGATTGCTCTATATGGGCAAGGCATCTAGAGATAGTTATTTTGAGTAACCAAAAAAATGTAAGCAGCTGTAATCTAGTAACCCTGATCCATTCACTTTGTACTCTCATAATTTTATGAAATTTCTTCCATTCAAAGATCTCATTGTTCTAAACAACTGGTGAAAAGTTTAGAGTGGGATCTCCAATAGTCTTTTTGTTATGATTTTTAAAAAAATTATCCAATGGAGGGCTCGAATCGCATATCAGTACTGTTGTACTTTTTTATTCAGTGTTGTGTACACAGATATATTGAATCATAACCAAAATGATCTCATTTGCTTACACATGATGCTGAACAAAACAATATTTAAGATTTGCCTACTTACTTATCAATTTAAATTAAATCTTGCTCTTGTTCTTGATTTTAAAGAGTTTCCTCTCGGAGATCTTGAAATCTGACTTGTAAAAATTTTTTGTCAATCTGTAATAATTATACACTGTGTCCCGATGAAAAGTGGACCCCAAGAAACAGTGTCATAACTCGGTCAAAACTTGTAGTATTTGCCTGAAATTTCGAAAACAACAACAGTAGCCATATTACCACCTAACTGTAACGCCGTTTGAAAATGTTGGTGAGTTTGTCAAGTTTATGAACGTTTGAGATGCAGTACTGAAAAGGGGAAATTTCCAACATACAACAGCCATAAGGAAGTGAAGTTTAGCTACAGCTGGTGTTCAAAATGTCCTCCTTGTTCACGGACACACGACCGTAGACGTGGACGGCACTGTTTGATGGCCCGGTCGATGATCACGTGGTCAAACAGCTGCCACTCTTCAATCAGACGCGCCCTCAGGTGAGCGACGTCACGAATGCGGGAACGATAAACGCGCTCCTCCAATGCACTTCAGATTTGATAGTCAACTGGATTGAGGTCTGGACTGTTGGGCGGCCACTGCTGCTGGGATATGAAGTCGGGTGTCTCCCGGGACAGCAGAGCAATGGTCTCACGTGCTCGGTGCGCAGGGCCACAATCTTGTTGAATGTGAAGTAGCCGCCCGATGAAAAGTACACCCCTAAACGTTTGTCAAAAATTTTTTTGGGGAAATTTCCCCTTTTCAGTACTGCATCTCAAACGTTGATAAACTTGACAAACTCACCAACATTTCCAAACGGCGTTAAGATTTGGTGGTAATATGGCAAGTGTTGTTGTGTTAAAAATTTCAGGCAAATGCTAAACGTTTTGACCGAGTTATGACACTTTTTCTTGGGGTCCACTTTTCATTGGGACACAGTGTATATTACAATTTAACATACCTTCAAACTTGGAAAACAACAATTATTGCCATGCTGCACATGCCATTCTGCAGCGGCCATAAGACAACCAAATTATGACACCACATCAGTTGTTACTCTTCGCAAAGGCAGTCATTCCACCAGTCAATTTCTAATTTGCTACCGCAGAGACACGAGCCAGAATTTGCTTTGTTGGGCAGCAGATTTGAGTCTATGCTTGAAGTTGCTGGAAATCACAAACTCCACTGCATTCACCCTATATCAACAGAGCACTTGTGGAAGTGAAGAAATTCTCAAATAGTCACGAGTCCAGACATAGGCGTAGCTACATTGAGGCAAGAGGAGGCATTTGCCTCCTCATGGTTTTTTAGATTTAAAAATGTTCATTGGGTTATAGCCCTGCATCCTCAAGTATACCGTTGCATAACCCCATTAGAGGTGGAAGTTGCCTCCTCTTGAACGGAAGAAATTCCCAAAAAAGGTCATCAAATTTTCTTTTGAAGAAATTCCCAAAAAAGGTAATCAAATTTTCTGTCGAAGAAATTCCCAAAAAGGTCATAAATTTTTTTGCCAGTGGTTGCCTCCTCTTGAATTTAAGTCTGGCTACGCTCCTGAGTCCAGAGTTTGTTGTGTTCTACAGTCAGAGTCTGTTAATGTTCTGCAGTCTGCTGATACTGTGAAATTTTCAGACTTAAAGGGCTACGTCACCACTAAGTACGATGGCAACTAGGCTGTGTCATGCTGACATTTGTTGAACAGAATGAAGTGGAAATAAACTTTCTACATCTATATGAGCCCACTCAATCTTTCCATTATCCACGTCCCAGCTTATCTACTGATAATATCTTGTGCGGATGTACAGTAGGGGTAGACCGGAAACCGCCTCGGATATTTGCCTCGGCCGGAAAAATCCCGTTTCCGGAAGTATTCGCCTCGGTAAATATTGTAGACGCAAATAGTTGCAAAAAATTTGTTTCTTTCAGAATTTATTTAATAAACTTACGTATATAAAATTATTAATGTTCAGCCTTAAAACACCGGAAGTCCACATTTCATTGATTATTTATTTCTACAATTCAAACTGTATCCGTCAGTTATTACATGTACACAAATTTATTTCGATAATTTTTTATTACATGAAAATTTGAAAATGTGAAGCTTCGCATATGGAACAAATGGTACCGGTTCGTTTCTGGTAAATAGTTCATCCAAATACTCGGTTCCGGTTTCCTGTGGAAAATCTCTTTCCGGTCGACCCCTAATGTACAGACAGCTCTTGAACCAACAAGCACGGGAGGTCAATACACTGAAAGCCCATGAGATGAAAGCTACTACAGTACAATAGCACTGGAAAGACAATATCTAGCTAGTACTGAAACTTGGAGGACTGTGAATGTTGATTTGACAGCTGAATTGTTATTTTTATTAAAAATGATATTCTCATACTATCAGACATATCATTTAACATAGCCTACCTTGATTTACAGAGCGATTCGCACTCTTAAATGACCATTCAAAAAATAATAACAAAAAGACTACAGGAGATCCCACTCTGAAATTTTCACAAGTTGTTTAGAACAATGAGATCTTTGAATGGAAAAAAGTTCATAAAATCATGAGAGTACAAAGTGACCTGGGTCAGAGTTACTAGGTTACAGTTGCTCACATTTTTTTGATTACTCAAAATAACTATTTCTAGCCCATATAGAGCATTCACACAGCTTTAATTTGGTACCTTACACATGCTTCTACAAGCAATAGGAGCTGAGATACAGCAGTTTAACCCTCGTCCGGTAAGCGTAAATTCGACCGTTTGGGTCGAGGTTCAATTATCCATATCTTGGACACCGGTTGACCCAAAAGTCTAATATTTTGGTTTTGAGAGTTTCTCATTGGGTTCTATCACCTTGCCAAATTTCATCAAAATCGGATATGGTGATGTCGGGTCACTGTGTTGATTTGACACGAAATGACCCTCTTCCTTTAACCGACAAGTAGCACCCCTGCATCACTTTGCAAACTACTGCCGAGGTCGTCTCATTAGATTGTGGGTTCTGGAAGCTAATACTGTTCGGTTATAGCAGCAGTGATGCCACGGTTCATGTCACGACACCAGAAACTGCCACTGGAAGCATCGATCGCATGGTTGACATTTCCAGCTGCCAGTTTGATTGTGCCAGGGCGATATACATACCAGGCCAAATGAGTTTCCGAGTTCAGGCCAAAAAAGATGCGCTGAAGCAGTGGTCGAGTGAATGTCACCCTAATCAAATTGGTGAGCTCGAGTGATTTTTTAGATCGGAAGTTGAGGGCCGGAGCCGCCTGTATAAAAGTATCGGAGGGCTGTAAACATAGTCGAGGGCGTGTCCGCCACTTGTGCAATCGTGTGATGGGCGTTGGGAGGGACCACCTTACTGGCGACTGGAGGTGGGCTCGTGAGGGTTTCACTGTACTGGCCTGCATGTTTGATGTTGCGGGCATCGCCATTCGCTGAAGATGTTCGGCCATGGTGGCAAAGCATAAAGCCATCTGAGTGTTGGCCAACAGCAAACTCAACACCATTCACAGCCACATTTCGAAGGCGCTTGAGGACACCATGATCACTGATGAGGAATACAAGCTGATTCTTGAAGAGGTCGAAAAGTACCGCACAGTGAAGGATGAGATGTCACAAGTTTGTACTCCCATTGTTGACGGAGACAAAAATAAGTTGCTCAGACGAGGCCACCAGTAATAGAGTTCACAAAGCAACTTGGCGCCACAGACTCATCATTTTCCTAAGCTGTGGCTGGGGTTATGATGAAAGAGCAAAGCCTATCAAGGCGACCTCTCTACCACTTCGAGTAAACCGAGCTGTGCCAATAGCATCTGTCTGTTTTGTGACTGGGTTCGTGGAAGGCAGCTGGGTCAGGCCTTTTTACATATGGTTGCAACCCAGCTGCTAGAGTGGGCCAGGGACATAGTGGGGCTCATAGGACCTCCCAGTCACCTAAGAGGTTCACATTTGTCCTGTTTTTTGTGTCAAGCCAAGGTGAATCAGAAGCCTCAGGTGGGCCCATATCTCTGGAAAAGAGAAATTATATGGCACCAAGATGAAGTGAAATCTGCAGTTCACATCTACTATTTCAATTCAATTGGTTTACTTTTCAGTTTAGGTTGGGGTTTCAGACTTCAAACCTGAAACCAATAGTCTACTGGTTAGCAGGCCGAGAGGTCGGGGTTTCAAATCCTCGCAAGGGCAGAAATTTGGTTTGAGATTTCTACTCCATGTACACCCCTAGCAACTCAGGTTCAATGAGCATATACTGACAATACACTGTTGGTGGGATGAGACAGCGAGAGCGAGGACTGGCCATCCATACTCATGTGCTGAGGCTAAGAAAATGAAGTCACTAACACTTCATACCTATGGCTGCCTCAGCGCTAGCTTAGGGGACAGCTCCTCTTCTTCTTGGGTTATTTTTCAGAGACACCTACATGTTCATTCACATTCTGTTAACTGAACAATAATTACCCTCTCATGATTAAGTCCTGTTGTGGTCATCTTATATTTAAGCAATTTAGTATACTTACATTTCATTGCCCAATTCTTTCCTCAAAACAATGATTGGCCAAAATCTGTCAATAACATCAAAGTCTTTCAACTTGCGCACTTTGGCAGGATTTACTGCATTGTTGTCTTCTGCAACATACAAGACTGTAATCTGAGACAACAGAAATCCTATATAAGAACTTCTACTTCCTTTCTGACTACAAGTTTACTTCAAGCAAACATAAACTGATATTTTGAGCATCATGATACAAGTGCCATAGAAAGCAACAGATCAGATTCTACAACTCGGTTTCTAAATACAAAACACAATCAACAAACTCATCAAAGACTTTCTCAAATCCCTTCATATTTTATTAATTAAAAAGAAGAATTACAACAAATTCAATAAATTCTAAAGCAGGGGTGGGTAAACTGCAGATTGGGCCACATTAAACACCAAAAACTTCAGAGGGACGGTACAAAATTTTTAACTTTTAATAACTACTAACATGCAGGGCATAACTGATTTCGGTTTTTTGCCAATTCAGGATACCAGATACGGCGGATAGTATAGGCCATTATTTGCCGATTCCTGATCCGATTCTGAATAGTAATTAAGGATGTATTTGTTAAAATATATTTTGTTGTATATTTATACAGGCACATTATGGTGGGTCAGACATAAATATAATCAATAAACTGTATTAAAATCTCATTTTATATTAAAATATACATATAATATATTTTTATTTTAACATATACCCGTATAAAAATAATAAATACTAGGCTGTGTTTTTGCCAATTCAGGATACCAGATATGGCAGATAATATAGGCCATTATTTGCCAATTCCTGATCCGATTCTGAATAGTAATAAAGGATGTATTTGTTAAAATATATTTTGTTGTGTATTTATACAGGCACATTACGGTGGGTCAGACATAATTAAAATGGCAACAAGTGCACTTTCATAATCGATAAATTGTATTAAAATCTCATTTCTATAATATTAAAATATGCATATAATATATGTTTACTTTAACATATGTGACTTGCTCCGGCAAAAGTAGGCGGAAGTCGCCAATGAGAAAACAAGAGAAATTAGCTAAAACACCAATCAGGTGTAAATTTTACAATTACCGTTTTTTTGCATATATCAATAAATAAGATGTTATATTACATGAAAAAATTGATCTAATAAAATTTCACCTATTTCATGACAAATTTAATAAATTTTTGTGATTGATAAAAATTATCCGAGAATTTTAAATTTTTGGGGGGACCAGTGTCAAAAGTATTTTATGGCCTTCAATCTGTTAGGAATACCAAGTGTAATACCTCACTGGAAAGTTTATGCATTCAGCTTGCTAAAAATAACCTCATTTGGTGTGTTTCCCATAGTGATTTCCATAAGTTTAAGGTAAAATACACTGAAACTTTGCAATTTATGTTGAGTTTGTATTAAGATAATAAACTTTGCATGCGTTTTTCTCGAAATTGTACTTCCGAATAGCAAAACATTCTAAAATTCATATCTCTGGAACCAATAAAGATAGAATAATTTTTTTAACATTTCAAACAGAAATTAATGTTTATCACTTTAAGCCCAACATATACAAAACTAAATTTATGGACATCAGCCTCCTTTTGCCAGAGCAAGTCACATATGTGATGCGGCATCCCAAAACCAGGCGGTTCGTAAAAATTTACAAAATCTAGGGTTTAATATATATTTGTGGATCTTTTCGATCTTTCCAAAATGCCAAGGGTTTTTCCTATGGGTCTAACCGTTGCGAAGATATGCGGTTTGGAAACTATGCCCGTCACGAGAAATTATTTAGAGAAAAATGCCAAAAACATAAACGCATGTAATCTATCATAAAGTCCTTGATAACGATAGGTATTGCTTGAGCTTAAAAGCTGAAATTTTCACAGCTTATAAGCATACATGTCTGCCAATATTACAATATAAAATTATATTATTATTTTTTGTTTTTATTTAATAATTAAGGAAACTTCTGGTAACTGACTAAGCGTTCATTCCACTCCACGCAGATAAAAATAGCTCGAGATGCAGCGCTCAACCTTGTTTTGCCCAATCCGGACTCTAGCATTGCACTCATACTGTGGTGTAATCAAAATCCAAAACCAGAAATACGTAAAGTAAGTGACAGAGTTTTTCAAACTGTGGTCCGCGGACCCCCAGGGGCAGGCCCTTAGCCAGAAATAAAGAGTAGGGCGTCCAAAAGCATGCAAAGTCATGACCACCCGATGCCGTAAGCGTATGAAGTCGCGACCGCCCGATGCCGCGACCGTATGAGTCCGACTGCAAAAGTCTACAATGCCCCTACACTGAATGACTTTTGGGTTTTGATCACAATTGTAACAGTTTTGTTTTATATACAATGATACAAACAACAATCTGTTGACTTCAGATTGTAATTTTTAATTCCCTTATTTGATTATTATAGCCTAGGGAACAGACGTTTCTTGTTATCAATCCAAACCCCTATCATTATTCATAAGGTCAAGGTATTTATATAGTCAAATCAGTTACCAATTACCATGAAACAACCTCATCTAATTGGTACTTAATTACACCTATCCCAGGCCATAAATAGCTGCTAGAGAAGTGTATCTTGTGTGGGAAAAGGAACATCATTACACAGGTGAAGGGGAATGGATTATACATTATAGCCTATCACATTTAGGACGTCTTGTCCATGCACATTATTTATGGCCGTCCAAAGTGGCTGGCTAAGGGCCTGCGCTTACGCGGAACGCGTTGTATAAATAATTCGGCAACCTGTCCAATCGGCAATCCGTCCAATGCGTCCATGCACAAATTATACCCGTCCAAAATAATTTTCACGCGTCCAAAGGACGCGTGGACGTATGGCTGGCTAAGGGCCTGCCCAGGGGTCCGTGAAGGATCTGGCGGGGGTCCACGAGAGCGTTCTGAAAATATTCATTAATAATTAACACTGCATGGTTTTAGCCTTAACAGCGTGTGTTTTCAAATTCATACACTAAGCTTACTTATTTTATTTTCACTAACAATTAATGTCTTTGCAACACTGTGTAATCTCACTGCGTCTGTGTCGACGGGAATATTTCAATAAACGCATATTTCATTTGATTGATTTGATTATGGTATGCCTGTAACTGTATGATCCATACGGTGCCAGTGGGTATTTAGTTATTCTTGGCGTACTACAGTGACGTAAGTAAGATGTAGGCCCCTGTGGTTCACGTTACATTTCTAGTCTAATAAAACGTGTGTTTTAATAAAATTTAATAAATAATTTCTGCTAATCGATTGTTAATCATTTCTGCACCCAAGATAAGTGTATTTGTAATATGCTGTTCTACTTCCTGATTACAAGTGTCAAATTTGGACTTCTGGAAATCTGTGGAATTCGTCTGATTTTTGTAGTATTATCATTAAAGCAGTTTCATATAGCGCCCCTTCAAGATTGCTCACTCAGGAGCACTCCCAGACCAACCACCGTCGCACAACAGAGTTTTGAGGACAGCAGGAAACAAGGTGAAAAGACCAGTCTGTATTTGGCGGAGCTTGGTAGGGGACCCATTCCAGGTCATGGGGACAGCCACAGAGAAGGCAAGGCGCTACCATATGGCTGCTCGTGTGCGGGGAACAATAAGTTTACCTTGCGCAGCTGAGCGGAGAAAGCAGACGCTGCGGACATGAAGTGAGACAGCAGAGCGTCCACAGGTATGAAGGGACCAAGCCCTCAAAGCACTGCCGGACCAAGGCAGAGATTCAGTAAGTGATGCGCTGTGGGTAGGGGAGCTAGCGGAGGACATCCCTCATATACGCAGACACTCCGCCAAACTTGGGGATGCTGCCTACTAGGCGGGCAGAACGCAGGATTCTATTCAGGGGCTCAATCCGGCAGGCTGGGAGTCCGTCATTTGTGGCGCTGTACGTAGTAGTCCAACCGAGAAACAACAAATGCATGGACAAGCGTGGAAGCTGCACCGGAGGATAAAGGCGCGAAATCACCTAGAGCTGCCAGAGCTGGTATAAGCAGCGGCGGAAGACAAGATTTATGTGCCGCGTGAATGTAAGTTTCTGGTCCAGGATCACTCCCAAGTCCCGGACTCAGATCGAGAAAGAAAGGTGTGGGAATTGCAAGGCAAGAGAAGACAGATCTATGTTAAGAAGCTGCCATAGGGCGTGCCGAGCCAGATAAACTGCGCCTTAGCCGGGTTAAGCCTTTAAATGAACGATAATACAGAGTTTTTACAAAGTATAATCATTCCTATTTCGTTCACGTTCGCTGTAAAACCCTACCTGCATAATTTTGCTGTTTGTTGCAGGGTATGGATAACTTTTTGAAAAGTAAGAAAACAGTGCTTATCCAAAATAGCACCAAGAATTGACAGTTTGTGCAAAGCAAGCACATCCCTCCCACATTGACATTACTGGGTTTTAGTGAAACCGATGTTATTGATTTCTTAAAAATGACTGTATTCCATAATTATTGCAGGAAGTTAATAACAATTTAGTGTTACTTTTTATATTAGGCTATAATAGTCAGACTTGTTGTCCTCGAGACCTGGTCTCGAGTGCACTCGAGTTCGTTTTTAAAAGTCTTGGTCTCGAGACCAAAAGTCTTGGTCTTGAGGTTCAAGGTCATGGTCCCGAGGTTCAAAGTCTTGGTCTTGGTTTTTCAAGACCAAGACCACGACCGGCTGTCAATATGAACAGTCATTTAACAAAACAAGAATTTAAAAATTTATCAAGCCTGTTTGCATCATAGCCTACGGACGGATGCAAGTCTTGTTGGTCAGAAAAACCCATCGGCAGCAGCGACTAAGTTATGCTGTGTCTGGAAGCCCTGCCAAGACTTTGTCTGAAGCCAGACGGTCTGATAAACCATGGGAGAATTTCAAAAAGACTCACGATTTGTACATTTAAATCCAGTGCTTGAAAAGCTACTTTGTGGGCCAGCGACTTCAGCACCTATAAAATGTACTTTTTCACATGGCGGAATTTTTATGAGGCCCCACATGGCACGTCTTGGTCAGAAAATTCTGAGTGAATTGGTTTTTATAAAATACAAAAGGCATTTGGAATAACATTTTGCATGAAGAACTTTTGAAAATACGAATTCGAAATTCTCTGCAGTCTGCATTTAAATTTGCCTTCAGGAATAAAATAAAAGACTCACGTTTTCATTAAAATAGCGAGTAGTACGACTTGTCATTTTTCTTGTAAGGAAAGAAGTCTTGAGCTGAATGTGATTTTTAAGGTATTGGTGTCGGTCTTGAGGTTCAAAGTCTTGGTCTTGAGGTTCAAAGTCTTGGTCTTGAGGTTTAAGGTCTTGACAACAAGACTGATAATAGTCCTCAGCGTCATAAGCAAGCTTGTATTGTGGAAATTGTCTGTCTGTTATTTGGATTAAATTTTAAGTGAAATTTTACTTTTAAATACTGGGGTCCGCGAGCTATGCCTAGAAAAAAATAGGGGTCCCTGGTCCAAAAAGTTTGAAAACCTCTGTTCTAAGCAATGTTTAGAGCAAATTAAATAGGTATAGCAAGTGACTGTAAGTCTTCTAATCTTCTAAGCGATGTTCAGAGCAAATCAAACCGAAGTTACAGTAGGAAGAATAACCACACGCTTTCTTCTCCTTCTCTTGAGAGGGATTTTTGGGAAAGAAGTATGACGTTGTCGTTGAAACATTTCTCAAGATATTTGGGCATTACTGAAGGATAGCAGAAGCAATCTCAAAGGCATAGACAGCTGCGTACAGCCTAGGGAATGTAATCCCGGGATCCCGAATCCCGGAACCTTTTTAAATCCCGTAATCCCGGGATTGACAAACGTGGAATCCCGTATTTCCGGGATTACAAAAAATTGGGATTTTTTGATTAGATTTGCTTGATCCACTGTATTTGCTTGGTCCGCAAAGGTTCACCAGGTTCACCAGTCACTCTGTTACAGAGTAAAGCAGGGAGGCGACTTGACCGACGTCTCTCATGAGCGTAGACTCGGATCCGACCTGGGCTGGTGAACCAAAGTCCTCCGTGCCCACCTTCACGCGGTGCGGACTGTTAGTACCCTTCCTTCCAAAGGAAGGGGAACGAACGGGCACGGCAGGCAAAACCAGGGGAAGGCAATGGCAAACCACCCCTGTTAACTTGCCAAGAAAATCGTCATGAGACACACCAAACCACGGCGATGGTCGCTGATGGTGGGACTCCCAGGCCGGAGCGCTGATGGTGGGACTCCCAGGCCGGAGCGCGACTCAAGGGCTACTGGGGAAGTAGCAAGACGGCAATGGAGATTGTGTGTCATGACGATCGCTAGGGCTCCTAGAGCCGACAGCACAAAAGAGAGAGATCCACTGTATAATTCTTCCTTGAGGCTTGGGCAACGGACGCTCATTACGGGCGATAAGCAGCAACGACGGGTACGAGCCCTAGTACAGACTACACACTGACTCTGCCTGCCAGATGCGTCTATCCCCCCAAGTCATTGAAGCAACGTCCCTTTTCCCCCAATTCTTCCCCCTCCCCGTTCCTTTCCCCCTAAGATGGTGTCACACGACAGATCTCCCTCCCCTATGTCTTGGATGGAGCATTTGCTCCAAGGTTTCTATGGTGTAGATGCCCCTGCTGGCTACTTTAAGATCAGGGTGCTGCAGGCTGCTGTGCACTCCGCTGCAGTACGGCTGCTACTGGTAGGCGAGACTGCTAGGCTGCTACTGCTTGGGTCTTCCCGCAGCGGTGCTGCGCTGGTCACCTGTCGTTCTGAGACCTCATTCCCGGCCGTGAGATTGCTATCAAGTATCAAGATCTGTCCACTCAGAAACACCCCACCCCGAGTTAATGAGCCTCCGAATACAAGCTAGTGGGCCAACCTGTTAGTGGAGAAACCTTGATCACGGATCAACCGAGCCCAACTGCTGTCAAGTGCCTCTGCCTATGCTCTGACACATCATTAGTCGGTGAATCTACTTTTGACACTTCACACTTCTTGCGATAATTTTATCGTAAATAACTCATAACGAACGTTTAAACTTTTCATTTTAAGTTACAAGTTTATAACACATCGCCACAACGTTCTTAATACCATTATTATCTCTAATACACAACAACGTTATAGTATTAAATATACATTTATGCTACAGGCGGGAAAAAATTTTATTGCATAAAGTGTAATCCCGGGGTCCCGGGATTGATTAATTCCTAATCCCGTAATCCCGGGATTGACAGAATGCTTCGGGATTACATTCCCTAGTACAGCCCACATGAAGAGCAGTCCTTTTGCTGCTGGCAGGGGATGTCTTTAACTAAATAAAATGTAGGTTCTCCGATATGGTTAGGTGCCTTGTGTAGAGCTCACGCAATATTATTGTCGGCCGAGATACGAATCGAGTCAATCGACCGATATCAAGCGCAAGCTACCAATTCACTCAATTAGTAGGCCTACCTTAGTCCCTTTTAATGACGCTATCGTTGTGATTGCTGATATTTGTCATCCTTGTTTTAGACACATCCATCGCAACAAGCCCTTCACGCAACTAATAATGCGAATAGCATTGTTTAACTTGAGTGAGATTACAACACCACAAAGCTACACAAGTCATTGATTTTGGTTCATTGCCTCAAATGGCTTCACTGGCGTTGCTGGTGTACCTACCGATACGAATCGACCGATATCAAGCGCGAAGTACCAATTCACCTAATTAGCACCTTAGACCCTTTTCATGACACTGCTTCCTTTGTGACTGCTGATATTTCGTCTTCCTCGTTTTGCTGGTGTACCGATTGATACAAATCGGCCGATATCAATGCCACAACTTGCCTAAGAGTAAACAGAATAGAGTAGAGAAAGAGAGTAATGAGAGAATCGTCGACGTCACTGGATTCTTTGCCCACGCATGCCAAAATAAGTAGCACATGCCTTTTGCCCGGGGCTGTGGTGGTAAAATAGAGACGAGCACACGCTACCAGTTAGTTTCCGAAACAAATTAGAGATGAGTATACTATACGCTACTGGTTAATTTTCCGAACCAAACTGGAGATGAGTAGGCTATATGCTACTGGTTACTTTTCCGAAACAAATTGGAGGTGAGCATACCCTAGGCCTACTGGTTACTTTTCCGAAACAAATTGGAGGTGAGTAGGCCTACAAATATTTTTGTGAGGTGAGTATACGGTCTCTAGAAGTTAGTACATGCTGTATACCTGCGAATACCCTCGACTACAGCCCTGATATGCCTATGACACGACTGATGTAGTTCTAAACTGACTTAAATCGCACAGTTTGTAATTATGTTGCAGGGGGTTGCTTTGTGACGGGGGGTTAATTCCGTACGACTCATTGGGGATACCTTTGCACGAGGGGGGATAGTCCTTCCCGTTCACATTCATCCGGCTGGATACTCCATTCTGCTAAGGGGATATACTTGTATGGGGGATACTCTATTTCGTGACAGGGCAGTAACAAGAATTTAACAAGTTCAACACACGGCTGGTATTGGGATAGCTAGCAATTAAAACAGGTGCAGATGCCAGCTGCCCTGGAGCACACACCTTCAACTGCACAGCTTCGCATGCAAGACAATGTCTGTTATTAATCAGCGAGTTAGACAATCCGGAACCAAAAATCGGCTTACCGATCCCGATTTTGGTTATGCCCTACTACATGAAATTTTTTTACTTATTTAAAATTAAATATACTTTAGCAGGGTTAATATGTTATTATGAAAGATGAGACTGGAATAGTAAGTACAACACTGGATTAGTAAGTAAGAAAGCAGCGCCACGTCGGTAAAATAAGGAAAACGTCTTGCGGTCTGAATTTTGTAATATTTTTGAATTTTCCAAAGAATTGTGTGGTCCGGATAAAAACTGCTTAGGGCCCAGATCTGGCCTGCGGGCCATAGTTTTTCCACCCCTGTTCTAAATAGTTAACCTCTTGATGAGGCAGTTTTAGTTCAACTGAGAACATAAGTCATGACAATATTTCTGATAGCTATAGTTGGTCCAGAACTCAAAAGTTAAAAAAACACTGAGGATGGCTATATTCCCAAGTTCACTACCTATAGCCAGAATCTTGAGTTCATAAATATGTACAGTAAACCTATAAGATATTCTTAAGCCAACTCCAAGAGGTTGGCTGTGGGTCATGAAGTCACCTTAATTTTCTTAGAAGTGGCAAGTCATCTCCCTCATCTGCTGATTTCCAAGTACCAGAATAAGTAAGCACGTATGTATGCACATACCCAAACACTCACTATATAGCACCTTAAAGTACCTAACAAAACTGCTGCCTGCACCAGCACAAGTGATATTGAAGTCGGGGCATTCCACATAAAATATACACAGTCATCGTGCATCATCATCTCCGATTTTGTTGAAATTTGGTATGGTGATAAACCACCATGAAAAACTTTCAAAATCAAAGTTATTAATTTTTTGGTCAACCAGTGTCCGAGATAGAGGTCAGTGAACATTGACCGAAACGAACCGATTTCTGCTGACCGCCGATGTTCAAACTGCTGTATCTCAGCTTCTATTCCACCTAGAGACACAGTTAAAATACGAAATTGAAGGTATTAAATAGCTCTATCGGGGCAAACACTCATAAAATTTCATATTTAGTAAAAAAAGAAAATTTCAGCAACTGTAATCTAGTGACACTGACCTAGGTCAGTTTGTCCAAACAGAATTTTATCAAATTTTCGCCATGCAAAGCTTTCATTGTTCTTAACAATTGGTGAAAATTTCAGAGTGGGCACTCTCATAGTTTTTTTACATTGATTTTTAAAGATACAGTTGTGGTCGCAATTAGCGACCATAAGCACAACTGATGATATGCCATGAATGTTTAACTGCTGAATCTCAGCTGTTGACACCAATGATCTTTGTACAATGTACTAAAATTATCTCACACAGCATGCTGAACAAAAATTAGGCTTACTTACATGCCTACTTATTTACTTATTTAAATGAAATCTTTTTCAGTTCTAGATTTCATAGTCTTTCCTGTTGTCTGAATGTTCACTTGACATAAATTACAATTTTATAGAACTTTTTTGATAAATTATTATATAACTGGATTTGTGAGAAACTACCTAATATAGACAGCTAAGTGCAGAATCTTAAATATTTAAGTCTCCAAGTATTTCTGCTATATTCTCACCCAGCATGCTTAACAAAACTTAGGCTTACTTTGCAAACCTACGTTGCTATGAAACTGACTTTAGCATGCCTGCAGAGTGTTTTTGCCACATCTCATGGCAAGAGACCTTGTGATGGAGTAGGAGGAACTGTCAAACAACTGGCAGCTCGGGCCAGCCTACGAGACCACACAGTGACCAAGTCATGATTCCCCATCAATTGTTTACTTTCGTGCAGAGTGAAATTCCATCAGTCACCTTCCACTATTCTACTATTGAGGATTATGAACAGGAGGCAACCCTGTTGAAGAGCAGATTTGAATCTGCTTGCACAGTGGTAGGCACACAAAAGCTTCACTGCATCTGCCCAGAATCAGCCGAGTCAGTTGAAGTGAAAACTTCTCCAGCAGCCTGGATACTAGATTTGAATGTGTCTTGCAGTCTATAGTGATAGACAACAAGACCATGATTAAACTCTCAGATATCAAGGTCTACATCACTGCAAAGTATGACAGACATTGGTGGCATTTTCTGTGTTCTGCAAATATTTCTGGACACAAATGAAGTGGAAAGCAATTTTTTACACCCACTTGGATCAGCTCAATCATATCGATATCCGCATCTGACAGACATCTTAGAAATGTTATGCCAGGACATATTAATGACTGTTC
Source organism: Allolobophora icterica (assembly GCA_963556255.1). NCBI lineage: Eukaryota > Metazoa > Annelida > Clitellata > Crassiclitellata > Lumbricidae > Allolobophora > Allolobophora icterica. Next base: position 68,227,131 of record OY744604.1, on the reverse strand, counting down.
AACCAAAAACCATCACTGGGAGAACATAATTGAACACTTGCTGACATTCAAGGAAACTATTGCAGCCAACCAGTTCTTCAAAACAGTTCAGTGAAGACTTAATAGAAACTTCCACAGCGACACAACTAGCAGAAAGAAGTTCAGAAACTACTTGGTACGATTGGTCACTGTAGTCTGGCCCACGCTGCCAGTCGTTTGACAGTTCCTCCTACTAGCTAATAATACATCAACAAAACACTGACATTACATTAACGTGACATAAATTTGTTGTATAATAAGCATGTTGTGTATATACTACTTTGTCACATAAATTTAATAACATGATAAACTGTGGGCTTTTGGCAGTGGTATTAAAGATCTATCCGGCGGGATATGATGGTCGTGAATCACGTCCACAACTGTACCTTAAAAAATCACTATAAAAAACTATGAGAGTGCCCACTCTGAAATTTTCCCCAATTTTTAAGAACAATGAAAACTTTGTATGGGAAAAATTTGATAAAATTCTGTTTGGACGAACTGACCAGTGTCACTAGATTACAGTTGCTCAAATTTTTTTAAACTAAATATGAACTTTTCTGAGTTTTTGCCCAGATAGAGCTATTTAATACCTTTAATTTGGTATTTTAACTGTGTCTCTAGGTGGAATAGAAGCTGAGATACAGCAGTTTGAACATCGGTGGTCAGCGGAAATCGGTCCGTTTCGGTCAATGTTCACTGACCCATATCTCGGACACCGATTCACAAAAAAATCAAAAATTTTGCTTTTGAAAGTTTTTCGTGGTGGTTTATCACCATACCAAATTTCAACAAAATTGGAGACGATGACATGGATCCATTTTTTTTTCTAAAGTGTGTTGATTTGACATGGAATGCCCCACTCAGCCCCAGTCACTAAAAAGAAAACGTCAACCACTAAGTGAACCGTATTCGTGAATTAGACAAATCACCAATCCACTGGCAAGATGCCCAACACATGGCAAGCCCAACTGATGGATTCTCCTTCCAGAGCTGATATTAGACACCATGTGCAGAGTTCCTGGACTATCAATGTCAAAACAGAGGAGCGACGACAGGCAATAAGGGTTTCAAAAGACAAACCAACACCCAGCAGGTCTTCACAGATGGTAAAAGATGCTGCTTCAGGGCATCCCTATGACACTGTCAGTGGAGGACAACACTATTCACTGCAACACCTGGTCATAGAGCATCACCACATTAGTAATCTGAGTCAGACCCCAACAAAAAATGTCCAAACACCATCAAAACACTCAGAAACAATGGCAGAAGGAAGAAATAACCAAAACTAGGTCACAATGTAAGTCCAAACAAAACATCAGGCAGATCATCATAGCTAATCAAAAACACACAGAAACAACGGTAAAATGGAGGAATAACACAAAGGACACATAATAGGTCACATTATAAGTCCAATCAAACAAAAATTATCAAACAAAACGCATGTGACCTACTGATTCATCAAAATGACATGCTAGAAAAACAAGTGCCATCTTGCCTGCACCACATGTGCTAGTGCACCTATCAGGATGTGTGTAATGTAGGCTAACTTCTCAACAGTGCATATGATCTCACAGAGGGGCTTCTGTTTTATAGTCGAGTTATTTTCTTATGTTTATAGATACTATACTTTCATGGCACTTGCAGCCTAGGTTGTCACCAACTTTCAGTCATATGAACATGCTAGAAGGAACATCGTGGTCAATTCCTATCTGTAATTAGTTGAGAGACTCCTGGAAGTTATGGATGCAGGCAGGAGGCTAAATTCCAAGTTACAAACTGCCCAGCAACTGTAAAACACTGTGAATTATTTCATCTAGTTCTCATTGCAGAAATATGGAGGTTGTTAAGAGATGTCAAATGTAAATGATACCAGCTGTAAAAAATTTGGCTACAGGACGTATTCAAAACATATATAATTCTGTCCAGGTAAGAACATGAATTTGAACCCTTGCCCTATTAATCTAATAGTCCAGAATGCTAACCAGTGCAAAGTCTAAAAAACTTAGGCTGAATTCTGAAATCCAGAACATTTATTTCAACTACCACTATGAGAGTTCACTCATCATGAACAAGGTGTTGAATGAGATTAGCACCTGACAGCTCGGCATGTCTAACAGTTACGTTTTACTGACTCCAAGTGATGATGACAAGTTCTCTGCTCAAAGGCAGGTCCATTTGGCTTTATGCCACGCAGGGAAAAGATGAGGTGGTTTCCCGATGCCTTCCTCACAGACAATTGTGTCCAGGTAAGAACATGAATTTGAACCCTTGCCCTATTCATCTAATAGTCCAGAATGCTAACCAGTGCAAAGTCTAAAAAACTTAGGCTGAATTCTGAAATCCAGAACATTTATTTCAACTACCACTATGAGAGTTCACTCATCATGAACAAGGTGCTGAATGAGATTAGCACCTGACAGCTCGGCATGTCTAACAGTTACGTTTTACTGACTCCAAGTGATGATGACAAGTTCTCTGCTCAAAGGCAGGTCCATTTGGCTTTATGCCACGCAGGGAAAAGATGAGGTGGTTTCCCGATGCCTTCCTCACAGACAATTGTGGGTGAGCAACTTGTCCAAGGTTGCTACGCAGTGGCTTGAGGTAGATTCGAACCTGCGACCCTCTGGTCACAAGGCACAGAACATACCACTACACCACCACGTCCCAAGTAAGCTAAAGAAATGCAAGGATGCAAGTTTAGAATGCAGTAAACATTATCTAATACACAGGTTTTAATGGACCTCCTATCCTGTCAGCAGGACAAGAAGCTACAACAAAAATTTCTGTGACAATTGATGCAAGAAACTTGACTTACAGAAAGGATTGATAAACTTAGTTGAGATAATACAAGATTAAAACCTCCCAAATCATGAAAAAGTAGAACAATCAAAGCAAAAACAACAAAGACTTCAAACCTGAAGCCAAATCTGGCCTAATCTCTGTCTTACCAGTTTTGTTTTCATTGGCTGCCTGGGTAGCTGAGTGTTCTTCTTCATTCGGTAAATTTGACTTTCTTTTTTTAGCGGTGACTTTTATATGACCATTTTTGATACTAGCAGCAAAGAACCTATTAAGGACAGGACTCCGAATGTGCACCACGTCCATAGATCTGTGTACCCCTTTACTTTCAGAAATTTCTGCCACACCACCTGCTACAAATGTATAAAGCAACAGACAAAAAAGCTTAGCTGCAGATACAAAATAATTACCACAAACATTAGACATTCAATGTTGAAATGGGACAATGATTCAAGTCAAAAAGATGAACACTGACTCATGAATAAATTTCAAACTGACCCATCACTTTTCTGCAAATGTTTATAATCTTGTCATATATTAATTATTTAATTTCATATAATTTAACCTGTTTTGTCAAGAATGTTTAATTCATAAGTCAACAACAACTTATTATGTCCTGTAAGAAAACCTTAGAGGTTCATTACAAGTTCCTTTTTGAGCATATTTACTGTGAACAGTTTCAAGTTTGTCTTACCATACACCTAGAAAAATTAACATGGATCCAAATTGAATCAGCTGCCAGAAGCACATACATTATGACGAAGGGCTTATAAATAAGAAACACGTATCCCAATGAAATATTTGAACCATAGTTTTAAATGTAAACAATCATGAATGGTAATTTATCATTATAGTGTCCCAAATGGAGGGTATTTTATGCTGCACAACAGCAGAATATATGAAAATGCTGCTTAATAAGTTTTCCCAATAAAAGTTGCTAGAATTGCTTTTATGGCACTGTAAATGTTGTCATGGGACCCACACACCGATTACTTAATTATTTCCTAACTTACAACACTCTGTCCGGCTGCTTGCAATGTTCTGATTTCTCCCAACGACTGGGATGGCCATATTCTTTGTAAGTAGGTCAACCAAAAGTAGTCATTCTTAATGACTATACCCCTACTTTGTGTAAGCATCCCATTTTCGCATGCATAAGTCAACAGCCATTTCGGTAAATAATAAACTTTTGTGTCATATCGGCAGATTGCTTTAACTAGATGCAGAATTTGCTTAGTAATTTCTAAAATGTTGGCATTTTCTGTAGCTATGTTTGCATCCCAGATTCTGTTGTGGATTTTGTATGTTTAGAAGGTATTTTCTTCACTTGACCTGCATCAAGCAGACCTGCCTAATGTGCACTCAAGTCTTGTGTGAGGTACTAAAAATCCACTGTATTCAGTGTCCTGATACATGTATACAAGTCTGCATATACAAACCATATTCATAGTCGTTTACAGCCGCACACTGTCTCGGCGGAAAACAACCAACGTGGGTCTTTAGAGAGACCTCGACCGTAAGTCACTGGTGATGCTTTGATCTGCTGACTGGCAAGTGAAAAATGCCTATTCCACGTACACAACCTAGACGAATAGCCGGACTTGTGCCATCTTCTACCACCAGGGACCGGCTAAATGGTAGCATCACGTGCTGCATTGCCTCAAACTATCAACTCAACTTGGTCCAGAGACGCATGAACATCATATCTAGTTTTCTGTGCATTGTTTCGCAAGATGCTGTAGAAAAAGTCTTCAGTGGTTCCTTAATGTTCAAAAGTGATTAACTAATTGAAATCATAGTTGTTAAAACCTTTTTTGTTTTTTCTTTTTCCAAAAAAACGTCGTTTTTATTTTTCTAATCGTTTTTTTCGTCTTTTATTTCTTGTATGTAACTTTATTTATTTATTTACTGTCTGTTAATTTTTTCATTTTCTCTTTAATTTTTTTGTCTGATGTCCTTTACGTTGTCTCCATACTTTCAAGGATTCAGCTAATTTACGTCACTATTTACGTCATCATTTGAGAAATAAATACTTTATGAAATAGCCCAGTACAAGAAGCAAAATTTTAAAAAGTTATTTCTAAGTTATCTAAAATGCCAAAAGGGTGCGGAATAAATTCACGTTATTTTGATAAACAAGAAAAAAACTCAGCTTTGGCTAAATTGAAATGCATTTACTGTGAGAAAGTTTACATCTATACCTAGAAAGTTTAGTTTTTAATTATGTTAGTTTAGTCAGCATGGACTTATGTGGACTTAAGTCTACAATTTAAATTTGAAAAGATTTCAATATTTTTAATTTCTCAATTTCTTATTAACCCAAACCTATAAGAAATAAAATAAATGTTGTAGAATGATGTTATTTAGTGATTACTAATAAAGTTGTGTTATTTGCTGATGAAATTCTGTAAACAAGATTTTTTATTTTAAATTGCACTAGGGCCTACAAGATGCGAGAAAGTCAAACTATTTTCTTTTGTCGTTTTTTCCTCGTTTTTTATTTTTTCTAAAACAACGTTTTTTCTGTCTTTTATTTAGTTTCTATCGTTTTTAACAACTATGATTTAACTTACGGGTTATCATCAACACAGAGCTGACAATGAAAGAACACGTGGCCAATCTCGGTAAAAAACTACTCTGAACTGCTGTCACCCGACTCAAGACAGAGTCTAGCTCAAGATCTTATTAGCGACTGATTGGACTACTGCAACAGCTGCAGTGTTCAGAACCCTACAGCCAAGTTTATTACATGGATTAGGAAGTTTGACCATATCACCTCCGTACTTTGAGAACCCCACTAGCTGCCCATTCGCAAGAGGGTCGCCTTCAATATGATGACAGTTGTTTACAAGAATGGCGCCACCATACTTAGCCAAAGACTGTGTGTCAGCATCACCAGCTCCTGGTCAGCCGAAATTGCGTTTGGGAAAGAGCTAGTGTGGTCCAGCATTAGTTAGTGTGGTCCAGAAAGGCCACTGTGATGCATAGAACATTCGGTGCATTTTCTCCAATGGTTTTGACTGCCCTACCCATCAAACTCCATGTTCTGGAAAGTTCTATCGAAAGCTTCAGAAGAAATGTAAAGACTAACCTGTTCATGTCATCTTTCTAAGCTGAGCTGCTACTAGCACACATGCAGTGTATTTAGTTATATTTACATGTGCTTTATAAATCTTCATAATAATAATAAAATGACAAAACCCCAGTTCTTATCAACATCACACAGGCTAGCACTGAGAGTGCCATTCATTAGTTTGCTCTTGAAGTGGTACTATATATGTGTTCAATTACAATTACAAATTAGAATTAAAAAAATCCCAAATTATTTGCATCCATGCAGGATACAGGCCTTCACTGGGACTGAGCAGAAAAGCCTGATGTTTCTCATAGAAGTTTTCAAGCAGCCTCAATTGAGAAGAGCCCTCATTCTTGAGCACATTTTGCCCAGAATGCACATGATCATGGGGGAGGGGTCGAGGGGGACAAGTCCCCCACCTTTAAGAGTGGAGGACACACCATATAGTGGACCCCACTTTTTGAAGAAACCCCCAAAAATGTCAATTTTTTTGTTTTAAATGGTAAAAAAATTTCGCATGCTTTTTTTGAGCAGATCAGTTCAAAACTTTTCACCAGATCAGTTCAACAGTGCCCCCACCTGTGAAACAAGATCGCCGCCAGTGCACATGATCCTCGATCGGTAAATTTGCACTTATATGTCATTTGCACGGTTTGCAGTCATTGTCATAGTTCGAAGTTCGCAGATCAACACTTTTTGTAAAGACAATTTAAGCACACTGGAGTGTCCACAAGAAAAAATAGTTGGCGTAGTCGGAGTGCCTATGTACTCTGGGTGGGTGTCTGCATCGTCAGGGTCGGTTAGGGTCAGGGTAAGCGCAGGCCCTTAGCCAGCCACCCATCCCCGCGTCCTTTGGATGCGTGAAAATTATTTTGGACGGGTATAAATTCTGTGTGGACGGGTTGCCAATTGGACGGGTTGCTGAATTTTCTCTACAGCTAGCTGCAACCCGTGAGAAACCCATGGGCTGCCTTAACAACTTCCCTTGAGAGACAGACAGAGAGATCAGCTGGATGTGAATGTAGTAGGCCTGGCTAGTGGCTACGGCTGCCAGGGGGGTGAGGGGGCGGCAGACACAGAGAGAGCTGGACGTGAATGCAGGTTTGACAAACGGTGGGGGGGGGCTTTGCTGGCCTTACCTACAGAGGGAGAGAGGGAGACAGAGAGAGAGACAGAGAGGGTCAGGTGGAGGGGCAGGCTTCGCTCACATTAGCTATTCACCAAATTCACTTCCTGACTTACAATTGTGATCAAAACCCATAGTAGTAGGGGCATTGTAGTCGGACTCTACAGCCACGGGACGTCACTTCAGGCATAGGCTCATGGATTCGGGCCATGGGCGGCGATGGGGGAGAGACCCCACCTTTAAGAACAAATTTAGAAGAAACACCCAAAAAAATCAGAAAAGTTGTTTTGCGCATGAGCGCGAAAATTATTTTCCCTTCTTTTTTACTTTCAAAAGAGTCCCTCCCCCCCACCTGTCAAACAAGATCGCCACCAGTGCATCGTGAGGTCACAACCTTGGTCTTCGAATGCTTGTGGACGGGCAACTCTGTAATTCTGGCTAAGGGCCTGGGTAAGCGCCGTGAGGGTCGTTTAGGGCTTAGGGCCAGTGTAGCCTATGTATACGTGCGACTAAAAGCTACACCTGCGAGTGAAGCTGTGTTTGGAAGTTTGTGTACATTCTCTTCAGGATGTACAATGTTTACCTTTAGCTTTTGCGTGATATTAAGCTCTGTAATGTAACCGGGTCCGGCCCGAATCCCCGAAAATGCTGGAAATACGCAAAAGCCCGAATTCCCGAAAACAGTTTTATAGAAAGCAGCTGAACTCCCGAAAACTCTTCAAAGTTAAGTTGTAAACTCTTATACATGACATAGACCTAGCGTGGCCTTGATGTATCTCGATATAATATAGAATATAGATATAATATAGAAAATCGATTTCGGGGATCCGGGTGAAATTCTTTTCGGGGATTCGGGTTTCGGGGATTCGGGCTGATCCCATGTAACCTCTCGGGATATATAGTCTGTGCTTACTTCTGTCGGTAAACGTACGCTTTAGCGTAATTAATTATTGGCAGGATTTCGGAAAAATGAATAGCGTAAATAATTATTTAATCCACGTTCCAGCTTCTAGTTCAGTTTAATATTACACATTTTAATCGTTCACCCATCCAGCTTCCACTTTTAGCTCATTTTCATCGCAAATCCAGCTTCTATTTCAAGTTTTACTATGAAATGTTTTCATCGCTCATCCACGGCAATGATAATTATCGGCGTTAAACGATACAGTTTCATCGCAATTCCAACTCCTAGTTTCCGTTTATTATGTAATATTTTCATCATTTATCCAGCTTCTAGTTTCAATACTATTTTCATCAATCATCCAACTTCTATTCTGAGTTATATTTTCATCAGTCATCACAATTGCTGATAACTATCCACTATAAGAGTGTACATAATGAACGCACGTAACGTGGAGGATTACCTTCTTTGCACATCCAGCTTCTCGTTTGATCTCCATTTTCATCGCTAATCCAGCTACCAGTTTGACTTATATTTTCATCGCTAATCCAGCTTCCACTTTGATTTGTATTTTCATCGCTCATACAGCTTCCAATAATTAAATACGCTAAAGCGAACGTGGACATTTCGTCCAATAATTAAATACGCTAAAACGAACGTTTACCCTTCTGTCAACCAATCACAGCACACAAATATTCTCAAGAAACGCGTGAAATTTCGGTCACCGGTTCTATAGTTATGCCAACGTATGTTTACCCAATATCGCAATTACAATTTGGAAATTCAGTTTCGGGGATCCGTTGGAAATTCAATTTCTCGGTTTGGGATTTCGGGGATTCGCTACCCACCCAATGGTTAATAAATTGCAATTAAAAGTATACTTTACAAACCAACTGCAGCAACTGAACCCGAAAAATTACCATGATTTGAACATCCTCTCCAGGTGATTCTTGCCACTTCACCTATAACTGATGCAGTATGATGAAATTTTGGGATCGACCAGAGGTTGCGGATACCACATCCCACATAAGGCATTTTGGCGCAGATGTTTTTCATCGGACTTGAACAACTGGCTGCCTTCTGCATCGAACACGCTGCCGATCTAAAAGATCGATAAGCTCTAACACACAAAACTGACATTTTTACATGTGACTAACTATAAACACCCAACTCACACAAAGAAGTTTGGGTCAGAGGTCGTTACTTGCAATCAGCGCCACGAGGTTGCTAGCCATCTCCATATCCTGTCACGCAACACTAATTCTGATTGTAGCCCAAAATCCAGACGCCACGATGAGTAAGAAAACAGAAACACGCGAAGTAATCGTAATCGTAATCTCCAAACTTCTAAAGCGCCACTCGAAGGCCAAGCGCAGGGCACCAGCCTATTCAAGAGCGCTACGTCAGATCAGACCAGTTTTCCTGATAGTAGTCCAAAAGAGGTCCGAGTCCGGTTTCCAGAAGGCCAAACCAAATCAGATGGGGTTACCAGCATAGTTTGAGAATTCGTGACTTTTGGCTTTAAAATTCGTAAAAATTCGCGAATTTTTATATATTTTAAAATTCGTAAAAATTCGTAAAAATTCGTTGGGCCATTGTTGGGCCTTTTTACATTGACAGTAGGGCTGTACCGAATAGGTGATTATCACTATTCGGCCGAATACGAATAGTTGGACCAACTATTCGGCCGAATACGAATACGAATACGAATAGTGTACAAAATAGGTCTGCCGACAACATTCAACATTTTAAATGTAAGCAAAAGTTTAAGCTCTGTAAATTTAATACATAAACTAAAAGTAAACAGTTAACAACATGTAATTTTTGCATCCTTCTGCCAGTCTGCGTAAACAAGGAATGGAATTGATTTAACTAAACTCAGAAATTGTCACTTAGCCTACAGCTCAGTTAACGCATGAATGCTGCGTTAACTTTCAACAACACCAATCGTTCCATGACCACAATTCGTATTCGGTCCGACCGCTACTATTCGGCCGAATACCGAATAGGCCCTAGCTATTTGGCCCACTATTCGGCCCCGAAGCGAATACGAAGCGAATATTCGGTACAGCCCTAATTGACAGTGGCGTTTATCAAAAGCAGCGTAATCAACAACAAATGTGATGACGTCATGATTTATTGTGTTAAGCTTCTGCTTAGAATTTTATTTAAAATTCAATTCAAAAGTTTATTACGTAACGAGTTAATTTAGTTAAAATCTAATTTCTTAAAGATGAAAGAACATGGACCGGAGTGGAAGTAGGCCTATACATAGTAATTTTGGAGAAGTAAAGGGTAATCCAAAAATACAGTGTTGTTCTTGTGACAAGGAATTTGTTGGTTGTTCTGCCGAAATTCGGGAGCATTTGCATGGCGAAAATACAGAAACCAGAGTCAAGTGGGAATGGTGGGCTGTTCCTGACTCAGAATCAGAGGACGATGAAGTAGAAGACACAGCTCGGTTAACGTTGGCGACCCTTTTAAACCGGTACCGGCCCACTATTCCGGGGTCCGCTATTCCGGGGGTCCGCTATTCCGGGGATCGGCCGGAGTATACATACATACAACATACATGCATGCATACATACATACATACATGCATACAAACATTCATACATACATACATACATGCTTACATACATGTATACATATATACATACATGAATACATACATGTATGTATATATACATACATGCATACATACATGTTTGTATGTATACATACATACACGCATACATTCATACATGCATGCATGCATGGATGTATGTATGCATGTTTGTATGTATGTGTGCATGTTTGTATGCATGTATGTATGTGTGTATACATGTATGTATCTTGTATGTATGTATATTCCGGCGGATCCCCGGAATAGCGGACCCCCGGAATAGCGGACCCCCGGAATAGTGGACCGGAACCTTTTAAACCATGTTTTGTTGCAAGCTGTATTAGTAACTGACTCGTCACACACTGGAGCTGGGGCACTGGTGGTTTTTCGTTCTGCTGACTGAAACTCTCAGTCACACACACCCAACTATGATAGAAATCGAAGTTCAAGACTCCAAGTAAGCTAGAACAGTAACTGAATATCAGCACTAGGCCCTATTGTGTTGCTAGTCAGCTATCTTTTACGGCTGATTGATTGATTGCCTATATAACATTGACATTAAGACCTATACTAGCTTAAAAAGTTGAAAAGTAAACAAATAATAAAATTCGTTACAATGGCAAAGAATTCTATTAGGCCTATTTTATTATTTCACGAATTCTAACGAATTTTAAAACTGCAATTTTAAAATTCGTTAAAATTCGTGAATTTTTAAAATTCATAAAATTCGTAAATTAATGCGAATTCTCGAACTATGGTTACCAGAGAGTGGTCCAAAATAGGTCCAAGTCCGATTTCCAGCAGGCCAAACCAAATCAAAGGGGGTTTCCAAAGAGTAGTCCAAAAGAAGTCCAAGTTCGATTTCTAGGGTAGGCCTACCAGATCAGGAGAGGCAGAGCAGCTGTCAAGGCGGGTGTCGTTTACGGCGAGAATAATTGGAAGGCGGAGTATCAGATCAGTCAAAGAAGGAGTATTTGAAAAGGTGAGACATCATTTCTGAGTGGAAAGCTCGGGAGTGATAGATAGAGGAACATGAGGATGAAGGACTGGTTGCAATGGTGATGGAGGTACTAAGAAACTGCGAAATTCAGGGAGAGATCATTCCAGAGGCGAGGTGCTGTGAGGGAAATGGCTCGGTTGGAGAACTTGAGGTGAGTAGATTTTAAGGTCGAAAAAGACTGAGATATGACGATGATCGGGTGGAGCGGGTTTGTCTGAATGGTGAAGAGATCACGAAGGTACTTGGGCTGGGAATATTGTGTAGGGAGTTGCAGATTAGTGATAGAACTTTGTAATGGATTCGCTCTGGGATTTTTAACCAATGGAATGATTTGAGGAGGGAAGTGATATGATGATGTTTGGGCGTTCTAGTGACAGCTCTGGCTAGTGAGTTTTGGATAAGCTGTAGACGCTTGATTTGAGTGGATTCAAGGTAGAGGAAAAGAGAATTGCAGTAATCAAGCTTCGAATGAACAATGGAGGTAGCAATGGTGGACGCAGTTTTAAGGTCGAGCATGGGTCGCAAGGCCGTAGCTAGGGGAGTGTTTTTGGTGTTTAAACACCCCCCGAAATTAAAACATGTAAAAATAAAATAATGCATTTACTAACGACAAACCCCTTGGTCGGTTGACTCGGTTGCATTTCGGCTTGCTCAAGGACGAGAAAACACCCCTCGAAACAGAAAACTCCCCCCAAACAAAATCCTGGCTACGGCCCTGATGGGTCGTATGCGCCTCAGTCACTCTGAGGTCACGAATGTGCATGAAGCAGGAGCGCGAGAGGTTGGAGATGTGGTTAGAGAAGGAGAGGTGTGGATCAAAAATAATACCAAGATTGCGAACAGGGGAGTCGGAGGTGAAGGTGAGAGACGATGAGTTAGTCCAAAGGTTTATGGAAGGATCAGGAGCTTGAAATTCCAAGGACTCAGATGAGAAATAGGGTTTTGGCCTATTTTCCAAAATGGCCGCCATCGGATATCGTGAAATTGGCATACCCGGTACACTTGGTTTTTTGAAAAAGCTCCTGTGTATTAAAACTTTTATTGCAAGTTTATAAAGCTAATACTGAATGAGGAATCACATGCAGGGAAAATATTGATGTTTCGAATATTCAGGTATGCCAAAAATTACAAGATGGCTGCCAATTTATGTTTTCTAACATGGCTCAAAACTGAAGTGGCTATTTGAAACCTCTCAAATAAATATCTCTATTAGTTTTCTTCCTATGATATTGTCTTCATTCCATGCTGCTCCATCAGATACTGTTAGACAACCGAAAAAATACAATGAAGCCCTCCCGCCACTTTTCCATGAGAAAGTAGCCACTCCAGAAATGATTAGACATGGAATGGAACTGGTAAAAAAACATCTGAGCACCCCAACCCAAACCAAGTACCTGTGTTGGCAGTGAACCAACCACTCTATAACCTGGCTAAAGATGCAGTTGACCCCTTGCCTGACATCTTTGGGAAAGAAAGGTATCCGGAACTGAGGTGACCCTTGATGAGGATTGGGTCATGGTAGCCTCTCAACAGAGTCCAACGTTCAAGTTCTGGTACAAGCACCAACAGATCTTATTCATAATCATCCGGGCACATCGAGAACGAAAGTTCGAACTCATGGTCACAATCCTGCGGAAGCTTGTACCTCTTTTCTTTGCTCTCGATCATCAGGTGGATGCAATGGTTATCCGAGACCTGGAGGTTCTCCCAGACAGCATCAGGTAGAGTTTGATGATAACTCAAAGTAAGCGGCGTTTCTCATTATTGCCAACAGAACTGATCACCAACACAAGCAAGCCAACAAACGAGTGAAAGGAGTTGGTGGCATGATCAGTCTTACAGATAGTCTGAGAACCCTTCCATGCTGGAACGCTGGGTCGTGACTGACATGGAAATCAGCCGTATCGTTGAACAGTTTAGTGGCAAACACGACATCATGAGGAGGGATATCCATCTTAGCACAGATTTCAGCGCTATATCAAAGACCCGGCGGAGGTGTCGATGAGAAAGGGGAATCCTTTCGAGGAGAACAGTGAAGACCTGGTAACAATAGACAACCAGGTGTGTGAGTCGGCTGTCCATGAAGTCGAGTCAGTGGGACAAAACCAGTACAACAACTTCAGAGAGAGTGTGCTTGACTCATGAAACACTTCTGACAGCACCCATCAAGCGAAACAACCCCGCTAATCATGGGTGGAACTTGGAAGGAAGCTGCTTCCCATTTGGACCTCGCTCGCCAGGGATGTATTCCACCTGGATGTGAAGTGCACATGCACAAGTACTGGACGCAAAGGGTGATCCTGAATACCTCAAGAACGCCCTGGGTTGGAAATAACTATGATGTCCCCAGGGTTCTGTTCTTGGTCCTACCCTTTACATTCTTTTTACCTCTGGCATTCACTCTCTCGTGTAAGCCTCTTGCATCTGTCCATCTCTATGCTAATAATGTGCAGACTTAAGTCCATGGTCCCTCAGCTGACCGACTTCTTCTTGTTCGCTCCATTGACTCTCTTTCTCAAGATCTTCTGGATATTCTCTAATCGGTTGAACTTTAACTTAAAACTCAAAAACCCAACTCATTTGGTTTGGTACAGAGCAGCTATTGTCTAAACTTGATTTCTCACTTCTCTCAGCTCACTATCCGACCTTCTCATACTGTCCGAAAGTCCGCGAACTGGGAGTCACCTTAGACAGTTCACTAACCTTTACTTTCACCTCTCCTTACTTACTCGCACGTGCTACTACCAATCGAGGAGACTGCGAGCTGTCCGTCGATCCGTCTCCCCTGCAGTTTTCGCTACCATTATCCATGCATTTATCTGTTGCCGCATTGACTATTGCAATTCTTTACCTCTGTGCCTCTGAGTAGATTCCTTGAAGGGGTGCTATATAAATCTTGTAGATAGATTATAGATAGGTGGGCCTTCCGCAAGTCCGTCTTTCTGCCCTTCAATCGGTACTTAACGCAGCTGCTTGCCTCATTGCTCATCGTTCTCGGTTCTCCTCCATCTCTATTTACATGACTGATGTCTTGCATTGGCTTCCTGTCTCCGCTCGTATCCACTTCAAGATCATAACACTTGTCTCTAAGGCACAACACGGTTTAGCTCCAGCCTACCTTTGTGACCTGATGCGCAAACCCCTCTCTGCTTCTTCTCATCGAACCCTACGTTCTCTGAATCGGCTTGATCTGTTCGTTCCCTGGGTGAGGTCTGCCCTGGTTCAGTGTCGCTCTTTCACTGTCGCGGACCCATCCCTATGAAACTCTCTTCCCTTGGTACTGCGTGGGACCCTACTTGCTCGGTTTTCTCTCACTGTTCGTAGTTTAAGGTCTTTTCTGTTTCCGCGAGGCTCAAATGCTGAGAGCGGCTCTGAATAGTTCGCACTCTGTGAGGCGCTTTATAAATTCTCAGATACCATACCATACCATACCATACCATAACTGCTCTCTCTGCAAGTGCATGAAGGCAAAATTGAAGTGCAAACGTCTGTGCAAGTGCACATGCGCAAAGTAGCTGGAGAAGAACAATAAATTGCGCAGTACTTACCTGTATACATGTACGTTCGATTTGTTATAGCCGGTTTATTAGCAACTTTCTTATTACCCTTCCTCTATTTTTGTGAATATGCGCACCATCACTGCTTTTATGGGCAATATCATGTTAGTGGAACAGACAACTCCTGATTCTGAATCCATACATACCAAATGTGTTCAGATCGGACCATCCGATCAAAAGTTATAACGGTTTACATATTTTTGCATAGGCCTAGTTGGGGGTTTCGAACCCCCACGCTTCCAGAAGTCTAATTTTTTTTATCTGAGTGCTTTCCCCTCGGACCAGCTCCTGATACTGAATCCATACACCAAATGTGTTCAGATCGGACCATCCGATCAAAAGTTATAACAGTTTACATATTTCGCATAGGCCTAATTGGGGGTTTCGAACCCCCACGCTTTCAGAAGTCTCATTTTTATCTGAGTGCTTTCCCCTCGGACCAGCTCCTGATTCTGAATCCATACATACCAAATGTGTTCAGATTGGACCATCCGATCAAAAGTTATAACAGTTTACATATTTCACATAGGCCTAGTTGGGGGTTTCGAACCCCCACGCTTTCAGAAGTCTCATTTTTATCTGAGTGCTTTCCCCTCGGACCAGCTCCTGATTCTGAATCCATACATACCAAATATGTTCAGATCGGACCATCCGATCAAAAGTTATAACAGTTTACATATTTTTGCATAGGCCTGGTGGGGGTTTCGAACTCCCACGCTCCAAGAGGTCTCATTTTTTATTTGAGTGCTTTCCCCTCGGACCAGATTTGTTCTATACACCCTTACCTTCAAATTGGTACCGAAAAGGAAACTTTTGCATCAATTTGAAATGAAAAGAGCAAAATACTCAAGCGCGGCCCCTCACTATTAAGAACCTCTGTTTTAGACTACTCTCTGGAAACCCCCTTTGATTTGGTTTGGCCTCCTGGAAATCGGACTTGGACCTCTTTTGGACCACTCTCTGGAAACCCCCTGATATGGTACCATGGAAATCGGACTTGGACCTCTTTTGGACTACCCTCTGGAAACCTCCTCTGATCTGACGTAGCGCTCGTGAATAGGCTGGTGTCCTGCGCTTGGCCTTCGAGTGGCGCTTTAGAAGTTTGGAGATTACGATTTCCTGTAACCAGTGACTTTACAGTTGTGTACGTAGTATACGCGGTAACTTACATTTATAGAGGTTAAAAGGGTCAAAGGGATGGGAAATCCTGCTTATATTAGGGCCACCTAACACACTGAATAATATACAGTAACTAATAAAAAACTAACTATAGCACATGACAGCTATAGTTAAAAAATAGCTACCCTTCACACATAAATGTATCCATACTGTCATGGGCGTCCACAGGCTTTTTTTATGGGGGGAATATTTATTGTGGGGGGTGGGGAATGACCATTTTGTATAGAAAAAATGTGCTTCGGAAAAATGTAAAAACAATAATCAAGGACTTTACCTAAATAATGCAGTGTTTTTTCCACATTGAAAATCGTGTTGGGACTGTTGTAATAATCATAATAATCAACAAATTTTACTTTTTTTAGTAATATATTTGCAAAATCCAGGGGGCAAATGCCCCCTTGCCTTCTCTGGACGCCCATGTATCCATAGCCCTTTTAAGTAGCTTTTCTTTCAAAAAGCTAATACTCGACATGTCAAGTCATATATGTATGTGTGTATGCATGTATATACACATCTGTGTTTATTATGAGCATTTAATGTATACAGTTATGCATGAATGAGTAATCCAGGCCTTCCAACCGATCCACGGCTTAAGCCCATCAGAGAGATAAAATTTCAATTACATGTATGTCCATCTTTCGTTTCTTGCAAAAGAGCTCAACTCAACTCCTCTGGTAGATCAAGATTCACACAGTCTTGTTGTCAAGACCTTAAACCTCAAGACCAAGACTTTGAACCTCCAGACCAAGACCAAGACTTTGAACCTTGAGACCAAGACTTTGAACCTCAAGACCGAGACCAAGACCCAAAAAATCACATTCAGCCCTAGACTTTTTTCCTTACAAAAAAATTGTCAAGTCGGACTACTCGCTATTTTAATGAAAACGTGAGTCTTTTATTTTATTTAGGCAAATTAACTTTAAATGCAGACTGCAGAGAATTCCGAATTCATATTTACAAAAGTTCTTCATGCAAAACGTTATTCCAAATGCCTTTTGTATTTTATAAAACCAATTCGCTCAGAATTTTATGACCAAGACGTGCCTTGTGGGGCCTCATAAAAATTCCGCCACGTGAAAAAATACGTTTTACAGGTGCTGAAGTCGCTGGCACACACAGTAGCTTTTGAAGCACTGAATGTAAATGTACACATCCTGAGCCTTTTTGAAATCCTTCCATGGTTTATCAGACCGTCTGGCTTCAGAAAAGTCTCGGCAGGGCTTCCAGAAACAGCATAACTTAGCTGCTGCTGCCGATGAGTTTTCCTGACCGACAAGACTTGCATCCATCCATAGGTATTTGTCGTAGGCTATGATGCAAACAGGCTTGATACATTTTTAAATTTTTGAGTTTTGTTAAATGACTGTTCATATTGACAGCCGGTCTTGGTCTTGGTCTTGGTCTTCCGAGACCAAGACCAAGACTTTGAACCTCAAGACCAAGACTTTGAACCTCAAGACCAAGACTTTTGGTCTCAAGACCAAGACTTTTGGTCTCAAGACCAAGACTTTTAAAAACGAACTTGAGTGCACTCGAGACCAAGACCTTGGTCTCGAGGCAGGGCCGTAGCCAGGATTTTGTTTCGGGGGGTGTTTTCTGTTTCGGGGGGGTGTTTTCTCGTCCTCAAGCAAGCCGACAAGCAACTGAATTAACTGATCAAGGGGTTTGTAGTTAGTAAATGCATTATTTAATTTCTACATTATTTAATTTCGGGGGTGTTTAAACACCAAAAACACCACCCTAGCTACGGCCTTGTCTCGAGGACAAGTCTGGATTCACACGATGCCATCGCATCTTTTGCCACAACAATGTTGGGTAATTTGGGCTTGGTTTACTACTGTACCACCACCTCTGATAAGGTGTTCTTCAAATAGCGCTATATAAATTTCTAAAGACAATTACACAAATTGAGTTTTGTACAGTTGTCCAATTTATTGTGGCACATTCAAATGTAGTTCTCCCACAAGTCATTCTAGTAGTTGCACTTTAAATCAACGAAACAAAATATACAATACTGATCGTGTGCACTTGTGAACTTTGGAAGGCCATTCTCAAATACAATGGTATTGTCTTTCTTATCCAAACCCACCGCTTCCATTTGGATACTTGTATAGCTCCTTGATAGAACCTTTAAACCACATGTGTACCAGTTCAACTGCTCATCATATAGTACGTGGCAGACACTAGGCACTCCTGCACTGTTGAAGATGGCTCAAATGCAATTGCCTTTCAGTCCTCTGTCTCGTGTAGAAACTATCGATGTCAAGTGAAACTGATAATTCTCTGTAAGAATGTTTTCTGGTTGTTTAACAGCAGGTCCTGTGTTTCAGCTCCATTTGAAACCACCTTCAAATCTCTCTACGATGCCTCAGAACTAAGGCATAACCGATTTTGTTTTTGCCGATACCTGATAGTACAGGCCATTATTCGGATTCTAATTAGTAAAAAATCTATGCACCACGGCCTAATTCCAAGTTAGTCATCACTGGCTAATGGCTTGGCGTCGGCTACAGGCAGTAAGATGGAACAGCCAATCAGTCACCCCTCCCCTACATCGCAATTATTTCTTCACTGATTGACAGGCCTAAAAGTCACAGGCCCCGGCGGCCTGTAGCAGATGCAGGGTAGGTTTCGAGAATTAATTTACGGGCCTGGTGCGACCCATCGAACGGGTGCCCAGTTATTCTGGGGCCCGTCCTAGTAAGTAGTAACAATCAATAGTATAATTATATGTGAGTGGCCTGCAAATTGTGTTTAGTCCATAGCAAAACCCGAAAAAAAACCAGTTATTATTTGGCGTGTTCGACATTCCGGATCCAGATCATTCTGGATAGTCCAAAAATTGGCAAAATCGGTTTACCGATCCGGATTTCAGTTATGCCCTGCTCAGAATACTAACCTTGAATTGTTTGTTCTGGACACTCCTCTAATCCAGAGTAAAATACTGGGCGTGATTTTGACAAAGTCGGTGGATTCTGCACTTTAGGCAGTCAGATTAAATGAATTGCAAGAATACTGATTTTAAAATCAAACCCAATCACAGAAGTTAAAGATGAGTGAAACAAAGTGCTGAAATATGAACGAACTATATCATGTCAAATAGAGCGAGCATTATGTTAAAGAAGAGCGAGCATTCCCAAGTAGAGCACACACATTCTCACGTGCATTTCATCGAGTCCTGGCAATGGATAGTATGTATACATGTATGTACGTATGTATATGAACACATATAGCACGTTTTAAGAATTTCGCACATGCACAGTATTTGTATGCGTGTATCTATATATACACATGTCGCTGTTTATTATGCACATTTATTGTATATACGTTTGAATGAGTGTTATAAGTGCAAGCATATGTTGATGTTAAGGAAATTACACAGATTATCTCCAGCTTTTCATAATTACCAAACGATTCAAATACCTAATATGCTGCTGGATGCAAACACAGTCCAGGAAAACTACAAATCACACGATGAGAACAATTAACAATTAACTTGCGCGCAAGGCTCAGTAGACTTCCGTACGATTTAAACAAAACCGATTTGATGACACACCTTTTAAATCATACTGAGAAACTGTTTTGAGCAACGCAGTTGCCAGAGATGTCTGTCGTAACCTAATATTTACAACCACATAGCACAGCGATGCTCTTCAGTCGACTCGGTTGCCGCAGTTGACTCGACTCGGTTGCCGCAGTTGACTATCTTCAGCCGACGATGCCGTTAACTGTGAGATTCTTTGTCTAAAAAGCTGATGCATAACTGATGGTCCCGGATATCACCCCAGCCGCCATTCGCCTTTGGCACACGACGCGGAACATTTGGATACCCAGCAACGACTAGTGCCGGCGGAAAGAGATACTGGAGATTATCGCTCAGTAGTGTTTCTATATAACGAACCCGGTCAGCTGGATTACAGTTCTTTCCCTTCGCATGAAGTCCACTGCACAACAAACAACAGTCGAAATTCACACATTTTCTAAGCATTTTAGAAACAGTTACAATAAGTCATCAGTTATCTTGATCATAAATTATTAACGAAGTACTGTGTGTATATAAATATCTAGAAACTTGATAATTAATAAGACACCGTAAACATTTGAAATTTCTCTAAGTCACAACAAAGCTGCAATAACAAGACCAGCCTATCACTTTATTGCTTAACCAAATCAAATTCTCAAAAGCCAAGTTGTTGGGTCAGTTTAGTGCACAATCCAGGGAGGTCAAGCCAAAGTTGCACTAAGGCAGAATTTACAAACCAGGATGAATGATTGCCAAAACGTCAAAGTTGCAGAAACCTACGACAATTAAAGTCCAAGAAAACTTCAGAAGCAGACCTTTCCCGTATTAAGGCACATTTGCATGCAAGACAAAACGTGCAGATGATGATGTACTTACCATTCGCCTATGTGAAATATTCTCGGTGACTTCATCACCATGACCCTCAGTTTCGTTGGAATGCATGTCATGCCGATATAATGTAGAGACCAGTCCCAGTTATAATCATCAAAACGACAGAAAGCCTACATAACACAAAATCATGTTCAGAAACTTCAGAAATTAACCCAAACTGCTGTCCTGTATTCCCCTAACCACACACATTAGTATATTTCTATGTACAGAAGTACAAAAAAACTTTATCAACTTTCATCTGAATATCTGAAATAAAGTGATGTATCAGAATATTAACAAATGATCCAAATCCAATAATGAATGGAACAGAGGGCTTAGTAAGACTCGCAAGCTCTTCCAGCCTAGCCCCAGCTGAAATGGACATTACAAGAAGCATATGTCATGTATGGCTACCACAGAGTCCAGGCCTAATGAAAACTAGACCCACATCAGTAAACAAGAGCCCTAACAAATTCTGAAAGTTTTAATAACAAATGGCATTTATGTTTAATAACATTTTCAGAAACACAGCATCCTCACCCTTCATCAAACTAGAATAGCACAAACTGGAGAATTTATGTTTCGTTATAATCAAAAAATGTTAGCCAAGCATTACCAAAGGCATTCACAAACTACTTTGACATGGCCTCGTATGTCCACTCATTACACTAGAACGGCTGGTGAATACAGAGTCACTTTTGACTGAATCAATACTCGAAAACTTTCTATAAAAAAAGCTGGTCCGACTATTTGGAATAACCTCCCAGTCAATATTCTTAGCGCTTCCAATCTCCCCACTTTCAAGAAGCTCCTGTGTGCATATCTTTTGACTTCCAACAAACATATAAGAAATGTTTCATCTAATATTTGGTTAAGTTTATAATTACTGTCTCTATCTACATCTCCTGATGTAACATTCTTAAATTCGTATGTGTTATTTAGTCTCCGTAAGATGGTTCACGGTGCACAGGGGGCCCTTTAGCGGGACCTCGGTCCCTTCTGGTCCTCCCTTTGTATCCCGACCTAGTACTAAATTGATGTTGTAACATTCTAATGGTTGATATGGGAGCAATAAAAAGTTATGTTATGTTATAAAGGTAACAGAAAGGCATATAAAAACATGATGCACACCTCGGTACAGTTTTTCATCTGATTCCAGGTAGCTCGTGTCAGTGACATGCCCATGTTATGTTTTGATGAAATCCAATTCATGATATCAACCTGGATAAAGCATACCACAGCAGACCATCAAAAACAGACACCAGCTCACATCTTATGCGTTTCAGAATTTCATAACCTTGGATCAGTTCATCACGCACAGCTTCACATACATATATGGCATATGCTCCGCCAAACACTGCTTGGTCTTTTTACCTCATTTCTTACTACACTCAAAACTGTCTTGTTCGACCGGGTTTGGATTAGGAGCACTCCTGAATCGTCAACCTTGAAGGGGTGCTATATAAAACTTTTGTAATGTCAGAATTTCACAAGGATAAGTTCATCAAGCACAGTTTCACATACATATATGTATGTATCATTGTATATACCGGGTATGCATGGGTTGCCATGCTGAGAGCACCCCTGAATAGCCTATACTGTGAGTGGCGCTTCATAAGGTCTCAGGTAAGACACGAGGTATGTACGTATTTAAGAATGATGTATCAAAAATTCTTCACACAGCACTGCATTTTTACCTTTGATATACAAACAATGGCATATAAAAGGGAAGCAGGTAAAGGTAGCACATTGTTTATGCACCTGTCTAGACACGCCTTAACCCTTTACAGACATGGAGGCACTAAAGCTACGGGAAAAATAATCCCTTTTGTCATTAAAGGATTACAAGTCGATGAACTTTCTGCCAATGCAATAACACGGTGACAGCAATTCAATGACAGAATACCTCTTCTAAACCTTGCCATAATATTAATTTACCGACTCGAAGAATGGCAGGCTGATGTGGAATAAATGGCCTGATATTCCACAAGCAGCAACCTCCAAGTATGAAATGAGTTTGGCTTTGCCAAAACCTTTCATAGCTTAGATAACCTTAGATTACGTAGATCTAAATAGTTTCCATGTTCTTAATAATAATATAATGTATTGCAACGATATAGGGACATGTTTTAATAAACAACAATACTGGGTGTGCATTGTTGAATAACAATAGTTTAGAATTGAAACACACTGCTCTTTAACCTTGAGAAGTAAAAGACTATTGTCAAGTTTGTGCTTCGTCTGAAAGATGTTCCTCACGATTGAACCTACAAAGATTATCTGCTGAACAAATGCATATGCACGTGTGTACACATTCATCACATAAAGATCAGCAAATGAAAAATACCTTTGGCGAGAGTGAACCGTAGGCCGGCTTCTTGTCATACGTTCCCAAAGTCAGAATATTACAGTCTATGCAGGCTCTAAAACAGCAACACGCAGTCCAAATTACTCGATTGCTCTCCATGTGAAACTCACCAGCATAACGAAATACTTCAATATGAAATGCCACTGCGCTTAAAGCAGTCTGACATTTTGCAACGCATTTGCTTTCAAAACTGTTGAAAGTTTCCAAAAGTTAGAAGTTTCTGTGCTGAGGAATGGCATTAGTGTCTGAGGAGGTGCTGACTGATTACTAACGACAGCACTTGAACTTCCACATCTATGACTCACATCCCACTCCACTCAAAGACATTGCAACTTGTCAGAATGTACAAGCTGTAAAAGGCTATCCAGTCATTGGATTACCTGCTGTAATAATGCCCATGGTTCTTTAAATTTCTTATCAGAACTTTAACTATGAACATCATGGGATGTGCGAAGATAAAAGCCACATCCGTCCAACCTGGAATAATCTGGAAAATTGCTGCTAAGCTGATCTACCACTGGTACATATGTTTGATTCTGAATTTTTTACATATATCTAATCTCTTCATTCTAAAAGAATTCTCCAACTTTTGTAAACAATTTCTGGCTTTTAGTGTTCAGAAAGATATTCCTGATTCAAACTCAGTATTACCACTCTTCTGTATGCTGCTCTTTATGGGACAGAATCAATTCTAATGACTTCTATGGTGACAACAATCGATGGTAGAATCAATTGAAGCTGTGGTAAAAATATTGGAGAAGCCTGGTTGAAGTCCAACAAGTCAGGAAAAACAGAATTCACCAAGAATGCTCAAGAGCTCAACATTGTTGTGGTCAAGAGTCAAAGTGTCTTTGCAATCTGTTGCAGGTATTTTTTCTGGAAAATGTTTTCCTGTTAGGTGAACAACACACTCAGATTTGTCACTGTCATTTGTGCCGAACAATAAGTCACCAAAACTGCAGCAGGTTATTGTGCTTGGCTGTCACAGTATTTGAACTTGTTGACTGGCATATTTACCACTTCTGGCACTAACAACAGTTCCACAAACAGAGCACAAAAGAAGCCCAAACACTGCAGAAAATACTGTACTGACTTTCACGTGCCTAGGTTTTGAATAAGTCAGTACCTCCAGTGCCACACTAAGCACAGGCGTAACTGTATTTATGACGAGTGGTACTCGTCAACAGGGCACACAGCATACAGATAATTCATGACAAGCGCCACTCATCAGTACAGCAGCAAAAGGGTTAAAACGTGGTTTCTATGCTTAAAGGGCAATATTGGTGTGATATGTTGATATACAGGGTCTGGTCATGCAATTCTGAACTGCCTGTAGTTTATGTAAATCCCTCTTAGTGACATGAATGAGAAGTGAATTGCAGCTGTTCAGTTGAACTACTCATCACTCGATTAGGCTGACTGGTTAAATATTACATACTCTGAATGCTGTTAAAAGTACTGAATCGCAGTCTTAGTGTGGCTATAGACTCCCGAGACAAACTGCGTGATGCGAAAGCACTTGCAGTGTAGGAAGACTTTGTCCAATTACAATAAATTTTATTCTTGAATTTTACTAAATAATAGTGCATTTCTAGAAGCTATATAGGTCATTGTACCAAGTACAGTTTTTAGTGTTCTGACCTTTCATTGGCCCACAGGAGATCGACTTAAATACCAATATGACTACTATATTGATTTTACATACAATTTTCCATTTCTGCATCACTGCGCCCTAATGAAGATGTAGTTCAGAAATTATGGCAATAAGAACTGAAGGATTGTTTATTGCACAGTGCAACAGGACATATAAGAAAACAGATGCTTATTATTTATTACATATTTTCACGTCTTACTGCAATTTGTCTGTGTCAAAGCATAGCTGCAAATCAAATAAAGACGAGCCAGCAACGTTAAACGGCATGAAGCCCACAGGAAAGCGTTTACCCATAAGATGCAACATTAATGCACTATGCCAGTTCATTCTCCTTTTGAGACATTTAGAGTAAGACTTCCAAGCACAGTTGGTTGCTCAGCCTCATCCGAATATGCTTGTTGTCAGATATTAGAGCCAAAACAAAATTTAAAAAAAAAACAAATAAAATCTATTTCAGTGGCTTTGGCAAATCCAAATGTTTTTCCTTGTAAACAAAACGGTCCTCCATTTCAAATAAAGACGACTTACTTACTTACCTACTTTAACGCTTTTCATTTCAAAATGTTCCTTTTACAAAACTCTCAGTGTAAATGATTTTTATGGCAATTTAGCACTTTACCAACATGTTAGCAAAATAATCATGTTGCAGCACAGTGGCAGCGTGATACAACAGACAAGCGACATAGCCCTTCAACTGGCCCATTGACCTGCACGACCCCAAACCTCGACATTTAATAAACCAATGGTATTAATTATGAAAATGAAGATTGTTTCCCTAGGAAGCACCTGGATTCCCACTGCCCCATGTCAGAATACAACGTGGACTTGCTACCAGTCATCGGTGGACATGCCTTACAATATGTACAGCATGTAAACTAGGCCATGTGTAGAGTGATATCATAATTTAGCAGTATACTGCATTCCTGTACAGCACATTAACCAATATGGCATGCTAAGTTAATAGTTCTGGGAAACATAACACCACTTCACATCAAGCAGAATATCGTGTAACCGTGAGTGCGTAAACAAGTCCTCCACATTGCTCTTAGCGCCACAGTGCTGCTGCTTCAGATCAAAGAGAAATTGGATTCAGGAATATTACAAAAAGATATACAGGGAATCTCACTTTTTCCTAAGACGGTACATCATACGAAGAACAGGAAGGAAATCTTCAACGAGGTAATGATCTTCTTCGATAAAAAGAACTGGGCCGTCGTAGTTCTTCATCACGTCCAGCTGATCAAAAGCATGGTTGATCTAAAAGTAAATACATTACAAAAATGTTTTTCAATGCTTAACTTATTTCATTATGAATTGAGATCACATACAGAGCCATTAAATTTATTACACAAGGAGGCCATAAACCATGGAGACCTACATACACCAAAAACATGTTACAATATTATCTTTGGAAGCCACGTCTAGGTCTATCACACAAGGAGACCAGGTTATGATGTGGCAATTTTGTACAGTGGAATTCAATTTGGGAGACACATCTTGCCTCCATTATAACAGAATTTTCTCGAACAAAACATGTTATAAAAGTCTGTGGTGTAGCATGTTTCATCAAATTCAGGCGGTTGCGAGTTCAACTCCGTGTAATGACCTTTGAAGTTTTTTGTACAGACATGCCTTTGTCACTACACAATATGTGATGCCACTTATGAAAAGGGACCACAAGGTGGGATTTATTTACTGAGCTAAAAGCCTTTAAACGTGGTCACCCATCAAAGTATCGAAATTGGGTTTTCACCTCTGTCTGTCAATCTAGCACAACAGTTTCATGACAACAGAACATTGCAATTAAATGCTGAGCTATATAACTTCCAATAAATGGAGTTTACTGTGGGCATTCCAAACTTTTAATGAGTTTTACCAAAATGCACATATTTCAGGTACATCACGGTCTAACTTCTACAGATAAAGCCTTAATACTCCCACTATACAACATTATACACCATTATTTTCTGAACTGTTTGCTGATCATGGTTGTATGAATAACTCCACACCCGCCGTGTGGTCCATTTTCATATGCGGCACCACATATATTGGTACTGGCATTAGCTGAGAAGTAAAAGCAAGTCCTGTAATGCACTGACCCAGTGTTCATAATGTGTGCGGTGGACCTTGACGTGTTCGACGTCGTAGCGCGTCGGGCACTTCACTCCTCGACCAGAGGGGAGCTTTTGGTCCCACAAGCTCCTTCTGCTAGGCCGTGCCGGGCCTTCTCAGTTGTGGGTCCCTCAACTTGGAATGGGCTCCCACTGGAACTGCGCATACTACCTCTCTACAATTTGTCTGCGTTTCACAAATCACTCAAGTCTTTCTGTTTTAGCCGTGGCTGGACTGGGACCGCTCATTAGGT
Source organism: Allolobophora icterica (assembly GCA_963556255.1). Lineage (NCBI taxonomy): Eukaryota > Metazoa > Annelida > Clitellata > Crassiclitellata > Lumbricidae > Allolobophora > Allolobophora icterica. Next base: position 68,200,087 of record OY744604.1, on the reverse strand, counting down.
ATCTAGCGCCTCTGAGTAGTTCCCTTGAAGTGGCGCTATATAAATTTACGAATGAATGAATGAATGAATCTTGAAGGGGTGCTATAAAAATTCTCATAATGAATGAATGAATGAATTCAGGACCTGGCATTCATCCACAGCTGGAAATAAGAGTCTTCTTCTATGTTCCACGTGGGAGCTTAACGGTACTTTCCATAGGTATTATGCAACTGTTTTATGTGACTTTCTGTGTGTTAAAATGTTTGTTATAATAATAATGTATAACTACAAGGGTGGCTGGACAGTTCTCGCCCTAACTATCCAATCCCAATGAATTTTAGAAGCACTTTCTACTCCAGTGGGTATGCTCTCTAGCATCACATGCATTAACGCCTACTCGCCCAGTATACCATAGTGGTGATCAGGTTAAGCAAATATACCAGGCCCTACAGTAACAACCGTGGTTGAAATTCATTTTGAACTACAAACCTTCCAGAACCAGTGATGTTTCGTCTGTGAATATTTGGCTTCACGATAATGACCGTACTTGTCAGGATAATCTTTATTATGACAGTTAAGCTCTTTGGCTCTGTTCAAATCAGAGAAAACAGCAAAGACTGGTAACAAATGATTGCATATCCTTTTAAATCAATGAAACATTTCAGACAAGACATCTTTCTTAAAAACAGAAAACAACACGAACGTGATTGTTCTAAGTCTCCATCACCACCCTTTAAACCAGCGGCTCCCAACCTGGGGTTGCGAAATGGCATTTCAGGGGGTGCGACAAAGAGGGATGGTATGTTACTATTGTACTGTATGTATGTAGAAACTATATGTTAACCATTAATGCTTGTCTATGCAGGCCCGCATTAAGGGGGTGCTAAGGGTATTGCAGCACCCGGGCTCGCAGTTTTGAGGTGCCCGCATTTCCGGAAGTACATTAAAATTTGTTGTTGTACTTGTAATTGGGCCCCGCGCTGATGGCTATATAGGTAATCACAACACCCGGGCCCACACTAGCCTTAATGCGGCCCTGTGTCTATGGCTCGCCCACTGGCAGAAACCAGGCAAAAGGCGTTGCCAAGAAAACCACAGTCCGGCTGTGTCTCGGCCTCTTTTTCTGTAAGGCTGCTGTCAACGCATGCGCATTACTTGGGATTGATGTTGCTGTTTACAATTTTCTATAATTGCTCAATTTATATTTGCATTTTATGCACGGAGTTAAAAGCTTATTTTTGAGTTCAGTTTGTTCACCTGCAGTACTGTATGAGTGTATGTGGTTCAATCTGCGGTTCAAAAAATAGAAATTTTACTTATTCATCTTCAAATGTGATATTACTTTTGTAAGGGGTGCGAACATTTAGCAAACATTTCTTAGGGGTGCAGGGCATAGAAAAGGTTGGGAACCCTGCCTGAAACATAACAATAACAATGTATGCATGAATGTAAATATATATATATATATATATGCATGTTTGTATGTATGGTATGTATATATCAAGCAACTTAAAACCAGGGTATAGAAGAAATAATGTGACTTACTTTTCCCTGTTCGCATCTCGTGGACAGTCCCTTGGATCTTGACCGGGAAACTCCGTCGGATGAAGTTGCATTGAGTATGGATAAAAGATTTGCATCACCTGATTAAGACAAACACAAGATCCAAATCACACTTGGCACAACTTAGTATTCAGCACGACTTGTATCGCACCAGAATCTCACTCTTCTCATGTCAGTACCAATGATATAAAATGTCGGTAACATAAAGGGTAATCCAGCTGTGAACTCTTGCATCTGTGGGACTGGCCCATGACACCTAATGTCAACTCTTGCATAGCTGCGTACTTGGCATGATAAATTATGCATGCCTTTGTGGTTCATACAGCTCTCACCTTAGCCGCAGTGCGTTTGCAGGCGGTTCATTAAAGAATATACTTACTTACTTACTCTTACCTGTAACTCCAACACCTTGATGGAAACATTAGCCTTGTATGTCGTTCAATGAAGACAAATATGGCTGGCAAATAACTAAACACTCTTTGACATCTGATGCCATTGGCAACTGGTGCGGTTTCTTTGCTATGTAGTCGTTATCGACCACATTGGTCGCAGAACAGTTAACCCAAAAGCAACAAGGACTGTGAAGTTGTTGGGATATAACATATAATGTACACAATATTTATTAAGATGTCTGCAGGTTTCAGTGTGTAGCAGTTGCAGTAGTAGTCGTAGTTGTAGTAGCAGTAGTAGTAGTAGCCAGGGGCGTCTACACCATAGAAACCTTGGAGCAAATGCTCCATCCAAAAAATAGGGGGGAAGATCTGTCAGTGTGTGTAACACCATTTTATGGGGGGGGGGGGGAGGAACGGGAGAGATGAAAAAGAGGGGGAAAAGAGATGTTGCTCCAATGACTTAGGGGGATAGACGCCCCTGGTAGTAGCAGTAGTAATTTTATTGTCCACCAACAGCTTCTGCTATGCATAGTCACACAAATACAATGTAATGTTGTACGGGTGGTAGCAATGATGGTTAGTTTCTTAAACATACAAGGTATTATGTTAATGGATATTTGAGTTGGATAAAAAACAAACAGCATGACCAAGATACTATTCAACTCACAGGACAGAAGTCAATATTAGCGATGATCTCGTTCAGCTCATCCGAATAGAAGTCATGGCTAAATATGACAAGCGTCTTCTCGATGTCTCTGGCCTTCTGCAACGATGACACAAGATGGCGCAAGTATTCGGGACGATTGTGAACCTGTACAACGATGACGACAGTCGAATCGCTCGCCGACAGATCGAACTTGTCGAGGTTGAGTATCAGCTGCTGCCGGTTTACTTCCCAGATGGAGCTCCGGATGTCCGTCTTGTTTCCGTTCTTTGACAGCTGGGTTTTTCCAGTAAGGTTGCTACGACTCACGTTTGCTGCCAACGGCCACTGCAGCTTGTTCAGCTGACTCAACATATTCAGCCTCTGAGTTTCCTCCGGCCGCAGCTTCCGACGACGTTGACCGGTCGCAGTGTAGTTCCCGAACGTGCCGCCAGATGGCTGCATGTACTCGTCGGACTCCTCGTCATCACTGTCCCGCAGCAAGAAGTTTACGTTCAACGCCACGAAACCAAGAATGGAAACAATGAATACGGCCTTGACCAGGCGCTTTGGTGTTGGTCTCATTTCTCAGTGTGACGCCACTAGCAGAAAACTAGAAGTAGAAACAAAAAACAAACATTTGAATAATACGTGGAAATTACATAGTTTCAGAGAGAGAGAGAGAGAGAGAGAGAGAGAGAGAGAGAGAGAGAGAGAGAGAGAGAGAGAGAGAGAGAGAGAGAGAGAGAGAGAGAGAGAGAGAGAGAGAGAGAGAGAGAGAGAGAGAGAGAGAGAGACAGACAGACAGAGACAGAGACAGAGAGAGAGAGAGACAGACAGACAGACAGACAGACAGACAGACAGAGACAGACAGACAGACAGAGAGACAGACAGAGAGACAGACAGACACACACAGAGAGACAGCTCTAGACAGATAGAGACAGACAGAGATAGAGAGTAATACTTAAAGGCACTATATAAATTTCCCATTACTATCACACCAACATTTAAGAAAATAGGAAAGATTCTTTCAACTGATCGTTTTATTGATCACGAAAAGTTAGGAAATACACAATCACAGAGTCAATAGTCCTGAGTCAATAAGAGTCAATCGGAGAACTCGTAAGAAACTTCACTAGTTCCTCTAAACAGAGCCAAAGAATGAAGTACATGATGTCATTTAGAACCTCACAAAGGCACAATTCAAAATAAAAACAATTTAGAAAAAAGGTTAAAACAATATTTATATGAAAGAAAGAAATAGCAATCCCCTAAGGTACTAGCCCTGAGAGACAGCCATGGGTATGAAGTGCTAGCGACTTCACTTTTCTTAGCCTTGGCATATCACAGCAGGAGGCCAGTCCTGTCTCTCCCCGGTCTGATCATCCCACGTGCTGTATCTATACATTCAGTACACTCATTATAGCTTAGTTGGTAAGTGGGTGCAGGTGGCGCTTGCAAATATCAGTTCTCCTAATTTTAAAATAATATGAAACACATGTTTTTTAATGTGTCACAAAAAAAATAAAAAGCCTTCAAAGCACAGTTCTGTAAAGCTTAGCGGCAGCACGTATAAATAGATGCAGGAGCTGATGAAGGAGCCTGATGTACTGTTTCATCTCAACTACTGGTCAGTTTACATCTCCAGCATTTCACTTGAGTGCAAAGCTGGGGAGTTGGTAAATCAACTGCTAGTTGAGATAAACACCGTAACTTAGATAAACATCTTCTCTGGCCCGCCTTTACTACAAGGCCGAGCGTTTGAATTGAGATAGGACGTTGTGATATAAGTAAGCAAGCTGAGAAGATGAGGCAGAACAAGACACAGAAACAAAGACTGAGTGGGTGTGAGAGATAGCGAGACAGAGAGACAGTGAGAGAGAAAGAGACAGTTCTTTTGGTCCGCTCTTAGGTGTCATTCAGGTCTGAACTTAAGACTCATCTCTTTCAACTTGCTTAATCATCATAGTCTGGCTTCTAGTTTCTCCTCCGATATACAGGACTTCAACCTAACATCTCCAATGGTTTATGATTTCTGACTCTGATTTCGCTTGAAGCAACCATTAACTGGCATCTTGGGCATTATGTTAACGGTGCCACGATAGAAGGATGCCACCATAGAAGCCGATAGATTAGATTAGAGAGCAAGAGAGACAGACAGAACAACAGAGAGAGACAGACAGACAAAGAGGAGAGACAGAGACAGACAGACAGAGAGAGACAGATTTTATTCTGGCAAGAGAGAGAGAAAGAGGGAGAGAGAGACAGATAGATAGATAGAAAGACACAGACAGACAGACATAGACAGAGAGAAAAGGGAGAGAGAGAGACTGAGACAGAGCTCTGATGAGTTCACAGATTTGATCTCAGTAAGTGCAGTCTTATGAATAATGAAAAGCCAAATAGGAATTTACCAAATGACAGAGAGAGTTAAATAAAGAAAAGCCATTTACTTACAGCTAAAGGCTTATAATATGTGACTAGAAGACAGCCACAACAAAATGTATGACCATTCCTTGATTCACTCTTTAAAATAAATACATGCGTATGTGGCTAGGTTGAATATGTTACCAGTCATCTTGTAAATTAAGCACAACATACTGGTACTCTCGTCTCAAGCATGACAGTAATGTCTTGCTTTTTTGGTAATTACACACAATTGGAGGCAGCGGGCTATAACAAACGTGCTTTGACATCAGACATTAATACCTGAGTGTCCTTGCCAAATCAGTGTCTGACTGTTCGTATACCAGACATCAGTTCCAAGTGTCATGGGTCAACTCTAAGAAAAGCGTCACTCTATCCAAGGCCCAAGTCTAATCTACGAGGTCATTTACTAGTTGAAAGCACCATTAACAGTCAACCATATCAAATTCAGAATTAAGCAACCAAAGCAATTCAGGAGCACTCAGTAAAACACAGTGCTCAGTTGAAAGCGAATGCAACATTCAATCATATCAAATGAAAAAATATATATTCAGATAACCCAATAAAGAATAGTAGTACGTTGAAATCATCCTCAAATTCAACCATATCAAATTCAAAATTAAGTAATTACACCAATTCAGAAAAACTAATAAAAGCACAGTAGCTGAAAGCACCATTAACAATAACTAACCATATCTAAAGAGCACCATTAACATTAACTAACCGTATCAAAAGAGCACCATTACCATTAACTCACCGTAACAAAAAAAGCACCATTAACATTGAACCGTATCAAATTCAAAACTAAGAAACCAACACCTTACACAGAAAAACCCAAGTACCACAATCCACCAACAGGTGACTGTAGACCTGAATTCTGCTTCACCCTATACAACAGACTCGCACCTTCGAATTAAACAATACACGTTTAAGCTTACCTTAATATGAAGCCGCAGACTAACAGATGTTAAATCCATTAAAACGTGAGCTCCACCACAGCGCTTCTTTCGTGAGGTAACATACTGCTTCCCGTGTGTAGATAAAGAATTGCCCTACTAATGAAAAGATAAACATTGATAAAAGCAACAGCTGTTGGTAGACGACAAAAATTTAATGGTATTGGACATAACACGTAATCATTACGGGCTTCAGCGTCTGATCGATAACGTGTAGTTCGATGTCCGGGCGGGCTTCCCACAGACGAACACCAATCGAATTCAATGGGACGGGTATCCTGTTAATAGGCCAATGCAATGTATTGCGAATCATCACGTTAAATTATAATTATCAATAATTTCTTGAGCAATTAAACGAGAGAGTCGCATTTTGATCAGACACGTGTGACATTTCACAAGAATCATATTTGAAAACTTCAAATTTTTAAAGCCACACTCTAAAGCTAAACGCAGGGCACCAGCTTATTCACGAGCGCTGCACTGAATCAGAGGGGTTGGCCAGAAATGCAAGGGTAGATCCTAGTCTGGTTGCCAGAGATGGCAGAGAGAAGAAGTAGAGCAGCTGCTAAGGCGGGTTTCATTGAGGACGAGAAAGCTTGGAAGGTGGAGAATTGGCCTGGTTAGGGTGGGAATTCTTGAAGTGGTGGAGCTTTAATTTGGAATTTAGTTTAGAATGACACACCTGCTGGAACACTTCACAATGGCAGTAGGTCAATGGATTTAACAAATGGCGCCCAACAGTACACCAAGCACTTGTTATAACAAGTGCTGCCTCTTGGAAACAACATCTATGAACACTTCAAAGATGAGAGTGTATTAAAAGCGACTGGGAAACAACTGCAGCTCGTCGTTAAGGTGTTACCGAGGTCGTCGTGTAACAAATTTATTTGCAGGATTCTGTGAATGTGCTTTTTAAGGACAGTAGCATTTAGTTGAGATGAGCCTCAAATTCCCTCAATGCTGAATAGATTAATAAATATTCGCGTTAAACTGTTTGATTGACAGCAATATTGTGTGTATGTGTGTAGGTGTGAGTGTATATCTATAATGGAAGTGAGTATAATGCATCAGTGTACATGCTTGGCTTAACAGGTGTCAAGTCTTAAGCCTTGCATATTTAAATTAGATAGTAGTAATTTAATTAGATAGTAATTTATTTAGATAGTAGTCTACTCTCTCTCTCTCTCTCTCTCTCTCTCTCTCTCTCTATATATATATATATATATATATATATATATATATATATATATATACATATATATACATATGCATACATATACACACAATATGGCTAATATCTAAGTACTGTCTACTTAAATATTCAGATGTTTGTATATATATAGTCACACGTGAGGCACGAATGAATTAATTGATGTGATTTGAAATTTTTTACACAGACAGTTGATTTGTGTTGAACTAGCCTAAGAGACAATTGATCTGTAAAACTGAGTTTGTTGTGTCTTGAATTGAAACAAAGAAATATTCAAAGTGTTGATGGACTGTGCTAATGTGAATTCACAGCCATGCACAATCACAGGAAGTTTCGCTAAATATAGTAGAAAATAGAGAAAACACAGTTATAGTAAGTGACGGACTAGGCAAAGGAAGCAGAGACTATATACACATCTACGAGACAGTTAAGGCAGTGTGTAGTATCAAAATTCATTTATAACACGATGCATGTTATAACACGTCTTTAGAGTTAGCCCGACTAAAGGTCAGATCAAATGCTAAGACACGCTCCACAAAGCTTAGGCCTGATGAATCCACAAAAAGCACAAGGCAACATCTGTACAGTAGCAATGCTGGTAAACAGTCAAGAGGAAGAGTTCAAGACAATATAACGCTTAGACAAACAAGAACAGTTTCACATTCCCTCAACCAGTCCTTAAGTAATATTAAACTTCATGTGTCAGCAAGTTTGCGCCAGTAGCCCACTGCTTCGTACTAGATGCACAAGGATCGTGTGTTGGCCATTCACTAAAGTGTGTGAGGTTGAAACCCAGGTGCAAAAACATTAATTTATTATCCTCCCGTGATCATAAAACATTGATCCTGTTACTTTCCGTGCTACGTCGCTCAATAACAGCAACACGCCTTAAAAGCACTGATGCATAATAAATGGATGTTTGTGTTACTCTCACTATGAGCGATATTGATTGATACCTTTATGACTGTCGCTACAGAATAACAAAAGAGATACAATACCGACGGACATGCATGCTACAGGCTAAAAGTAAAACACACAAACCAGTTTAAAAACAGCATTGCATCTGACGTAAGTAGGCCTATGAAGGTCACATTGGTCACGACTGGCAGACATGTATAGTCTGGTTCACCCAGGGATATTATATGTCCATCACATGCAAATAAGCAACCCCTTTAAATTAAATCCAAGGTTCAGTTTATATACTTTCGGCTGAGTAATTTACCCGAACTTTAGTAAGACAGCACTCCAGTTGCAGCTCAACCACTTAAGCAGCACTTCAACCTAACTTTTTCACAGAAAGTTGCCATCCATCTGGAAGCATTTACAAGCAGACAGCTAAAGAGAAACAGCTACAGAAACCTCTCAATACATCATATTTCTCCCTTCTGCCTCCCTACATGTTTGCACTAATCTCATCAGTTTGTCAGTGCATTCATCTACCTACACCCACTAATCCTTCACCTAGTTGTCCCTCCACAATCCTGAAATCACCCTTAGCTTTAGCTGGCCATCACTGAAGAATAGCTTACCAAAAAATAATTTCAAACAATAACCCCTGAGCCTTAGCAGACTCTCAACGACTGAAAAAATCTTGTTCAAAGACATTAATGCTGCTGAAGTACCATTCAGTATCCTTACTTGAGTATCATTATATATATATATAAATATATATATATATGATACTTTTTAACTGGGTTTATTACAGGTCTGTACACTAAAGTGAGACTAGCAGTTGGTTAATAAAAAAATATACTTTTGGATGGGCGCCTGACAGGCAGCCGCACGTGTATATGTCACTGTTCACGTTTTTTGCACTCGCACATGTAATCGTCTGCGGTTTGTCAGTTCGAATTGGTATTAAACGAATATATATATATATACTTGCTCACTACACTTTAATCAAGTTAATTTTTAATTGAAAATCGATATGTTCATTCAGTGCAAATAAATAATTCACAACCAATCATCTGTGCTTCAGCTCTGATCAATCAGCCACATCTGCTTTCAGGACCGACTTCCAAATCGACCTACTTCGTCAAACACCACACTGGTGTTACTTTCCCATAGCAGCAGATGCCTCCAAAATTAGGTTGCCGATGACTATATCTGCCACTAACAACTGAAATGTTCAACATCATCTTATAATTCAAATTTAAAACCCTAAAATTTACTCCAAAAGCATTAAAAATTATTTTAAACCCACCACATGGAAACCTTCTAAGTGGGTCATACCAAAGGGACAAGTTTTTAAAATTGATTCTTGGCTTGCAAAACGTAAATTAGTGACAGGATGCAACAAATGCTCTGTTATGCTAGGTGAAAATAGTTTAGCCGTGTGTTGGAAATTAAATAAATGTAATAACAGAATAAACATACAAAAATATAAAAATAAGCCAGCACTTTCATTACTTTTCAGCAATAAAGAATAACATGAGGTAAAATAATAACAGCAAGATAAATATTAATAAACAAGGCTGTGCAAATAATTTAAATTTCCTACAGTAAACAGTAAACAGTGATTGCTGCACTTACTTCTTGCATTTTAATTACTGGTCACCAGATGGAACCCTACGATATAATTATGAGAACTTCTGTACGTTTCTTCTATACAGCCCAAAAATGTTTCCACTCATGAGCAGTCATTTTAGTCAGGGACAACATTCCTGGACGTCAACTAAATCCACTAAAGTGAATGCTTGTTTACTGAAGTGAAACGCTGATGCTAGGTAGTATTCAGACTGCAACATCAGAAGCTTTCACGTATCAGCCCGTCGCACGCAACTGACAGAACTTTTGTTGATGACCCCTGCAGTCAATAAGAAATGTCAGTCAACATGTCACTGATTCATATTTGTTTGTGCTACAGCCACATATCCCTCTTGCAAAAACCTTTTGCAGAGGCATGCACTAAATGCAAAATTATATTACACTAGAAGAAGAGCAGTCCCTTAAGCCAGCCCTGGGTATGAAGTGTTAACGACTTCATTTTCCTAGCCTCAGCATATGGGGGCAGGTGACCAGCCGCCCTCTCCCTTGCCACCTCATCTTCCCACTGACAGTGTACGGTGAGTGTACTCATTATAGCTGAGTTGACTAGAGGGTGCAGGAGCAGAAATCTCGAAACAAATTTCTGCCTTGACAGGATTTGAACCCCCACCTCTCAATTGACAATCCAGTACGCTACTCACTACACTATTGATCACCCCCCACCTCACCAACATCAAAACCAGACTTCGACATCATGCAACACACTAACTGATGCTTTCACGTTAGTCTGTTTTAACATGTACAGACTAGTGTCAAAGGTGTTTGGAAGGCTACTTGTGCAAGTGTAACGGCTATAATGAACTTCCTTGTACGGTTGGCTAACGGTTGGAGTTCAACAGGTCTTAAAGTTTCCACAATATATTAATTGACACAAATCAGTCTGGCTGTCACGACTTGCTCTGCAAACTGGCTGATTTTCAGTTCTTATGGCATGCTGGAATGTGAGAACCATATACAATCACAATTTGCATCGGAGAAACAAAATACAACAATTTGCAATTAGCCTGTTAGCTGATATAACTGATTTCAGAAGATGGGGTTATACATGCTTTTACATTAATTATATATACCGGTAATTAATGCTCACACAACGCATGTATTAAAACAAAAGTAAAGTAATGTTATCGACCTTGTAACTGGTACAGGTTCACTGGTTCAGTTAGCAATAGCCCACAACAACGTGGTTCCAGAGTTAGACAATTTCTTGGTTCTTGCAGAAATTGCAATCCAGTAAACAAGTTTGTTTAACAAACAACCTTGTTTAATGAATGAAGGGATTAAACTGGATAAAATTATGTATAAACTGTCAGTTTATACATAAAGTGATGGGAATTTGCACATAATGTGCTGAGAATCTTACACATGTTGTGCTGAGAATTAACACGAGATAGGAATTCATACAAAATGTGATGGGAATTTAACTATCGATGCCAAGGCAGAAGACAGACATGTCAGTTATTGGCCACCCTTAAACTCTATTCTAACCATATTTAGCATAAATATGATTCAAGATTTCTCGCTTGCACCCCTAGTGAAGTCGGCTTTAAAATTGCCATATTGATTGTAGGTTTTCTGTGAGAAGTCCGAAGAGCAAGTGGCAAGAGAGAGGATTGACCCCCCCACCCGATATGCCAAAGATAAGAATATGTTATGCACTGAGAGAAATGCAGTTTTTAGATGGTCATTTTTGGACTTTTAGTTAGCTTTTTGTGGACATATGGAGATAAATACATGTGGCACATTTGTCCATAATAACATCAACAAACTTTAGGGCATATTTAGTCCATGAACCCAGATCTGGTACCTCTTATCCCAGTTGGTCACATACCACCGAAGTCGCTAACACTTCTTCTTCACTTAGTAACACCAGTTCACATTCTTATGTAAATATACCAGCTCACACATCAAAACAAAATGTTTCTCTTGAGTCATAATAACATCAACCAAGCACACCCAAACAGCTCAGTCACTTGGATTATACTAATCATGGGAAGAACTTCTGCACAAAAATTTCTAAGTGTTCTATAAATAATTTAGAGCTCATCAAACAAAACTTCAGAACTGCAATGAAGCTGTTTCAGTATCATAAAACCATCTGGACCCCATCAACTGCAGATAACCAACCAACTGCAGATAATGTATAATTTATTTCCCAAAACGCTGAATCATAATCAACCCAACCTATCCGATACGGACTAGGATCTCTGAAAGCTGCAAATACTGGCACAACACAGACAAGTTGTACTAATTTTTGGCCAAGCCTGCTTGCTATGGCAGACTTCCACTCGCTTTGTCGAAACTTTAATTATTCCTCTGACCGTTACAAACAGACTTCTCCCACACAACCACTGACATAAGAAGCTTTACACAAATTTAATCAGAATATCGTTAGTACCAGAAATCAGTATCGCTAACTGCACTACAGGTGAACCTGACAGTACACTTGATTAGAACGTCTGGATGCACTTTATAAAATGCTGATACAGAAATTCTCTTTATCTGACAGCTCCAAGCTGCAACATTTGATCTATCATAGATTTGGAAAGACAAGTCTAAAACACAGTAAAACAGAATGAAAAAGTCAATGTTATCAAAACAAATAATAAAGAATGTCTTAGAATGGAAAATGTAGTGTTGCTGAATTTTTAGTCCAGTATTTACTACATGAATGCTTTATTATACGCATTTCAGTCCTTAGCAGCTACGTACTGACAGTTCATGACCTCTTAGGTGCATTACACAATGGAACACTAACAGATATTTTACTTTCACTTGCATTACATGATTCTACAGAAAATGCAATGCATATATATGTACATAGCTGTTGAATATGACCCTGTGCACCATACAATTAAAAATTTTAAATCATCTTAGAACACAGTTGTTAAGATCATTCAGAAACCCATGTGTGCAGCACTTTTTCAGACACTGTAAATAGCTATATGAGGTATCTTCATGCATACATACATATACAAGTCTGGCTATTTATATAGCACCTTTTCAGACCTTACAAAGGCACTAAAATGTCTCCAGTGGACATAAGTGGGTCAAAATCTGATAAAAAAAATTGCTTTGTAATTAATCGCAGACACTACAGCACAGTGCGGTGGTCCATCCATGTGGAACAATCTTCCGGGCGTTGACATTCGAGATGCCCATTTAAACTCTGTTCAAGTTATTTTTTCTAGCTGTGTTCAGATGCTCCCTCCCATTCAGTTCCCTCAGACAACCATGTTCATAGTGCTTGTGAGGTATCCTAAAATGCTCTTTATTCAAGTCCAAATACATACACACAACTATTGCAAGTGTGGCCGACTAGTAGTCAGAAACAAGCAGGCCTATCTAGTAACAAGGTACAGCAACTTCACTCTACAGCCAGACAATATATGCTTCAGAAGATTCTTTGTACACTCAATAGGGCATTGTACCCATTTCAATGACGAGTTCACTTGAACATGCCAATTTTGAAAACAAATCTTGAAGTATTTTCTGTTCTGGCAGTATTTTAACTTTCAGTCTCTGGGTTTGCTGTACACCTTGATAAACTTTGGATGAAGACAAAAAAGATATTGCATTAGATCAGCCACGTGTTTTCATGAAACCGAGTGCTCTGGCCTACATATGTTGTTAGCGATGTCATGTGAATGACATTTGCAGCATCTGCTGCATTGATTCCATTCAAAAACAATCACAAACTATTTCCGAGTGGATTATGTGTGGGAACAGTATAGATGTGCAGTTACACTCTGACATAACATCACATGAGTCAGACTAATCAGTTGTCATATTATCACTCACTTGGACCTACACATCCCACAGCGAGACGTGGCAGATGAAAAAGCTGCAAGCACTGAAGCATAGGGTCAGAGAATTGACCACCTTACAGTGCTAAATTAATCTGTTAACCACTTGAAATATTTTACAAAATTCAATCAAACTTATATTACAGCCCTCTTAGCTACATTTAAGGGGCATTCGTCTATGCCTACCCATTGCCACCAAATGGCTGGTGTCAGGAACAGATGATCATCAATATCCCACGTATTGTCTTCTATAGTATAAATTCCATGTAAACACCTGAATATTTTACTCGACAGATTGACAATCTCCATTCAATTACTGCTCTAATATATTTCCCTTTCAATCTCACGTGAAACTTTGATCATAGATGTTGACAACATAGTATATGAATCACTCAAATGTCCACATCTGCCATTTGCCGAAGCCAAAACCTATTCATGCATACCTATCGCCTAATAATTTTTAGCAAAGTCTGGTAAACAGCCCCAGGCATCAAGCACAAGTGCAGACTCAGGTCGTTATCATCATCAGTAATTGTTTCATGAATATTAATAAGCAAAAGTTATGCACGAACCTTGCAGCACAAATGTGTTGCTTATTCCAGGTCTAATTAAAACCATATAGAGTCATCATCTAAGTTCCTTTTCCAGGTCATTCGTACTCTCATGGGAGTCTCCTTGGTGAGGTCACACTTACCCTCATGGGTACCTCATTAGTGAGGTCAACCTTAATAATCATATGGCAATCTTCTCAGTAAGTTCACCCACACCCACAAGGCAATATCTTCTCATAAGGTAACCCATATACTGAAGGGAATCTTCTCAGTGAGGCCGCCCTTACCTTCACACCAATCTTCTCTGAGAGGTCAGCCTTATCCTTGCAGCAATCTTCTCAGACAGGTCACTCTTGTGCTCATGAGAATCTATTCAGTAAGGCTCAATTTTAATACAGTTTTCTTTTGCATAGCAAGCTTGTGGTCGTTTGGTGTAATGTAATTAAAACAATCACAGCTGCAGGCAACAAGTAAGTAAACAACTCAACAGTTCATTACACACCATTGCACCCATAGAAGCTTTGGACTGAGAAGCACTAAAGTCTGTCAGTCAAAAGAGAATAAAATTTAATGGCCAGCAGAATAAAAGCAAAAAATGTCAACTGCTATTTTCACTGACAAATGACTTAGTGCTGTTACAGTAGAACATAATACAACTGAAATTTAACAACACCATTCTTACATTCACCTCAGACGTTCAGTACATGATCTTAATGAGCCAAAATCCACAACTTTTGGACAGCGCTGTCAACAGGATGAAAGGCCTACAGTTCCAAGTAGATTCAATACTGAAAACGATAGGATTTTCTAAGTGGGTTTAACTATATTTGCAAGGCTACTAATAAGTTTTAAATCATAATCTGTCAATTCAGGAATAAACACCAATCAGAAAGGATACCACTCACTCAATCAATAAAGTTTCAACTTCAGGAAGCATCTTCCTAACACATCCGAGATCGAAAGCCTATTTAAGTGCCCCCAGTAAAGTCTCAGGTGAAGATTTTAAATAGGAGCAGGCTTCCGTGCCCACCACTCTGCCTCCGACACTGCTTGTAGGACAGCGGTATCCGTCAGCCACTGAATGAAGCAGCCGGTATATCATCAAATGTAACTTAAGAATCCCCGAAAGCCGACTGTTTGTGCTGTTAGGTGAAGTCGCATTCTTTTCATTAAAAAATTCGACTATTGGAATTATGCTCCTAGAACAGAGAGGCTAGACCGTCACAGCCCTCGACCCAAGACCACTGAAAGTCCATTAGCCATAAATTATTATAAATGATATGACAGCGCTATAGAAACAAACCTGAAGCGACACTTGCTGCTTGAAGAGTTTCGATATCATCTACACCAATTAAACGATTACAGTCTACGCACCTAGGTCAGTCGACACGAGAGCCAATCAATACTAAGAAAAATGGCGGAAAGGACTCCGAATGTGGCAACCTTCATACTCAATTCAGAAAAATTAAGAAGACCTTTGAACAAACCACCCTGTACCACCATCATTAAATCCAAAACCATCAGCCATTCGCCATTGCCCAGATGGCAGGGCGATATCTACTTATATAGCGCTATACTACCTAAAGCAAAACTGTGAGTATGTATCGGAGAGTTCTACTGATCGATTACGATATTGTTGACAAAAGATCGAATTAATATTTCATGTGAATCATCAGGATTAATTAATTTCTGGTCTGAAAAATACATCGTCTGTCTCCTAGCTATCGCTAGTGGTACAATATTATTATTATTAGCACTCCGGAGGATCCAAGCGTTGAGAAAAGGAATACGGGATAGTTTCACCCGATCATCCAATGGAAGCCACGATAAATTTCAAAATTTTTACAGTTTTTATAGACAACAGTTTGATTATCTATCATAAATCTTATGAGAGAGTTGTGATATTCGGTGATATTTAGGCTATACGCACGAATTTTTTCAGCTAGACCCCTAAAAGTAAATAGGCCTACAAATTTGTAATCGTCATGTGAATAGGCCTACGATGCCTATATTGCATGCTGACGCAAGAATCCGGTCACGATCGACATGGAGACGTCTTGGTGGTGCTACAGTGGAAATCGTTGGTGAAGGTCGTCATGTGATAGTGCAGGCGGCTGCCAGGAGCCAAAACAGGATAAGATAAGTTATAACTTGAAAAGTTCGGTTTTCAGTCTAGAGTTAGCCTAAATGCTGCAGGAGAAAGGGCAAGTGGTTAAATGCTGATCAGAGCTTAACAGGCTAGGCCTAAAGGTCTGAAGATCTTTCGAGATTTCGTTCCAAAGAACTGGCGCGGCGTAGATTAACTGACCCGTTGCAGAATTTGAGGCGAGGGGACTGGAGGCCAAGGTAGGGAAAGTTAGGCTATGATGAAGAAAGAGTAGATCTGGACGCACTGGCGTAAACTTAATTGTCCAAAATCAGTCTTGTTGTCCTCGAGACCAAGGTCTTGGTCTCGAGTGCACTCGAGTTCGTTTTTAAAAGTCTTGGTCTTGGTCTTGGTCTTGAGACCAAAGGTCTTGGTCTTGAGGTTCAAGGTCTTGGTCTTGAGGTTCAAAGTCTTGGTCTTGGTTTTGCAAGACCATGCAAGACCAAGACCGGCTGTCAATATGAACAGTCATTAATTTTAACAAACGGCAAGAATTTTAAAAATTTATCCAATAATTACTCATACAGTTATTGCTTTAGTATTTACACGGTGAGAATGAGGCTTCACTGTTGTTTTGGACAATTATTTTGACTTCCGGTTATTTTTCATGGAATGATTTCAAAACAGACTCACGATTAATTTGTACATTTAGGCTACATCCGGTTCTTGAAAAGCTGCTTTGTGTGCTATAGCGATTTCAGCACTTGTAGACCGTGGTTTTTTCACATGGCAAAATTTTTATGAGGCCCACAGGTCACGTGTTGGTCAGAAAATTCTGAGCAAATTGGTTTTTATAAAATTCAACAGGCATTTGGAATAAC
Organism: Allolobophora icterica; assembly: GCA_963556255.1. Taxonomy (NCBI): domain Eukaryota; kingdom Metazoa; phylum Annelida; class Clitellata; order Crassiclitellata; family Lumbricidae; genus Allolobophora; species Allolobophora icterica. Next base: position 68,183,049 of record OY744604.1, on the reverse strand, counting down.
ATTTCGCATGAAGGACTTTTGTAAATACGAATTCGGAATTCTCTGCAGTCTCCATTTAGAGTTGTTTTGCTTGAATAAAAGAAAAAACTCATGTTTTCATTAAAATAACGAGTATTTCGACTTGACAATTTTTAGTAAGGAATAGAAGTCTGGATACGACTGATTTTTTTGGGTCTTGGTCTCGGTCTTGGTCTTGAGGTTCAAGGTCTTGGTCTTGGTCTTGGTCTCGAGGTTCAACATCTTGGTCTTGGTCTTGGTCTTGAGGTTCAAGGTCTTGGTCTTGGTCTTGAGGTTCAAGGTCTTGGTCTTGGTCTTGGTCTTGAGGTTTAAGGTCTTGACAACAAGACTGTCCAAAATATGGGGATTGGGTTATTCATTCTACGCTTGTGCACGAAGGCAGACCGACGACGAACAATCATCCGGAGGGCGAACCAAAACAGAGGACGGTCGTCAACGGAGAGAAGAGACATCTAGCGGACTACACAAAGGCAAACGCGGAGCGGAGGATCAACCTGGAACGCGATTTGAAGAAAAGAAATAATTAATCGGTCTAGCTAGGAGAAAGGGAAGAGCAGGGACTCTGAGAAACGACAGCGATCGATGACTCACCAAGAGAGAAGTTAGCCAGAAGGTTTCTCAGGGTACAGAGACGTTGTAATGACAATGTAAGGTTTCTTAGGGTACAGAGACGTTGTAGGCCTAATGATAGTCAAGTCTCGTTGTAATACATTGTTGAAAATTTGTCATCATATAATAAAATCGTAAAACGAAGCTACAGCGTCGTTCCTTCAAGACGTCGTTGCGAGCCACGCAAAGGGGAATCCCCGAAGAGACGCCTGAGTAGTACCGCTAGCCACTATACAACTGTTTGTCCATCAGATGATTGGCGCTGAGGTATTCAGTACCACGCCAGTCATCTTTTAAAAACATTAGGCCTACAACCTTTTTCTGGGGATTTCTTCTAAAATTTCTTCTCTTGGGCCAGGATTCACCGTTCAAGAGGAGGCAACATCCAGATGCAGGGTTAGGGCCTATAACCCAAGGACAATTTTTAAATTTATAAAACCAAGAGGAGGCAACTGCCTCCTCTTGCCTCAATGTAGCTACGCCCATATGGATGTAGACCTATAATTTTTTTATGATTATAGGTAGTTTTCTTGCATTCAGGATACTTTATGTTTTTGTATGATATTTTTAAATGCTCAGTATCGATTATGATATCTACCAATCGTGAAAGACGATCGATCGTTCTGGTCTTAATGTCAGAAAGCGAAGCATTGATTGATTGGATCTGCCAAAAGGCTAATGTCTATGCACTTCTATCAGTGGTGTAGTGGGGCGGGAACGCGGGGGAACGCCGTTCCCGCACTTTTTTCCAGGGAGGGAACGCGATCCCTCACTATTTTGCAGCATTTCTGCTGAAATAAATGAACAAAGAAGACTTCAAGACTCACAGTTTCAACTGCTTACTTACTGGAGCCTTTCGCAGTTTCGCAGATATATTTATATATGTGTCGGCTTTATACTAAATAACAAATTCCTATGTATAAATTTACATAATTACATTTATTAATTTTTTTGTTATTTTTTTACATTCAACAGTTTCAAAAATAGCAGCGCTCACACTATGCAAAATTCTTGCAAGATTGCACTTTTTGCTACAGTTGCTACTTCAATTTCCAGGCGTTCCCCCACTTCATTTTTTAGGACAACACCACTGCCTTCTATGCTGTTAGGCCCGGCGATTTTTGTTTCGTCTGTCCAATAAATAACCAGGTAGGCCTACAATGAACAGCAACGCGTCCACTTTCCAGTACCGTAGTTTAGGCCTATTAGATATGGCCCGCAGAGTCTAGACTCGATAGAGGGTTCCTAATCGTCGATAAACTTTTAGTCCTTTGAGCGCAGCAGATGTTAAAAATGGGCTCATAACTCTGCCTACTCTGAAGTTATGGCAGTGCACCATAATTATCATAAATCACGCTTAGGCTTAATTAGACTTCTTTTTCTTTATGCGCAGTGTTTAATCTAGACACCTTTGGGGGGCGAATTACCCCCCAGGATTTATGTTTCCCCCAGTGGCGTCACTAGGGCTGGTGTCACCCGGTGCGGTAAGTCATGGTGTCACCCTCAAAAAAAGTGATGACCTTTTTTTTAGGAATTTCGTCTCCAAAAAACTGATGACTTTTTTAGGAATTCGTCTCCCAAAAAAACTGATGACTTTTTAGGAATTCGTCTCCCAAAAAACTGATGACCTTTTTTAGGAATTCGTCTCCCCAAAAAAACTGATGACCTTTTTTTAGGAATTCCTCATCTTCAAAAATTTCATCATTTTCTCATGTTGGGTGTCACCCCCTCTGAGGTTGTCACCCAGTGCGGTCCGCACCCCCCGCACTCCCCTCGTGACGCCACTGTGTGTGCGTGCGTGTAGGCTCCTATGTGTGTAATTATGAGCTTTAGGAGGGCAGTGTCAAATACTGCATTGCAAATGCGACCATTTGCAGAGATGCATTGCGTATGTTTATAACAAACTTGCAAGTAATTCGAATATAAATCACAACCTTTTATTTGGTTTCTATGTTCTCATCACTCACTAGAATGAAATGGTATGTGAATGTGTTAGGTCCTAAAACTCATATCTTTCCTACTTATTTTTGTACTTCTTTTCGATTTCTAATTGCAGGAATGCGCGATAGCCTAGGCCTAGTGGTAAGCGTTCGGGGGTTCAACTCTCCGCCAGGACAGAAAGTTGTTACAAAATATTTGTTCCATTGTGTCCCTAGCGAAGTCGCTATAAAAAGAGTGCACTGATGACTGATGATAGGTACATGGATACTGGAAAGATCGGACACCGAAGGAGGACTTCGACCTGAAGTCGGCAACACGTCTTCTTGTACTTCTTCTTGTCCTTCGAGTCTTCGTTGTTAAAAGCCCGGTTCCTATAGCTGCAGAATGTTTCTGAGGCTCAAGAATCGTCCCAGTGAGCATTCATATAGCTGGCAGTAAGTTTACATCATATTCTGCTACGGCGTGCTACGCTATATATATAGGAAATATTATTGGCTTTAAAAAATTGACATTTGTATTTTAACTGCAGACTAAATCCCGTCATTTGTTCTTCTGATTGATTGCATTTGTTCAAAAATTCAGTTTATAGCACCATCTTAAAGCAGTTATACTCTTGAACTGTCACAGAGGAAGGCCAAATATGGTTAACTCTACCACTGTGAGTACTCTGGCAGTGCCAGTACCAAGCCAGGACATATGAGGAGGGCGACGTCAAGGGCCTGGCAGCCATTAGATGTCATTAACACTGCAAACAACTAGGCCTACTGCAAATGTGGTATAGGCCGTTTTCATCTTTTTGGTTCCCAGACTATTGTTTAATATCCAGCGGTCCACGTTTAGAGATTACACAATAGTTACACAATAGCGCGAACCCTGACTGTGTAGAATATTGCTAATTATAGACTCTGCTGGTCCTTTGGTATGCTCTTATCCACAGCTTTCATTCTATTTTTAGCCAGGTAGACAATGTACCATAAATTCTGCACTTTTGGTTTGTACTCAGTCTCTATGAAAACAACGACGCAACATGTATAAACATTTTATCTTTAACAGGACAGCGTTGCTTAGAATGTCATTAGCTGTATTCATTCATTCATTCATTCATTCATTCATTCATTCATTCATTCATTCATTCATTCATTCATTCATTCATTCATTCATTCATTCATTCATTCATTCATTCATTCATTCAGTTATAGCTAAGGATTATCCACTCATGAAACATTCTCAAAAAGTCATCTAAAAATTCAATAATCATAATGGAATATTATATGTTTTCGTTTGCACGTTATAATTATTGTATCTTTAGGCTGAGAAACGAAGTCGGCAGCAACGAGCCATTCACTTCTCGGTTGGTTGAAGACAGACATCCAATCTTCATCATCTTCGGTTAGTTGAAGAACACTGTAAAAAAAGTTTAGAAGTTAGTCGAATGACACATTCCTCTTTGGAATGCTGCAAAATACCCTATCACGCGCAGAACATCTGCGCTCTAGTTTGGCAAAAATATGTGCCTTCTGGAGAAAATCCTCTGTTCCTTCCTGTTTCCCCTTCTCCCCTCACTCTTCTACAGAACTGTACTAAAAGGACTTCCGAAAGACCGTCCCGTATAGCTTTACTAAACTGACCATGAGTTGCATCTTCCTGTAGGAACGTGCTCAGCTTTACACACGTGCTGCTGTACTTCGCTTCGTTCAAAATACATTTTCAAACGGTCTTAAAATGCACTTTAATTTCTAGATGAGTTAGATAGCCATGCGGGCAGAGTCTTTGAGATGTAGCGGACGAAAAGGCGCTATAGTAACTGGCACATAGTGTAATCTAGTGTACTGTTGATGAGTCTGTTGGCTGGCTCCACTTGCACGCATGGAACTACCACTGGTGACTCTTCTACTGACTGTGCATTGTTTTGCTATTTAACTGATGTAGATACAAATGACATTTAGCATCATGTAGCCCAGCACGAAGAGCTTTACTGATTTGGTTTGCTCTTTCAACAATCCTCAGACATCCAGGCCACTTCTTTGCTGATTACACGATCATATCCTACCTTCTCTGGCGTGTCCAGAGGCAATGACCTGATCCGAAAGAACGAATGGAAACTCCCGACGTTGTCGTAGATGAACTGGATGTTTGTCGGAGGGTTTCGTCGGTGATAGATCGTCACCTGACGAAGATTTCTGCAGAATGTCGAAGTTAAGGCGACAGAATATTTGAAGCTCAAGTGTAAGTAGGCCTGAAATTAAAGCAGGCAAGAAACACTTGAACCGTAACGTCTCGAGGAACAAATCTCATGGCTGGAGGTAGCCGACCTAAACGCACTATATACCGGTAATTTGCTTGATACAAACAAACAAATAAACAACAAACAAACAAACATACATCCATCCATACATACATACATACATACATACATACAAGCACTTCTTGATCGACTACACAATCATGTCCTACCTTCTTGCTGGGCCTTTCGAGAGGTATCCGTGAGCTGATGCGACGACCGAATGGAGAATAATACTCCAACGTTATCGTCCACCAACTGGATATTTTATGACGACGTTTCTTAGATGACAGATCATCGCCTAACAAAAATTAATGCAGAATGTTTAAGTTAGAAGAAGGCGGAGATGAACAAAAATACGGAAGAGGAGGACGAAGACGAGGAGAAGAAAGACTAAGAAGAGTAGGAAGGAGTACGAGGAAAAGAAGGAGGAAGAGGAGAAAGGAGGAGGAGGAGGCGAAGAATCGCAGTCCATTAAGCTAGCTTGAGAGGCTGCATGGCTATGAAGTGTCAGCGACTTCATTTTCTTAACCTTGGCATATGAGGGCGGGTTCCTCGTCGTCTATCTTCCCACAGACAGTATACGGTCAGATTACTCATTATAGCTGAGTTGGACGCTAAGGCGAGAGAAACTTTTAAGAGGTCCACATTGGGTCTAAGTATAGTTTAAGTATAGAAATAAATTTCACTATATGCCCTATAGCATCCAGGTAGGATTTACTTGTATAAACGAGCCTTTGACAAATGCGAGCTTCACCAATCTCGAGACATTTATCTCGAGGCTGTAACAACACAGGTACATATAAATCTGCTCTTCTTCGTCTCCTCCTCCATCCTCCTCTTCCTCCTCCACATGTACAATTTCTTCCATGGAAACTATAGAAAAAAAGGAAAACACAGAACTTTAAGAAATCAGAGAATTACCAACGAGAAAATATGGTGCAACACTACTAAGAATGTATATTTCTTCCCGAGTTTTGAAGACATTGGAATTATGTTAGTAATTGTAATCAGGAACTTGTATCACACTAGTGTCTGCTGCACAAGGCATCAGCCGATGGCGCACCAAAACCAAACGTAATCAGGTCGATAGATCGACATCTATAAGCCTACATACACACATACATACATACTTACGTACTTACTTATATATTATATATACATATAAAGGCCGTAGTTACCTGTTGCATCTTTCAGGTTAAGCATTGATAAACATTATTCATGTGAGCCGATCTCTACACCAGATGCAATTAAGCAAATGTCGCCTGCAAACTATGGGCCAGCTGTCTGTGCATCGAGATTGGAAGTCTGTCGTACGCCATCTAATTTATTATAATGTATTTATAATTTATTTATAATGTATTGTATTGCAGGCTGTCTGTTCTGTTAGTAGTTAAGATTTATCGCATAACATGTACATGTACAGCGCAGTGCGTTTGCAGGCGCTTAATTAAAGAATAAATATTATTATTATTATTATTATCTCTTCTGATCATCCACATCCCTAACTTTACACGTCTTAATTAATTGAACAATAGTTAGTATTTTGGTAAAGATCGGTCCAAATAAATGATGTCCATTTCTTTTGGTCACTAGTATAATCGAACGCTTTTCTCATGTAGATCGTAGTCTAAAGTAAAAGCAAGGTCTTCATATAATTCAGGAAAACTAACAGTTTAAAACTCACCATAAAGCGGTTATCGTTCTCAGCCGTAGTAGGTTTAAGTTTTCAGGACGAGTAGCGGTTTTGTTCTCATACTGAATAGGATCTTTAAATTCGGAAGTAGCAGTTTTTTCCTTCTCAGCGTGATTACGATGTCTTCAATTTTCAACATGTGCACGAAACACGTGTTTCGTTCTCTGGAGCAGTAGACTTCATTTCTCAGCGTTTTCGTTCTCGTCAAGAGTGTAATTTTTCATTCAGCATATATTCATTCATCCAATGATTCATTCCTTCACTCACTCGCTCATTCACTCATTCCGTCAGTCAGTAAGTCAGTCAGCCAGTCAGGCAATCAGTCAGCCAGTCAATCAGTCAGCCAGTCAGTTAATATAACGCCTCTCCAACAGAGCTTATCAGAAGCGTTCCCTGTCCATTTCCGTAACCAGAATCCCAAGCTAATCTCCATCCACACCAAAGGGAGAATATACCACATGGAAAGCCCAACCACAAAAAAGTATATTCCCGCAAAACGCGCGTAGAAAATCCCAAGCTAAACTCCGTGCCGACCCAAAGGTAGACTATTCCACGTGGATGACCCAACCACAGTATGTCCATTCCTGTAACATGCACATGGGGAATCCCAACCTAATCTCTGTGCAGACCCCAAAACAGGCTATTCTAGGTGATTGGCCCAACCACAAAAAAGTTCATTCCTACAAAAAGCGCAAGGGATTCGCAAGCTAATCTCCGTGCCAATCTAAAATGAAGACTATTCCACATGGATGACCCAACCACAAAAACTCCATTCCCGTAGAAAGCGCATGGAGAATCCCAAGCTAAGCTCAGTGCAGACCCAAAGGAAGAATATAGCAAGTGGAGGACCCAAACACAAAAGCATCAGGCTGTTTTTGGAGGTGCGTGCAGAGAGAGCAGAAAGATGATCCATAGCATCGTCCTCCGTATGACTAGGACTTCCACTTCTATAAGGTCCATGGGCTTCGTTCTCATCGTGATTAGGATCTCTGTATTCCAGAGAAGAAGCATTTCGCTTTCAGCATGGCTTCCAGTTTTATATATTTGAGGTAATGCGATGTTCGTTTTCTTCTCAGCTGCATAGAGATCGTCTTCGCATTAGTTCCTGTTTGTTGCTATTTCCTACAAGTGACAGAAATCTATCTTAGTACTTATTTCAGAGCTGGGTTTGTTCAAGTTTTTCAGCTTTTAATGATTGACGCAGTGTGTGTAAAGACCGTAGTTATTAGATTTTATCAGATTAGATTAGATTGGATTACATCAGATTAGATCGGCTCGGATTAGATTAAAGAGAGCCAGACAGACAGACAGACAGACAGACACACAGACAGAAAGACAGACAGACAGACAGACAGACAGACAGACAGAAAGACAGACAGACAGACAGACAGACAGACAGAAAGACAGACAGACAGACAGAAAGACAGACAGACAGACAGACAGAAAGACAGACAGAAAGACAGACAGACAGACAGACAGACAGACAGACAGAGATGGAGACAGACAGATAGTCATGCGTGCAGCGTCTTTGAGAGGTAGCAAATGAAAAGGCGCTATAGCAACTGGCACATAGTGTAATCTAGTGTACTGTTGACAGACAGAAAGACAGACAGACAGACAGACAAACAGAGATGGAGACAGACAGATAGTCATGCGTGCAGCGTCTTTGAGAGGTAGCAAATGAAAAGGCGCTATAGCAACTGGCACATGTGTAATCTAGTGTACTGTTGATGAGAATCCGTTGTGCGGCGCACGAGACTGCCACTGGTGACTCTTCTACTTTACTGCGCATTGTGTTGCTATTTAACTGATCTAAAAGTGTAGATCTTAATGATCTTTAGCATCATAATTATAGGCTATTTGTTTTGTACTGTATTTGGAAATTTGAAAAGCGCCTCTTGACAGTCGGAGCTATTCAGAGGCTCTCTCAGCGTGGAAGCTCCAGAGGAAAAGAAATGCTTTAAAGGAGCGGACAGGTAGGGGGGAGACCCGAGCAAAATCTTAGACGAATCACCAAACCGACGCCACCATTTGCCAGTCATAGACAGAAACACTTGTGCACTGAACTGATTCCGGTTTCGGCACAAAACATGTTTGTGGCCGCTATTGAACATCTGTACATTGTAGGTGGGTGGACAAGAGGCGGTTCCACTAGAATGGACCCGTTACCAGCATTAGATGGGCATTAGATTACCCATTTCGGTTTTATAGGATCCCATGTGGGAAAGTGAATCCTACATGGGCTCCTGGAGTCATGCTGGCAGAGGAGGGTGGCGTTATCATTAGAATCTGGTAACAGCAAATGCCATATGCAACCACATTACAAACAACACAAAACGACCATATATGGACCAAATCCCCAAAACAATCCATGTATGTGGACCGAGGACAGCAAACGTTCAACCTCAACTGTTTACAAAACACCATTAGGTCAGGATAGATCACAGAGAACAATAGCTTATAACTTACCTCCTTACCATTATTTCTGGTGTCCATAATAGACTTCAATTGGACATCGACCAACCTTTCCACGAGTTAAGAGTTTTAACATCGCGACCTCAACTGAAGCGATCATCGATTGATGCCTTCCAACGAGTTACAAGTTTGAACTATGACCTCAACTGAAGCGATCATCGATTGATGCCTTCCAACGAGTTACAAGTTTGAACTATGACCTCAACTGAAGCGATCATCGATTGATGCCTTGTGTATTGTGATATTGGCGCTAGAAAAGAAGACGCTCAGATGAGATAAGATCAGAGATTATATGCGATAAGATTAGATAAGATATAAGTTGTTTCAATTTCTTACTCACCAGGTGTCGCATGACGATTCATGTTGATAGGATCTGCCGAGTACTTTGCCGACGCTGTGTTCTTCTTATCCCGAAGACAACTTTAGCTTAAGGGTGACATTAAAAGCTCCAGAATAACTGTCTTCGGAAAATCACGTGTCGTCGTAGGGTGTATCGCCCGGTGTTGGAAAAGGTCAGTGCTTCATTTTCGACGAGTTCCATACGCTGATCGAGTATTTATCATCCTTCGCCATGCCTTGCGTAATCAATGGCGATCTTTATGCGAGACCTGACCGTTCTGAAGACCCGACATCTTTGCGCGTTAATGAGCTGCTTGCTGCGTTTGGGGAAGGGTTGCAATGCGTGGCCAAATGCGACGAATGACTGTGGTGATATATTCTCGATGTTTTTGTTACAAGGAAGGATGAGAAACCAGCCGTGGTCGATGTAATTGGTATTTCAAGAGACACAAAGGCCCCTACGCATCGCCTCTTCGTTCCAAATCTGGGCGTCACCCTTTACTTCCGTTCTTCAACTGGATTTAGATACCCTGAAATTATCATTGGAATTTGCTGTTATTATTATCATGGCGAGGTGATGATTTAACGTATCTAGGCGGTTTCCCCATCCGCACTTTGGAACGCCATGCATATGTCTATTGAAATGGCTAGTTGGTCATGATTCAACCAACTGTCCCCTTCCCATGGTAGGACGAAATCTAGACAACCCTTGGGAAGCAACTCCTGCAAAGTGACCGTAACCAATAGACTTACAAGTTTATCAAAGTCTTCAGTGAATTAGGTTTCCGGTTAGCAACTCAATAAATAAATATATATATATGCACAAAGTAGGCCTATACATGTATCCCTTCTTTCAGACGGTGGTATTATAATGTATTTATTAAGCACTATTTTGTAATGATCAAGCGTCAATCGATGGCGCTGAGTAATTTTAAGTGAAGGACGTGCTAAAGGTCCCGACTCAGAGGTAGGAGGCTCGAACCAATACCCTCTGCATAACAAGGCGGACGGTGAACCAATCGGCTACTGGTTGTTGGTTTCATCAAGTGGTAGACGGTTACAGAGAGTGCCAATTACATGGTACATTGTCCCAACGGTCTTTATCTGCAGATGGTTGAGAACATTCATGTGTCGCCGTCGCAATCCTTAATAAGCCTGCAGCTAGCGACGTTTACTTTACGATACACGGTCATGTCAAAGACCTCCATCTCCCATCGTGATCATAAACTCCAAATTTCTAAAGCGCTACTCAAAGGCTAAGCGCAGGACACCAGCTTATTCACGAGCGCTGCTTCGAGTCAAAGTGAATTGTCCACCACGGAGGTATATACATCAAGGCATTACGTAACCTCGACGCTAGATATGTTTCATTGGCCTCCTAACGTATCGCATTGAATCTCTCACGCAACTGAATGGGACTTATTCTGAATTCCTTGAGCAAGAATTCCTTCACTTGTTTCTAGTCATCTAATTGACCGCTTGTTAGCCGAGCTGATAAAGGTCTCGCTTTTTCATTGAGGTTTGCTAACAATAGTTCATGCCTCACATCCTCATCAACTTGGTATATTATATCAAATAATAATACAGAATTAGCTTACTTCAGCAATAATTGACCGAAATCTGGCAATTTTTCTTTGATTTTTGCTATATTTAATTTTTTCTGACCTTGAAATGAGCTCGACTGCCTCGTTAGTTGACCCTTTCGTCCGATGTGCGTCTATTCTCGCCTCGCTGTTTCTCCGATTGTTCTGGTTGGCTGCTGCTTCTCCGAATGTTCCGGTTGGCTGCTTCTCCGAATGTTCCGGTTGGCTGCTTCTCCGAATGTTCCGGTTGGCTGCTTCTCCGAATGTTCCGGTTGGCTGCTTCTCCGAATGTTCTGATTGGCTGTTTCTCCAACTGTTCTTTCGCTGTATCTCCAACTGTTCTTCGCTGTTTCTCGAACTGTTCTTTCACTGTTTCTCGAACTGTTCTTTCGATGTTTCTCCAACTGTTCTTTAACTCTTTCTCCAACTGTTCTTTTGCTGTTTCTCCAACTGTTCTTTTGCTGTTTCTCCAACTGTTCTTTCGCTGTTTCGCCAACTGTTCTTTCGCTGTTTCTCAAAGATTTCTTTTGCTGTTTCTCCAACTGTTCTTCGCAGTTTCTCAAACATTTCTTTTGCTGTTTCTCCAACTGTTCTTCGCAGTTTCTCAAACTGTTCTTTGCTGTTTCTCAAACATTTCTTTCGCTGTTTCTCCAACTGTTCTTCGCTGTTTCTCAAACATTTCTTTCGCTGTTTCTCAAACTGTTCTTTCGCTGTTTCTCAAACTGTTCCTTTGCTGTTTCTCCAACTGTTCTTTCGCTGTTTCTCAAACTGTTCTTTCGCTGTTTCTCCAAACTTTCTTTCGCTGTTTCTCAAACTGTTCCTTGGCTGTTTCTCCAACTGTTCTTTCGCTGTTTCTCCAACCGGTCTTTCGCTGTTTCTCCAACTGTTCTTTCGCTGTTTCTCCAACTGTTCTTTCGCTGTTTCTCAAACTGTTCTTTCGCTGTTTCTCCAACTGTTCTTTCGCTGTTTCTCCAACTGTTCTTTCGCTGTTTCTCAAACTGTTCTCTCGCTGTTTCTCCAACTGTTCTTTCGCCGCTTCTCAAACATTTCTTTAGCTGTTTCTCCAACTATTCTTTCACTGTTCTCCAACTGTTCTTTCGCGGTTTCTCCAACTGTTCTTTCGTTGTTTCTCCAACATTTCTTTTGCTGTTTCTCAAACATTTCTTTCGCTGTTTCTCCAACTGTTCTTCGCTGTTTCTCAAACATTTCTTTCGCTGTTTCTCCAACGGTTCTTCGCTGTTTCTCAAACTGTTCTTTCGCAGTTTCTCCAACTGTCCTTTCGCTGTTTCTCCAACTGTTCTTTCGCTGTTTCCCAAACTGTTCTTCGCTGTTTCTCCAACTGTTCTTCGCTGTTTCTCCAACTGTTCTTTCGCTGTTTCTCAAACTGTTCTTTCGCTGTTTCTACAACTGTTCTTCGCTGTTTCTACAACTGTTCTTCGCTGTTTCTCAAACTGTTCTCTCGCTGTTTCTCCAACTGTTCCTTCACCGTTTCTCAAAGATTTCTTTAGCTGTTTCTCCAACTGTTCTTCGGTGTTTCTAAAACTGTTCTTTCGCTGTTTCTCCAACTGTTCTTTTGCTGTTTCTCCAACGGTTCTTCGATGTTTCTCAAACATTTCTTTCGCTGTTTCTCAAACATTTCTTTCGCTGTTTCTCAAACTGTTCTTCGCTGTTTCTCAAACATTTCTTTCGCTGTTTCTCAAACTGTTCTTTCGCTGTTTCTCAAACTGTTCCTTCGCTGTTTCTCCAACTGTTCTTTCGCTGTTTCTCAAACTGTTCTTTCGCTGTTTCTCCAACTTTCTTTCGCTGTTTCTCAAACTGTTCCTTGGCTGTTTCTCCAACTGTTCTTTCGCTGTTTCTCCAACCGGTCTTTCGCTGTTTCTCCAACTGTTCTTTCGCTGTTTCTCCAACTGTTCTTTCGCTGTTTCTCAAACTGTTCTTTCGCTGTTTCTCAAACTGTTCTTTCGCTGTTTCTCCAACTGTTCTTTCGCTGTTTCTCCAACTGTTCTTTCGCTGTTTCTCAAACTGTTCTCTCGCTGTTTCTCCAACTGTTCTTTCGCCGTTTCTCAAACATTTCTTTAGCTGTTTCTCCAACTATTCTTTCCCTGTTCTCCAACTGTTCTTTCGCGGTTTCTCCAACTGTTCTTTCGTTGTTTCTCCAACATTTCTTTTGCTGTTTCTCAAACATTTCTTTCGCTGTTTCTCCAACTGTTCTTCGCTGTTTCTCAAACATTCCTTTCGCTGTTTCTCCAACGGTTCTTCGCTGTTTCTCAAACTGTTCTTTCGCAGTTTCTCCAACTGTTCTTTCGCTGTTTCTCCAACTGTTCTTTCGCTGTTTCCCAAACTGTTCTTCGCTGTTTCTCCAACTGTTCTTTCGCTGTTTCTCAAACTGTTCTTTCGCTGTTTCTACAACTGTTCTTTCGCTGTTTCTACAACTGTTCTTCGCTGTTTCTCAAACTGTTCTCTCGCTGTTTCTCCAACTGTTCCTTCGCCGTTTCTCAAAGATTTCTTTAGCTGTTTCTCCAACTGTTCTTCGGTGTTTCTAAAACTGTTCTTTCGCTGTTTCTCCAACTGTTCTTTGCTGTTTCTCCAACGGTTCTTCGATGTTTCTCAAACATTTCTTTCGCTGTTTCTCAAACATATCTTTCGCTGTTTCTCAAACTGTTCTTCGCTGTTTCTCAAACATTTCTTTCGCTGTTTCTCAAACTGTTATTTCGCTGTTTCTCAAACATTTCTTTCGCTGTTTCTCAAACTGTTCTTTCGCTGTTTCTCAAACATTTCTTTCGCTGTTTCTCCACCGGTTCTTCACTGTTTCTAAAACTGTTCTTTCGCTATTTCTCCAACTGTTCTTTCGCTGTTTCTCCAACTGATCTTTCGCAATTTCTCCAACTGTTCTTCGCTGTTTCTCCAACTGTTCTTTCGCTGTTTCTCCAACTGTTCTCTCGCTGCTTCTCAAACTGTTCTTTGCTGTTTCTCAAACATTTCTTTTGCTGTTTCTCAAACATTTCTTTCCCTGTTTCTCAAACATTTCTTTCGCTTTTTCTCCAACTGTTCTTTCGCTGTTTCTCAAACTGTTCTTTGCTGTTTCTCAAACATTTCTTTAGTTGTTTCTCAAACATTTCTTTCGCTGTTTATTAAACTGTTATTTCGCTGTTTCTCCAACTGTTATTTCTCTGTTTCTCAAACATTTCTTTCGCTGTTTCTCAAACTGTTCTTTCGCAGTTTCTCCAACTGTTCTTTCGCTGTTTCTCAAACTGTTCTTTCGCTGTTTCTCCAACTGTTCTTTCGCTGTTTCTCCAACTGTTCTTTGCTGTTTCTCAAACATTTCTTTCGTTATTTCTCAAACATTTCTTTCGCTGTTTCTCCAACTGTTCTTTCACTGTTTCTCAAACTGTTCTTTCGCTGTTTCTCAAACATTTCTTTCGTTATTTCTCAAACATTTCTTTCGCTGTTTCTCCAACTGTTCTTTCGCTGTTTCTCAAACTGTTCTTCGCTGTTTCTCCAACGGTTCTTCGCTGTTTATCAAACTGTTCTTCGCTGTTTCTCCAACTGTTCTTCACTGTTTCTCCAACTGTTCTTCACTGTTTCTCCAACTGTTCTTTCGCAGTTTCTCAAACTGTTCTTTCGCAGTTTCTCCAACTGTTCTTTCAGTGTTTCTCAAACTGTTCTTCGCTGTTTCTCCAACTGTTCTTCACTGTTTCTCCAACTGTTCTTTCGCTGTTTCTCCAACTGTTCTTTCGCTGTTTCTCAAACATTTCTTTCGTTATTTCTCAAACATTTCTTTCGTTGTATCTCCAACTGTTCTTTCACTGTTTCTCAAACTGTTCTTTGCTGTTTCTCAAACATTTCTTTCGTTATTTCTCAAACATTTCTTTCGCTGTTTCTCCAACTGTTCTTTCACTGTTTCTCAAATTGTTCTTTGCTGTTTCTCAAGCATTTCTTTCGCTGTCTCTCCAACTGTTCTCCGCTGTTTCTCAAACTGTTCTTTTGCTGTTTCTCCAACTGTTCTTTCGCTGTTTCTCCAACTGTTATTTCACTGTTTATCAAACTGTTCTTCGCTGTTTCTCCAACTGTTCTTCACTGTTTCTCCAACTGTTCTTCACTGTTTCTCCAACTGTTCTTTCGCTGTTTCTCCAACTGTTCTTTCGCTGTTTCTCCAACTGTTCTTTCGCCGTTTCTCAAACATTTCTTTCGCTGTTTCTGCAACTGTTCTTTGCTGTTTCTAAAACGGTTCTTTCGCTGTTTCTCCAAGTGTTCTTCTGCTGTTTCTCCAACTGATCTTTCACTGTTTCTCAAACTGTTCTTAGCTGTTTCTCCAACTGTTCTTTCGCTGTTTCTCAAACTGTTCTTTGCTGTTTCTCAAACATTTCTTTCGCTGTTTCTCAAACATTTCTTTCGTTATTTCTCAAACATTTCTTTTGCTGTTTCTCCAACTGTTCTTTCGCTGTTTCTCAAACTGTTCTTCGCTGTTTCTCCAACGGTTCTTCGCTGTTTATCAAACTGTTCTTCGCTGTTTCTCCAACTGTTCTTCACTGTTTTTCCAACTGTTCTTCACTGTTTCTCCAACTGTTCTTTCGCAGTTTCTCAAACTGTTCTTTCGCAGTTTCTCCAACTGTTCTTTCAGTGTTTCTCAAACTGTTCTTCGCTGTTTCTCCAACTGTTCTTCACTGTTTCTCCAACTGTTCTTTCGCTGTTTCTCCAACTGTTCTTTCGCTGTTTCTCAAACATTTCTTTCGTTATTTCTCAAACATTTCTTTCGTTGTATCTCCAACTGTTCTTTCACTGTTTCTCAAACTGTTCTTTGCTGTTTCTCAAACATTTCTTTCGTTATTTCTCAAACATTTCTTTCGCTGTTTCTCCAACTGTTCTTTCACTGTTTCTCAAATTGTTCTTTGCTGTTTCTCAAGCATTTCTTTCGCTGTCTCTCCAACTGTTCTCCGCTGTTTCTCAAACTGTTCTTTTGCTGTTTCTCCAACTGTTCTTTCGCTGTTTCTCCAACTGTTATTTCACTGTTTATCAAACTGTTCTTCGCTGTTTCTCCAACTGTTCTTCACTGTTTCTCCAACTGTTCTTCACTGTTTCTCCAACTGTTCTTTCGCTGTTTCTCCAACTGTTCTTTCGCTGTTTCTCCAACTGTTCTTTCGCCGTTTCTCAAACATTTCTTTCGCTGTTTCTGCAACTGTTCTTTGCTGTTTCTAAAACGGTTCTTTCGCTGTTTCTCCAAGTGTTCTTCTGCTGATTCTCCAACTGATCTTTCACTGGTTCTCAAACTGTTCTTAGCTGTTTCTCCAACTGTTCTTTCGCTGTTTCTCAAACTGTTCTTTGCTGTTTCTCAAACATTTCTTTCGCTGTTTCTCAAACATTTCTTTCGCTGTTTCTCCAACTGTTCTTTCGCTGTTTCTCAAACATTTCTTTCGCTGTTTCTCCAACTGTTCTTTCGGTGTTTCACAAACTGTTCTTTGCTGTTTCTCAAACATTTCTTTTGCTGTTTCTCCAACTGTTCTCCGCTGTTTCTCCAACTGTTCTTCACTGTTTCTCAAACATTTCTTTTGCTGTTTCTCCAACTGTTCTTCACTGTTTCTCGAACATTTCTTTCGCTGTTTCTCAAACTGTTCTTTCGCTGTTTCTCCAACGGTTCTTCGCTGTTTCTCAAACATTTCTTTCGCTGTTTCTCCAACTGTTCTTCACTGTTTCTCAAACATTTCTTTTGCTGTTTCTCAAACTGTTATTTCGCTGTTTCTCCAACTGTTCTTTCGCTATTTCTTAAACATTTCTTTCGCTGTTTCTCCAACGGTTCTTTCGCTGTTTCTCCAACTGTTCTTTCGCTGTTTCTCCAACTGTTCTTTCGCTGTTTCTCAAACTGTTCTTTCGCTGTTTCTCAAACTGTTCTTTTGCTGTTTCTCCAACTGTTCTTTTGCTGTTTCTCCAACTGTTCTTTCGCTGTTTCTCAAACATTTCTTTTGCTGTTTCTCCAACTGTTCTTTGCTGTTTCTCAAACTGTTCTTTCGCTGTTTCTCCAACTATTCTTTCACTGTTTCTCAAACATTTCTTTCGCTGTTTCTCCAACTGTTCTTTCGCTGTTTCTGAAACTGTTCTTTGCTGTTTCTGAAACATTTCTTTCGCTGTTTCTCAAACTGTTCTTTCGCTGTTTCTCCAACTGTTCTTTCGCTGTTTCTCAAACATTTCTTTCGCTGTTTCTCAAACTGTTCTTTCGCTGTTTCTCCAACTGTTCTTTCGCTGTTTCTCAAACTGTTCCTTCGCTGTTTCTCCAACTGTTCTTTCGCTGTTTCTCAAACATTTCTTTCGCTGTTTCTCCAACGGTTCTTCGCTGTTTCTCAAACTGTTCTTTCGCAGTTTCCCCAACTGTTCTTTCGGTGTTTCTCAAACATTTCTTTCGTTGTTTCTCCAACTGTTCTTCGCTGTTTCTCAAACATTTCTTTCGCTGTTTCTCAAACTGTTCTTTCGCTGTTTCTCACACTGTTCTTTGCTGTTTCTCCAACTGTTCTTCACTGTTTCTCAAACTGTTCTTTCGCTGCTTCTCTGATTGCAATTTCGTCTCTTTTCTCTCCCTGTATCTGCAATTGGTAATTTTTTCTCTGATTTTTGGTATATTTAATTTTTTCTGACCTTGAAATGTCTGCCTCGTTAGTTGACCATTCCTTTGGCCTATGGGCGTCTATTCTCGCCTGGGGTTCGCTGCTTCTCCGAATGTTCTGGTTGGCTGCTTCTCCGAATGTTCATGTTTGCTGCCTCTCCGAATGTTCTGGCTCGCTGCATCTCCGATTGTTCTCGGTAGCTACTTCGATTGTTCTCATTAGCTACTTCTTCGACTGTTCTCGTTAGCTACTTCAATTGTTCTCGTTAGCTCCTTCTTCGATTGCTCTCGATAGCTACTTCTTCGATTGTTCTCGTTAGCTACTTCTTCAATTGTTGTCGTTAGCTACTTCTTCGATTGTTCTTGTTCGCTGCTTCACTTTGTTACTCGGATGTCGTCCTCGTCGAGTGTATATGGCGTAGTCATTCCTTCGAGCTGATTTCTTCTCCTCTGGATTCTGAAGTCAGGCGCGCTTCAAAGATGCGATCACCTTCCTCGTTCTTGGATCCGGTCTTTTGAGGCCGCTTTTGCGTCGTCATGTTTTCAATTGGCACGGCCGGTTGAATGTCGGTGTGTTATCGTTCGTTCCTTGTCTATAGACCGTTGAGGTATTCTCGACGTTGTCGTGATAAGAGAGGAAGGCAGGCCGGCAGTTGATGTGTACAGTATCTTCTGCATCCTATATGACCATCGGATGCTGACATGGGAGTTTCATGTCACCGTTGCTGCGGTGCCTGTTTACAAGACCCAGCGTCGCAGATCATAAAAATCTTTCGAAGTGGAAGCGTTCAGAAAGGATCTCATTGTCTCGGGCCTGTGCGATTCTACGATGGAAGACGACCATGGCACGCAGTTTTTACGATGTGGTTAGTGCCTTGCTTGACACCAACTCGCCGCTGGTGGAGGCTTACGTGCAGTGTGAGGTGCTCGTCAGACCTTTGGTTTGAATCAGAGCGCCGGGTCTCCCTTCGCTGCTCGGCTTTCTCTGTCTCTGTGCATCGCCAGATCTGTGGTTTGATTCAGAGTGATGGGTTGCTAAGAGTCATGCCAGGAGGCTTGAGCGTGACTCGGATTCAGCCCGTCAGCGATGATCCCATGCGTACTTTGCTGCTCAAGACAAGCAATGTCCCGTAAATGGCCTCAATGTTCAATACACGCATGTCTTCTGGAGTCGTTCCGACACATGACAAGGAAGCATAGGCCTACATCGTGACGACACATGGACGGTAGTGCGAGACGAAGAACCTGATCTGGTTCCGGATGGACGGGACAGAAAAGACGAAAAAGCGCAATGTACAATATCGCTGTCTGTTGAAGATAACCAGCTAGTTCATATCTGCAACTGTACCAGTACGAAAGACATGTGGAAAGAGCTGCAGAAAGTACGCGAGAGATAAAATCTCAGCAGTTAAATGTATCTGCGAAAGAAACTGTACAAGATAAAGCCGCAAAGCAACCAAAACATGCAGGAATACATAAGAGCTGCATTACAGCTAGAGAACAATTATGTGGTGTCGGTGAAGAAGTAACCGATCAAAAGGTGTCGACTCTGTGGCAGTGTGGTCTACCAGATGAGTACGAAACTTTAATAACAGCTCTACAAGCTAGAGAAGAAGATGAACTAACTCTGGAATACGTTAAGAACAAGCTTGTTGATGCATATAAGCGTAAGAAAGATTGTGAAGCTGACACAACTGAATCAAAAACTGAATCAGCTAGGTACTCAGGCAATATCAGACCTAATAATCACACGAACAATCGTCATAACATTCAGAATAAAGAATGAGAAACAAGATCCTGTTTCGTATGTAACAAACCAGGTCATTTGAAAAAGAACTGTCGTGTGGAAGACAAGAGTGGAGCAAGTAAACAAACAACCGAAGTCGAGACATAAAGCTCAAAATGCTGTGGTGACAAGGTAAAATGATTCAGATGATGACGATAGTAAACATTGAAGTCTTACAATCGGCATCGGTCAAATGACGAGTGATTGGTTCATAGACTCCGGAGCCACAACACATAGGCCTATGACTAACAACTTGAGTTCCTTCAGAGTACTGGATCAGAAGAAAACTTACAAAATTTACATTGCAAACGATACACCGATCAACGCTGATGGAGTAGGAGATGGTTAGCTGGACTGCATCTTGGACGATGGCACCGTGCACAGAATTAAGGTCAAAGATGTCCTGTATGCGCCATCGTTAACCGCAAGTTTGTTGTCAGTTAAGAAACTAACCAGTAAAGGCAAGAAAGTTGAATTTACTGATAAACAGTGCCTCATAAGAGATAATGAAAGCTGCTGGCTGTTGGAAAGCTTGAAAATAACTTATACAAGCTATCGTGTAAGAATAAATCAGAGGTTGGAAATATGACCAAGTCTGAGATGAAGCATCACGATTGTATTTACATGTGGCACAGACGTTTAGGGCATTGAGGTCCCAGTGCTATAAAGTGCATCCGTAAAGAAGGTCTTGCCACAGGCATCCATATAAGTGAATGTAACGTGATGATGAAATGCGTGCATTATATAGAAGGCAAGGCTACACAAAAACCATATCCAGAGATGAGTGTGCACCACACAAAGCTACCACTAGACTTAATTCACAGCAATGTGTGTGGTCCTATGAAACATTAACACCTGGAAAGAATAAATACATTGTGACATTTATTGATGAGGAAGTGTGTCGATGCAGATGCCTAGAATCTGTGAGAACTTTATCTCATGAGTAGTGTCGTATATTGTTAGAAAGATAGACAGGCTGTGGATGTACGAGATTCTCAAGATCGATTAAGCAATCGATCTTGAGAAAGGTGGAGCCCCATCCTCGCCCCCACCCTGTGTTACCCAACCATTTCAGCTGGTAACTCCAAAATAAGGGGCCATCCATATATTACGTACGCGAAAATCCTGGATAATTGGACCCCTCCCCCTGTTCGCACACGTCTTTTTCCACCACCCCCTACCTGCGTACGTACGGTTGACGCACCCCCCAAGACCAACTGCAGAATGCGTCAGTACCAAAGGTCCAGGCACCGACTGTCTGCACCTTAGGCCAAATTGAAGGATGAGTAATCCATGGACTCACTGCTGAGTTGCGTGATAGTTTAATAATGGCGTTCAGAGGTAAAGTGGCATACAAGTGACACCTCTGCCACAGTCCTACTTCCTCTGGTTTACTGGATAGCTGGAAAGACTGAACTCTAGCTCACATGAAGGCCGATCAATTGGAAGGCCCCGTTTCCTATGCGTAAGAACATTATCAGTAGATCCCACCCATTCACAAGCATACGTAAGCACATGCATTTAGGTTACCCCCCCTCCCCTCCATGCGTACGTAATATATGGATGGCCCCTTAGTACAAAAAAAAGTGAATATGTGGTAAGCCCTTATCTGTTCTTAATGCATACAAGTAAAATTATTGTTTGTTAGCATGCATCAAGTTGTTTTAACTATTGGTGTCTAGAGACAATACAGTTTAAAATAGGGGAGGGTCTAATGGTAGGCCAATCTAAGCAGGGATCCTTAGTCTGGACGTTACAACATAAAGGATCCCAAAAAACGGAACATACTTAATTCACAAGAAGCTGAGCGTTTACAAGGGGAGAAAAGAAGAAGTTGTGGAAGCCACTCAACCAGAGGAAACTTTGATAGCAGTCTGACCAAGACGAACAATCCAGAAACCGGAATATTTGAAGGACTATGCACAGAAAATGACCTTTACTCAAACAGTTTAGATGGAACATTAGCTTAGGAGGGAGGGATGTTGCATTCATTCTGTGCCAGTCTGGGCCAGTGTAGATCTGTTGCTCATTGGAAATCACACACTGTAGAAATACAAAACAGTATCATCATCATTAGCATCAATATCATTACTACATTAAGTTGTTGTTGCTATTACCATTTTCATTATTCTTACTGAAACTAGATCTTCAGTGAACATAAGATGAATGTATGTCACAAGTGCTTCTCTGCATTAAAGTGATTGTTCTGCACAGCAAGTACCCAGTGGGCCTCACTTCTTAAGCTGCCAAACCCTTGATACATGTAGCCTGCAGTTTGCAAAGGGAATGGAGCAAAGTTCCTCTCACTGACTCAGATCAGTACTGCATTTCCCATTCAGAATGCTGCCGACTGCATTTTGTTTCTCCTCACACAAACACAAATCACGTGCTATACACACAGTCAAGTTAGACTACAGTGACGCCATCTTTATGGGCTTCTCTGTCCTGAATTACCCAATGCCATAAATCTTATGTGCTGCAGCTAGCCTCATCAGTGGCGTTCTACAATATGAGCTTATATCTAACTTTGTGCAAGATCATTGCCCATGCTCAGACTAGGGGATATTAGTGAACTGGAAGACAGGTGAGAATCTACATGGATCTAAACATCACTGTTTAAAACTAAACATTAATGGTATTAAGAATTTGTTAAATTAGACAACGTCTAGTTTATCAACCACTACACCAGATCTTACAACCCAGTATTCAGAATCTGGATACGACTATAGGCATTAACTTGTGGTCACAATTAACTAAACTTATTGACCTTTCCTTGAGAAAAAAGTAACTAAAACAGCCCTCGATGAAGTCAATTCCATAAATGGGTGGCCCAGGCACCGACAAAAAGCAGTCTGCAAGTGCAACATTTAAGATAAGAAATTAAAATTCAACACGTTTTAATCTAATGAAATTTAAGAATTTTCAGCCAACTCTAGCCACGACACTGACCTTCTTCTCGTGGTGTGGAATGATAAGTCGCACGAAATTTTGGTTCATGTCGCTCAGTCTGCATCAGTTTGTAGCGGACGAAACAACAGCATGAGGTGATGCTATTCAGCAGCAGCAGCAGCAGCAGGCACAGGTAAGATGGCTGAAGCGGCGGCGGCGATGGAGCTGCTGAGATTGGGTTCCTCCCTCGATCGCATCCTCCACCACCACCAAACGGACCAGTCACATCAGACCATCCGTTGGTCTTTGCCTTCAGGCCGGTCTGTTGGGCGGTCACGAAGATACCAGTGCTAGATACCAGTGCCAGTCTTTTGTAGGAAATTCCATAGAAGATGAGTCTTGATGCTGTGAAAAACAAATTAAGATCATAGTTAAACAGTAGATGTAGGTAACTTTTTCTGTTTCTGACGTTAATTGAATTGTACAGTTGACCGACAGTGCAGAACATTCCGTTTCAGTAGACTATCACACTTGCATTGCTTTAAAGGAAACTCTGAGCAGTTCTAAATTCCCATTTATTTTTCAGTTGCCTGAGCAATATAATACTGTTGCAAGATGTTCTGCTGTTAGCCGTAACCTGCAGTTTCTAGTTTTTACTGGTATTGTTATTTGTTACCTGTGTTGACTGGAAGTGTGGCCTGATCTGTGTTTCTTTTTTTTTAGTATGCCCTGGTCTTTCTTTTTTTTAGTATGGCCTCTGGTCTTTTTCTTAGTATGGCCTCTGGTTTTTCAAAACAACATTTGCTCCTCACTTCCATATTCAAAAGATGTGATATGCAGCCCATAGGTGACTAACTAATTAACAAACTAATTAACATGGAATTGCATACTTATGTGCTTAAGCAGAAACTGAACTCTGGATGCAATATGTGAAAGGCTGACCCACATGCAAACAATCAGCCATAGAGCTAACTTAGTAAAATGTTAAAATGATATAAAATCTAACCATTTCGTGGAGTGGGAGGCTTGTCAACTGGAGGTCTCTTTCACGTGCCTTCATCACTGGAGTTTAAAAGGCTGGTCCAATGTAACCAAACACCTCTTGCAAAGCAGTTGCCATACCCTCGTAGGTCATAATGCAGTTGCTTTCTTCCATCAGGCACTAAATTCAGAAAGTCAACAACCGTTCAAAACTAGCACACAAAGAAACTGGAAATTTGTCTAAACTAAGTAATGTTTCACCTAGGTCAACACAGAAGCCTAGTATTCCTGCAAACACACGTCATAGTATTGATTAAAGTTTTCTATGTACAATAATATTTCAATTCAAACTTGTTCAGTGAAAAGCGTGGATTCTTACCTTCTCCATTTGATGCTGAGAAGTAACGATCAAATTGTTGAGCACAGCAATCTGCGTAAACAGTTCTTTATTCTTCAACTCATGAAGTGCAAACAGGTTTTCTCTGAACTCCTGTTCCTTTCTTAACTGCTCAAACAGAATGTCGACTGTTTGGTTTCCTTTGCTTTGCCATTTCACTCTGAGCCACCGTGGACTCCAGCAGCTCTACTTTGGTGCCAGTTTGTGTAAGGTCTTCACAAAGAGACCGATTCTGATTGACGGACAAGAGATTTTTGTATAGAGGCAACTCCATCGTTCCCCTATACTGGAAAATTCTTCTGACTGTCCACGTGCACTGATTCTCTTTTGAAGTTGTTCGATGATTTCCAGATGACTTAATTTAGAGTGAGCTCGTGAACTTTGGTGAAGTTGAAACTTCTTCTGTTGGCAACGGTCAGCTGTCAGTTCCTCGACTAGTCCTTGTGATGTTCCAGACTTGGCCTTCTCAGGCAAAAGCCCAGGTGGATCACAAACTTTGCAGTTGTTTCATTTCACCTCAAAGCAGTTATTGACATTTTTTTCTCTGCTTAAGTTCAAGTGAAGCCCTTCTTCACTGGATTTGAATTTTTAATTTCAACTGAAATTTCACGCTTACTACTGTCATTGTCCCGCAGTTTTGCGGTTGTGGGCCCTTCCAGTTGGAACAGTCTCCCTCAGGGCTTTAGGCTTGTCCTCCTCTCTCTGTCTCCTGCCCAGTCTCGCAAGCGCCTGAAAACATTTCTCTTTGTCAGTGAAGACACTGACACGGGTCGGGAGCGCCTCTGATTATGAGTGGCGCTATATAAATCCTCGATTACAATTACAATTACAATTACAATTGTTCGGAAGCTTGGCTGAAATCATGCTTTCCTTTGCTTTGCATTTCTCTAGGTCATCTGCAAGCACGTCTTCACGAGTTCTGCATATAGAATACCTTCTTTTACGTCATATTCGTTAAGCCATTGTGAAAGTATTTCTTCATTCGCTGTGCCTTTCTTAAGCTCAGTTGAACCACTTTTTTCTGTTGCTTTACATTCCTTAAGCTTAGTTGCAAGCATTTCTTCTTTGATTTTACAATCTTCAAGCTTATTTGAAAGACTTCCACTGCTGATGTACTGTTTAAACTCAGCTGGAATGGTTTTTTGGGTCAATTTGGAACTGGTAAAGTTCTCCTGAAGGCATTGCTTCCCTTTCTTTGCAGTCCTTAAGATCAGCTTCAAGCATTTCTTCATCTGCGCCGATTCTCGTAAGATCGGAAGAAAGATTTCTACCGTAGTCTTCCTCTGCTTTTATTAAGCTCACTTGAAAGTCTTTCTTCACTGGCTTTGGCCTGCTTAAGTTCCACCATAAGAATTTCTTCATTTATTTTGCTTTTCTTCTTTCACTTGGAACTCTGTTAAGTCAGATGAAAAAATTTCTGCATTGATTTTGCTCTTCTCAAGATAAGCTTTAATTCCATAGCTGCAGCAGCAGCAAGTCCTGTCTCATTTGCTTTGCACTCTTTAAGTTCAGCAGATAACGATTTCTTAAATTTAGCAATTCCTCTATCAGGTCAGTTGATATAAGTTCTTCAGTGGCTTCGTATTGTTTAAGTTCACTCGACAGCAATTTTCCAATTGCTCTGCACCGTCTAAGTTCAGCTGAAAGTTGTTCTTCATTCTCAATCAGCTGTTTCAAATTCAATGATGTGTCTTCTACAATCACTGCATGTTCTGTCTTGCATAAATACTTCACTACTGGTTCCCAGTGGTTTCTTTTTTTCCCATAATCTTGGCTCTGGTCTTCATGACCCCAGCCATAAATGTATCCTGCTTGACTTTGGACTCAAGCAAATAGCTGTTCAGCCTTGTCTCGTTAGCTTTGTTCTTCAGTTCAATAATCAGAGCATCTTTGCTCATCTGCATTTGTTCCATTTAGTTTTAAACCAATAGCAGACTGGTCAAACTGTTTTCTTCATCAGCAGCCAATCCATGGCATTTGGTTTCTGTATCTTTTAGCTTCATAAGTTTACTGCTTTCCAATTCAGCAGCTAATCTTTTGCAGTTTTCCTGTTTCATTTTTAGCTCCTCCAAAATCAACCTCAGACGTGCCAGGTATTGCTGAAACTCATCTACCAAAGCTTCAACTTGGTGTTTTGGTTGTTACAACAGTGAACAGAGTTCAGCTTCATTCGCTTTGCTTTCTCCCCGATCGTTTCTGTCTGGGTCATTTCTTTGGAAATAAATATTCCATTTACAAGAGACTGGTTAAGTCCAGTAGACAATGTGCTGTTGATTACTTTCCTTTGCTGCAAAATCTTCTGCAATTCCTCGTCTCTGGTGTGGCACTCCTGTAGTTCTGAGGTCAAGGGTTTACCACTGGGTCTAAACTGTGAAAGTTCTTCTAACAAATTCTCTTCTCTTTCTCTTGCCAGCATCAGTTCATGAGAATTGGTATTTAACCTGTCAACAGAGTTCTTTACATAGCTCATCAGATGAGCACTCCTCCTTCATGTGAAATGGCCTTTAATCTGTCATTTGAGTTTCAAATTCAATGCTGTGTCTCTTTCTACAATCACTGCACGTTCTGTCTTGCATAAATACTTCACTACTGGATACCAATTGTTTCCTGTCTTCCATAATCTTGGCTCTGGTCTTCATGAACCCAGCCATAAATGTATCCTGCTTGCCTTTGGACTCAAACAAATAGCTTGAGCCTTGTATCATTAGCTTTGCTCTTCTCTTCTCAAATTCAATAATTAGAGCATCTTTGCTCATCTGCATTAGTTCCATTTAATTTGAAACCAATAGCAGACTGGTCAAACTGTTTTTTTTATCAGCAGCCATTCCACTACGTTTGGTTTCTCGATTCTGTAGCTCCATAAGTTACTGCTTTCCTATTCAGCAGCCAAACTTTTGCAGTTTTCCTGTTTCGTTTTTAGCTCCTCCGAAATCAACGTCAGACTTGCCAGGCATTGCTGAAACTCATCTGCCGAAGCTTTAACTTCGTGCCTGATTGTTGCAATGGTGAAGAGAGTTCGGCTGCACTGGCTTTGCTTTCTTCCACATGATTCGCTGTTGCCTGTCATCTGGAAATCATACGAGACTGGCTAAGTCCAGAAGACAACGTGCTGTTGATTACTTTCCTTTGCTGTAAAATCTTCTGCCATTCCTCGTCTCTCGTGTGGCATTTCTGTTGTTCTGAAGTCACGGGTTTACCACTGGCTCTAAGCTGTGCAAGTTCTACCTAACAAATTCTCTTCTCTTTCTCTTGCCAGCGTCAGTTCATGAGAAATGGCCTTTAATCTGTCACTTGAGTTCTTTAACTCATCAGATCAGCATCCTCCTTTGATTGAAGCTTTCCAAGTGCCCTAGACAGCAGTTCCGCATTATTTCTGGCATGGAAGTATGCAGATGATGTCTGCTCGTGATTCATTTTATGCATCTTTAACAGTTCTGAGAGCATTTCATTGCTGGACTTCAACTGGTCCAGTTCAGTTACTAGTGCTCATCTCCTTTGCTGATCGATTTCAACTGACACCAATTCCTTCTCGGCTTGCAGTTGGGTCAATTCAGTCAATATCAGCTCTTCCTCCGTTCTGCACTTGTCCAAATCTTTCTGAAGCTGATTCTCCTGTGTGCTCTGCACAACTGGAATGCATCTGAAATTTCTTTAAGTTCATCCTGCAGCTTCTTTTCCTCTTTGGTGTCTCACAGTTTGATTTCAGCCAAGAAGCTTCCCTGTTTGTTTGATGCTGACCTATTTTCAGACTCTGGTCTTCTTCCTTTTGCTTCCGCTGTTCAATTTCTTTTTCTTTAGCTCCCATTTCTCTAAGTCTTTCAGCCAAAGCTGTTCTATCAGTACCTGCCTGCACTGTAAGCGAGGCCTACGTAGCCCTGAGCTGCATCAGTTCTAGTGATTGCGACTGAACGGTTTCCTTTCGTGAACTGACCTCCTACGATCTTGTGTGCGGCTTATCCTGAAGCAATTTCAGTTCTGCAGATTGGGACTTGTCTTTGTCGTTGATAAGTGCCAGTTCTGCAGATTTAAACTTAACCTCCATTCTGAGATGCTGCAGCTCAGCGAAGTCTAACATATGTCGATCTTTCAGAAGTTTTAGATGTGAAGACTCTGCTTCTAGCTTCTCGTTTAAGAGCAACATCTCTGAAGATGCTGTTCCTTGACCTCATTCAGCTCTTTAGACAATGTATCAGCAGGTGCTTTGAATGAACATAACTCAATAATCTCATGTCTAACTCACTGGACTGCAGCTTAGTCCTACCATTCACCCCAATTCCTTGGACAACAATTTATTCTTCTTCTTTTCTTCTTTCAGCTCATAAATTGAGCTTTAAGTCTTCTCTCTCAGGTTCTTCAATTCATTCAGACTTAAGACTTCCATCTTCTCTTGATACCGCAAAACTATCAATGACTTAAGACTGTCTTGTTCCAAAGTGCTTTCTTGTTCCCCAGCCTGTA
Source organism: Allolobophora icterica (assembly GCA_963556255.1). NCBI lineage: Eukaryota > Metazoa > Annelida > Clitellata > Crassiclitellata > Lumbricidae > Allolobophora > Allolobophora icterica. The sequence goes on along the minus strand of OY744604.1, from coordinate 68,155,004 downwards.
AATTCATTATAGTCTTGTACTGTTTAATTTCTCTTTCCTCTGATTTAACAGTCAGGGTGGACATCTTCAGTTCCTCTGCCAATGATTTCAAGTTTACCCTCTGATTCAGCTAGCTTCAAATAAAGTGTGTTGAATGCATCATCTGTATGCACTGCTTCCGTGAAGATATCCACAGAAGAACTTGAACTCTGAGGTTTAATTTTCTCTGATAAGACAAGTTCTGCAGAATTAGATTTGCGAACAATCTGATCCTGTTATCAAATTTCTTCAATCGTCATCAACGGTTTCTTCTTGTAATCATCAGAACTAATAATATCCATGAAATCCCTCTGCCCCAAACAGCAGTGTTCGTGCAACATCATTCTCTTTATCAACTTGAACATCACTTAGCTTCTTATTTTCTGCAGCGTTCAAAGAATTCTAGTCCCCCATCGAGAACTTTATCTCTGAAGTGTTATTACTGGTCATTGTGTAGTCACTCCTTTCATAATTTTTACTTCTTCTGGCCATAATCTTGGGGTCTGTGTGCCATAATTCATCCATAGATTTGACTGATGCCTTGTGCATTTTCATTTTCTGATGACTGGCATTGGGCATGAAGCGATTGGGATTCACATCAGCTCAGCGGTTAGCATGCATGTCCACAGTGAGTGTAGACAGTGAGCGTAGGCGTGGTCCTTCATCATAGATTGCCTAGTACGACAGACTATCAGTCAGTTCCCGTATCAGGATCTCATACAGCCCGGTAGGTCAGTAGATCTGAGGAGTTGTGTTTGGAAACATTTCCCTGGCCTTCATCGATGCTGAATGATGCCGCTGTAAGATAAAAACACGAGCAGCTGTTAACCATCTCAGGAAAACTGTGAGCCCAGAAGATTCTGTGCCAGGATAATCAGCGTTAAATCTCACAGTTCACTGAATTAAACAATGAATAAGTAGGTGAATCTATGGGTGGGTGAATGGGCGAATGAATGATATAATATGGCTGAGGACATGCATACTAAATTTAATCTGAACATAGAAAATAAACATTTCGTAACAGAACCTCACTATAGAGCAGTTCTTGATATAACTCATAAAACAGCGCTATAGAGTTTCTGGTGTATATTCAATGAGTGACCATTAGACCTACAGCCAAACAGGGTGAAGGGACACATCAGCAGCAGCAGGCACAGGTAAGATGGCTGAAGCGGCGGCGATGGAGTTGCTGAGATTGGGTTCCTCCCTCGATCGCATCCTCCACCACCTGCAAACGGACCAGTCACATCAGACCATCCGTTGGTCTTTGCCTTCAGGCCGGTCTGTTGGGCGGTCGTATGACAAGGTATGAAGGTACCAGCGCCATCGCATCTTTTGTAGGAAATTTCAGAGAAGGCGAGTCTTAATGCTGTGAAAAACAAATTAAGATCACAGTTAAACGGTAGATGTAGGTAACTTTTTCTGTTTCTGACGTTAATTGAATTGTACAGTTGGCAGAACATTCCATTTCTTGTCTTAGCTATATACCAAACGTTGCCAACTATCACAGCTGAAAAGAAATTATATCAGTCAAACAACATTTTTAAAACAATTTAAACAATTTTTTACATTGCCATTTGAAATTTGCGATTAAAAGTAACATTAACTCAGCTGAAAAAAAATTTCAATCAGTAAAACAACAGACTAAAAGATTCAAAAACTTTAAAAAATAAATCATGATAACTTTGAACAAAAGTAACATTACTTGGCTGAAAAGAATTTAATCAATTGTACACAATAAACACACAAAAAAACTGTAAACATTCAAACTGTGATTTATAAATTTCAATTAACAGTAACATCAAATACGACTAATTTCTTAATCATAGAATAGATATGCAACTGGCCATTAGGGCAGCACATTTTAGGGTTTTTCATAATGAGAAACATCTCTCTCCGCATCTGAATACTTCATAGAAACCTCTATTGTTTGTTAGCAAAGCAAAACTTAATCCCCATATGACATCAATATTTAAAAGTCACAGCTTCAAATTTGTGCTCCCTTCTAATCCCAAAACCTATCAATGTTTTGAAACGAACAACTGACCATCCTTCGAGATGGTTCGGGTGAACTCTCTGGGCGAGTCCTGGAGCAGATTAATGATGTTCTCATTCAGTAGATCCATGTTCTTCAGCAGCCACTGCACTGTAACCACCTTACCAGCGTAGTGATCGGACTGAAGCTGGCCTTGTCCTTAAGGTCAGGTTTCTGGAACTTGGGATGTGAAGTGTGCTGCGCAGAGTTTGTCAACGAGGGTCTTGTCAGTAACTTTGGGAAGCAACATTCCTCATCGACCAGCACCAGAATACCAGTTGGCTAAAGACCAACATAACACATTGACTCACTCGCAGAGCCAATAAAAGTGTACCTCGGAGGATTCTTTGCATGTCTAATCAGGATATACCTCTAAAGACCTATTTGTATGACTAATCAAAGTATATCCTGAAAGGCTTCTTTGTACGACTAATCAGAATATACCCATAAAGAAATACCTCTAAGGACCTCTTTGCATGGCTCATCAAAACCTACCTCTAATGGTTTCTTTGTAAAGAAAATCAAAATATAATTGTAAAACCTCCTTGTATGGCATATCTGTTCCAAAGACTCTTAGTTTTAGTTTAATTGTAGTTTAGAGCAGTATCTTTGACTTGAGACAGTTTTCCTATGGAAAGACCTATGTTACCAACCTGTTCCTTGGTCTGGGCTTTGGTGACATACGCCTTGCAGACCTTGATGCGAGGTTTGAGGAATGCCTTGATCGCCTCAGTCACTGGTAATCCCAGCAGGTTTCTTCTGAGCAACTTCAAACAAAACCATATGGAATTTTTTACAAGTCCAGTAACCATCAAAATCTTAATCCCTAGATCTCATTGATCAATGTTCAGTTTGTAACAATTTCCAATCTGCCAAATGCACCATTTGTCAATTCTGCTGTCAAGCACTGGCTTTATTATATTTATTATTTTCCAAGTTATTCACAACAAGTATGTAGGTACATAAGTATGTATGTATGTATGCATGTTGTTATGTAACTATGTACATACAGATTTGGATATTAAAATAGCGCTTTAAAACAGAACAGAAACGCAGTTCCTTAAGCTAACCCGAAAAGCAAACGCAGGTATGAAGTGTCAGTAACTTCACTTTTCTCAGTCTTGGGATATGAGAACGGGTCGTGGTCAGTACTCTCCCTCATCGTCTGATCATCCCACTGACTGTGTATGATCAGTGTACTCATTAAATTTGAATTGGCTAGTGGAGCAGAAATCTTGCAACAAATTTTTTCCCTGGCCGAGTTTCGAACCCCCAACTTCTCATTTGACAATCATATGCAACATGTAATACAGATGCGATAAATATGCGGCCCATATGCAGTGCAGTAGAATAAAATTTACATCAGTTGTTTACTACTATTTGATTATAACTACACCACTGCTATTTTGGTATAACTACGCCACTGCCCGTACGCTGGTAGTGCCAGTTCCAAGCTTGGATAAAGCAGGAGGACAACACCAATTATCTAAGTTACGAAACAGCACGTCGTTAAACAAATAGACCATCCGATTTATTACTGAATCTACTATGTGTGTATACAAGCAACTAAAACGCTTGAACTCTGAAACTTCTACCCAACGTAGAATCATAATCGTAATCTCGAGATTTCTACAGTGCCAAAAAAGCCAAGTTGCTTATTCACAGGTGCTTAGTCAAATCATAATCGATAGGCGGGGTTGAAACCGGTTCTAGGTCAAGATCCAAAGGGGTCAAGCAGACAGCAACATTTAAGATAAGAAAACAAAATTCAACACGTTTTAATCAAATGAAAATTAAGAATTTTCAGCCAACTGAAGCCACAACACTGACCTTCTTCTCGTGGACTGCGATCATACATTGCATGAAATTTGGGTTCCTGTTGTTCAGTGTCTACCTCAGTTTGTAGAGCTGCTAATGGTACAGTTGACCGACAGTGCGGAACAATACCTTCCTTGTCTTAGCAATACCAAACGTTGCACCGAACGTTGCACGCTATTCTGAGCGACTGCCAAGCCAACTATCTCAGCTGAAAAGAAATTAAATCAGTTAAAGAACAGTTTTCAAACACTATAAAAAATTTTCATTACCATCTGAAATTTGTGATTAAAAGTAACAGCGAAAAAAGAATTTCAATCAGTAAAACAACAGACTAAAAAATACAAAACTATTGTAAAAAACTAGTTTATGGACCAGTACTCAACCAAATTATGACTATAAATGTGCTACATCTGTTACAGAACTAAATAACAGTCCTGAAAAGCCTCAACAAGAAGTGAGTTGGTATTAATCACAATGATGAGACACACACAAGCCTGAAAGAAAATCATGCAATGTAGATAAAAGGCTCAATTGCTTGCCTATCTGTCACCTAAGCCAGCTCCACGTGTCTCTTGCACTGCAGCTCTTTCCAACAAGTCATACTTGAATTTTTTCTGAAGTGCATGCTCTTATAGTGCATATAGAATCAATGAATATCACATAGTCATATGTCACCGAAAGACACGTGAGTATCTGAGCGTATGAGTTTTCTGCCCTTGAGCTGCCAAGGCAAGAATCCACAAATCCCCTGCCGCTCAGTCCTCAGTTTATACAAAAAATTGTAGTTTAATGATGTATTTATATATACATGCATCAGGACACTAATATATTACATCACAGAAGCATAAGCATAAGACTATCTAAACTAAAGCTAAACAACTTATCTAAAGTTTGTTTAAATGTTTGCTGAACAGAATAGAATGTGACAGTAAGAATGTGCAGTGGCAGACTGGTCCAGGAGGATGAGCCAACACTTACATACCTCCAATAGAATACAATACAACTGAAATTTGACAATGCCCCTTACAAAGCCCAGACGCGCATTCTGCACTAGTCATGACACTCATAGCTGTCAAAATGCTTTTTTGATGACATATGATGCTTAGTCAATTTGTCACATTTCTCATTCTCCTATTTACCGTTAATTTCTTTTTTACTGACCAGTATTCACTGACTCATTGAGTATGCTAGAAAAACAGAGCAAAAACGACCCTCTACAGTGAAGTCATTAATAGCTTTCCATGAAAAATTTCTAATGTTCACTTCTGCACCATAACCTAACTGAAAGAGAAGTCATAACACCCTCTTAACATATGAAATCTCATAAAGTCCCATACTGCCACCAATATGCAGCATGAGCTTCTTCTCCTCTCTATGTCTCTGTTTTGCAAGCAGGTGAAACATTTCTACTATACTGTGGCACTGTTTAATCAGGTCAGGTCAGGTCAGATGTTAGAGGGTCTAACCAATCAGCTACCGGTACCATGTTCTCTTAACTGAAACCTTACCTCTTCCAGTCTACCTAGGGCTCTTAATGTTTCATTTTCTGTCAGGCTTCAATGTGCACTTGTGAACTTTTGTTACAAGGGCATTATCAAGTTATAGTTGCATTGCAATGTAGTTGCAAAAGACTAACTATCAGAATAATCAGCAGCTCAGAATGGAGTTGCATGCAATCAAGTCTCATGAAATTCACACACAACACCCACATACCGATAACAGTTTACCTAACCTTTTGGATAAGAAAACTTCGGTTCCAAAAAAGATTACCGGTAATAAATAAATAATATTTTAAAACAATATTGATAACAGTAATAGTGCAGACACCAGTAAATTCGTTGTTCAAGAACAATTAGTTGTTAACAACAGTCAACACTGTACTTCTCACATGAATTCTGAGTCTGATTAAAATGAACAGAAAACAATTTTCGGCGAAAAAGCACACTTACGTTTGGTCAACATTGTCGGTGGCATCAACAAGTCCAGCTCAAAATCCTCCGCACAGCTGGACCATGACTTTGGATTAACGTAGAAGCCAATAAGAATGATGGCAGCATCTTTTGCGATGACCACCGTGCTCTTCGATTTGGCAGCGTTCATACAGCGGATACGGAAATCGAGTCCAGTCTGGACAGCTCTTTTCTGACCTTTGAACTGCACGATGACAGCTGTGGTGCCAGCCTTACATCAAAGTTTTTTTAGATGATGCAGGCGATGACGGCTATTGTTTGCCACCAGTGAGATGCTGGGATGAAGCCAAGTTTTTTCAATTGTTTGCCACCAGTGGGACGCCGGGATGAATCCAAGTTGTTTTCTCAATTGTTTGCCAACAGTGGGACGCTGGAACGAATTCGTGGTGCCGTTTCGATTGGCCACCTGCAAACTTGGCAGCAAAAGAGAAGCAAAGTGACCAATGCTTGTAGAAGATTTTGGCAATGATAAGATTTCTTTTTTTGGATTCGGAAGCTGTTTTGCAGCCAACACAGCATCCTTTGAGCTTGCTGCTGCCCTCTCAACCACTGCCATCACATTAGTAGTTTTGTTAAGCACAAAGTTAAGTTGAGAAACTCAGCAGTCAATTCTTTCTTGTTGGCAGCGTCAAGCCAAGCACTATCTCTCGCATTTCACTCTTCACTGCCAAAGGCCTTTCCCAGTTTTTCCTCGGATTTTAATGGCTGTGTCCTGAAGCTGTCTGTGTTCACACTAACTGCCTTGAAAACCTGACTCGACCCAAGGTAGTTTCATGCCGGGGTTTGTCTTTTTGGGGATTGACTGCAGTGAAGTCTGAGGCAGCAGGAAAACAGTAACATCCTGTTTGTTCCGATCACCCAACTCGTAGACACTGCTTTTGCTAGTTACACCTGTCTGACCATTTATGGTAAGTTAAACCACGGAGCCAGCATGACTACCTTCGTTGACAAAAGACGTCGAAGACAGATACGCCGTAAGAATTTTCTGGGAGTCATTTTCGCCAGCAGTGCTTTTAGCAGCGGGTCCAGCCATGGAAGTTGAAAAGGCTTTGGTAGCAGACACCTGATCCTGCGTACGGGCAGCACTCAGTGGGAAACTGGCCATCGGGAAAGGCTTCTTGAACTTATCGACCCTCAGAATGGAAAGCACGCTGGTGTCGCGATGACTGCGACTTGGTAATCGCGTGACAACTGATGCCTTCGACAGGCGCCTAACCTTGCAGGTAGCGAACTGCCGACGACGTTCGAGCTGCTCATCGCCTAAGAATGGCCTCTGTGTTTCCTAGGCAACTGTACTCATCGGGCGAATCTGCCGTCAGTCTCATGTCTGGTCTGTTGTTTTTAGCACCTGATTCCGCAGAATATTTTACTGAAAAAAATGCGCATCAGCACAAACTGTATTCTGCAGTATCGCAGGATTGCTGATTTCTTTTTCTAGCGCAAGAACAGGGCCACCTGTCACCTGCGAGTTAGGATCCCGCTGGCTACCTGTAACTGCAACAAACGAACTGGTCCGAGGCGAAGTTTTGGCGTTTGATGGCTGCTGCTTCGAGAAAGGACATGTGACAGTAACGGATATGACAGACCAGGAGTCTCCTTGTCGGGGACCCTCAGTAACGTAATTTGCCCAGTGCAGAATTTAGTTTAGCCCTGGTTTCTGGATCTTGAAGTTACCATAACCAAATTCGGAAGCTCAGGTGAAGCCAGAGGCAGCACAGGGTTTACAGAGGAATGGATAATGTCTTTGAAGTGCCAGCCGACTTAACTTCTCCCATTGTCAGAATTACGTACTTAATGTTCGCCGTTTTATTAACGATCAAGATCTTCTGAGGACCAGCGGAATGCGAGGCATACAAAGACGAGTTGGAGCTGGCATAGTCCTCTCATTGTGGCATTGACTGAAGCCGTGGACATCAGCCTACCAGCTTCCAAAGGAGTCTGGATCTAGATATGGTCATCATTTGGACCGGGATGGGATGTGGCTCTGGTCTCCTTAAGGCAAAAACTTCTGGGTCATTGGCTTCAGAAGTCTGGACCGGACTGTCGAGACTTGACCTTCAGCAGTACCCATTATCTTCCTTGGACCTGCACTGGCCCTGGATGATGGAGAATGACGGAACTGCCGTAGTGTTCTCCACCTGCAGCCGACAGAGCTGACCCTCCTCTTCCAGTGACATTATCTTCTCTGGGAAATCTTCCACGTCTGTCACAACATCAATAGCTCCCACTCAACCACATATCTCAATGCCAAAAATGTCTGGCAATGTTTCCAAACTGGTTTGTCCTTTGTTGTCCGTGCCAGATTTTCAAATCTGTTTTCCAAAACTCCAGCCAGTTTCAAGGCACAACCATCATTCTGGTGCCACGAGGGTATTCTGAAATTCAACCAGTTCCTCGCCGACAGCCTGTCATGGTTTGTTTTTCTGGTAGGATGGCCTTCTTTGAGTCCCGAATACCAAAGCTGTTGGATGTCCAGTGGTGATTACAGGACTGGATGTACGTGTATGCTTGTGTTCTAGATTTGAGGTCATTAATTGTTATTCACTGTCAGAAACTTGTTCCCGAATGCGTTCCTCTTCCCAAGAGTTAAGTTCTCTTGTTTCAACGGATTGTTGTCTGCATTTGTGAGATGTCCTTTTCAACGTCTTTCCAAGCTTTCAAATCAGCTTCTGTCCATTTAAAAAAACAGGAGTTCATTACTTAGCAGTTCACGTTCTTTGCAGCTGCCAACCGAAAATTAATCATTCCTGATTTAGCTTTGATACACACACACACACACACACATCTCACATGAATGGATGGGTCTTAGGTAATTTTGATACTACTATCAAGCATTCTCACATTGAAAATTAAGGATCATTCATTTATTTAGTATTTTCTGAGGTTCAGTATAAGCCTTAACTTAGGCTGTCCATATGGAATATGTTGAGTTATAACCCAAGATATAGAAGAAGCCACTGATTTGTGAATGAGCTGACAACCTTTGATCTTCAGGTAACAACAAAAATACTACAGGTAAGGAAAGGTAAAGCAAAGTAAAGGTAAAGTAACAATCATCTTGTATCTTTAAATCAACTGTACTTAGATGATGCACAGTCTCAAGTTACGTGACAGGACCTTTTCAGTGGAACTGAAAGTGTGACTACCAATGAATATCTGTTCTACCCAGACCTGACGGTACAAAATGCAATGTCATCACCTTGATGTCCAGACTTTCAAAACAATATTTGCTCCTCACTTCCATATTCAAAAGATATGACTTTAAGCCACTAGGTGACTAACTAATTAACAAACTAATTAACACGGAATTGCATACTGATGTGCTTAAGCAGAAACTGAACTCTGGATGCAATACGTGAAAGGCTGACAATCGTGCAAACAATCAGCCATAAACCTAACTTAGTCAAATGTTAAAATCTAACCATTTCATGGAGGCAGGGCTTGTTTACTGGAGGTCTCTTTCATGTGCCTTCATGACTGGAGTTTAAAGGCTGGTCCAAGGTAACCAAACACCTGTTGCAAAGCAGAAGTCACTGTTCGTAGGTCATAATGCAGTTGCTTTCTTCCATCAGGCACTAAATTCAGAAAGTCAACAACCGTTTAAAACTAGCACACAAAGAAACTGGAAATTTGTCTTTAAACTAAGTAATGTTTCACCTAGGTCAAGACAGAAGCCTATAATTCCTGCAAACACACGTCATAATCTTAACAATTCTGCTGGTAATATATATATGACAAGCATTGCAGTGTCTTAGAAATATTTAGAGCAAGTTACGGCTTATTTGGGGAGGGGAATAGAGTAATGGTAACACTCATGGCCAGGACAGCATCAGATCGTGGTACCCGTAACCCCACTCTAGCGCGGCGCCTTGCATGGCTGCCAAACCGTGTGTTTAATTAAGATCTTGATTGTAGTGTCATGTTTCAATGTAATCTTACTGCGTTTGTCAGTTTGAATTAGTAGATTATTATTATTATTATTAAATCGTAAACCTCAAATTCCTAAGGCAACAGCAAACGACAACAATGATGATGGTGATAATTGCAACTGCGTCAGCAGATGACTCAAAGAGGGTGGGGTTGCTTCGTTATAATAAACATAACCAAGAATGATGATGATGAGGAGGATGATAGTTACGATGATGATAATGATGTGATGATGAGTAACGATGATGATGATAGTAATAATGATGATGATGATGATGATGATGATGATAGTAACGATGATTATGATAGTAATGATGATGATGATAGTGATAATAATGACGACTTTGTCAAGCGTGATTCCAGTGCTTTGAATCTTACAGGTTGGTTCAGGCCGAGTCCGGGGTGTATAGCCACATATCACCAACGAGAGGTGTAGCTGACACCAGGATCACCGCTGATGACTGGAGCATTCAAGATGGACAGGACCGAGAGAATGTTGGGGGTCTGGACAACTGGACTTGCGGTCAGGAGCAAGTCGAGAGCAGATACGGTTTCGCGAGTTCCCCGCAAGATTCGACAAGATAGTTGTGGACCACATCACCTGAACAAACCAGCAGAAGCAACCTATTTACATGATGTAATGTAGTGTACATGGCCAAAATTCTGGGCCCCAAAAGCTGCAAATAGATTACCAGCCTTACACATTGGCACCAAGTCAAATCAGCTTCTCAAAGGCCATGATGTTAAGATTAATCATTCATTCAGAGAAGTCATTCATTAGTTCTAGCAAAAGTCGAGCACTTGATTAAAGTTTTCTATGTACAATAATATTTCAATTCAAACTGCTCAGCAAAAAGGGTGAATTCTTACCGTTCTCCATTTGATGCTGAGAAGTAACGACCAAATTGTTGAGCACTGCAATTTGCGTAAACAGTTCTTTATTCTTCAACTCATGAAGTGCAAACAGGTTTCTCGGAAATCCTGTTCCTTCCTTAACTGCTCAAACACAGAATGTCAACTCCTTCATTTCCTTTCTTTGCCATTTCACTCTGAGCCATAGTGGACTCCAGCGGTCCTACTTTGATGCCAGTTTGTGTAAGGTCTTTACAAACAGACTGATTCTGACTGACAGACAAGAGATTTTTGTATAGAGGCAACTCCATCGTTCCCTATACTGTAAGATTCTTCTGACTGTGGACAGATTCTTTTTTTTTAAAGTTGTTCGATGATTTCCAGATGACTTAATTTAGAGTGAGCTTGCGACTTTGGTGAACCTGAAACTTCTGTTGGCAACGGTCAGCTGTCAGTTCCTCGACTAGTCCTTGTGATGTTCCAGACTTGGCCTTCTCAGGCAAAAGCCCAGGTAGACCATAAACTTTGCAGTTGTTTTATTTCACCTCAAAGCAGTTATTGACTTTTTTCTCTGCTTAAGTTCAAGTGAAAGCCCTTCTTCACTGGACTTTGAATTTTTAATTTCAACTGAAATTTCACGTTTACTAATTTCATTGTTCGGAAGCTCGGCTGAACTCATGCTTTCCTTTGCTTTGCATTTCTCTAGGTCATCTGCAAGCACGTCTTCACGAGTTCTGCATATAGAATACCTTCTTTTACGTCATATTCTTTAAGCTCTTGTGAAAGTATTTCTTCATTCGCTGTGCCCTTCTTAAGCTCAGTTGAAACACTTTTTTCTTTTGCTTTACACTCCTTAAGCTTAGTTGCAAGCATTTCTTCTTTGATTTTGTAAACTTCAAGCTCATGTGAAAGACTTCCACAACTGGTGACATACTGTTTAAACTCAGATGGAAGGCTGTTTTGGTCAATTTGGAACTGGTAAAGATCTGCTGAAAGCATTGCTTCCCTTTCTTTGCAGTCCTTAAGATCAGCTTCAAGCATTTCTTCATCTGTGCCGATTCTCGTAAGATCGGAAGAAAGATTTTCTAGTCGTCCTCTGCTTTTATTAAGCTCACTTGAAAGTCTTTCTTCACTGGCTTTGGCCCGCTTAAGTTCCACCATAAGAATTTCTTCATTTATTTTGCTTTTCTTCTTTCACTTGGAACTCTGTTAAGTCAGATGAAAAAATTTCTGCATTGATTTTACTCTTTTCAAGATAAGCTTTAATTCCATAGCCGCATGCAGCAGCAAGTCCTGTCTCATTTGCTTTGCACTCTTTAAGTTCAGCAGATAACGATTTTTTTTATTTATCAATTCCTCTATAGTTTTTATACTTCTCTGCGTCAATTGTGGCTTTGTATTGTCTAAGTCCATTTTCAAGTGCTTTGTCTCATTTGCTTTGCATTCTTTAAGTTCAGCAGATAACGATTTCTTTTTTTTTATTTAGCAATTCCTCTATCACGTCGGCTGACATCAGTTCTTCATTGGCTACGCATCGTTTAAGTTCACTCGACAGCAATTTTTTCGATTGCTCTGCACCGTCTAAGTTCAGCTGAAAGTCTTTCTTCATTCTCAATCAGCTGTTTCAAATTCAATGATGTGTCTTCTACAATCACTGCATGTTCTGTCTTGCATAAATACTTCACTACTGGTTCCCAGTTGTTTCTTTTTTTCCCATAATCTTGGCTCTGGTCTTCATGACCCCAGCCATAAATGTATCCTGCTTGACTTTGGACTCAAGCAAATAGCTGTTCAGTCTTGTCTCATTAGCTTTGTTCTTCAGTTCAATAATCAGAGCATCTTTGCTCATCTGCATTTGTTCCATTTAATTTTAAACCAATAGCAGACTGGTCAAACTGTTTTCTTCATCAGCAGCCAATCCATGGCATTTGGTTTCTGTATCCTTTGGCTTCATAAGTTTACTGCTTTCCAATTCAGCAGCTAATCTTTTGCAGTTTTCCTGTTTCATTTTTAGCTCCTCCAAAATCAACCTCATACGTGCCAGGTATTGCTGAAACTCATCTACCAAAGCTTCAACTGGGTGTTTTGGTTGTTACAACAGTGAACAGAGTTCAGCTGCACTGGCTTTGCTTTCTCCCGATCGTTTCTGTCTGGGTCATTTCTTTGGAAATCAATATTCCATTTACAAGAGACTGGTTAGGTCCAGTAGACAATGTGCTCTTGATTACTTTCCTTTGCTGCAAAATCTTCTGCAATTCCTCGTCTCTGGTGTGGCGCTCCTGTAGTTCTGAGGTCAAGGGTTTACCACTGGGTCTAAGCTGTGAAAGTTCTTCTAACAAATTCTCTTCTCTTTCTCTTGCCAGCATCAGTTCATGAGAATTGGTATTTAACCTGTCAATAGAGTTCTTTACATAGCTCATCAGATGAGCACTCCTCCTTCATGAGAAATGGCCTTTAACCTGTCATTTGAGTTATTTAAATCATCAGGTCAGCTCCCTCCTTTGATTGAAGCTTTCAAGTGCCCTAGACAGCAGTTTCGCATTATTTCTGGCATGGAAGTATGCAGATGATGTCTGCTCGTGATTCATTGTATGCATCTTAAACAGTTCTAAGAGCATTTCATTGCTGGACTTTAACTGGTCCAGTTCAGTTACTAGTGCTCAACTCCTTTGCTGATCGATTTCAACTGACAACAATTCCTTCTCAGCTTGCAGTTGGGTCAACTCAGTGTCAACATTGTCTCTTCCTCTGATTTGCACTTGTCCAAATCTTTCTGAAGCTGATTCTCTTGTGTGCTTTGCACAACAGGAATGCATCTGAAATTTCTTTAAGTTCATCCAGCATCTTCTTCTCTTTGGCGTCTCTCAGTTTGATTTCAGCCACAAGGCTTTCCCTGTTTGTTTGATGCTGACCGATTTCTAGACACTTCTCTTCCTCCTTTTGCTCCCGCTGTTCAGTTTCTTTTTCTTTAGCTCCCATTTCTCTAAGCCTTTCAGCCAATGCTGTCCTATCAGTACCTGCCTGCACTGTAAGAGAGGCCATCATAGCCGTGACCTGCATCAGTTCTAGTGATTGCAACTGAACAGGTCTCCTTTCGTGAAATGATCTCCTTGGATTTTGTGTGCGGCTGATCCAGAAGCATTTTCAGTTCTGCAGATTGGGACTTGTCTTTGTCCTTGATACGTGCCAGTTTTGCTGATTTCAAGTCAACCTCCCTTTTGTGGTGCTGCAGCTCGGTGGACATTTTGAAATCAGTCTCTCAAAAGTTTTAGATTTGAAGACTCTGCCTCTAGCGTTTCCTTCAAGAGCAACATCTCTGAAGATCTTGCCACCTCCTGTTCTTTGACCTCATTCAGCTCTTTAGACAACGTATCAGCAGGTGCTCTGAATGAATTCAACTCAGTACATCTCATATCTAACTCACTGGACTGCAGCTTAGTCCTACCATTCACCCCAATTCCTTGGACAACAATTTATTCTTCTTCTTTTCTTCTTTCAGCTCATAAATTGAGCTTTAAGTCTTCTCTCTCAGGTTCTTCAATTCATTCAGACTTAAGACTTCCATCTTCTCTTGATACCGCAAAACCATCAATGACTTAAGACTGTCTTGTTTGTGTGTTGAATGCATCATCTGTATGCACTGCTTCCATTAATATATCGACAGAAGAGCTTGAACTCTGAGATTTTAATTTTCTCTGATAAGACAAGTTCTGCAGAATTAGACTTGCGAAAATTCTGATCCTTTTAGCAAATTTCTTCAGTCATCATCAATGGTTTCTTCTTGTAGTCATCAGAAACTAATAATATCCATGCAATCCTGTGCCCCAAACAGTAGTGTTCGTGCAACATCATACTCTTTGTTAACTTGAACATCACTTAGCATCTCACTTACTGCCACGCTCAAAGAATTCCAGTCTCCCATCGAGAACTTTATCTCTGAAGTGTTATTACTGGTCATTGTGTAGTCACTCCTTTCATAATTTTTACTTCTTCTGGCCATAATCTTGGGGACTGTGTGCCATAATTCATCCATAGATTTCATTGATGCCTTGTGCATTTTCTGATGACTGGCATTGGATATGAAGAGCGGTACAGCGAGTGTAGACAATGAGCATAGGCATGGTCCTTCATCAAAGATTGCCTAGTACGACAGACTATCAGCCAGTTCCCGTATCAGGATCTGATACCGCCCGGTAGGTCAGTAGCTGTGGAGAGTTGTAAGTGTTTGGAAACATTTCCCTGGCCTTCATCAACACTAAGTGATGCCGCTGTAAGATCAAAACACGAGCAGCTGTTAACCGTCTCAGGAAATCTGTGAGACCAGAAAAGATTCTGTGTCAGGGTTAAATCTCACAGTTCACTGAATTAAACAATTAAACAATTAGGTGAATCTATGGGTGGGTGAATGGGTGAATCAGTGATATAACATGGCTGAGGACGTGCACACTAAATTTAATCTGAACATAGAAAATAAACATTTCGTAACAGAACTCACTATAGAGCAGTTCTTGATATAACTCATAAAACAGAGTAATAGAGTTTCTGGTGTATATTCAATGAGTGACCATTAGACCTACAGCCTAACAGACATGACTGTGCTTCTGTGATTTCATAATTATCAACATTATCATTTCGTATCAACCCATTGATCACTGTGATAACTGCTAATGTCATATTTTATGCAATGTTACCAAAAAGTGCGCAAACAAAACGGTAAACATGCTGTTGTCATTCGTCTTCATAGCATCGTCTGCCGAGAAGGTGGGCCGCTTGCTTTTGGGGGACTATACCATACAGGCCCGGCTCAAGACATTTGACGGCCCTAGGCAAACCGTCCAAAGGATGATCACCAAAAAAATTTTGAATTTCGACATGGTAATTTCATCTATCTTTTTTGGAATTTCATATTACAAAAAAAGTTTATGACTTTTTTAGGAATTCGTCTCAGACAAATGTCATGACCTTTAGGAATTCCCTGAGATTTATTACACCAACACTATAATAGTCAACGTTTTTTATTTATGAATTTCCAGAAATTATTTTTTTATGTTTATTTTTGAAAAATGGAAAATTGGCTGCCCCTAAATATCGGCAGCCCTAGGCGGCTGCCTAGTTTGCGTAACGGACGAACCGGGCCTGATACCGTATGCCCATAAGTCGCCATTACTTCTTAGTCTGAACCAGAAACATCCAGAGGAACACTAATAATACTCTACCTCTGTCGTCCAGCTCCCAGATGTCCATCAGGTAGAAGCGGTCATAGAGCTCACCAGACAGAACGAGGCAACTGCTCATATTGTACAAGTCGCCCTTGCCGTAGATGTGGCGGACGAGGGCGCAGGTCGAGCGACGGCACTTCAACTGATTGGTGTTCTGCAGGAGCTGTTTATAGGACGTGGAGTCCTCTGCCAGTAGCCCCTTGTGCATCACGACGTAGCCCTCAATCGCCTGCCTCTGCAGCCCAAAGTCAAATTTCCACGATTCGCCTGCTGGCGGGGAAATCGAGCATCCACGTTTACTCACCGACGAACATCCCTCCGTCCTCGTTCAGCAGCCGGAGAAGGATCTGGATTTTCTCATCGTAGGCCCATACTGTGACTTGTTTTGAACATTTATTCTTGAAATATTTGAACAGCGCTTGACGTGACAACTTTTATATTGCCAGCAGCAGAAGCCAGTCCGATAATATTCATGTTCTGCCTCATCTCAACCAACTGACTTCGTTTCAGCACTTTTTCGCAGGCGTATAAACGGACTATTGTTGAACCTGCCCTGCTTTGTCACCCTGGATATAGCGAGTTCTCCTCTGCTGGGGACACAGACCTGTTCCCCTTGTGCCGGGTCTCTGGGACTGTTTCTTTTTGAATATCCTCTGTAAGCAATGAGCTTTGGCGCTGGGCTGAGGAGTAAATCCCCAGCATGGTTCTTTGCTGGACATGATGAAGAATCTGACATCTCAGAACGGACAGATCTGCTCACTTGGAGGACTTCATCAAAGACCAGTGGCCTGAAAATGTATAGCAATCACTTGTTTCATTCTGCTGAATGAGAGAAACGTTAATGTTATAGACACTACAACTTCATTTCTACGACCTGGTACCTTTCATGGACCACGACACATTAAGCTAATTGTAGAGTCGTGTAGTCAACACAGCAACTCAACTACAATAAGAACCAATATATTATTATTGTGTTGTTATTATTATTATTACGCATTTATTAAGCACCACTATCTAATGATCAAGCATCAGTCGATGGCACTGAGCAATTGTAAGCGAGGACTAAATCATGGTCCCTACACAGTAACCATCTCAGAGGAGGAGGGTTGAACCCGTGCTCTCCCCATTGCAAGGTGAGCACTCTAACCAAACAGCCACCACCTCCGGCGCCTCCTTCATATCTGGTCAATGGTTTCTTATACCAAGAACTCAAAACTAATGAACTCAGAAGAGTAGGAGACCAACCCCTAAGTCCGGATGTTCCCATGTGAAATGCCTGTGAATGGTAAGTCGCTTCCTGCTTATTTGTCAGTGGCAGACTCACTCCGTACGAGTAGTAGCTCCGACACAGGCAAAGGATATGTTCCAGCGCTCCCTTCACGTAGAACAGTTCCTCCAACTGTAGGAAAACACACAGCAACCAACATCGTAATCGTAAATTCCAAATTTCTACATACATGGCACCAACTTATTAATGAGCGCTCATCAATCAGTCGTTCTGGCCCAAAATCCAAGTGCTTATTATATACAATCACTACATCATTCATTCATTCATTCATTCAGAGCATTTATATAGCGCCTCTATGAGATGCCTATTCAGAGGTGCAGTTGAACCACTGACCTGATTTTGAATCATCCTCAAAGAATAAGCCGTCATCATTATCACTGCCTGCCAGAAAATCCTCTTTCACGAAGTCCTCCTGACAAAAAGCACAGCATCAACTTATGAACAAGACAGTTATACAAAACATAAAGTTTACACTGTAGAAATAAAATTTAAAAACCACACAGGCCAGTTCTCTGTAACATTCAACCTCTTAAAAAATGAAAAATTGGTAAATTAGACACGAAGTGACCGATTTTTTTAATCCTTTTTACTGTTTATGGGATATAACTTCAGCTTTTACCAAGTAACATCTCTGACAAGCTGCTCATCTGGGAAGAGGGTAAACACATTACTCTGATTATCAACAAATGGTAACTTTTTCAAATCAGCACACAGAGGTTAAACTGAACAACTTGGCTTTTGAACCACAAGTAGAAGAAAATCAGCAGCAGAATTCTTCTCACATTTCTTGGTAGCTTCTTATGTAACCTGGCCTACACTGATGGGCAAATCTGTTTTCTGGTCACATTTCTGGTGAAATTGACTAAAAAAAAACCAAAATCTGGCTCGGGACTGAATGGGGCTAAAACAACTGGCATACAACAGGTTAACACTGACCCAAAGTACACGTTACTTATCTCCACTAACCTTCTCCCGATTGGTCTGCAATTCTTCTCGACGAAGGTCATATTTCTTGCCATCGTCTCCTGTAGATTGGCCTAAATTGATGGTCAAATCTGTTTTCCGGTCACCAAGGACCTTGTTCCCACCGTTACTCGAGGTACTTGGCGGATTTAGTTTAAGCGATATATAATGACTACTTGAAGGCAAATTCTGCCTGGTCTGTTCAAGCGGTATAGGTGGTGGACAAGCATGTCGAGAATGACGTCGTCCTAAAATCAAGGCAACCAAATGACCACTTAAATCATCCTAAAATCAAGAAAGCCACATGTGAAACTAACTACGATTAACATTTTAATGACGAGCTGCATTGGTTTCCCAGTTCCTTTTAGCACACTCGTCATTAAAATGTTAAGTGGCTACCAACAGTTTTATCAGCCTATAACATTCATCAAAATCGATGCTAACAAGTCAGTCGTCGACACGAAACAATGCAATTTCAATTTTAAAGAATTATAGTTCAAAGGGAATTCACATAAGATGAACCCCTGTCATCATTCCTAAAATTGCAATGATTAAACAATCATATTATAATATAAACTATCGTGTAATATGAAATCAAAAGCCACTGTGATATACACCAAAAGTATCACACTATCAAAATTGCCTGGCTTACTAAAAGTCCATCTAATATACAACTAAGAAAAATAAATGACAACATATAAAGACAGAAATATGTCTTTGTTAGGCCATTCATAAAACTGGGTTAGCGTCAGACAATGTACAAAAATACTTACGAGATGAAGCTTTCTCTTGACCAGTTGAGATGTTCTTGGCTTGACTGCCTTTGTAGCTTGACTGGGCTTTTGAGGAAGTTGTGTTACTGGAATCTAAGTCCAAGCTTGCTGGACTTGTGTCCTCTTCTACAGCTGCTGAAATACTATCCACTTTTTCCAAGCTCTGGGTCCTCTCATGGACTCTTCTAAAATCATCGTGTGTACACTTGGTTTCTTCAGTTTCGATCTGTCTTGTAGCAGTCTGTTCAGACAGCCTTCACAACAACAGCACATCAGTAAGTTAATGTAATACAATGTAACTGTAACTTCAAACAATAGTAACTACAAATCAACCACAGACAATGATATCAGAAAGGTTAAGAATGCTACACAATTGTCGACGTGCATATACATGCACAAGCATACATTTTCATACAGATTTGCATTTCCGTGTGACTTTGTGCACGTTAAACATGTTCGTAATAATAATAATAATAATAATAATAATAATAATAATAATAATAATAACAATACAATTGAAAATCCTACCTGTGTGTTTTTGAAACTTCTTTTCTTCCAACATCATCAAATTATCTTCACTGTCAGATTCTCGATGAACAGGACTTCTAGATAGGTTGCTCGTATCTTCATCCTTCCAATCAGAATCCTTAGTCTGAACAAGAGATGGCGATGCTGAGTTCTCTTTCTTTAACTCGCGCAGATTTCCGTCTTGCATAGATTCCTGTTCTCTTATTTTATCTGGCTCACTTGTAATCACTCTCTTCTTCAACATTTTCAAACTTGCGGTTTACTTTTCTTTCGGTCTGGTGTCCTGCAGCAAATGTTTTCATAACCAACTGTAACTTTATTTCTTTGATCTTATATACCATTTCAAACAATTACTCCGTTTAATGTGGTTTTCTACTTAAAGTCATCCATAAACATAACTTTTTGATCCCCAATTTCTCTGATCTTGGCCTGGTTAAAATCACTTCACCTCTCCTTCAATTCTTCCATAATTTCTCAAAAACCTTTTCTCTGATTAAAATTTACACACTTTGCACATGCAGTCTCTTAAATACATCAAGAAATCCCATAGATGCACCTGGGAACTGAAAGGGCATCCCACTCCATTTCTATAAATTACTAAATATTTTTTACACAAGCAACACTCTTCAAGAAGACCTACCCTTCAACAGCTATTCTAACATGTATGGCTCCTCAGAGATTTAGATGCACAAAAACACAAGAAATATAAGCATCTACCACAGAATCCATGCATCACACAATACAAAGATGACAAAATGCACTCACGGATCATCCAACGGATGAGGAATTCTCCAATCAAATGGTACAGGATAACCATTAAAAGGACGTGGTTGCATTCCACTGTTTTGCACGTGTTTCTCCCAGCCTGTAAAACACAGCCAAACATATTACGTTGGCAGCAGAACTGTTTACTGACAATACAGGCTACTCAAAGATTTATGGACAGCAGCAAGTGATACCACAGGCTACCATTTCCTGACTATGGTTGGTGCACAAACACATACAAGAAACTTTTCAGCAAGAAAAGCTCATTACAGCATTGAGCAACATTCAGTAAACATAAAATCTAAAGAGATCAGACAATACCCAAAGTAATAAGACCAGACAATATCCAGAACTGTCACAAACCTCAGTGAAGTGTTTGAACAGAATCAAACATTTAATGATGTAACCTCGTTTTCAAATGAACAGCTAATGCGAATAATATCTATTATTATAGCTAGGTCATTAACTTACCATGAGGCGGCATGTTAGCCACTTGACCACTGTGGCACCAAACAGCTATTTTAAATGGTTTTACAATCTTGGTGGGCGGACAATTACCTCGTCGCCTCGGCTGCAAGGCGTCTGCCGCAGGTCATCGGCATCCCACCTGTTGCTGTTGTCACGTGTTTCACCACGAGACTTGCGATTTCGACTCCTCCAGTGTTCGTCATTGTCACTTGACTGTTGTCACTTGACTGTTGTCACTTGACTGTTGTCACTTGACTGTTGTCACTTGACTGTTGTCACTTGACTGTTGTCTCCTTGCTCCAGGTTGATAATCAGATCGCTACAGTAACCAGACAACTATAACTTCAACTGTAATTTTCTATTTTTGGTGTCATATAACTGTATTTACACGTTCTGCTACTTAACCAAGTTTAAAATATAAAATAAGTTCTTGCTAACATATTTATGTCTGCTGTTGGGAAAGCTATACATAGTTTTCTCTATTCAGTTACAAATTTTAACTTACACGTAAACATATTAATAGCGATACAAAAAATAGCAAAAACTATCTTTAAAACAATAAATAAAGAGAAAGCATTTAGTCAACAGGGCTTTCTTTTCGGGTAAAATGGCAGATATCACATTAAGAAACCAAACTGCTTTTCTGAAATCTCAACACCACAGCATAAGAGACAAGTGAGACACTTATTAACACCAATGAATGCGGTCATCCGACTACGAAAAATGAAAAGGTACAGAGGTTGTTGCTCAACAATTAGGATACATTCTTGCAACTGCAAACTTAGTCCAAATATAAAAGCAGAAATCTAGATGCAACCTGAGAAGTACAAAAGGGCATATAGCTGCTATCTTCTCCCACATATTGTTTACCAAGTCGACAGTATTATACCCAAAGCACGCTTACCGTAATACATCATTGGTGTGTTAACTTTTGTAACCATGTATATATACTCCTTTGCAGGAATAACGTTAATTGCAACAATCAGACTTCATTTGCAAACCTGCCTATCACTGTGCCTGTCATTTTCTTTGTTGGCACCTGTTATGGCTGTGGCCTGAACTGCCATCCGCGCGTTCCCTGTCCCTTTCCATTTTCCTTCCACCACAGCCATCTTGTTTATTTCATGGCGATTTATCCCTAACACAGGAAAATTATCAAAGACATCAAATAACTCCATATCTAAGAGAATGAGTGCTTGCATCTAGGAAACCTTGAGAATTTACATACACAGTGTGAACTCATTTACGCACTTCCGTTTACACACGCCGTTCTGCTCAATGTAAAGTTATGCCCACTAAGCAATTGGTTAATGTGCTATTAACTGGTTAATGTGCTATCATACAAAAGAACTTCATTGTAGCGCTAGTCATCGATATTGATTGATTTGATTCTTTTGGAATATTACACAAAGCAATTATGTTGTAGCAAATAATTTTTTTTAAATTAATGAAGGGTTCACTAAAATCTCTCAACAGCTTATAATGTTTACAAGATTTCAAGGTATGACAAAAGCTAATCAAAATACCTTGATTTCAATGAATGCCATAAACAGATAATCAAAATATACCTTGATCTCAAGGTATGACATAAAAGCTACCTGTAATCAAAATACCTTGCCTTCAAGATATGACATAAAAAGTTAGTCAAAATACCTTGATTTCAAGGTATGACAAAAAACTAATCAAAATACCTCGACTTAAAGGTATTACACAAAGAGTTAATCTCAGTGAGACAACATATAACATTAGCAAGTTTAAAATTACATAGGTAAACTACGATTGAAAATGCTGAGTTACCTTAGCCTGAAGCCTCTGGATGAATGCAGAATTCTGCTTCTGTTCATCCCTGGGAGCTGCCGATCTTTCACCGGTACGACCTGAGCTCCTCATCCAGTCTTCTCCTAAGTAGGGCTGTCAACGGGGGCCCGGGTATTCGGGCCCCCGTTCGAAGCGTCGGGCCCGGGCCCTTAAATCAATGCCCGAAACCCAACAGAAGAAGCATAATACATTATGCATGGTAAGTTTAAAAGCTGCACAGGGTGCCCGGGCAAGCAACCGTTAAGCCTGTCGATCAGTGAATGAAGATAGCGCAGATAGGGAAGGGGGTGACTGAAGGGCTTAGGATAGCCGTTAATTGCTTGTCCAGTATTGGATGACTATAAATACTGTCCTTGTAGCGGACGCCAAGCCACAGTAGCCAAGCCAATAATGACTAACTCTGAATTAGGTCTTAGTGCATAGCTTTAATAAAATATTCGGCTTTTGGGCGACAAAATTTCCGTTCTCAGATTTAGATGAGGAGCACTACATTTTCACATATGATCTACCTCTAAAAACCTGTGACAAGCTAGATTTGATTCAAAATAATTTGAAATTAAAACTTGTATATGCCAAACAAGATAGAGGGAGAAAGGTATATTTCTTACAGATGAACATAATGCAAGACCAAACTGGAGTGGTTTCATGCAAATGATTCACGTTGGCGATCATTGTCCCCCTGCTGATTTTCGCTTATTGCCTATTATCGATTTGAACCCTGGTGATAAATCGTGCATCTTTTCCACTTTGACTTTCATTAGCAACCAGTCGGCAAAGTTGAATTTAGAAAGCGCTTGTGTCACTTTTGACCAGCCTCTTTGGATAAATACAGTTGAGATTGTTGAGGCTGAGCAAATGAACAACATTGTATGCAGACTTGGTGGGTTTCACATGCTAATGAGTTTTCTGGGAAGCATTGGGACGCTTATGTCTGGCTCTGGCCTAGCGGAAGTTTTGCAGTGCTGTTACGGCCCCAATACAGTCATTCATATGCTGTCAGGTAAGGCTGTATCTCGAGCGCTTCGTGGTCATTTCTTAGTTGATTCTGCTCTCACTACCACCCTTCTGCACTCAGTATTAGATAATGTTGATGAATCAATGTCTTCCACTGATGTACTAAATCATGCAGATGTCGAAACCTTGAAGTTGTTGTATGATACCGTTGCACAGTGTGTTTTTGATGTGATACCTTCAGCAAATAAGCCAGAATGTCTGCACAAACTTGAAGTCATACTAGCTGCCTATAAGGATTCATTAGCCAAAAGATCACGAACTGCCAAGCTATGGCTGCAGTATTGCACCTACGTTCAAATTATTAAGGATTTCATTCGTGCCGAACGAACTGGTAATTGGAACCTGCACCTTGCAACTGTTGGCAGAATGTTGAACTTATTTGCTGCAACTGGACATAACAACTATGCAAAGTGCAAGTCGACTGTATTTGCCAGAGAAACACCCTTGGCTGCACGACAAGTTCATGAACCACGGCTACCATACAGTCCGGCGCTCTGACCGCTATTGGGCGGCCTTATCCACTGACCTCTTAATAGAGCAGGTTATGATGAGAGGAGCACTCAAGGGTCGAGGAGGTTTAACTCATGGCAGGGGTGTGACAGAAAGTGTTCGTCTTTGTGGGTGCACAGTACCCACAAATGTACAAGTGTTCATAATGCTTCGTCATCACTTACAAATACCAAGCACTCCTCTGATAATTCCCAACATGCGGACTTAGCAAGTTCGAGGATTGCTATAGATTTTCATGACAGTGTCACAGTTCTGGAATGGTTTAACACCCACAATCCTTTCCTCGAAGGTAATCCACGGCTCCGAAGTCTTGCATCTGGTCTGTCTGTGTCTGATGGTAAAGATATTAACTGTGATACTGCTGAGGAAATTGGAAAGGGTGTTATGAGTTAAACGGATGGAGTGAGTTTTACGGATGTGTTGTTTAAAAAGGTTAAACAGGTGAAAACCCTTGCTCTCTTGACAAAGAAGAGTAAGGTAAACAGAAATAAAGTCATCATTGATAACAGTGTCTTATTTAATCGCCTATTGCTCATAATGGGACGGATGACCCCCAATGCCTTAGAGCAGTATTTTAACCCTTACGCTGCCATTATGACGTGTTAAGACGTCATGTACACACTGGGCTGTAAGTGCCATTATGACGTCTAAAGTCGTCAACTGGCATAAGCTGTGGGCACTGCAGAATTACTGGCTGTAGCAACGAATGCGGCACTGCTGGTAAGCAAATAATGTAGTAGGCTATGTTTGGGCTATGCTTGGACTGAAAAATTTGTGCGCAGGTCTGTATTTGTGATGACTCATTAGTTGGTTTGTTATCCTTGTGTAGTAAAGTGAATCGTGAAATTAGTAAAATGTCCCGTAAAAAGTATACGAAAGAAGAAGTTTATAAAATGTTACTGGAATCCGATTCGGACAATGATGAGGATGAAAGTGATGTAGAATTGGATGATTCAAGTTCAGATGAGAGTTTTGTTGCTTTGCCGGACGATGACGACGAAAGTGACACTGAAATACATGACATGGACATTTCTGATAATCTGCCAACTGCATGTTCAACAACGGCTTCGCCTACTGATATGCTGTCAGGTCTTCGTTGGGACGATGATCGGAATATTCCACTCATCTTACCACCATTCTGTGGTACTACAGGAGTTCTTGTGAACGCCAACGGTATGTCACCTGTGGATTATTTTATGTTGTATGTCGACATGGATTTGATTCGACACATTGTACTGCAGAGTAATCTGTATGCCAAGCAGTATTTGAGGGACAATGATCACAAATTAGGACCAAAATCAAGAGCACGTAATTGGAAAGACACCTGCGTAGGAGAAATAATGCAGTTCATTGGCTTGACATTTCAATAGGTGATAAGGCTGCCAGCCAGTTATTGGTCATCCATGCAATAAGTGGCTGTGACAGTACTTCAGCTCTGTTTGGGCATGGCAAAGCCAGCATATACAAGACCATTGTTAAACACAAGGACACTGCCCCGCTCACTGAGATGCTAGGGACACCCGATGCATCACGTCTTGATATTATTCAAGCTGGCTTAAAGCTTCTGGCAATAGTATATGGTGGTAAGTCATGCGATTCGTTAAACCATTTACGGTACATGACTTACATGAGCCAGCTTGCCACAAGCAAGACACAACCAAATCCTGAAAAGCTGCCACCAACTGAAAATGCAGCACAATACCATGTTCTCCGGGTGCACTTGCAAATTATGCAGTGGCGATCCTTTATGGAATCAGACATAGATGCTGAAGAGTGGGGTTGGAAGGCCGAATATGGTGTGCTTGTGCCAACTGCAACAGATCTCAAACCTGCACCAGATGATGTTTTAAACGTCATCAGTTGCAAATGCAAAATGGTGAGGAAAAGCCCATGCAGTTCCCAGGTTTGTTCCTGTAAGAAACACGGTCTGCGGTGTGTTGCTGCTTGTAAGCACTGCTGTGGAGCAGTATGCGATAATGCTATGACTGATTTTCAGGGGCCATCTTGAATTAAAGTAGTTGGGACTGTTTGGGCACTTCTCTCATGTGTACAGTACACTGTTATAATGAGTTTTTTAACTTTCAGTTTGAGGTTCTAGGCCCTCAATGATTCCTCTATAATGGAGAAAGGGATATTTTTCAAGGAAAAGGGGTCAAATTGGATTTTGGCCCTACCCGGTAGCCCATTTCTTTCTATCCTCACTTCTGTGTATTACAGTATATTGCAGTCACATTTAACTTATTTTCAGCTTGTCACAAGTTTTTTGAAGTTTTGCCATCTATCTAGCAGTTACATGAAATTAGCGAATTATAACTATTAGCAAATAGTGAGCTATCGGCCGCCATTTTTTACGCTGTGTGCTGTATCGTAACTATTTTTGGCTTTTTTGAAGTATTTTTCCAATGATGGACTGATGGGCCTTCGGGTATCCATTGAAAATTAGCTCGGGCACCCGGGCCACGTTTTTTTAAATTTTGACAGCCCTACTCCTCAGCTCAAAATTTTGCCGTTGAAGCACATTCTGGATTCCTCCATCCTTGCCAAATGAATCGGATTGCTCCAGACCAGAATCCAGCCTTCAATAAATCATTACATTTCTTTTGCATTAGCAACACACACACAACAAAGTGACAACATAGTAAGAGTCACAGTAACCCACATCTACACATTGTATCTGACAGCACTCCTTGAAAAGCATTCATCAGCATGCATTTTGATTAATCGCACCTCCATTATTACTGAACTACCGAAGGTCTGCTTATATCAGCTTCAGTCAGTGCTCAATGGTGTTGACTGCATTGTAGTGAAAAGCCAATTCTGTTTAAATGTTTTGTAAACACATCGCTGGGTCCCTGTCATGAAAAATCACATTCAATATTCTTCTGCTGGAACAAGTTTCATTTGTCAGTACTGCCTTGAACCATCAGTGAGCTTGTGCTAAAGTATCAAGTAAACTACATAGGTAATCACTGTATTTTGCTGCCTGAGGTGACATGATGATGCCACATCAACCCTTGCATATTAGCTCAAGCCTAATGTGCCCTCTCTAGCGTAGCACATTTCTCCCGGATCAGTTTTCCATTGTATTATGTACTCATGCATAATCTGACCCTGTTCAGTATACATTCTAAAACTACCCAAAACCGCATTTTTTCAGATCAGTTACATAGTCCTGTGTGCGATGTTTCTGGAGGGACTAAACGGTGTTTCTTGATACACACATGCATACATAAAGATATAATTTAAAAAATACAAAACATACATACATCCATTCAAACAACAGCAAATGAAAAATCCACCAGAAACAAACAAGACCACTGATAGCCAAGAAACTGTCAATAGAGAATAAGACGGGCTTCAAAAAGATGCTGCAGCAGAAATGTCCAGTTATCTGACTACACCACGCAGCATCAAAAGAACTCGATTGGCTTACCTGCAGAACAGTTCACAACCCAGCAAGTAACAACACCCCACATCGGTCAACACATGCTGCAGTTATTGACATTGCTAGTGCTCGTTCTTAACATAATTTTAAAAAATGTAATTGATCAGCTAATCAATTAAAATTAGCTAAAAATTGCTAATCAATTAGAATTAGAATCAGGCAACAGCCTATCGATTAGAATTAGCTGGTGGCATAAATGCTTAAAAATCTCTGATACCAAATTAATTCATGCTTTTAATTTATAAACTCATCTTGAACTTGGTAAAGAAGAATTTAGACTTCATAAAGTGGGAAACCAAATCTACTAAAATGAAACTGTTTTCTTACTTCAAGTGGTTGCTGGGTTGACGACTTGAGTTTGTCTATCTCGGGCTTTTTTTAATCAGCTCAACTGAGCAGGCTCCTAGCGACAGGTGTCTTCTTGGATTTTTTTATACTAGTTCAATTGTACTGGCTCCGAGAGACATCCAAAGCAGAAGATTTTCTGCAGACTGTGCTCCACTGGACTAAGTGAGTGATGACAGATTCTGAGCAGCTGAAATTTTCGCGTTCCGTTTTTTTTACACCAGTCAAATTATCCTGGTTCTGAATGATGATAGATTCTGAGCCGCTGACATTTTCTCGTTCCGATTTTTTTTACACCAGTCAAATTATCCTGGTTCTGAATGATGATAGATTCTGAGCCGCTGACATTTTCTCGTTCCGATTTTTTTTTACACCAGTCAAATTATCCTGGTTCTGAATGATGATAGATTCTGAGCCGCTGACATTTTCTCGTTCCGATTTTTTTATACCAGTCTGTCCTGGGTCCGAGTGATAACAGGTCGAGTGACGATACTTCAATCGATTGGTGTTCTGCAGGAGCTGTTTATAGGACGTGGAGTCGTCTGCAAGGAGCTCCTTGCGCACCACGACGTAGCCCCTTGTCGCCTGCCTCTGCAACCCAAAGTCACAATCCATGATTCGCCTGCAGACTGGGAAATTGAGCGTTTTCTCCGTCCTCGTTCAGCAGCCGGAGAATTATCTGGACTTAGTCATTGTAGTCAGGCCTTCGAGCCACTGGTTGTAGTGGACCTCATCGATCTGTAACTCGTGTTCGTAGTGGATGTAGAACTTGTCAGGGTGGATCGATCGAAGAACGCTCTTGACGCCGAGGTAGTGCTTGAACTCGAACCAGCGAATGCCACACCACAGGTAGTGCACATCCAGTTGGAGGACGCCCTCAGTGAGGAATGAGTTGACCGGAGTGTCTGTGGCACCAAATACTCCCTGACTGATCGGGCACCTGCTCTTCTCCTCCAGGAGGTCCAGAGAATGATCTGGACTTTCTTTTTCTTTATTTTTTTTGCATTAGAAACAATTTTCCAAGAGCGTTGTAGCTGCGAGGGCATGACCAGGTTCGGGCGTTTCCCCCAGGGCATCCGGCGATCTTCTGGCCCTTCTGATGGACTCGTGGTCCACTTGTGGGATGTGACTGAAATGCTGCCATCCTGGGACATCCTGGTGCCACCTGAAGCAAGAAGTAAAACACCTCCTAAGATTGATATGGTGCCAAGGACGAGTCTAAAGATCTTACAGGAAGGCAACAGACCCGATCGCACTCTCACTACAATACATATGCAATCATATGCAACATGTAATACAGATGCGATAAATATGCGGCCCATATGCAGTGCAGTAGAATGAAGTTTACATCAGTTGTTTACTACTAAGTGATTATAACTACACCACTGCTACTTGGGTATAACTACACCACTGCCCGTACGCTGGTAGTGCCAGTCCCAAGCTAGGATAAAGCAGGAGGACAACGCCAATTATCTATGTTACGACACAGCGCGTCGTTAAACAACAATTAGACCATCCGATTTATTACTGAATCTACTATGTGTGTATACAAGCAACTAAAACTCTTGAACTCTGAAACTTCTACCCAAGGTAGAATCATAATCGTAATCTCGAGATTTCTACAGTGCCAAAAAAGCCAAGTTGCTTATTCACAGGTGCTTAGTCAAATTATAATCGATAGGCGGGGTTGAAACCGGTTCTAGGTCAAGATCCAAAGGGGTCAAGCAGACAGCAACATTTACGATAAGAAAACAAAATTCAACACGTTTTAATCAAATGAAATTTAATAATTTTCAACCAAACTCAAGTCACGACACTGACCTTCTTTTCGTGAACTGCGATCATACATTGCATGAAATATGGGTTCATGTTGTTCAGTGTCTTCGTTTGTGGAGTTTGTATAGGCTCCTTGTACAGTTGACCGACAGTGCGGAACAATTCCTTCCTTCTCTTAGCAGCACCGAACGTTACACGCTATTCTGAGTGGCTGCCAAGCCAACTATCTCAGCTGAAAAGAAATTAAATCAGTTAAAGAACAGTTTAAAAACACTTTAAAAAATTTTAATTGCCATCTGAAATTTGCGATTAAAAGTAACATAAACTTAGCTGAAAAAAGAATTTCTATCAGTAAAACAACAGACTAAAAACTACAAAAACTAAACAAAATAAATCATGATTTTCACTTTGAATCAAAATTACTTGGCTGAAAAGAATTTAATAACATTGTACACATTAAACCTGTAAAACATTAAAACTGTGATTTATAAATTTCAATTACTAGTAACATCAAATATGATTAATTTCTTCATCGTAGGATATATGCAAATGGCCATCAGTGCAGCACCTTTCAGGATCTTTCAAAGGTCATAATGAGAAGCTACTCTCCACATCTGAATACTTCATAGAAACCTCTATTCTTTATTAGCAACCACCTTTCCAACATAATGGATCAGACTGAAGCTGACCTTGTCCTAAAAAGAAGGTCAAGTTTCTGGACTTCGGATGTGAAGCACGCTGCGCAGAGTTTCTCAACGAGGGCTTTGTCAGTAGCATGAAATTTGGGTTCCTGTTGTTCAGTGTCTGCGTATGTGGAGCTGCTCCTTGTACAGTTGACCGACAGAGCGGAACAATCCCTTCCTTGTCTTAGCAAAAGCAAACGTTGCACCAGCTTCTCCACTGCTCTCAGTGGTTGCCATGCCAACTACCTCAGCTGTAAAGAAATTAAATCAGTTAAACAAAGTTCATTTAAAAACTTGTACATTGCCATTTGAAATTTGCGATTAAAAGTGACATTAACTCAGCTGAAAAAGAATTTAAATCAATAAAAGAACAGCCTATAAAATACAATCATCATTTTAACTTTGAATAAATGCAACATTACTTGGCTAAAAAGAATTTAATCCATTGTACCCACTAAACACACAGAAAACTATAAAATGTTCATTCAAATTGTGATTTATAAATTTCAATTACCAGTAACGTCAAATACGATTAATTTCTTAATCGTAGGATATATATATATATGCAACTGGCCATTAGTGAAGCACCTTTGGGGTTTTTTAAAGATCATAATGGGAAACTACTCTTTCCGCATCAGAATACTTCATAGAGACCCATATTCTTTATTAGCAAAGCAAAACTTAAGCCCATATGACACCAATATTTAAAAGTCACAGTTTCAACTCTGTGCTCCCTTCTAATCCCAAAACCCATAAATTTTAAATGGACTACTACCATCCTTCCAGATGGTTCGGATAAACTCACTGGACAAGTTCTGGAGCCGAGTAACGATGTTCTCTTTCAGAGTGCCACGTTCTTCAGCATCCACTGCGCTGCGTTGTAATCCACCGTTCCAGCATCATGGATCAGACAGAAGCTGGTCCTTAGGCGGGTCACGTTTCTGGAACTTGGGGTGTGAAGTGTGCTGCGCAATGACTTTGTCAACAAGGGTCTTGTCAGCCTTTGGGAACCAACATTCCTCGTTCTTGAACTACAGTATTTCAACTGATGCAACAACATGAATTAGCAATCGATCAATTGTACCAAGAACTATTCGATACTTTTCAATGTATACTCTAGATGACTAAGCAAAATCGAAGCGACATCTTACCAAAAACTCAGAAGGTTATATATCGTCAAAGATACTACTCTAAACTACAATTAAACTAAAACTAAGAGCTTTGGAACAGATTATATATATATATTCTGATATGCCATACAAAGAGGTTTTACAATTATATTTTGATTATCTTTACAAAGAAATCATAAGAGGTAGGTTTTGATGAGCCAAGCAAAGAGGTCCATAGAGGTATTTCTTTAGGATTAAAGTCTGATTAGTCATACAAGGAAGCCTTTCAAGATATACGTAGATCAGTCATAAAAAAGGTCTTTAGAGGTATATTTTGATTAGCCAGGCAAAGAAGTCCTCAGAGGTACATTTTTATTGGCTGTGCAAGTGAGTCAATGGTTGTGTTGATCTTTAGCCAACTGGTACTCAGGCACTGTTGAAATAGTTCAAGAATCCATGTTCAAAACAAGTCCAGTATGGGCTAAAGAACAAAACCTAAGAAGCCACAATCATCACAGAACTACCGAAAACACATCGGCCCCAACACGGCATCGTAGTAATCAAATAAAGCATGCAAATAAATATACACCGATCAACACTGAATTTACGCCATCACTGACAACCTCAATTCTTTGAAGGTCATTCCAAAACCAGACTCAAATGGAAACAAGTCTCAAAGTTCAAATAATACTAATAACTAATAATAATAATAAATAAATAATAAATAAATAATACTAATAAGGCTAGTATTTTGTAGACAAGCACTGTTACCTTCTCAATCAGTTCAGTGGTTGACTGAAGGTCAAGGCCAAAGTCGATGAAAGTCCAGTCGATGCCCTCACTCTTCCTGCTCGAGGATGAACATTGTGCGGTTGAATGACTGTTGGAGTTTTTCGTTTGCGTAGTTGGCGCACAACTGTTAGAGAGATTTACTCTGGAAAGAGACAAAGCAAAAACCTCTCTAGTTAAATAAAGTCACCAGAAACCACAAATGCAAAGAAATCAGTTTATCTACCAAATTTCGTCTATACGTGAAAAGACGTATAGCACTCAAATTGTGTCAGCAATTGTAAAAAGATAGTTTGTGGACGAGTATTCAACCAAATTATGACTATATATGCGCTATGTCTGTTAGAGAACTAAATAACTATCCTGAAAACCCTGATCAAGATACCAACTTGTATTAATCACAACGATGAGATACATATATGCCTGAAAGAAACTCATGCAATGTAGATAGAAGGCCTAGCTTAGAGGTCCTACTCATTAAAGCTCTCCTCTCCCTCAGCAGATCTATCATTAGCACCAACACAAATCCTCTGTCATACCTCATAATTTTCTCTGAAGTGCCCTTATAGTGCATATATAGAATCAGTCAATATCACATAGTCAGATGTTATAGAAACACACACACACACACACACACACACACACACACACACACACACACACACACACACACACACACACACACACACACACACACACACACACACACACACGCACGCACACACACACACACACACACACACGTGTTTTGTGCCTTTAAGCCGTCAATGCAAGAATCCATAATCCACTGCCAGTACATTGCATAGTATACAGCTCAGTTCCCAGTTTATACAAAAAATTGTAGTCGAATGATGTGCATGCATCAGGGCACTGAAGCATAAGAGTATCTACACTAAACTAAACTAAACTAAACAACTGATCTAAACCAATTTCTTTTAATGCAGTTTGAAATGTTTGTTGAACAGAATAGATGGTGACAGTAAGAATGCGTGGTGGCACTGGTGGCAGACTGGTCCAAGAGAAATGGAATGGTCAACACAGAAGGTATACAGCCCTCGACTTGAGGTGCATAAGCATGTTACTTACAAACCTCCAACAGCATAGGGACATTAATCATTGCAAAGAACACTCTAAATCTCAATTTCTTCTCTCATATCTTGCCTCATCAAAGATATAAAACACATACCGATTTCGCAGTACGCATCTATTAAGCACCACTATCTAATGATCAAGCATCAATCGACGGCACTGAGCAATTGTAAGCGAGGACTAAATCATGGTCCCTACACAGTAACCATCTCAGAGGAGGAGGGTTGAACCCGTTCTCTCCCCGTTACAAGGTGAGCACTCTAACCACACGGCCACCATCTCCGTCGCCTCCTTCATCTCTGGTCAACGGTTTCTTATACCAAGAACTCAAAACTAATGAACTCAGAGGAGTAGGAGTCTCTTTGTGCCGTCGGCTCTAGGAGCCCTAGCGATCGTCATGCCACACAGTCTCCGTTGCCGTCTTGCTACTTCTCCCAGTAGCCCTTGAGTCGCGCTTTGGCCTGGGAGTCCCACCTCAGCGCTCCGGCCTGGGAGTCCCTCCATCCGCGACCATCGGCGTGGTTTGGTGTGTGGCATGACGATTTTCTTGGCATGATTAACAGGGGTGGTTTGCCATTGCCTTCCCCTGGTTTTGCCTGCCGTGCCCGTTCGTTCCCCCTCCTAGGAAGAGTACTTCCTAGGAAGGGTACTAACGGTCCGCACCACGAGAAGGTGGGCACGGAGGACTTTGGTTCACCAGCCCAGGTCGGATCCGAGTCTACGCTCATCAGAGTCGTCGGTCAGGTCGCCTCCCTGCTTTACTCTGTACCAGAGTGACTGGTGAACCTTTGCGGACGTTCCCATGTGAGATGCCTGTGACTGGAAAGTCGCTTCCTGCTTCTGTGTCAGTATCGTCTCCGTATGAGTAGTAGCTCCAACACAGGTGAAGGATATATCTTTTTCTCGCTCGTTCTTTTCCAGCGCTCCCTTCACGTAGGACAGTTCCTCCGACTGTAGGAAAACACACGGCAACCAACATCGTAATCGTAAATTCCAAATTTCTACATACATGGCACCAACTTATTAATGAGCGCTCATCAATCAGTCGTTCCGGCCCAAAATCCAAGTGCTCATTATGTACAATCACTGTACCATTCATTCACTCATTCAGAGCATTTATATAGCGCCTCTATAAGATGTTATTCAGTGGTGCAGTTGAACCACTTACCTCTGGACTGACCACTCAGCACACTGACCACTCAAGCGACTAGATTATCACATGATGTAAGCAGACCAGCCTTAGTGGCCAGTCCCTCCCCTTGCTATCTGATCTTTCCATCATCAGCGTACAGTTGACGCCCTTGTTTTAAAGATACGGGGCTCTAGTGGAAATAAATCTTTAAAGCTTCTCAATACTCTGCCACTACCCTACCTGTGGCAGTGCCAGTCCTAATCCTGGAGCAAGGAGGATGGCGACGCTGATCATCTTTGTTATGACACAGCGTCGATAAACAGCAACTAACTTAAACCTAACCATTGTTAGTAACTCCGCCACTACCCTATCTGTGGTACTGCCAGTCCAAAGCCTGCAGAAAGGGGGAGGGTGACGCTAATCATCTTTGTTATGACACAGCATCAATAAACAGCAACTAAACAATACTGACAATGTCAACCTTTGGGTAGACAGTTCCACCCACTAACTTACTAAACTGGAGCACACACCTATCAACCCAATATCCAAACATGAACACCTAGAAAGCTTTGAAGCCCGACAAACAAGAAATCTATGTATGAACAAAAGCGGAAATTTCTAGTCCATCAACCATAAGCAGATTGAGAAGTTCTTAAAAGGCCCTACATAAATGCTTATATATACATATAACACCGAAGATATTTACTTGATTTTGTCTCAGTGACCTTCGTGTACTTGGTGTCAGAGTAGAACGGCCACTCGTGAAGTCGAATGAATTCGTATCGAATCGATTCTGTGTACATCTGCTCGTCAGAAAACAATAATAACAATGAAAATAATAATGATAATAAACATGCATTGTTGAGAGCGCACAACAGATACTGCAGCGAAATATCGGTGATTGTAATTCGCAACATTTCTAACAGTGCCACTCAACAATTCAGAGGCACTCCTGTCACTAACAAAAATGGACTTCAGGCGTTTCCGGAACAGAGGAAAAGAAAGGCCGAGGAGCTCAAGCCGCAGTTCCTGTGGAAGACGGTTCCATCTAGAGGGGTCAACATAAACAAAACTTGTAGACTGCACACATGCGATGGACAACCAGAAGGCCTCTGGCGGCCAAGCGAAGCGCCCAGGGAGTGAAGAGACCGAGGTACAGAAGGTCTTGGGGTATGAAGGAGCTACACAGATTCATGTCTCCATTGTCATTGAACAGATCGTTTAATTAATTATACATAACAAAATCAAAGACTGCATGCGTCTTATCTCGAGTTAATATTATGCTAGAACCAGGTGACTAGAGTCACTAGACTGTCAGAAACCTAATCAATCAACAACTGGGATGTTGTCAATAGTAACCTTATTATAACACACTCTTATTTATATTAAACATTGTTGCAATGCAGTTATTTGACAACACCCAACAGATACACAATAGCAATGCATTACCTTAATTGCACAAGCGAATAAAGCTGTTGGTTGTCCTTGTAACACGCCTTCGATGATCTGAGCATTGTTGCAGACGACCGCTACCTTGAAGCAGGGGTCCGGATCTTAAACCGAATACGCTGCTGGATGGGGAGCCAGGGCAAAGTATCCCGCATAAAGGAAGCTATACGGGTCCAACATCTGGAATTCTCTACTTCCTCATTCATGCAAACCATCAAGAGAACACGAATTAATCTAGCCAGCCACCGTAAACGACGAACTGCCTCCATGAGCCTAGCAACTGAAGGATTGCTACCATCTCGTACAACCTCGTGACTACAGATCACTTTGCCACAGGCGTCGTATCCAACGCCTGTCACCTAAAACAACACCAAAGAGAAAACAAGCCCAAATTAAGCCCAAGCTACATCATGCTTCACTGATCTAGCAAAAATCAATACCTGCAAACCACTAGACAACACTAACAATACATCTATATTGTGCATAAAATACCTAAAAAATTAAATTGAAAGCAGGCCCAAAAAAGTTAAACTCAAGTCCATCTGTTACTTAGAGCTAGTAAGAGCAAAAAGATATTAAAACACATCTTCTTTAAAAGTCACTCAACTCTTTCTATTCAATTTTCAATAAGTTACACGGAATTTTATATATTAATAAATGCAAATGGCTTCTTCTGAATTCCTTTTCCTACTTAACGGCAATCGTTAATGCACCAGTTCATCACTTTCTCTCAGTTCAATTACTAAATTGGAAATTATAGAAAGCTATTCAAACTTTATATGTTTAATTACTAAAAATGAGTCGTGAATAAGAGCAGTCCCATAGCTACCATACGAGGCAGTCATGCGTATGAAGCATTAACGACTTCGTTTTCTTGGTCTCAGCACATATGGAGGCTGTGGCCAGGCCAGTCCTAATCCCTTGCCACCTGATCTTTCCACCAACAGCGTACGCTCAGTGTACACATTATAGCTGAGTTGGCCGGGGGTACAAGTGGAGCCAAAATCCTGAAAAAATTCTGCCCTGGTGTGGATTCAAACCCTTGACAGTCCAGAGTGCCAACCGTTAGACTATCATCAAGCACCACAAGAATGAGTGGCATAAGCTTATAATTTGAAAAAAAATCAAATTAAATTGAATTAAATTAAGCTGAATTGAATGAAACTGTTACTTTTGCCAACTGGCCATTAGCCACGTATATCTGAGCGACAGTCATCTCGTCCTTGGTCAGTGTTCCGGTTTTATCCGAACGTATCATGTCCACACAGCCTGAATGTAACATCCCATAACGTAACATCATCAGCACACATGCATCACAATTCATTGTTGAGTAAAACTGTCGAGTAAAATTCCTGTATGTACAAGTTCAGGACTTTCATAAAGCACGTTTTAGGAGCCCCTTAATTGCACATTTCAGGAACCTGTTATGGGCACATTTTAGGAACCCCTCCAAGGCACATTTTAGGAATCATTCAAAAGGCACATCTTAGGAATCATTCAAAAGGCACATTTTAGGAATCCTTCAAAAGGCACATTTTAGGAATCCCTTAAAAAGCACATTTTAGGAATGCCTCCAAGGCACATTTTAGGAATCATTCATTTAAGGCACATTTTAGGAATCCTTCAAAAGGCACATTTAGGAATCCCTCCAAGGCACATTTTAGGAATTCTTCAAAAGGCACATTTTAGGAATTATTCAAAAGGCACATTTTAGGAATCCTTCAAAAGGCACATTTTAGGAACCCTTCAAATGCACATTAGTTACACCTCAAAGGCACATTTTAGAAACCATTCAAAGAAACATTTTAGGAACCCATCCAAGGCACATTTTAGGAATCCTTTAAAAGGCCCACTTCAGGAATCCTTCAAAAGGCACATTTTAGGAACCCATCAAGAAGCCCTACAGAAATAATCCCTGTTAACGATTCATCACATCTGCCGTTGAAATTACATTTTAGAATTAGGTAGAATAAACATCCAATCAATAGAACAAAAACAAATGAAGACAAAAACTGGCATATTAGTTATCATAGAATTATTTCAAGAAAGGTTTTTAAGAAAGTATCCAAAAAATTATCAAGAAAATTGCCGTTAAGAAGGAAAATGACATATGAGTAATTAGAATTGTATTAATTATCAGAAATTCCCAAAAATACAATGGCTAAAAACAACACAAGATAAATGATGTTCTTTATGTATATATGTACAAATATATGTATGTATGTACATGTATGTACATTTATATACATGCATGTTTGGATGTATGCATGTATGTATGCATGTACATATGTACCTACACGTTTACTATAAGGCCTATTAAGTTCCTAATTAAAGGTCTGCTTTCTTACCCAGAGTCTCAACTATTGGCAATTTCTTAACGACTGCCTTCCATCTGGCCATTCGCATGACTCTGATGGCAAGCATAACCGTGACGACGATAGGAAGCCTCTCGGGAATGGCAGCCACTGCAAGGCTAGATGGTCAACGAGAAACAAAAAGAGAAAAGTCAGTCGAAAATGCTACAATCAATTTCACCTCTTCGTCTCCACGGCAGAACTACGACTTACAGCACCTGTGAATAAGCTGGTGCTTTGTGCACAGCTTTAGAGTAGCACTTTAGAAATTTTGTGTTTACGATTATTGTAGATAGAAAGACTGAATAATAAGTTCTCTGCTACTGACCAGGTCTTTCCATGCCCAACGTGGCCTCTTCCTTCAAGAACCATCGTAACTGGTGTTTCACCCGTCTCAAACATCTTCTTCGCATCACCTGGTTTCAGACCAGAAATCAGATCAGCCTAGAAGCAGATCAAAAATTAACTTTGATTAAAAACTAAAATAATCATGCTAAAATTCATTTTGCTGTAGAGGTAGTCAAACCTGGATTATAGCGGAGGTTATGCATCTCATCGAAATGTGGAGTCAAACACCTGACAAGATAGCATCTTAGAAATGCTTTAGATAGTCTCTTGTCTCTTATGGCTGAGAAGAGCAATCCGATAAGCTGATCCCAATACGAAGTCACGGGCATGAAGCGTTCTGCTTTGTTGTCGGCTCTTTCCATTAATAGCTGAGTTTGATAAGCAGCAAAAGAGAAGCAGAAATCTCAAACCTTATTTCTGCCCTAGCACGACTTTGAACCCCTGACAGTTGACAGTCCAGCATGTTAACCACTATACTATTGTACACACCTATTCTTAAAAGGTGCTGCAAACTCGTTACAATCAATTAGACCTACATTACCTGGTAGACAGCAATTATTTAAAGTGCCAACATGACATGACATGCTGGGATTTGAACCCCCCCCCCCCAATCAATTGTAGAAGGCAAGTCAAGTGAAACGATTATATACAGTGTTACACAATGTAAAATGTGCAAACTTGTAAGCACCTTTCAAAGCCTTTGTAACAAAATGCATGCATGCCTATCAGGTAGCAAGAGTAGCTTACAGGAAGTACACGAATATGTTTGCGGTTGTGTTGAGCAGAACAAACAGACAGAAGACACACTTGTGCACGACCTTGAATTTTCTTATTTAACATAACGGTCAAATTAATAACTTAAAGTTCAGAAATGGGCCCCAGTAATGGCTTTGTCCAGCACCCAATTTACACAACACAACTCTACCCATGGATCCAGTTTCGAAACTGTCTGCAGTTCCCATTGTGCCATGCCCATTGGCCAAATATATGCTCTGACCAGGCCCCAAAAGATCTTAATTCAGTTTTGGCCAAGTGTTGATATCTGATAGGTTTACGATACCTTTCCTTCTCCCTCGGAAACTCGACCTTTCGCCTTGATGAGTTGTGTGGCATCTGGTCAATCAATGAACTTCTCCTTAAACGGTCTCCATTTTTTTTTTTTTTGGTTAACCTTGCCAAAACGCGCCCATTTTGGTCTTTCCTTTTCATCGGCTGGAACTCCACCATCACTTTCCTCTATAACAGAAAGAGAAAATATGTCACAATACACCATAGTTCTTGTGCAAATTTCTTAAATACACACACAACCAGACACAAAGAAAGAAAAATACTCACTAGTAGGCAAGTGAGCTGTCTCATTGACACACTCACTGGCTGAGCTAAAAAGTGACCAACTAACTGGTCAAATTACGTATATTTCAACCAAAAGTTCAAAGGGCTTTTGCTCGAAACTGCTAATGTTACAAAACAAAGAAAAGAACTTAAAAGTTAACTGATCCGACCAACACAATGTAGTGAAAGAATTTAAAATCCAGACCAAGTGATCACATACCGACTAGTGGTGATCGAGGATTAATGTCGTCATCTTTGAAGTCATAACCCCTCTGCCAAAGGTCAAGAGCGAGCTTCACAGCTACGCTGCATTTATCAAAGACCGCCTGCTTCCCGATCCAAACATACATTTCGCTCCCAAAATCAAACACATATATCTAAACAAATAAAAAATAATTAAAATTATTAAATGTCATCTCTACTAAAACAAAAATAACAATAAACACAGTACGGTATTAGAAAGGTAAAACAACTTGAAAATATAATAAATATAATAATATTCATGTTTATTGACAATTTCACTGAAAATCGCAGTAAGTAACATTGAAACATGCGACAGTACATTTAACAAGATCTTATAGAACACAAGTCTTGGCAGCCTTTTTAGGCACCCGCTAATTTTACTACTGCCCCTATGGAGTGGAAGGCTGCGTCGACCTATATGGAGCATACGGATATCGAACCGCGTCTTTCAAAATCTTATGTTCTTCGAGCAAAAGTGTTACCATTTATGATTCATGCATCTAAATAAACACATGCACTACTGTGCAAACTAAAGTGCCACAAATATCCAAAATGATTTTCTATTTATTCTGCCCCATTTATAGAGCACCAAATTACGAACTTGGTTACGTCTAACTTAGATAGCAACAAAGCTATTGCTTGGCCTGCATTACAGGAATAGCACTCAGTTAGTACCACGTCCCTTTATAGCTATCTATAATAAAATACAATCAGGGGCGTCTATCCCCCCTAAGTCATTGGAACAACGTCCCTTTTCCCCTCTTCTTCCCCCTTCCCATTCCTTCCCCCCCTAAAATGGTGGTACACACACTGACAGATCTTCCCCCCTATTTTTTGGAT
The DNA here is from genome assembly GCA_963556255.1 of Allolobophora icterica. Taxonomy (NCBI): domain Eukaryota; kingdom Metazoa; phylum Annelida; class Clitellata; order Crassiclitellata; family Lumbricidae; genus Allolobophora; species Allolobophora icterica. The sequence continues at coordinate 68,114,104 of OY744604.1, read as the reverse complement.
GAAGCATTTGCTCCAAGGTTTCTATGGTGTAGACGACTAGACGTCCCTGAATTAACTAAATCAAATCACAACAAATGATAATAGAAAGTCAACCATTTTGTGAAAGAAGTATGCAACAATACAAAAACTGTTGACTGAAATTTAGCAGACGCACCTCTGTCGAGCGTAGCATCTCATGCTCGAGCAGTTTGCCGCTGTAGTTGGGCACAAAGACAAGTTGATCTTGGCGAAAGCTGTACACACGGTGACTGTAGGACTGTAAGATTCATGGACGCCTCATACCAGTCATCCTCATCAGTTCTTCTTCCTGGACCTTTTACATAATGCAGCAAAAACACCTCTGTATTACTGTTAAATACATTAATAAATAAATAAAGTACTGCACTGTGATTACTAAGGAAGAGCAAACTTCCTTAAGCTGGTCTTGAGCACAGGAAAAATCCTACCTCCCTCATCCCGCAATTGCAGGGACTAGGGTTGGGTAGCTGGCTCGCAGCAATCCCCTAAAACAGCTCTAAGACAGTGGATTCATCGAAACCATTAACTAATAGTGGAAAAATCTTCTGTACATATGTTTTTAGAGACAAACATTATTTCAATGTCATGTATACGGTACAATTTATTACAGTCCAGAATGGCCACTGTAATGCGTAGAAGAACATTCGGTGCATCTGGCCCAACAGTCTGGTTCCAACATCGAAGTTCCAGTTCTGGAGCCTTCTATTGAAAGCTTCAGGAAGAAATTAAAGACTTACCTGTTCGCGTCATCTGGCTAAGCTGAGCTGCTACTAGCACATATGCGGTGTACTTAGTTATATCAACTTGCTCTTTATAAATCTTCATATAATAATAATAATAATAATAAAAATAATAATAATACCTACCAGTACCCATTTCAGCAATTCATAAAAAGCCACAGCAACAAATCTGGTCTAAGTCAAGGTATTCAATGTTCCATCCTACCTGACGCCGATTGTAAACATGTCCAGTAGATGTCTTCCCCGCAGCCAGCCAAGGAACACGACAACTCCAATGATGCAGAACGAGTAGAAGGACAACAGCTTTCCAAGTTCACCCACGCTGAACTGCAACGGCGTCTTTGGCGCCTACAGTCACAGCCAAAGACTTTTTAAGTGGGTCAAAGACTTTTAAGTGGGTCAAAGACATTTTTAGTGGATTAAAGACTTTTTAAGTGATCAAAGACTTCTTAAGTGGATCAACAACTTACCACGAAGTTATTAAATTCCATAACAGAGATTCTTTTCCATCGACATTCTATGGAAAATGTATTCGTGTTATAGCACAGTTCACCAAGCGGTGCAACACGAACCGAAGCATTGAAACATCTTTCTGCCCAGGCAGAATTTAAACCCCAACCTGTTGGCCGACAGTCTGGCATCCTAACTGCTAGACCAGGAGGGGCACACCTTTTTAAGGGTGCATGCCAAAAGTGTCACTAAATCGGATTTTTGTACAGAATATAATTATTTTTCTCATACAGGTTTTAACTGATACAGCGTAAATAAAATAAAATAAAAAAATTATTTCCAATGTGCTTTTAGAAGGGTGTTAAAATAAAATCTTTCATAAAAGAAAATGTGGATTCCTGAAGTGATCGTGTATATCGGAGTTTGAAATTTAGTGGATGCCTAGAAACTTTGGGGACGCATGCTATGGGTTTGCCACCCGTGTACTACACTCTCGTGCAACCCACTAATACTTATTCAGGTATAACAAAACGGTAAACAAAGAAACAACTTTCTCTGGCCTTTGAATGCTCAGTGAAGACTCCAACAGTTACTGACCTCCTCAGCCTGCATACGATACGATACGATACTGCATCATCTTGAAGACCTCTCCAAACTGCGAGTTCTCGCCAGTGCCTACGACAATTCCCTGCTCACACACAAATAACACATGTAATGTAATCGAGCATTCACAGATAAAGATAATTCACTGAAGAAAGAGCAAGGTCAAGGCCATATACGGTTGCTATAGAAACATGCATACATGTACATAATACGCCATATGGTTGCCACAGAAACATGAGTATACATACAAAATATGCCACATGGTTGCTATAGAAACACGTGTACATGTACATAATATGCAGCAGAGCACCCTTCATAAAAGAAATCGCTAAACTCTTCACTACATAAACGCTGGAGATTCTAGTTTTAAACACAAAACACCAAACAATGAAAACTGTTATAATGCAACTGCTTACAGATGTAAAGTTTTTCACATCACTATAGAAGCGCCTCAGAACCAGATTCGAAGGATCATTTGTAGGCACAGACCTTTCCTAACATCCCAACTTCTGTCAATTGCATATTTAATTATTTATATATATGTCACAGCGATGGAATGCTTTTGAGAGATATGCATCTTCAGCAAAATTCAAAAATGTAAATGATACATAAAATGGAAACAATAAAAGCTCGTAGAATCAGATCAACATCCAGAAGATCTTTGTTATAACAACTAAAGCCACTATATTCAAACAAAAGTACTCAATGACCAGGCCAAACCATAGATGGTAAATTAACCAGTAACAGTCCGGTGAAATCAATAACATAAGCTGAATTACCCCTGAATATTATGCCTCAGTGACACTTTCCTACTAAAACCGAAGCCAAGTATGCTACAGAATATCAATTAAATTCACCTTCAACAGCGAGTTGAGCTCTTGTTGTAGCTTAGCAGTACCTGTTGACTTTTTTTAGGCACTCATAGTTTCTAGTGTCTTATGGGAATACGTATTTCCATGATGAACAGACACTCAGTCTGAATTGCCTGACATCAATTCAACAGAGGACTGTCCCCCAATACGTCGGCCATCCTAGAAATCATCCAACCAAACCTTTTAAATGCTTTACTGTTGAGGAAAATGCAAAGTGACACAGTGTCTAATTTAAATTTAAAGCTTTTCTAGAGAAAATGCTTTTAAATGAGATGACTGGAACGAAATTAAATACAAATGCATGTTTAAGCATCATCAGTGTTAGCCGTTTTCTGTAATAGGAAGACGTACTGAAGAAAGAAAGAAGTAAAGTACTGAACTGAGAAGGAAAGAAGTTTAACATGTCAAAAATTAATGCTGAAATATATTACGGTCTTCTTTCTAAGCATCATCGCCAACACAAACTGCATAGCCAGTCCATGGTCAAAAGCCTCGACGTATATATATACGTCGATGGTTAAAGTATTTTCGGCATTTAACTAACAAAAATCATAATTCTCATTGAAATGAAACACCATTCAGAGAAAACTAGACATTTAGCTTTCTAAATAACCATTGTTAGAGGCAGGATAACAAATTTTACGCACACTTCTCCCGTAGGTGCTCGTAATATAAACAAATAATATGGCCGCTTTCCCGCTTTGCAACCACAGATCTATACAAGTAAGAAAATAGAAATAGCTGCCGTAGATTCAGTAGTGAGTAG